>OY282526.1:23994607-24695713 GCA_958296335.1 Urtica urens | reverse complement strand
ATACGTGTATATTATTACGTGTGAAAGCCTCTAATTGAAATTCAACAAAATTAAAAATTCAGATATTTTTCAGAAGTCAAAGGCGGCCGTACACGAGAAATTTATGAAATTTCAAACTATCATAACTCTTTCAAATAGAGCCCGATGACTGTGATTTTTGCGACATTAGAGAAGTATACGTGTATATTATTACGTGTGAAAGCCTCGAATAGAAATTCAACAAAAATAAAAATTCAGTTTTTTTTTTCAGAAGTCAAAGGCGGATTTATGATATTTCAAACTATCATAACTCTTTCAAATAGTTCCCAATGACTGTGATTTTTTCGACATTAGAGAGGTATACAAGTATATTATTACGTGTGAAAGCCTCGAATTGAAATTCAACAAAATTAAAAATTCAGTTTATTTTTCAGAAGTCAAAGGCAAATTTCAAACTATCATAACTCTTTCAAATAGAGCCCGATGACTGTGATTTTTGCGACATTAGAGAGGTATACGTGTATATTATTACGTGTGAAAGCCTCGAATTGAAATTCAACAAAAATAAAAATTCAGTTTATTTTTCAGAAGTCAAAGGCGGCCGTACACGAGAAATTTATGAAATTTCAAACTATCATAACTCTTTCAAATAGAGCCCGATGACTGTGATTTTTGCGACATTAAAGAGGTATACGTGTATATTATTACGTGTGAAAGCCTCGAATTGAAATTCAACAAAATTAAAAATTCAGTTTATTTTTCAGAAGTCAAAGGCAGAAATTTATGAAATTTCAAACTATCATAACTCTTTCAAATAGAGCCCGATGACTGTGATTTTTGCGACATTAGAGAAGTATACATGTATATTATTACGTGTGAAAGCCTCGAATTGAAATTCAACAAAAATAAAAATTCAGTTTTTTTTCAGAAGTCAAAGGCGGATTTATGATATTTCTAACTATCATAACTCTTTCAAATAATTCCCGATGACTGTGATTTTTTCGACATTAAAGAGGTATACAAATATATTATTACGTGTGAAAGCCTCAAATTGAAATTCAACAAAATTAAAAATTCAGTTTATTTTTCAGAAGTCAAAGAGAAATTTATGAAATTTCAAACTATCATAACTCTTTCAAATAGAACCCGATGACTGTGATTTTTGCGAAATTAGAGAAGTATACGTGTATATTATTACGTGTGAAAGCCTCGAATTGAAATTCAACAAAAATAAAAATTCAGTTTATTTTTCAGAAGTCAAAGGCGGCCGTACACGAGAAATTTATGAAATTTCAAACTATCATAACTCTTTCAAATAGAGCCCGATGACTGTGATTTTTGCGACATTAGCGAGGTATACGTGTATATTATTACGTGTGAAAGCCTCGAATTGAAATTCAACAAAAATAAAAATTCAGTTTTTTTTCAGAAGTCAAAGGCGGATTTATGATATTTCAAACTATCATACCTCTTTCAAATAGTTCCCGATGACTGTGATTTTTTCGACATTAGAGAGGTATACAAGTATATTATTACGTGTGAAAGCCTCGAATTGAAATTCAACAAAATTAAAAATTCAGTTTATTTTTCAGAAGTATGAAATTCAACAAAAATAAAAATTCAGTTTTTTTTCAGAAGTCAAAGGCGGATTTATGATATTTCAAACTATCATACCTCTTTCAAATAGTTCCCGATGACTGTGATTTTTTCGACATTAGAGAGGTATACAAATATATTATTACGTGTGAAAGCCTCGAATTGAAATTCAACAAAATTAAAAATTCAGTTTTTTTTCAGAAGTCAAAGGCGGATTTATGAAATTTCAAACTATCATAACTCTTTCAAATAGAGCCCGATGACTGTGATTTTTGCGACATTAGCGAGGTATACGTGTATATTATTACGTGTGAAAGCCTCGAATTGAAATTCAACAAAAATAAAAATTCAGTTTTTTTTCAGAAGTCAAAGGCGGATTTATGATATTTCAAACTATCATACCTCTTTCAAATAGTTCCCGATGACTGTGATTTTTGCGACATTAGAGAAGTACATGTGTATATTATAACGTGTGAAAGTCTCGAATTGAAAATCATCAAAATAAAAAAAAGTAGTATTTTTATCAGAAGTCAAAGGCGGCCGTACACGAGAAATTGACGAAATTTCAAACTGTCATAACTCTTTCAAATGGTGCCCGATGAATGTGATTTTTGCGAGGTATATGTGTATATTATTACGTGTGAAAGCCTCGAATTGAAATTCAACAAAATTAAATATTCAGTTTTGTTTTCAGAAATCAAAGACGGCCGTACACGAGAAATTTATGAAATTTAATGTTGTGGGCACTAAAAGGTACGACGGTTCGACGGAAACACCGAGAAGGGCGGAAGCTTGCCCTAACCAACGTCTAGGGCATGTTCATTCGGCCAAGGGCCGAGTAAAGCCTTTCCCCGGCCAAAGGGAGGCTCAAGCCATCCCTAGGCCCGTCCAAGGGCCGGCCCAAGGGTTCCCCCGGCCAAAGGGAGGCTCAAACCTTCCCTAGGCCCGTCCAAGGGCCGGCCCAAGGGTTCCCTCGGCCAAGGGGAGGACCAAGGCCCTGCCTCCCTTCACCCGACCAAGGGGAGGCCCAAGACCCTACCTCCCTTCACCCGGCCAAGGGGAGGCCCAGGGGTTCCCTCGGCCAAGGGGAGGTCCAAGGCCCTGCCTCCCTTCACCCGGCCAAGGGGAGGCCCAAGGGTGTTCCCTCGGCCAAGGGCAGGTCCAAGGCCCTGCCTCCCTTCACCCGGCCAAGGGGAGGCCCAAGGGGAGGTCCAGGGAGGCTCCACCGGCCAAGGGGAGGCCCATGTCATTTTGGTCGGCCGAGGGCCGGTTGATGGCTCTTCTCCGGGTCAAGGCTGCCTGAGGTCTTATAAATAGGGGACACGGTTCCCAACGACAGGGGACGAACACTTGAGCACTGAAACGCTGCTGAACTCGGACTTCACTCGTTTCACTCAAAACTTAAACCTTCAAACTCCTTTTATCCACCTCAATCCATCTAATGTTGAGCGTCGGAGAGGTAAACAGAGGCACCCCTTCTGTTTCCCTTTGGTAGTTCATTTGATTCCTATGTGTTTCAGATACTCGCGTAGCATGAACTCCATTGACAGCTAAGGCACGACTGGGATTTTTGCGACATTAGAGAGGTATACGTGTATATTATTACGTGTGAAAGTCTCGAATTGAAATTCAACAAAATTAAAAATACAGTTTTTTTTTCACAATTCAAAGGCGAAAAGTTTATGAAATTTCAAACTATCATAACTCTTTCAAATAGTGACCGATGACTGAGATTTTTGCCACATTAGAGAGATATACGTTTATATTATTACGTGTGAAAGCCTCGAATTGAAATTCAACAAAATTAAAAATTCAGTTTATTATTCAGAAGTTAAAGGCGGCGGTACACGAGAAATTTATGATATTTCAAACTATCATAACTCTTTCAAATAGTGCCCGATGACTGTGATTTTTTCGACATTAGAGAGGTATACGTATATATTATTACGTGTGAAAGCCTCGAATTGAAATTCAACAAAATTAAAAATTCTGTTTATTTTTCAGAAGTCAAAGGCGGCCGTACACGAGAAATTTATGAAATTTCAAACTATCATAACTCTTTCAAATAGAGCCCGATGACTGTGATTTTTGCGACATTAGAGAGGTATACGTGTATATTATTACGTGTGAAAGCCTCGAATTGAAATTCAACAAAATTAAAAATTCAGTTTATTTTTCAGAAGTCAAAGGCGGCCGTACACGAGAAATTTATGAAATTTCAAACTATCATAACTCTTTCAAATAGAGCCCGATGACTGTGATTTTTGCGACATTAGCGAGGTATACGTGTATATTATTACGTGTGAAAGCCTCGAATTGAAATTCAACAAAAATAAAAATTCAGTTTTTTTTCAGAAGTCAAAGGCGGATTTATGATATTTCAAACTATCATACCTCTTTCAAATAGTTCCCGATGACTGTGATTTTTTCGACATTAGAGAGGTATACAAGTATATTATTACGTGTGAAAGCCTCGAATTGAAATTCAACAAAATTAAAAATTCAGTTTATTTTTCAGAAGTCAAAGGCGGCCGTACACGAGAAATTTATGAAATTTCAAACTATCATAACTCTTTTAAATAGAGTCCGATGACTGTGATTTTTGCGAAATTAGAGAGGTATACGTGTATATTATTACGTGTGAAAGCCTCTAATTGAAATTCAACAAAATTAAAAATTCAGATATTTTTCAGAAGTCAAAGGCGGCCGTACACGAGAAATTTATGAAATTTCAAACTATCATAACTCTTTCAAATAGAGCCCGATGACTGTGATTTTTGCGACATTAGAGAAGTATACGTGTATATTATTACGTGTGAAAGCCTCGAATAGAAATTCAACAAAAATAAAAATTCAGTTTTTTTTTTCAGAAGTCAAAGGCGGATTTATGATATTTCAAACTATCATAACTCTTTCAAATAGTTCCCAATGACTGTGATTTTTTCGACATTAGAGAGGTATACAAGTATATTATTACGTGTGAAAGCCTCGAATTGAAATTCAACAAAATTAAAAATTCAGTTTATTTTTCAGAAGTCAAAGGCAAATTTCAAACTATCATAACTCTTTCAAATAGAGCCCGATGACTGTGATTTTTGCGACATTAGAGAGGTATACGTGTATATTATTACGTGTGAAAGCCTCGAATTGAAATTCAACAAAATTAAAAATTTAGTTTATTTTTCAGAAGTCAAAGGCGGCCGTACACGAGAAATTTATGAAATTTCAAACTATCATAACTCTTTCAAATAGAGCCCGATGACTGTGATTTTTGCGACATTAAAGAGGTATACGTGTATATTATTACGTGTGAAAGCCTCGAATTGAAATTCAACAAAATTAAAAATTCAGTTTATTTTTCAGAAGTCAAAGGCAGAAATTTATGAAATTTCAAACTATCATAACTCTTTCAAATAGAGCCCGATGACTGTGATTTTTGCGACATTAGAGAAGTATACATGTATATTATTACGTGTGAAAGCCTCGAATTGAAATTCAACAAAAATAAAAATTCAGTTTTTTTTCAGAAGTCAAAGGCGGATTTATGATATTTCTAACTATCATAACTCTTTCAAATAATTCCCGATGACTGTGATTTTTTCGACATTAAAGAGGTATACAAATATATTATTACGTGTGAAAGCCTCAAATTGAAATTCAACAAAATTAAAAATTCAGTTTATTTTTCAGAAGTCAAAGAGAAATTTATGAAATTTCAAACTATCATAACTCTTTCAAATAGAACCCGATGACTGTGATTTTTGCGAAATTAGAGAAGTATATGTGTATATTATTACGTGTGAAAGCCTCGAATTGAAATTCAACAAAAATAAAAATTCAGTTTATTTTTCAGAAGTCAAAGGCGGCCGTACACGAGAAATTTATGAAATTTCAAACTATCATAACTCTTTCAAATAGAGCCCGATGACTGTGATTTTTGCGACATTAGCGAGGTATACGTGTATATTATTACGTGTGAAAGCCTCGAATTGAAATTCAACAAAAATAAAAATTCAGTTTTTTTTTCAGAAGTCAAAGGCGGATTTATGATATTTCAAACTATCATACCTCTTTCAAATAGTTCCCGATGACTGTGATTTTTTCGACATTAGAGAGGTATACAAGTATATTATTACGTGTGAAAGCCTCGAATTGAAATTCAACAAAATTAAAAATTCAGTTTATTTTTCAGAAGTATGAAATTCAACAAAAATAAAAATTCAGTTTTTTTTCAGAAGTCAAAGGCGGATTTATGATATTTCAAACTATCATACCTCTTTCAAATAGTTCCCGATGACTGTGATTTTTTCGACATTAGAGAGGTATACAAATATATTATTACGTGTGAAAGCCTCGAATTGAAATTCAACAAAATTAAAAATTCAGTTTTTTTTCAGAAGTCAAAGGCGGATTTATGAAATTTCAAACTATCATAACTCTTTCAAATAGAGCCCGATGACTGTGATTTTTGCGACATTAGCGAGGTATACGTGTATATTATTACGTGTGAAAGCCTCGAATTGAAATTCAACAAAAATAAAAATTCAGTTTTTTTTCAGAAGTCAAAGGCGGATTTATGATATTTCAAACTATCATACCTCTTTCAAATAGTTCCCGATGACTGTGATTTTTGCGACATTAGAGAAGTACATGTGTATATTATAACGTGTGAAAGTCTCGAATTGAAAATCATCAAAATAAAAAAAAATTAGTATTTTTATCAGAAGTCAAAGGCGGCCGTACACGAGAAATTGACGAAATTTCAAACTGTCATAACTCTTTCAAATGGTGCCCGATGAATGTGATTTTTGCGAGGTATATGTGTATATTATTACGTGTGAAAGCCTCGAATTGAAATTCAACAAAATTAAATATTCAGTTTTGTTTTCAGAAATCAAAGACGGCCGTACACGAGAAATTTATGAAATTTAATGTTGTGGGCACTAAAAGGTACGACGGTTCGACGGAAACACCGAGAAGGGCGGAAGCTTGCCCTAACCAACGTCTAGGGCATGTTCATTCGGCCAAGGGCCGAGTAAAGCCTTTCCCCGGCCAAAGGGAGGCTCAAGCCAACCCTAGGCCCGTCCAAGGGCCGGCCCAAGGGTTCCCCCGGCCAAAGGGAGGCTCAAACCTTCCCTAGGCCCGTCCAAGGGCCGGCCCAAGGGTTCCCTCGGCCAAGGGGAGGACCAAGGCCCTGCCTCCCTTCACCCGACCAAGGGGAGGCCCAAGACCCTACCTCCCTTCACCCGGCCAAGGGGAGGCCCAGGGGTTCCCTCGGCCAAGGGGAGGTCCAAGGCCCTGCCTCCCTTCACCCGGCCAAGGGGAGGCCCAAGGGTGTTCCCTCGGCCAAGGGCAGGTCCAAGGCCCTGCCTCCCTTCACCCGGCCAAGGGGAGGCCCAAGGGGAGGTCCAGGGAGGCTCCACCGGCCAAGGGGAGGCCCATGTCATTTTGGTCGGCCGAGGGCCGGTTGATGGCTCTTCTCCGGGTCAAGGCTGCCTGAGGTCTTATAAATAGGGGACACGGTTCCCAACGACAGGGGACGAACACTTGAGCACTGAAACGCTGCTGAACTCGGACTTCACTCGTTTCACTCAAAACTTAAACCTTCAAACTCCTTTTATCCACCTCAATCCATCTAATGTTGAGCGTCGGAGAGGTAAACAGAGGCACCCCTTCTGTTTCCCTTTGGTAGTTCATTTGATTCCTTTGTGTTTCAGATACTCGCGTAGCATGAACTCCATTGACAGCTAAGGCACGACTGGGATTTTTGCGACATTAGAGAGGTATACGTGTATATTATTACGTGTGAAAGTCTCGAATTGAAATTCAACAAAATTAAAAATACAGTTTTTTTTTCACAATTCAAAGGCGAAAAGTTTATGAAATTTCAAACTATCATAACTCTTTCAAATAGTGACCGATGACTGAGATTTTTGCCACATTAGAGAGATATACGTTTATATTATTACGTGTGAAAGCCTCGAATTGAAATTCAACAAAATTAAAAATTCAGTTTATTATTCAGAAGTTAAAGGCGGCGGTACACGAGAAATTTATGATATTTCAAACTATCATAACTCTTTCAAATAGTGCCCGATGACTGTGATTTTTTCGATATTAGAGAGGTATACGTATATATTATTACGTGTGAAAGCCTCGAATTGAAATTCAACAAAATTAAAAATTCTGTTTATTTTTCAGAAGTCAAAGGCGGCCGTACACGAGAAATTTATGAAATTTCAAACTATCATAACTCTTTCAAATAGAGCCCGATGACTGTGATTTTTTCGACATTAGAGAGGTATACGTATATATTATTACGTGTGAAAGCCTCGAATTGAAATTCAACAAAATTAAAAATTCTGTTTATTTTTCAGAAGTCAAAGGCGGCCGTACACGAGAAATTTATGAAATTTCAAACTATCATAACTCTTTCAAATAGAGCCCGATGACTGTGATTTTTGCGACATTAGAGAGGTATACGTGTATATTATTACGTGTGAAAGCCTCGAATTGAAATTCAACAAAATTAAAAATTCAGTTTATTTTTCAGAAGTCAAAGGCGGCCGTACACGAGAAATTTATGAAATTTCAAACTATCATAACTCTTTCAAATAGAGCCCGATGACTGTGATTTTTGCGACATTAGCGAGGTATACGTGTATATTATTACGTGTGAAAGCCTCGAATTGAAATTCAACAAAAATAAAAATTCAGTTTTTTTCAGAAGTCAAAGGCGGATTTATGATATTTCAAACTATCATACCTCTTTCAAATAGTTCCCGATGACTGTGATTTTTTCGACATTAGAGAGGTATACAAGTATTTTATTACGTGTGAAAGCCTCGAATTGAAATTCAACAAAATTAAAAATTCAGTTTATTTTTCAGAAGTCAAAGGCGGCCGTACACGAGAAATTTATGAAATTTCAAACTATCATAACTCTTTTAAATAGAGTCCGATGACTGTGATTTTTGCGACATTAAAGAGGTATACGTGTATATTATTACGTGTGAAAGCCTCGAATTGAAATTCAACAAAATTAAAAATTCAGATATTTTTCAGAAGTCAAAGGCGGCCGTACACGAGAAATTTATGAAATTTCAAACTATCATAACTCTTTCAAATAGAGCCCGATGACTGTGATTTTTGCGACATTAGAGAAGTATACGTGTATATTATTACGTGTGAAAGCCTCGAATAGAAATTCAACAAAAATAAAAATTCAGTTTTTTTTTTCAGAAGTCAAAGGCGGATTTATGATATTTCAAACTATCATAACTCTTTCAAATAGTTCCCAATGACTGTGATTTTTTCGACATTAGAGAGGTATACAAGTATATTATTACGTGTGAAAGCCTCGAATTGAAATTCAACAAAATTAAAAATTCAGTTTATTTTTCAGAAGTCAAAGGCAAATTTCAAACTATCATAACTCTTTCAAATAGAGCCCGATGACTGTGATTTTTGCGACATTAGAGAGGTATACGTGTATATTATTACGTGTGAAAGCCTCGAATTGAAATTCAACAAAATTAAAAATTTAGTTTATTTTTCAGAAGTCAAAGGCGGCCGTACACGAGAAATTTATGAAATTTCAAACTATCATAACTCTTTCAAATAGAGCCCGATGACTGTGATTTTTGCGACATTAAAGAGGTATACGTGTATATTATTACGTGTGAAAGCCTCGAATTGAAATTCAACAAAATTAAAAATTCAGTTTATTTTTCAGAAGTCAAAGGCAGAAATTTATGAAATTTCAAACTATCATAACTCTTTCAAATAGAGCCCGATGACTGTGATTTTTGCGACATTAGAGAAGTATACATGTATATTATTACGTGTGAAAGCCTCGAATTGAAATTCAACAAAAATAAAAATTCAGTTTTTTTTCAGAAGTCAAAGGCGGATTTATGATATTTCTAACTATCATAACTCTTTCAAATAATTCCCGATGACTGTGATTTTTTCGACATTAAAGAGGTATACAAATATATTATTACGTGTGAAAGCCTCAAATTGAAATTCAACAAAATTAAAAATTCAGTTTATTTTTCAGAAGTCAAAGAGAAATTTATGAAATTTCAAACTATCATAACTCTTTCAAATAGAACCCGATGACTGTGATTTTTGCGAAATTAGAGAAGTATACGTGTATATTATTACGTGTGAAAGCCTCGAATTGAAATTCAACAAAAATAAAAATTCAGTTTATTTTTCAGAAGTCAAAGGCGGCCGTACACGAGAAATTTATGAAATTTCAAACTATCATAACTCTTTCAAATAGAGCCCGATGACTGTGATTTTTGCGACATTAGCGAGGTATACGTGTATATTATTACATGTGAAAGCCTCGAATTGAAATTCAACAAAAATAAAAATTCAGTTTTTTTTCAGAAGTCAAAGGCGGATTTATGATATTTCAAACTATCATACCTCTTTCAAATAGTTCCCGATGACTGTGATTTTTTCGACATTAGAGAGGTATACAAGTATATTATTACGTGTGAAAGCCTCGAATTGAAATTCAACAAAATTAAAAATTCAGTTTATTTTTCAGAAGTCAAAGGCGGCCGTACACGAGAAATTTATGAAATTTCAAACTATCATAACTCTTTTAAATAGAGTCCGATGACTGTGATTTTTGCGACATTAGAGAGGTATACGTGTATATTATTACGTGTGAAAGCCTCGAATTGAAATTCAACAAAATTAAAAATTCAGATATTTTTCCGAAGTCAAAGGCGGCCGTACACGAGAAATTTATGAAATTTCAAACTATCATAACTCTTTCAAATAGAGCCCGATGACTGTGATTTTTGCGACATTAGAGAAGTATACGTGTATATTATTACGTTTGAAAGCCTCGAATAGAAATTCAACAAAAATAAAAATTCAGTTTTTTTTTTCAGAAGTCAAAGGCGGATTTATGATATTTCAAACTATCATAACTCTTTCAAATAGTTCCCGATGACTGTGATTTTTTCGACATTAGAGAGGTATACAAGTATATTATTACGTGTGAAAGCCTCGAATTGAAATTCAACAAAATTAAAAATTCAGTTTATTTTTCAGAAGTCAAAGGCAAATTTCAAACTATTATAACTCTTTCAAATAGAGCCCGATGACTGTGATTTTTGCGACATTAGAGAGGTATACGTGTATATTATTACGTGTGAAAGTCTCGAATTGAAATTCAACAAAATTAAAAATTTAGTTTATTTTTCAGAAGTCAAAGGCGGCCGTACACGAGAAATTTATGAAATTTCAAACTATCATAACTCTTTCAAATAGAGTCCGATGACTGTGATTTTTGCGACATTAAAGAGGTATACGTGTATATTATTACGTGTGAAAGCCTCGAATTGAAATTCAACAAAATTAAAAATTCAGTTTATTTTTCAGAAGTCAAAGGCAGAAATTTATGAAATTTCAAACTATCATAACTCTTTCAAATAGAGCCCGATGACTGTGATTTTTGCGACATTAGAGAAGTATACATGTATATTATTACGTATGAAAGCCTCGAATTGCAATTCAACAAAAATAAAAATTCAGTTTTTTTTCAGAAGTCAAAGGCGGATTTATGATATTTCTAACTATCATAACTCTTTCAAATAGTTCCCGATGACTGTGATTTTTTCGACATTAAAGAGGTATACAAATATATTATTACGTGTGAAAGCCTCAAATTGAAATTCAACAAAATTAAAAATTCAGTTTATTTTTCAGAAGTCAAAGAGAAATTTATGAAATTTCAAACTATCATAACTCTTTCAAATAGAACCCGATGACTGTGATTTTTGCGAAATTAGAGAAGTATACGTGTATATTATTACGTGTGAAAGCCTCGAATTGAAATTCAACAAAAATAAAAATTCAGTTTATTTTTCAGAAGTCAAAGGCGGCCGTACACGAGAAATTTATGAAATTTCAAACTATCATAACTCTTTCAAATAGAGCCCGATGACTGTGATTTTTGCGACATTAGCGAGGTATACGTGTATATTATTACGTGTGAAAGCCTCGAATTGAAATTCAACAAAAATAAAAATTCAGTTTTTTTTCAGAAGTCAAAGGCGGATTTATGATATTTCAAACTATCATACCTCTTTCAAATAGTTCCCGATGACTGTGATTTTTTCGACATTAGAGAGGTATACAAGTATATTATTACGTGTGAAAGCCTCGAATTGAAATTCAACAAAATTAAAAATTCAGTTTATTTTTCAGAAGTCAAAGGCGGCCGTACACGAGAAATTTATGAAATTTCAAACTATCATAACTCTTTTAAATAGAGTCCGATGACTGTGATTTTGGCGACATTAGAGAGGTATACGTGTATATTATTACGTGTGAAAGCCTCGAATTGAAATTCAACAAAATTAAAAATTCAGATATTTTTCAGAAGTCAAAGGCGGCCGTACACGAGAAATTTATGAAATTTCAAACTATCATAACTCTTTCAAATAGAGCCCGATGACTGTGATTTTTGCGACATTAGAGAAGTATACGTGTATATTATTACGTGTGAAAGCCTCGAATAGAAATTCAACAAAAATAAAAATTCAGTTTTTTTTTTCAGAAGTCAAAGGCGGATTTATGATATTTCAAACTATCATAACTCTTTCAAATAGTTCCCGATGACTGTGATTTTTTCGACATTAGAGAGGTATACAAGTATATTATTACGTGTGAAAGCCTCGAATTAAAATTCAACAAAATTAAAAATTCAGTTTATTTTTCAGAAGTCAGAGGCAAATTTCAAACTATCATAACTCTTTCAAATAGAGCCCGATGACTGTGATTTTTGCGACATTAGAGAGGTATACGTGTATATTATTACGTGTGAAAGCCTCGAATTGAAATTCAACAAAATTAAAAATTTAGTTTATTTTTCAGAAGTCAAAGGCGGCCGTACACGAGAAATTTATGAAATTTCAAACTATCATAACTCTTTCAAATAGAGCCCGATGACTGTGATTTTTGCGACATTAAAGAGGTATACGTGTATATTATTACGTGTGAAAGCCTCGAATTGAAATTCAACAAAATTAAAAATTCAGTTTATTTTTCAGAAGTCAAAGGCAGAAATTTATGAAATTTCAAACTATCATAACTCTTTCAAATAGAGCCCGATGACTGTGATTTTTGCGACATTAGAGAAATATACATGTATATTATTACGTGTGAAAGCCTCGAATTGAAATTCAACAAAAATAAAAATTCAGTTTTTTTTCAGAAGTCAAAGGCGGATTTATGATATTTCTAACTATCATAACTCTTTCAAATAGTTCCCGATGACTGTGATTTTTTCGACATTAAAGAGGTATACAAATATATTATTACGTGTGAAAGCCTCAAATTGAAATTCAACAAAATTAAAAATTCAGTTTATTTTTCAGAAGTCAAAGAGAAATTTATGAAATTTCAAACTATCATAACTCTTTCAAATAGAACCCGATGACTGTGATTTTTGCGAAATTAGAGAAGTATACGTGTATATTATTACGTGTGAAAGCCTCGAATTGAAATTCAACAAAATTAAAAATTCTGTTTATTTTTAAGAAGTCAAAGGCGGCCGTACACGAGAAATTTATGAAATTTCAAACTATCATAACTCTTTCAAATAGAACCCGATGACTGTGATTTTTGCGACATTAGAGAGGTATACGTGTATATTATTACGTGTGAAAGCCTCGAATTGAAATTCAACAAAATTAAAAATTCTGTTTATTTTTCAGAAGTCAAAGGCGTTCGTACACGAGAAATTTATGAAATTTCAAACTATCATAACTCTTTCAAATAGAGCCCGATGACTGTGATTTTTGCGACATTAGAGAGGTATACGTGTATATATTACGTGTCAAAGCCTCGAATTGAAATTCAACAAAATTAAAAATTTAGTTTTTTTTTCAGAAGTCAAAGGCGGCCGTACACGAGAAATTTATGAAATTTCAAACTATCATAACTCTTTCAAATAGTGCCCGATGACTGTGATTTTTTCGACATTAGAGAGGTATACGTGTATATTATTACGTGTGAAAGCCTCGAATTGAAATTCAACAAAATTAAAAATTCAGTTTATTTTTCAGAAGTCAAAGGCGGCCGTACACGAGATATTTATGATATTTCAAACTATCATAACTCTATCAAATAGTGACCGATGACTGTGATTTTTTCGACACTAGAGAGGTATACGTGTATATTATTACGTGTGAAACCCTCGAATTGAAATTCAAGAAAATTTAAAATTCAGTTTATTTTTCAGAAGTCAAAGGCGGCCGTACACGAGAAATTTATGAAATTACAAACTATCATAACTCTTTCAAATAGAGCCCGATGACTGTGATTTTTGAAACATTAGAGAGGTATACGTGTATATTATTACGTGTGAAAGCCTCGCATTGAAATTCAACAAAATAAAAAATTCAGTTTATTTTTCAAAAGTCAAAGGCGTTCGTACACGAGAAATTTATGAAATTTCAAACTATCATAAATCTTTCAAATAGAGCCCGATAAATGTGATTTTTGCGACTTTAGAGAGGTATACGTGTATATATTACGTGTCAAAGCCTCGAATTGAAATTCAACAAAATTAAAAATTTAGTTTTGTTTTCAGAAGTCAAAGGCGGCCGTACACGAGAAATTTATGAAATTTCAAACTATCATAACTCTTTCAAATAGAGCCCGATGACTGTGATTTGTGCGAACAGTTTGAAATTTCATAAATTTCTCGTGTACGGCCGCCTTTGACTTCTGAAAATAAACTGAATTTTTATTTTGTTGAATTTCAATTCGAGGCTTTCACACATAATAATATACACATATACCTCTCTAATGTCGCAAAAATCATTGTCATCGGGCACCATTTGAAAGAGTTATGATAGTTTGAAATTTCGTAAATTTATCGTGTATGGCCGCCTTTGACTTCTGAAAATAAACTGAATTTTTATTTTGTTGAATTTCAATTCGAGGCTTTCACACGTAATAATATACACATATACCTCTCTAATGTCGCAAAAATCACAGTCATCGGGCACAATTTGAAGGAATTATGATAGTTTGAAATTTTGTAAATTTCTTGTGTACGGCCGCCTATAACTTCTGATAAAAATACAGAATTTTTTATTTTGATGAATTTTAATTCTAAACTTTCACACGTTATAATATACATATATACCTCTCTAATGTCGCAAAAGTCACAGTCATCGGGCACAATTTGAAGGAGTTATGACAGTTTGAAATTTCGTAAATTTCTCGTGTACGGCCGCGTTTGACTTCTGAAAATAAACTGAATTTTTTATTTTGTTGAATTTCAATTCGAGGCTTTCACACGTAATAATATACACATATACCTCTCTAATGTCGCAAAAATCACAGTCATCGGGCACAATTTGAAGGAGTTATGATAGTTTGAAATTTCGTAAATTTCTCGTGTACGGCCGCCTTTGACTTCTGATAAAAATACTTAATTTTTTATTTTGATGAATTTCAAATCGAAACTTTCACACATTATAATATACACATATACCTCTCTAATGTGGCAAAAATAACATTAATCGGGCACAATTTGGAGGAGTTATGACAGTTTGAAATTTCGTAAATTTCTCGTGTACGGCCGCCTTTGACTTTTGAAAATAAACTGATTTTTTTATTTTGTTGAATTTCAATTCGAGGCTTTCACACGTAATAATATACACATATACCTTCCTAATGTCGCAAATATCACAGTCATCGGGCACAATTTGAAGGAGTTATGATAGTTTGAAATTTCGTAAATTTCTCGTGTACGGCCGCCTTTGACTTCTGAAAATAAACTGAATTTTTGATTGTTGAATTTCAATTCGAGGCTTTCACACGTAATAATATACACATATACCTCTCTAATTTCGCAAAAATCATTGTCATCGGGCACCATTTGAAGGAGTTATGATAGTTTGAAATTTCCTAAATTTCTCGTGTACGGCCGCCTTTGACTTCTGAAAATAAACTGAATTTATTATTTTGTTGAATTTCAATTCGAGGCTTTCACACGTAATAATATACACATATACCTCTTTAATGTCTTAAAAATCACAGTTATCGTGCACAATTTGAAGGAGTTATGATAGTTTGAAATTTCGAAAATTTCTCGTATACGGCCGCCTTTGACTTCTGATAAAAATACTGAATTTTTTATTTTGATGAAATTCAATTCGAAACTTTCACACGTTATAATATACACATATACCTCTCTAATTTCGAAAAAATCACAGTCATCGGGCACAATTTGAAGGAGTTATGACAGTTTGAAATTTCATAAATTTCTCGTGTACGGCCGCCTTTGACTTCTGAAAATAAACTGAATTTTTATTTTGTTGAATTTCAATTCGAGGCTTTCACACATAATAATATACACATATACCTCTCTAATGTCGCAAAAATCATTGTCATCGGGCACCATTTGAAAGAGTTATGATAGTTTGAAATTTCGTAAATTTATCGTGTATGGCCGCCTTTGACTTCTGAAAATAAACTGAATTTTTATTTTGTTGAATTTCAATTCGAGGCTTTCACACGTTATAATATACACATATACCTCTCTAATGTCGCAAAAATCACAGTCATCGTGCACAATTTGAAGGAGTTATGATAGTTTGAAATTTCGTAAATTTCTCGTGTACGGCCGCGTTTGACTTCTGAAAATAAACTGAATTTTTTATTTTGTTGAATTTCAATTCGAGGCTTTCACACGTAATAATATACACATATACCTCTCTAATGTCGCAAAAATCATTGTCATTGGGCACCATTTGAAAGAGTT
Organism: Urtica urens; assembly: GCA_958296335.1. NCBI lineage: Eukaryota > Viridiplantae > Streptophyta > Magnoliopsida > Rosales > Urticaceae > Urtica > Urtica urens. The sequence continues at coordinate 24,679,329 of OY282526.1, read as the reverse complement.
ATAATAGTTTGAAATTTCGTAAATTTATCGTGTACGGCCGCCTTTGACTTCTGAAAATAAACTGAATTTTTTTTTATTGAATTTCAATTCGAGGCTTTCACACGTAATAATATACACATATACCTCTCTAATTTCGCAAAAATCATTGTCATCGGGCACCATTTGAAGGAGTTATGATAGTTTGAAATTTCCTAAATTTCTCGTGTACGGCCGCCTTTGACTTCTGAAAATAAACTGAATTTATTATTTTGTTGAATTTCAATTCGAGGCTTTCACACGTAATAATATACACATATACCTCTTTAATGTCTTAAAAATCACAGTTATCGTGCACAATTTGAAGGAGATATGATAGTTTGAAATTTCGTAAATTTCTCGTGTACCGCCTTTGACTTAAGATAAAAACACTGAATTTTTTATTTTGATGAATTTCAATTCGAAACTTTCACACGTTATAATATACACATATACCTCTCTAATGTCGCAAAAATCACAGTCATCGGGCACAATTTGAAGGAGTTATGACAGTTTGAAATTTTGTAAATTTCTCGTGTACGGCCGCCTTTGACTTCTGAAAATAAACTGAATTTTTATTTTATTAAATTTCAATTCGAGGCTTTCACACTTAATAATATACACATATACCTCTCTAATGTCGCAAAAATCACAGTCATCGGGCACAATTTGAAGGAATTATGATAGTTTGAAATTTTGTAAATTTCTCGTGTACGGCCGCCTGTGACTTCTGATAAAAATACTGAATTTTTTATTTTGATGAATTTTAATTCGAAACTTTCACACGTTATAATATACACATATACCTCTCTAATGTCGCAAAAATCACAGTCATCGGGCACAATTTGAAGGAGTTATGACAGTTTGAAATTTCATAAATTTCTCGTGTACGGCCGCCTTTGACTTCTGAAAATAAACTGAATTTTATTTTGTTGAATTTCAATTCGAGGCTTTCACACGTAATAATATACACATATACCTCTCTAATGTCGCAAAAATCATTGTCATCGGGCACCATTTGAAAGAGTTATGATAGTTTGAAATTTTGTAAATTTCTCGTGTACGGCCGCCTTTGACTTTTGAAAATAAACTGATTTTTTTATTTTGTTGAATTTCAATTGCAGGCTTTCACACGTAATAATATACACATATACCTCTCTAATGTCCCAAAAATCACAGTCATCGGGGACAATTTGAAGGAGTTATGATAGTTTGAAATTTCGTAAAGTTCTCGTGTACGGCCGCCTTTGATTTCTGATAAAAATACTTAATTTTTTATTTTGATGAATTTCAATTCGAGGCTTTCACACGTAATAATATACACATATACCTCTTTAATGTCTTAAAAATCACAGTTATCGGGCACAATTTGAAGGGGTTAGATAGTTTGAAATTTCGTAAATTTCTCGTGTACGGCCGCCTTTGACTTCTGAAAATAAACTGAATTTTATTTTGTTGAATTTCAATTCGAGGCTTTCACACGTAATAATATACACATATACCTCTCTAATGTCGCAAAAATCATTGTCATCGGGCACCATTTGAAAGAGTTATGATAGTTTGAAATTTTGTAAATTTCTCGTGTACGGCCGCCTTTGACTTTTGAAAATAAACTGAATTTTTATTTTGTTGAATTTCAATTCGAGGCTTTCACACGTTATAATATACACATATACCTCTCTAATGTCGCAAAAATCACAGTCATCGTGCACAATTTGAAGGAGTTATGATAGTTTGAAATTTCGTAAAGTTCTCGTGTACGGCCGCCTTTGACTTAAGATAAAAACACTGAATTTTTTATTTTGATGAATTTCAATTCGAAACTTTCACACGTTATAATATACACATATACCTCTCTAATGTCGCAAAAATCACAGTCATCGGGCACAATTTGAAGGAGTTATGACAGTTTGAAATTTCATAAATTTCTCGTGTACGGCCGCCTTTGACTTCTGAAAATAAACTGAATTTTTATTTTGTTGAATTTCAATTCGAGGCTTTCACACGTAATAATATACACATATACCTCGCTAATGTCGCAAAAATCACATTCATCGGGCACCATTTGAAAGAGTTATGATAGTTTGAAATTTCGTAAATTTCTCGTGTACGGCCGCCTTTGACTTCTGAAAATAAACTGAATTTTTTATTTTGTTGAATTTCAATTCGAGGCTTTCACACGTAATAATATACACATATACCTCTTTAATGTCTTAAAAATCACAGTTATCGGGCACAATTTGAAGGGGTTACGATAGTTTGAAATTTCGTAAATTTCTCGTGTACCGCCTTTAACTTAAGATAAAAATACTGAATTTTTTATTTTGATGAATTTCAATTTGAAACTTTCACACGTTATAATATACACATATACTTCTCTAATGTCGCAAAAATCACAGTCATCGGGCACAATTTGAAGGAGTTATGACAGTTTGAAATTTCATAAATTTCTCGTGTACCGCCTTTGACTTCTGATAAAAATACTTAATTTTTTATTTTGATGAATTTCAATTCGAAACTTTCACACGTTATAATATACACATATACCTCTCTAATGTCGCAAAAATCACAGTCATCGGGCAAAATTTGAAGGAGTTATGACAGTTTGAAATTTCATAAATTTCTCGTGTACGGCCGACTTTGACTTCTGAAAATAAACTGAATTTTTATTTTGTTGAATTTCAATTCGAGGCTTTCACACGTAATAATATACACATATACCTCTCTAATGTCGCAAAAATCACAGTCATCGGGCACAATTTGAAGGAATTATGATAGTTTGAAATTTTGTAAATTTCTTGTGTACGGCCGCCTATAACTTCTGATAAAAATACAGAATTTTTTATTTTGATGAATTTTAATTCTAAACTTTCACACGTTATAATATACATATATACCTCTCTAATGTCGCAAAAGTCACAGTCATCGGGCACAATTTGAAGGAGTTATGACAGTTTGAAATTTCGTAAATTTCTCGTGTACGGCCGCCTTTGACTTTTGAATATAAACTGACTTTTTTATTTTGTTGAATTTCAATTCAAGGCTTTCACACGTAATAATATACACATATACCTCTCTAATTTCGCAAAAATCACAGTCATCGGGCACAATTTGAAGGAGTTATGATAGTTTGAAATTTCGTAAAGTTCTCGTGTACGGCCGCCTTTGACTTCTGATAAAAATACTTAATTTTTTATTTTGATGAATTTCAATTCGAAACTTTCACACGTTATAATATACACATATACCTCTCTAATGTCGCAAAAATCCCAGTCATCGGGCACAATTTGAAGGAGTTATGACAGTTTGAAATTTCATAAATTTCTCGTGTACGGCCGCCTTTGACTTCTGAAAATAAACTGAATTTTTATTTTGTTGAATTTCAATTCGAGGCTTTCACACGTAATAATATACACATATACCTCTCTAATGTCGCAAAAATCACATTCATCGGGCACCATTTGAAAGAGTTATGATAGTTTGAAATTTCGTAAATTTCTCGTGTACGGCCGCCTTTAACTTCTGAAAATAAACTGAATTTTTTATTTTGTTGAATTTCAATTCGAGGCTTTCACACGTAATAATATACACATATACCTCTTTAATGTCTTAAAAATCACAGTTATCGGGAACAATTTGAAGGAGTTATGATAGTTTGAAATTTCGTAAATTTCTCGTGTACCGCCTTTGACTTAAGATAAAAATACTGAATTTTTTATTTTGATGAATTTCAATTCGAAACTTTCACACGATATAATATACACATATACCTCTCTAATGTCGCAAAAATAATAGTCATCGGGCACAATTTGAAGGATTTCTCACATTTTGAAATTTCATAAATTTCTCGTGTACGGCCGCCTTTGACTTCTGAAAATAAACTGAATTTTTATTTTGTTGAATTTCAATTCGAGGCTTTCACACGTAATAATATACACATATACCTCGCTAATGTCGCAAAAATCACAGTCATCGGGCACAATTTGAAGGAGTTATGACAGTTTGAAATTTCATAAATTTCTCGTGTACGGCCGCCTTTGACTTCTGAAAATAAACTGAATTTTTATTTTGTTGAATTTCTATTAGAGGCTTTCACACGTAATAATATACACATATACCTCTCTAATGTCGCAAAAATCACAGTCATCGGGCACAATTTGAAGGAGTTATGATAGTTTGAAATTTCGTAAAGTTCTCGTGTACGGCCGCCTTTGACTTCTGATAAAAATACTTAATTTTTTATTTTGATGAATTTCAAATCGAAACTTTCACACGTTATAATATACACATATACCTCTCTAATGTCGCAAAAATAACAGTCATCGGGCACAATTTGAAGGAGTTATGACAGTTTGAAATTTCATAAATTTCTCGTGTACGGCCGCCTTTGACTTCTGAAAATAAACTGAATTTTTATTTTGTTGAATTTCTATTCGAGGCTTTCACACGTAAAAATATACACATATACCTCTTTAACGTCTTAAAAATCACAGTCATCGGGCACAATTTGAAGGAGTTATGATAGTTTGAAATTTTGTAAATTTCTCGTGTACGGCCGCCTATGACTTCTGATAAAAATACTGAATTTTTTATTTTGATGAATTTCAATTCGAAACTTTCACATGTTATAATATACACATATACCTCTCTAATGTCGCAAAAATCATAGTCATCGTGCACAATTTGAAGGAGTTATGATAGTTTGAAATTTCGTAAATTTCTCGTGTACGGCCGCCTTTAACTTCTGATAAAAATACTGAATTTTTTATTTTGATGAATTTCAATTCGAAACTTTCACACGTTATAATATACACATATACCTCTCTAATGTCGCAAAAATCACAGTCATCGGGCAAAATTTGAAGGAGTTATGACAGTTTGAAATTTCATAAATTTCTCGTGTACGGCCGCCTTTGACTTCTGAAAATAAACTGAATTTTTATTTTGTTGAATTTCAATTTGAGGCTTTCACACGTAATAATATACACATATACCTCTCTAATGTCGCAAAAATCACAGTCATCGGGCACAATTTGAAGGAATTATGATAGTTTGAAATTTTGTAAATTTCTTGTGTATGGCCGCCTATAACTTCTGATAAAAATACTGAATTTTTTATTTTCATGAATTTCAATTCTAAACTTTCACACGTTATAATATAAATATATACCTCTCAAATTTCGCAAAAATCACAGTCATCGGGCACAATTTGAAGGAGTTATGATAGTTTGAAATTTCGTAAATTTCTCGTGTACGGCCGCCTTTGCTTCTGATAAAAATACTTAATTTTTTGTTTTGATGAATTTCAATTCGAAACTTTCACACGTAATAATATACATATATACCTCTCTAATGTCCCAAAAGTCACAGTCATCGGGCACAATTTGAAGGAGTTATGACAGTTTGAAATTTAATAAATTTCTCGTGTACGGCCGCCTTTGACTTCTGAAAATAAACTGAATTTTTATTTTGTTGAATTTCAATTCGAGGCTTTCACACGTTATAATATACACATATACCTCTCTAATGTCGCAAAAATCACAGTCATCGTGCACAATTTGAAGGAGTTATGATAGTTTGAAATTTCGTAAAGTTCTCGTGTACGACCGCCTTTGACTTCTGATAAAAATACTTAATTTTTTATTTTGATGAATTTCAAATCGAAACTTTCACACGTTATAATATACACATATACCTCTCTAATGTCGCAAAAATAACAGTCATCGGGCACAATTTGGAGGAGTTATGACAGTTTGAAATTTCGTAAATTTCTCGTGTACGGCCGCCTTTGACTTTTGAAAATAAACTGATTTTTTTTATTTTGTTGAATTTCAATTCGAGGCTTTCACACGTAATAATATACACATATACCTTCCTAATGTCGAAAATATCAAAGTCATCGGGCACAATTTGAAGGAGTTATGATAGTTTGAAATTTCGTAAATTTCTCGTGTACGGCCGCCTTTGACTTCTATAAATAAACTGAATTTTTTATTTTGTTGAATTTCAGAGGCTTTCACACGTAATAATATACACATATACCTCTCTAATGTCGCTAAAATCATTGTCATCAGGCACCATTTGAAAGAGTTATGATAGTTTGAAATTTCGTAAATTTCTCGTGTACAGCCGCCTTTGACTTCTGAAAATAAACTGAATTTATTATTTTGTTGAATTTCAATTCGAGGCTTTCACACGTAATAATATACACATATACCTCTTTAATGTCTTAAAAATCACAGTTATCGTGCACAATTTGAAGGAGTTATGATAGTTTGAAATTTCGAAAATTTCTCGTGTACGGCCGCCTTTGACTTCTGATAAAAATACTGAATTTTTTATTTTGATGAAATTCAATTCGAAACTTTCACACGTTATCATATACACATATACCTCTCTAATTTCGAAAAAATCACAGTCATCGGGCACAATTTGAAGGAGTTATGACAGTTTGAAATTTCATAAATTTCTCGTGTACGGCCGCCTTTGACTTCTGAAAATAAACTGAATTTTTATTTTGTTGAATTTCAATTCGAGGCTTTCACACGTAATAATATACACATATACCTCTCTAATGTCGCAAAAATCATTGTCATCGGGCACCATTTGAAAGAGTTATGATAGTTTGAAATTTCGTAAATTTCTCGTGTACGGCCGCCTTTGACTTCTGAAAATAAACTGAATTTTTATTTTGTTGAATTTCAATTCGAGGCTTTCACACGTAATAATATACACATATACCTCTCTAATGTCGCAAAAATCAAAGTCATCGGGCACAATTTGAAGGAGTTATGACAGTTTGAAATTTTGTAAATTTCTCGTGTACAGCCGCATTTGACTTCTGTAAATAAACTGAATTTTTTATTTTGTTGAATATCAATTAGAGGCTTTCACACGTAATAATATACATATATACCTCTCTAATGTCGCAAAAATCATTGTCATCGGGCACCATTTGAAAGAGTTATGATAGTTTGAAATTTCGTAAATTTCTCGTGTACGGCCGCCTTTGACTTCTGAAAATAAACTGAATTTTTTATTTTGTTGAATTTCAATTCGAGGCTTTCACACGTAATAATATACACATATACCTCTCTAATGTCGCAAAAATCATTGTCATCGGGCACCATTTGAAAGAGTTATGATAGTTTGAAATTTCGTAAATTTATCGTGTACGGCCGCCTTTGACTTCTGAAAATAAACTGAATTTTTTTTATTGAATTTCAATTCGAGGCTTTCACACGTAATAATATACACATATACCTCTCTAATTTCGCAAAAATCATTGTCATCGGGCACCATTTGAAGGAGTTATGATAGTTTGAAATTTCCTAAATTTCTCGTGTACGGCCGCCTTTGACTTCTGAAAATAAACTGAATTTATTATTTTGTTGAATTTCAATTCGAGGCTTTCACACGTAATAATATACACATATACCTCTTTAATGTCTTAAAAATCAGAGTTATCGTGCACAATTTGAAGGAGATATGATAGTTTGAAATTTCGTAAATTTCTCGTGTACCGCCTTTGACTTAAGATAAAAACACTGAATTTTTTATTTTGATGAATTTCAATTCGAAACTTTCACACGTTATAATATAAACATATACCTCTCTAATGTCGCAAAAATCACAGTCATCGGGCACAATTTGAAGGAGTTATGACAGTTTGAAATTTCATAAATTTCTCGTGTACGGCCGCCTTTGACTTCTGAAAATAAACTGAATTTTTATTTTGTTGAATTTCAATTCGAGGATTTCACACGTAATAATATACACATATACCTCTCTAATGTCGCAAAAATCACATTCATCGGGCACCATTTGAAAGAGTTATGATAGTTTGAAATTTCGTAAATTTCTCGTGTACGGCCGCCTTTGACTTCTGAAAATAAACTTAATTTTTTATTTTGTTGAATTTCAATTCGAGGCTTTCACACGTAATAATATACACATATACCTCTTTAATGTCTTAAAAATCACAGTTATCGGGCACAATTTGAAGGGGTTATGATAGTTTGAAATTTCGTAAATTTCTCGTGTACCGCCTTTGACTTAAGATAAAAATACTGAATTTTTTATTTTGATGAATTTCAATTTGAAACTTTCACACGTTATAATATACACATGAACCTCTCTAATGTCGCAAAAATCACAGTCATCGGGCACAATTTGAAGGAGTTATGACAGTTTGAAATTTCATAAATTTCTCGTGAACGTCCGCCTTTGAGTTCTGATAAAAATACTTAATTTTTTATTTTGATGAATTTCAATTCGAAACTTTCACACGTAATAATATACATATATACCTCTCTAATGTCGCAAAAGTCACAGTCATCGGGCACAATTTGAAGGAGTTATGACAGTTTGAAATTTCGTAAATTTCTCGTGTACGGCCGCCTTTGACTTTTGAAAATAAACTGATTTTTTTATTTTGTTGAATTTCAATTCGAGGCTTTCACACGTAATAATATACACATATACCTCTTTAACGTCTTAAAAATCACAGTCATCGGGCACAATTTGAAGGAGTTATGATAGTTTGAAATTTTGTAAATTTCTCGTGTACGGCCGCCTATGACTTCTGATAAAAATACTGAATTTTTTATTTTGATGAATTTCAATTCGAAACTTTCACACGTTATAATATACACATATACCTCTCTAATGTCGCAAAAATCATAGTCATCGTGCACAATTTGAAGGAGTTATGATAGTTTGAAATTTAATTTCTCGTGTACGGGCCGCCTTTAACTTCTGATAAAAATACTGAATTTTTTATTTTGATGAATTTCAATTCGAAACTTTCACACGTTATAATATAAACATATACCTCTCTAATGTCGCAAAAATCACAGTCATCGGGCAAAATTTGAAGGAGTTATGACAGTTTGAAATTTCATAAATTTCTCGTGTACGGCCGACTTTGACTTCTGAAAATAAACTGAATTTTTATTTTGTTGAATTTCAATTCGAGGCTTTCACACGTAATAATATACACATATATCTCTCTAATGTCGCAAAAATCACAGTCATCGGGCACAATTTGAAGGAATTATGATAGTTTGAAATTTTGTAAATTTCTTGTGTACGGCCGCCTATAACTTCTGATAAAAATACTGAATTTTTTATTTTGATGAATTTCAATTCTAAACTTTCACACGTTATAATATACACATATACCTCTCAAATTTCGTAAAAATCACAGTCATCGGGCACAATTTGAAGGAGTTATGATAGTTTGAAATTTCGTAAATTTCTCGTGTACGGCCGCATTTGACTTCTGATAAAAATACTTAACTTTTTGTTTTGATGAATTTCAATTCGAAACTTTTATTTTGATGAAATTCAATTCGAAACTTTCACACGTTATAATATACACATATACCTCTCTAATTTCGAAAAAATCACAGTCATCGGGCACAATTTGAAGGAGTTATGACAGTTTGAAATTTCATAAATTTCTCGTGTACGGCCGCCTTTGACTTCTGAAAATAAACTGAATTTTTATTTTGTTGAATTTCAATTCGAGGCTTTCACACGTAATAATATACACATATACCTCTCTAATGTCGCAAAAATCATTGTCATCGGGCACCATTTGAAAGAGTTATGATAGTTTGAAATTTCGTAAATTTCTCGTGTACGGCCGCCTTTAACTTCTGAAAATAAACTGAATTTTTTATTTTGTTGAATTTCAATTCGAGGCTTTCACACGTAATAATATACACATATACCTCTTTAATGTCTTAAAAATCACAGTTATCGGGCACAATTTGAAGGGGTTATGATAGTTTGAAATTTCGTAAATTTCTCGTGTACCGCCTTTGACTTAAGATAAAAATACTGAATTTTTTATTTTGATGAATTTCAATTTGAAACTTTCACACGTTATAATATACACATATACCTCTCTAATGTCGCAAAAATCACAGTCATCGGGCACAATTTGAAGGAGTTATGACAGTTTGAAATTTCATAAATTTCTCGTGAACGTCCGCCTTTGAGTTCTGATAAAAATACTTAATTTTTTATTTTGATGAATTTCAATTCGAAACTTTCACACGTAATAATATACATATATACCTCTCTAATGTCGCAAAAGTCACAGTCATCGGGCACAATTTGAAGGAGTTATGACAGTTTGAAATTTCGTAAATTTCTCGTGTACGGCCGCCTTTGACTTTTGAAAATAAACTGATTTTTTTATTTTGTTGAATTTCAATTCGAGGCTTTCACACGTAATAATATACACATATACCTCTTTAACGTCTTAAAAATCACAGTCATCGGGCACAATTTGAAGGAGTTATGATAGTTTGAAATTTCGTAAATTTCTGGTGTACGGCCGCCTTTGACTTCTGATAAAAATACTGAATTTTTTATTTTGATGAATTTCAATTCGAAACTTTCACACGTTATAATATACACATATACCTCTCTAATGTCGCAAAAATCACAGTAATCGGGCAAAATTTGAAGGAGTTATGACAGTTTGAAATTTCATAAATTTTTCGTGTACGGCCGCCTTTGACTTCTGAAAATAAACTGAATTTTTATTTTGTTGAATTTCAATTCGAGGCTTTCACACGTAATAATATACACATATACCTCTCTAATGTCGCAAAAATCACAGTCATCGGGCACAATTTGAAGGAATTATGATAGTTTGAAATTTTGTAAATTTCTCGTGTACGGCCGCCTATGACTTCTGAAAAAAATACTTAATTTTTTATTTTGATGAATTTCAATTCGAAACTTTCACACGTTATAATATACACATATACCTCTCAAATTTCGGAAAAATCACAGTCATCGGGCACAATTTGAAGGAGTTATGATAGTTTAAAATTTCGTAAATTTCTCGTGTACGGCCGCCTTTGACTTCTAATAAAAATACTTAATTTTTTATTTTGATGAATTTCAATTCGAAACTTTCACACGTTATAATATACACATATACCTCTCTAATGTCGCAAAAATCATAGTCATCGGGCACAATTTGAAGGAGTTATGACAGTTTGAAATTTCATAAATTTCTCGTGTACGGCCGCCTTTGACTTTTGAAAATAAACTGATTTTTTTATTTTGTTGAATTTCAATTCGAGGCTTTCACACGTAATAATATACACATATACCTTTCTAATGTCGCAAAAATCACAGTCATCGGGCACAATTTGAAGGAGTTATGACAGTTTGAAATTTCGTAAATTTCTCGTGTACGGCCGCCTTTGACTTTTGAAAATAAACTGATTTTTTTATTTTGTTGAATTTCAATTCGAGGCTTTCACACGTAATAATATACACATATACCTCTCTAATGTCGCAAAAATCACAGTCATCGGGCACAATTTGAAAGAGTTATGAGAGTTTGAAATTTCGTAAATTTCTCGTGTACGGCCGCCTTTGACTTCTAATAAAAATACTTAATTTTTTATTTTGATGAATTTCAGTTCGAAACTTTCACACGTTATAATATACACATATACCTCTCTAATGTCGCAAAAATCATAGTCATCGGGCACAATTTGAAGGAGTTATGACAGTTTGAAATTTCATAAATTTCTTGTGTACGGCCGCCTTTGACTTTTGAAAATAAACTGATTTTTTTATTTTGATGAATTTCAATTCGAAACTTTCACACGTTATAATATACACATATACCTCTCTAATGTCTCAAAAATCACAGTCATCGGGCACAATTTGAAGGAGTTATGACAGTTTGAAATTTCGTAAATTTCTCGTGTACGGCCGCCTTTGACTTTTGAAAATAAACTGATTTTTTTATTTTGTTGAATTTCAATTCGAGGCTTTCACACGTAATAATATACACATATACCTCTCTAATGTCGCAAAAATCACAATCATCGGGCACAATTTGAAAGAGTTATGAGAGTTTGAAATTTCGTAAATTTCTCGTGTACGGCCGCCTTTGACTTCTAATAAAAATACTTAATTTTTTATTTTGATGAATTTCAATTCGAAACTTTCACACGTTATAATATACACATATACCTCTCTAATGTCGCAAAAATCACAGTCATCGGGCACAATTTGAAGGAGTTATGACAGTTTGAAATTTCATAAATTTCTCGTGTACGGCCGCCTTTGGCTTCCGAAAATAAACTTAATTTTTATTTTGTTGAATTTCAATTCGAGGCTTTCACACGTAATAATATACACATATACCTGTCTAATGTCGCAAAAATCACAGTCATCGGGCATAATTTGAAAGAGTTATGAGAGTTTGAAATTTCGTAAATTTCTCGTGTACGGCCGCCTTTGACTTCTAATAAAAATACTTAATTTTTTATTTTGATGAATTTCAATTCGAAACTTTCACACGTTATAATATACACATATACCTCTCTAATGTCGCAAAAATCACAGTCATCGGGCACAATTTGAAGGAGTTATGACAGTTTGAAATTTCATAAATTTCTCGTGTACGGCCGCCTTTGACTTCTGAAAATAAACTGAATTTTTATTTTGTTGAATTTCAATTCGAGGCTTTCACACGTAATAATATACACATATACCTCTCTAATGTCGCAAAAATCACAGTCATCGGGCTCAATTTGAAGGAGTTATGATAGTTTGAAATTTCGTAAATTTCTCGTGTATGGCCGCCTTTGACTTCTGATAAAAATACTGAATTTTTTATTTTGATGAATTTCAATTCGAAACTTTCACACGTTATAATATACACATATACCTCTCTAATGTCTCAAAAATCACAGTCATCGGGCACAATTTGAAGGAGTTATGACAGTTTGAAATTTCGTAAATTTCTCGTGTACGGCCGCCTTTGACTTTTGAAAATAAACTGATTTTTTTATTTTGTTGAATTTCAATTCGAGGCTTTCACACGTAATAATATACACATATACCTCTCTAATGTCGCAAAAATCACAGTCATCGGGCACAATTTGAAAGAGTTATGAGAGTTTGAAATTTCGTAAATTTCTCGTGTACGGCCGCCTTTGACTTCTAATAAAAATACTTAATTTTTTATTTTGATGAATTTCAATTCGAAACTTTCACACGTTATAATATACACATATACCTCTCTAATGTCGCAAAAATCATAGTCATCGGGCACAATTTGAAGGAGTTATGACAGTTTGAAATTTCATAAATTTCTCGTGTACGGCCGCCTTTGACTTTTTAAAATAAACTGATTTTTTATTTTGTTGAATTTCAATTCGAGGCTTTCACACGTAATAATATACACATATACCTCTCTAATGTCGCAAAAATCAAAGTCATCGGGCACAATTTGAAGGAGTTATGACAGTTTGAAATTTTGTAAATTTCTCGTGTACAGCCGCCTTTGACTTCTGTAAATAAACTGAATTTTTTATTTTGTTGAATATCAATTAGAGGCTTTCACACGTAATAATATACATATATACCTCTCTAATGTCGCAAAAATCATTGTCATCGGGCACCATTTGAAAGAGTTATGATAGTTTGAAATTTCGTAAATTTCTCGTGTACGGCCGCCTTTGACTTCTGAAAATAAACTGAATTTTTTATTTTGTTGAATTTCAATTCGAGGCTTTCACACGTAATAATATACACATATACCTCTCTAATGTCGCAAAAATCATTGTCATCGGGCACCATTTGAAAGAGTTATGATAGTTTGAAATTTCGTAAATTTATCGTGTACGGCCGCCTTTGACTTCTGAAAATAAACTGAATTTTTTTTATTGAATTTCAATTCGAGGCTTTCACACGTAATAATATACACATATACCTCTCTAATTTCGCAAAAATCATTGTCATCGGGCACCATTTGAAGGAGTTATGATAGTTTGAAATTTCCTAAATTTCTCGTGTACGGCCGCCTTTGACTTCTGAAAATAAACTGAATTTATTATTTTGTTGAATTTCAATTCGAGGCTTTCACACGTAATAATATACACATATACCTCTTTAATGTCTTAAAAATCACAGTTATCGTGCACAATTTGAAGGAGTTATGATAGTTTGAAATTTCGTAAATTTCTCGTGTACCGCCTTTGACTTAAGATAAAAACACTGAATTTTTTATTTTGATGAATTTCAATTCGAAACTTTCACACGTTATAATATAAACATATACCTCTCTAATGTCGCAAAAATCACAGTCATCGGGCACAATTTGAAGGAGTTATGACAGTTTGAAATTTCATAAATTTCTCGTGTACGGCCGCCTTTGACTTCTGAAAATAAACTGAATTTTTATTTTGTTGAATTTCAATTCGAGGATTTCACACGTAATAATATACACATATACCTCTCTAATGTCGCAAAAATCACATTCATCGGGCACCATTTGAAAGAGTTATGATAGTTTGAAATTTCGTAAATTTCTCGTGTACGGCCGCCTTTGACTTCTGAAAATAAACTTAATTTTTTATTTTGTTGAATTTCAATTCGAGGCTTTCACACGTAATAATATACACATATACCTCTTTAATGTCTTAAAAATCACAGTTATCGGGCACAATTTGAAGGGGTTATGATAGTTTGAAATTTCGTAAATTTCTCGTGTACCGCCTTTGACTTAAGATAAAAATACTGAATTTTTTATTTTGATGAATTTCAATTTGAAACTTTCACACGTTATAATATACACATGAACCTCTCTAATGTCGCAAAAATCACAGTCATCGGGCACAATTTGAAGGAGTTATGACAGTTTGAAATTTCATAAATTTCTCGTGAACGTCCGCCTTTGAGTTCTGATAAAAATACTTAATTTTTTATTTTGATGAATTTCAATTCGAAACTTTCACACGTAATAATATACATATATACCTCTCTAATGTCGCAAAAGTCACAGTCATCGGGCACAATTTGAAGGAGTTATGACAGTTTGAAATTTCGTAAATTTCTCGTGTACGGCCGCCTTTGACTTTTGAAAATAAACTGATTTTTTTATTTTGTTGAATTTCAATTCGAGGCTTTCACACGTAATAATATACACATATACCTCTTTAACGTCTTAAAAATCACAGTCATCGGGCACAATTTGAAGGAGTTATGATAGTTTGAAATTTTGTAAATTTCTCGTGTACGGCCGCCTATGACTTCTGATAAAAATACTGAATTTTTTATTTTGATGAATTTCAATTCGAAACTTTCACACGTTATAATATACACATATACCTCTCTAATGTCGCAAAAATCATAGTCATCGTGCACAATTTGAAGGAGTTATGATAGTTTGAAATTTAATTTCTCGTGTACGGGCCGCCTTTAACTTCTGATAAAAATACTGAATTTTTTATTTTGATGAATTTCAATTCGAAACTTTCACACGTTATAATATAAACATATACCTCTCTAATGTCGCAAAAATCACAGTCATCGGGCAAAATTTGAAGGAGTTATGACAGTTTGAAATTTCATAAATTTCTCGTGTACGGCCGACTTTGACTTCTGAAAATAAACTGAATTTTTATTTTGTTGAATTTCAATTCGAGGCTTTCACACGTAATAATATACACATATATCTCTCTAATGTCGCAAAAATCACAGTCATCGGGCACAATTTGAAGGAATTATGATAGTTTGAAATTTTGTAAATTTCTTGTGTACGGCCGCCTATAACTTCTGATAAAAATACTGAATTTTTTATTTTGATGAATTTCAATTCTAAACTTTCACACGTTATAATATACACATATACCTCTCAAATTTCGTAAAAATCACAGTTATCGGGCACAATTTGAAGGAGTTATGATAGTTTGAAATTTCGTAAATTTCTCGTGTACGGCCGCATTTGACTTCTGATAAAAATACTTAACTTTTTGTTTTGATGAATTTCAATTCGAAACTTTTATTTTGATGAAATTCAATTCGAAACTTTCACACGTTATAATATACACATATACCTCTCTAATTTCGAAAAAATCACAGTCATCGGGCACAATTTGAAGGAGTTATGACAGTTTGAAATTTCATAAATTTCTCGTGTACGGCCGCTTTTGACTTCTGAAAATAAACTGAATTTTTATTTTGTTGAATTTCAATTCGAGGCTTTCACACGTAATAATATACACATATACCTCTCTAATGTCGCAAAAATCATTGTCATCGGGCACCATTTGAAAGAGTTATGATAGTTTGAAATTTCGTAAATTTCTCGTGTACGGCCGCCTTTAACTTCTGAAAATAAACTGAATTTTTTATTTTGTTGAATTTCAATTCGAGGCTTTCACACGTAATAATATACACATATACCTCTTTAATGTCTTAAAAATCACAGTTATCGGGCACAATTTGAAGGGGTTATGATAGTTTGAAATTTCGTAAATTTCTCGTGTACCGCCTTTGACTTAAGATAAAAATACTGAATTTTTTATTTTGATGAATTTCAATTTGAAACTTTCACACGTTATAATATACACATGAACCTCTCTAATGTCGCAAAAATCACAGTCATCGGGCACAATTTGAAGGAGTTATGACAGTTTGAAATTTCATAAATTTCTCGTGAACGTCCGCCTTTGAGTTCTGATAAAAATACTTAATTTTTTATTTTGATGAATTTCAATTCGAAACTTTCACACGTAATAATATACATATATACCTCTCTAATGTCGCAAAAGTCACAGTCATCGGGCACAATTTGAAGGAGTTATGACAGTTTGAAATTTCGTAAATTTCTCGTGTACGGCCGCCTTTGACTTTTGAAAATAAACTGATTTTTTTATTTTGTTGAATTTCAATTCGAGGCTTTCACACGTAATAATATACACATATACCTCTTTAACGTCTTAAAAATCACAGTCATCGGGCACAATTTGAAGGAGTTATGATAGTTTGAAATTTCGTAAATTTCTGGTGTACGGCCGCCTTTGACTTCTGATAAAAATACTGAATTTTTTATTTTGATGAATTTCAATTCGAAACTTTCACACGTTATAATATACACATATACCTCTCTAATGTCGCAAAAATCACAGTAATCGGGCAAAATTTGAAGGAGTTATGACAGTTTGAAATTTCATAAATTTTTCGTGTACGGCCGCCTTTGACTTCTGAAAATAAACTGAATTTTTATTTTGTTGAATTTCAATTCGAGGCTTTCACACGTAATAATATACACATATACCTCTCTAATGTCGCAAAAATCACAGTCATCGGGCACAATTTGAAGGAATTATGATAGTTTGAAATTTTGTAAATTTCTCGTGTACGGCCGCCTATGACTTCTGAAAAAAATACTTAATTTTTTATTTTGATGAATTTCAATTCGAAACTTTCACACGTTATAATATACACATATACCTCTCAAATTTCGCAAAAATCACAGTCATCGGGCACAATTTGAAGGAGTTATGATAGTTTAAAATTTCGTAAATTTCTCGTGTACGGCCGCCTTTGACTTCTAATAAAAATACTTAATTTTTTATTTTGATGAATTTCAATTCGAAACTTTCACACGTTATAATATACACATATACCTCTCTAATGTCGCAAAAATCATAGTCATCGGGCACAATTTGAAGGAGTTATGACAGTTTGAAATTTCATAAATTTCTCGTGTACGGCCGCCTTTGGCTTTTGAAAATAAACTGATTTTTTTATTTTGTTGAATTTCAATTCGAGGCTTTCACACGTAATAATATACACATATACCTTTCTAATGTCGCAAAAATCACAGTCATCGGGCACAATTTGAAGGAGTTATGACAGTTTGAAATTTCGTAAATTTCTCGTGTACGGCCGCCTTTGACTTTTGAAAATAAACTGATTTTTTTATTTTGTTGAATTTCAATTCGAGGTTTTCACACGTAATAATATACACATATACCTCTCTAATGTCGCAAAAATCACAGTCATCGGGCACAATTTGAAAGAGTTATGAGAGTTTGAAATTTCGTAAATTTCTCGTGTACGGCCGCCTTTGACTTCTAATAAAAATACTTAATTTTTTATTTTGATGAATTTCAGTTCGAAACTTTCACACGTTATAATATACACATATACCTCTCTAATGTCGCAAAAATCATAGTCATCGGGCACAATTTGAAGGAGTTATGACAGTTTGAAATTTCATAAATTTCTTGTGTACGGCCGCCTTTGACTTTTGAAAATAAACTGATTTTTTTATTTTGATGAATTTCAATTCGAAACTTTCACACGTTATAATATAAACATATACCTCTCTAATGTCGCAAAAATCATAGTCATCGGGCACAATTTGAAGGAGTTATGACAGTTTGAAATTTCATAAATTTCTCGTGTACGACCGCCTTTGACTTTTGAAAATAAACGGATTTTTTTATTTTGTTGAATTTCAATTCGAGGCTTTCACACGTAATAAGATACACATATACCTCTCTAATGTCGCAAAAATCACAATCATCGGGCACAATTTGAAAGAGTTATGAGAGTTTGAAATTTCGTAAATTTCTCGTGTACGGCCGCCTTTGACTTCTAATAAAAATACTTAATTTTTTATTTTGATGAATTTCAATTCGAAACTTTCACACGTTATAATATACACATATACCTCTCTAATGTCGCAAAAATCACAGTCATCGGGCACAATTTGAAGGAGTTATGACAGTTTGAAATTTCATAAATTTCTCGTGTACGGCCGCCTTTGACTTCTGAAAATAAACTTAATTTTTATTTTGTTGAATTTCAATTCGAGGCTTTCACACGTAATAATATACACATATACCTCTCTAATGTCGCAAAAATCACAGTCATCGGGCATAATTTGAAAGAGTTATGAGAGTTTGAAATTTCGTAAATTTCTCGTGTACGGCCGCCTTTGACTTCTAATAAAAATACTTAATTTTTTATTTTGATGAATTTCAATTCGAAACTTTCACACGTTATAATATACACATATACCTCTCTAATGTCGCAAAAATCACAGTCATCGGGCACAATTTGAAGGAGTTATGACAGTTTGAAATTTCATAAATTTCTCGTGTACGGCCGCCTTTGACTTCTGAAAATAAACTGAATTTTTATTTTGTTGAATTTCAATTCGAGGCTTTCACACGTAATAATATACACATATACCTCTCTAATGTCGCAAAAATCACAGTCATCGGGCACAATTTGAAGGAGTTATGATAGTTTGAAATTTCGTAAATTTCTCGTGTATGGCCGCCTTTGACTTCTGATAAAAATACTGAATTTTTTATTTTGATGAATTTCAATTCGAAACTTTCACACGTTATAATATACACATATACCTCTCTAATGTCTCAAAAATCACAGTCATCGGGCACAATTTGAAGGAGTTATGACAGTTTGAAATTTCGTAAATTTCTCGTGTACGGCCGCCTTTGACTTTTGAAAATAAACTGATTTTTTTATTTTGTTGAATTTCAATTCGAGGCTTTCACACGTAATAATATACACATATACCTCTCTAATGTCGCAAAAATCACAGTCATCGGGCACAATTTGAAAGAGTTATGAGAGTTTGAAATTTCGTAAATTTCTCGTGTACGACCGCCTTTGACTTCTAATAAAAATACTTAATTTTTTATTTTGATGAATTTCAATTCGAAACTTTCACACGTTATAATATACACATATACCTCTCTAATGTCGCAAAAATCATAGTCATCGGGCACAATTTGAAGGAGTTATGACAGTTTGAAATTTCATAAATTTCTCGTGTACGGCCGCCTTTGACTTTTTAAAATAAACTGATTTTTTTATTTTGTTGAATTTCAATTAGAGGCTTTCACACGTAATAACATACACATATACCTCTCTAATATCGCAAAAATCATTGTCATCGGGCACCATTTGAAAGAGTTATGATAGTTTGAAATTTCGTAAATTTCTCGTGTACGGCCGCCTTTGACTTCTGAAAATAAACTGAATTTTATTTTGATGAATTTCAATTCGAAACTTTCAGACGTTATAATATACACATATACCTCTCTAATGTCGCAAAAATCACAGTCATCGGGCACAATTTGAAGGAGTTATGACAGTTTGAAATTTCAGAAATTTGTCGTGTACGGCCGCCTTTGACTTCTGAAAATAAACTGAATTTTTATTTTGTTGAATTTCAATTCGAGGCTTTCACACGTAATAATATACACATATACCTCTCTAATGTCGCAAAAATCACAGTCATCGGGCATAATTTGAAAGAGTTATGAGAATTTGAAATTTCGTAAATTTCTCGTGTACGGCCGCCTTTGACTTCTAATAAAAATACTTAATTTTTTATTTTGATGAATTTCAATTCAAAACTTTCACACGTTATAATATACACATATACCTCTCTAATGTCGCAAAAATCACAGTCATCGGGCACAATTTGAAGGAGTTATGACAGTTTGAAATTTCGTAAATTTCTCGTGTACAGCCGCCTTTGACTTTTGAAAATAAACAGATTTTTTTATTTTGTTGAATTTCAATTAGAGGCTTTCACACGTAATAACATACACATATACCTCTCTAATGTCGCAAAAATCATTGTCATCGGGCACCATTTGAAAGAGTTATGATAGTTTGAAATTTCGTAAATTTCTCGTGTACGGCCGCCTTTGACTTCTGAAAATAAACTGAATTTTTATTTTGTTGAATTTCAATTCGAGGATTTCACACGTAATAATATACACATATACCTCTCTAATGTCGCAAAAATCACAGTCATCGGGCTCAATTTGAAGGAGTTATGATAGTTTGAAATTTCATAAATTTCTCGTGTACGGCCGCCTTTGACTTCTGAAAATAAACTGAATTTTTATTTTGTTGAATTTCAATTCGAGGCTTTCACACGTAATAATATACACATATACCTCTCTAATGTCGCAAAAATCACAGTCATCGGGCTCAATTTGAAGGAGTTATGAAAGTTTGAAATTTCGTAAATTTCTCGTGTATGGCCGCCTTTGACTTCTGATAAAAATACTGAATTTTTTATTTTGATGAATTTCAATTCGAAACTTTCACACGTTATAATATACACATATACCTCTCTAATGTCTCAAAAATCACAGTCATCGGGCACAATTTGAAGGAGTTATGACAGTTTGAAATTTCATAAATTTCTCGTGTACAGCCGCCTTTGACTTCTGTAAAAAAACTGAATTTTTTATTTTGTTGAATTTCAATTAGAGGCTTTCACACGTAATAACATACACATATACCTCTCTAATGTCGCAAAAATCATTGTCATCGGGCACCATTTGAAAGAGTTATGAGAGTTTGAAATTTCGTAAATTTCTCGTGTACGGCCGCCTTTGACTTCTAATAAAAATACTTAATTTTTTATTTTGATGAATTTCAATTCGAAACTTTCACACGTTATAATATACACATATACCTCTCTAATGTCGCAAAAATCACAGTCATCGGGCACAATTTGAAGGAGTTATGACAGTTTGAAATTTCATAAATTTCTCGTGTACGGCCGCCTTTGACTTCTGAAAATAAACTGAATTTTTATTTTGTTGAATTTCAATTCGAGGCTTTCACACGTAATAATATACACATATACCTCTCTAATGTCGCAAAAATCACAGTCATCGGGCTCAATTTGAAGGAGTTATGATAGTTTGAAATTTCGTAAATTTCTCGTGTATGGCCGCCTTTGACTTCTGATAAAAATACTGAATTTTTTATTTTGATGAATTTCAATTCGAAACTTTCACACGTTATAATATACACATATACCTCTCTAATGTCGCAAAAATCACAGTCATCGGGCACAATTTGAAGGAGTTATGACAGTTTGAAATTTCGTAAATTTCTCGTGTACGGCCGCCTTTGACTTTTGAAAATAAACTGATTTTTTTATTTTGTTGAATTTCAATTCGAGGCTTTCACACGTAATAATATACACATATACCTCTCTAATGTCGCAAAAATCACAGTCATCGGGCACAATTTGAAAGAGTTATGAGAGTTTGAAATTTCGTAAATTTCTCGTGTACGACCGCCTTTGACTTCTAATAAAAATACTTAATTTTTTATTTTGATGAATTTCAATTCGAAACTTTCACACGTTATAATATACACATATACCTCTCTAATGTCGCAAAAATCATAGTCATCGGGCACAATTTCAAGGAGTTATGACAGTTTGAAATTTCATAAATTTCTCGTGTACGGCCGCCTTTGACTTTTTAAAATAAACTGATTTTTTATTTTGTTGAATTTCAATTCGAGGCTTTCACACGTAATAATATACACATATACCTCTCTAATGTCGCAAAAATCACAGTCATCGGGCTCAATTTGAAGGAGTTATGATAGTTTAAAATTTCGTAAATTTCTCGTGTATGGCCGCCTTTGACTTCTGATAAATATACTGAATTTTTTATTTTGATGAATTTCAATTCGAAACTTTCACACGTTATAATATACACATATACCTCTCTAATGTCTCAAAAATCACAGTCATCGGGCACAATTTGAAGGAGTTATGACAGTTTGAAATTTTGTAAATTTCTCGTGTACGGCCGCCTTTGACTTTTGAAAATAAACTGATTTTTTTATTTTGTTGAATTTCAATTAGAGGCTTTCACACGTAATAACATACACATATACCTCTCTAATGTCGCAAAAATAATTGTCATCGGGCACCATTTGAAAGAGTTATGATAGTTTGAAATTTCGTAAATTTCTCGTGTACGGCCGCCTTTGACTTCTGAAAATAAACTGAATTTTTATTTTGTTGAATTTCAATTCGAGACTTTCACACGTAATAATATACACATATACCTCTTTAATGTCTTAAAAATCACAGTTATCGGGAACAATTTGAAGGAATTATGATAGTTTGAAATTTCGTTAATTTCTCGTGTACCGCCTTTGACTTAAGATAAAAATACTGAATTTTTTATTTTGATGAATTTCAATTCGAAACTTTCACACGTTATAATATACACATATACCTCTCTAATGTCGCAAAAATAACAGTCATCGGGCACAATTTGAAGGAGTTCTCACAGTTTGAAATTTCATAAATTTCTCGTGTACGGCCGCCTTTGACTTCTGAAAATAAACTGAATTTTTATTTTGTTGAATTTCAATTCGAGGCTTTCACACGTAATAATATACACATATACCTCGCTAATGTCGCAAAAATCACAGTCATCGGGCACAATTTGAAGGAGTTATGACAGTTTGAAATTTAATAAATTTCTCGTGTACGGCCGCCTTTGACTTCTGAAAATAAAATGAATTTTATTTTGTTGAATTTCAATTCGAGGCTTTCACACGTAATAATATACACATATACCTCTTTAACGTCTTAATAATCACAGTCATCGGGCACAATTTGAAGGAGTTATGATAGTTTGAAATTTCCTAAATTTCTCGTGTACGGCCGCCTATGACTTTTGATAAAAATACTGAATTTTTTATTTTGATGAATTTCAATTCGAAACTTTCACACGTTATAATATACACATATACCTCTCTAATGTCGCAAAAATCACAGTCATCGTGCACAATTTGAAGGAGTTATGATAGTTTGAAATTTCGTAAATTTCTCGTGTACGGCCGCCTTTAACTTCTGATAAAAATACTGAATTTTTTATTTTGATGAATTTCAATTCGAAACTTTCACACGTTATAATATACACATATACCTCTCTAATGTCGCAAAAATCACAGTCATCGGGCAAAATTTGAAGGAGTTATGACAGTTTGAAATTTCATAAATTTCTCGTGTACGGCCGACTTTGACTTCTGAAAATAAACTGAATTTTTATTTTGTTGAATTTCAATTCGAGGCTTTCACACGTAATAATATACACATATACCTCTCTAATGTCGCTAAAATCATTGTCATCAGGCACCATTTGAAAGAGTTATAATAGTTTGAAATTTTGTAAATTTCTTGTGTACGGCCGCCTATAACTTTTGATAAAAATACTGAATTTTTTATTTTGATGAATTTCAATTCTAAACTTTCACACGTTATAATATACACATATACCTCTCAAATTTCGCAAAAATCACAGTCATCGGGCACAATTTGAAGGTGTTATGATAATTTGAAATTTCGTAAATTTCTCGTGTACGGCCGCCTTTAACTTCTGATAAAAATACTTAATTTTTTATTTTGATGAATTTCAATTCGAAACTTTCACACGTAATAATATACATATATACCTCTCTAATGTCGCAAAAGTCACAGTCATCGGGCACAATTTGAAGGAGTTATGACAGTTTGAAATTTCGTAAATTTCTCGTGTACGGCCGCCTTTGACTTCTGAAAATAAACTGAATTTTTATTTTGTTGAATTTCAATTCGAGGCTTTCACACGTAATAATATACACATATACCTCTTTAACGTCTTAAAAATCACAGTCATCGGGCACAATTTGAAGGAGTTATGATAGTTTGAAATTTTGTAAATTTCTCGTGTACGGCCGCCTGTGACTTCTGATAAAAATACTGAATTTTTTATTTTGATGAATTTCAATTCAAAACTTTCACACGTTATAATATACACATATACCTCTCTAATGTCGCTAAAATCACAGTCATCGGGCACAATTTGAAGGAATTATGATAGTTTGAAATTTTGTAAATTTCTTGTGTACGGCCGCCTATAACTTCTGATAAAAATATTGAATTTTTTATTTTGATGAATTTCAATTCTAAACTTTCACACGTTATAATATACACATATACCTCTCAAATTTCGCAAAAATCACAGTCATCGGGCACAATTTGAAGGAGTTATGATAGTTTGAAATTTCGTAAATTTCTCGTGTACGGCCTTATACTTCTGATAAAAATACTTAATTTTTTGTTTTGATAAATTTCAATTCGAAACTTTCACACGTAATAATATACATATATACCTCTCTAATGTCACAAAAGTAACAGTCATCGGGCACAATTTGAAGGAGTTATGACAGTTTAAAATTTCGTAAATTTCTCGTGTACGACCGCCTTTGACTTTTGAAAATAAACTGATTTTTTTATTTTGTTGAATTTCAATTCGAGGCTTCACACGTAATAATATACATATATACCTCTCTAATTTCGCAAAAATCACAGTCATCGGGCACAATTTGAAGGAGTTATGATAGTTTGAAATTTCGTAAAGTTCTCGTGTACGGCCGCCTTTGACTTCTGATAAAAATACTTAATTTTTTATTTTGATGAATTTCAAATCGAAACTTTCACACGTTATAATATACACATATAGTCGCAAAAATAACAGTCATCGGGCACAATTTGGAGGAGTTATGACAGTTTGAAATTTCGTAAATTTCTCGTGTACGGCCGCCTTTGACATTTGAAAATAAACTGATTTTTTTATTTTGTTGAATTTCAATTCGAGGCTTTCACACGTAATAATATACACATATACCTTCCTAATGTCGCAAAAATCACAGTCATCGGGCACAATTTGAAGGAGTTATGATAGTTTGAAATTTCGTAAAGTTCTCCTGTACGGCTGCCTTTGACTTCTGATAAAAATACTTAATTTTTTATTTTGATGAATTTCAATTCGAAACTTTCACACGTTATAATATACACATATACCTCTCTAATGTCGCAAAAATCACAGTCATCGGGCACAATTTGAAGGAGTTATGATAGTTTGAAATTTCGTAAATTTCTCGTGTACGGCCGCCTTTGACTTCTATAAATAAACTGAATTTTTTATTTTGTTGAATTTCAATTAGAGGCTTTCACACGTAATAATATACACATATACCTCTCTAATGTCGCAAAAATCATTGTCATCGGGCACCATTTGAAAGAGTTATGATAGTTTGAAATTTCGTAAATTTCTCGTGTACGGCCACCTTTGACTTCTGAAAATAAACTGAATTTTTATTTTGTTGAATTTCAATTCGAGGTTTTCACACGTAATTATATACACGTATACCTCTCTAATGTCGCAAAAATCACAGTCATCGGGCACCATTTGAAAGAGTTATGATAGTTTGAAATTAAGTAAATTTCTCGTGTATGGCCGCCTTTAACTTCTGAAAATAAACTGAATTTTTTATTTTGTTGAATTTCAATTCGAGGCTTTCACACGTAATAATATACACATATACCTCTTTAATGTCTTAAAAATCACAGTTATCGGGCACAATTTGAAGGAGTTATGATAGTTTGAAATTTCATAAATTTCTCGTGTACGGCCGCCTTTGACTTCTGATAAAAATACTGAATTTTTTATTTTGATGAATTTCAATTCGAAACTTTCACACGTTATAATATACACATATACCTCTCTAATGTCGCAAAAATCACAGTAATCGGGCAAAATTTGAAGGAGTTATGACAGTTTGAAATTTCATAAATTTTTCGTGTACGGCCGCCTTTGACTTCTGAAAATAAACTGAATTTTTATTTTGTTGAATTTCAATTCGAGGCTTTCACACGTAATAATATACACATATACATCTATAATGTCGCAAAAATCACATTCATCGGGCACAATTTGAAGGAATTATGATAGTTTGAAATTTTGTAAATTTCTCGTGTGTGGCCGCCTATAACTTCTGATAAAAATACTGACTTTTTTATTTTGATGAATTTCAATTCGAAACTTTCACACGTTATAATATACACATATACCTCTCTAATATCTCCAAAATCACAGTCATCGGGCATAATTTGAAGGAGTTATGATAATTTGAAATTTCGTAAATTTCTTGTGTACGGCCGCCTTTGACTTCTGATAAAAATACTTAATTTTTTATTTTGATGAATTTCAATTCGAAACTTTCACACGTTATAATATACACATATACCTCTCTAATGTCGCAAAAATAGTCATCGGGCACAATTTGAAGGAGTTATGACAGTTTGAAATTTTGTAAATTTCTCGTGTACGGCCTCCTTTGACTTTTGAAAATAAACTGATTTTTTTATTTTGTTGAATTTCAATTCGAGGCTTTCACACGTAATAATATACACATATACCTCTCTAATGTCGCAAAAATCACAGTCATCGGGCACAATTTGAAGGAGTTATGATAGTTTGGAATTTCATAAATTTCTCGTGTACGGCCGCCTTTGACTTCTGAAAATAAACTGAATTTTTTATTTTGTTGAATTTCAATTCGAGGCTTTCACACGTGATAATATACACATATACCTCTCTAATGTCGCAAAAATCACAGTCATCGGGCACCATTTGAAAGAGTTATGATAGTTTGAATTTTCGTAAATATCTCGTGTACGGCTGCCTTTGACTTATGATAAAAAATACTGAATTTTTTATTTTGTTGAATTTCAATTCGAGGCTTTTACACGTAATAATATACACATATACCCCTCTAATGTCGCAAAAATCACAGTCATTGGGCACCATTTGAAAGAGTTATGATAGTTTGAATTTTCGTAAATATCCCGTGTACGGCTGCCTTTGACTTCTGATAAAAATACTAAATTTTATTTTGATGAATTTCAATTCGAAAGTTTCACACGTTATAATATACACATATACCTCTCTAATGACGCAAAAATCATAATTATTGGGCACCATTTGAAAGAGTTATGATAGTTTGAAATTTCGTAAATTTCTCGTGTACGGCCGCTTATAACTTCTGATAAAAATACATAATTTTTTATTTTGATGAATTTCAATTCGAAACTTTCACACGTTATAATGTACACATATACCTCTCTAATGTCGCAAAAATCCATCGAGCACCATTTGAAAGAGTTATGATAGTGTGAAATTTCGTAAATTTCACGTGTACGGCCCCCTTTGACTTCTGATAAAATTACTGAAGTTTTTATTTTGATGAATTTCAATTCGAAACTTTCACACGTTATAGTATACACATATACCTCTCAAATGTTGTAAAAATATCTCGTGTACGGCCGCCTCTGACTTCTCATAAAAATACTGAATATATTATTTTGATGAATTTTAATACGAAACTTTCACTAGTTATAATATACATATATACCTCTCTAATGTCGCAAAAATCAGAGTCATCGGGCACAATTTCACGTCCTCCTTCTCCTTGCCGCCATCCCCCGGCCGGCCCTCGTCCGCCTCCCCTTGTCACCCCCGGTGAGCCTAGTTGGGACTCGTTCATCGAGACGTGGAGGGAGTACTCCCTGCGCACGTACCGGGACCTATCCAAGGGGACCTCCGGCTACTCTTCACTCTGTCGCAGAGGTTGATGGGTACTCCGAGGCGGTGGCTTTTTTGCTCTACGGGGTTGTTCGGGTGAATGATGTCGTCCTCCGCGAGGCCGACAGATCCTCAATGGTGGAGGAGTCCATGGACGCCTCCCATCAGACATTGGAGCTCTGGGAGCAGCTCGATCTCTCCCGCCACAGCGAGCGCCTATCTCTGGGGCAAATGGCGAGGCTCGAGTCGGCCTTGGCCGAGGAGAAACGGGACCGCACCTCCGCCCAGGTCGACTTGACGGAGTTCAAAGCTCGATCGGGGCGGAAGATTGAGGAGTTCGAGCGGCGACTCTCCGCTCGCGGGGCTCTTCTGGAGGAGGAACGGAGGCGCCATCAGGAAGCCTCAGAGCTTTCTCGCAACCAGGGTGAGCTCCTCGCACGAATTGACTAGGCCGTGGGCGCCCCTATTATCGTGAAGGAGGGTTTGCCCTCCCAGGTTCGTGGCGCTTTGCGGACACTCGCTGATGAGCTGGAGGCGGCTCGTGCCGAGGCGGAGAAGGAGCGTCGAGCTCGCCTGCGTCTCTTCGAGGAAGCCAAGGGTCAGCTCAAGCGAGCCTCCTCGCGTTTCCGGGCTCTCGGGGATTCTGTCGAGGTCAACCGCATGGCGGCCTCCTATCAGGCTCACCAAAGGGCGGTCGACGCGCTCCCCCTCGGGGCGTCGGTCGAACTTCTCCGTGCCCAAGTTCCGGAGTGGGAGCAGGACCGCATCCGGGAGGAGGCCCCCGATTCTCCTCCTCTGTCTCCCGGCGGCCCTCCGTCGACTGCGCCTCCTCACTCGCCATCCCTCGTCGTTGGGAGTCCTTCGGCTGCTCCCGGGTCATCGAACGAGCAAGAGGTTACCGAGGCCTGATCTCGTCTTTGGTGGCTTAGGCCTTTTGCAGTTTGTGACTTTTGTTCTTTTTCTTCCTGCTGTAGGGGTTTAGTCGGCTGGTCTGGAAGAGATTCCTGTGGACCGGGGCTCCGGGCGCCGTCCATCCTCCTATCCCTCCGTTAGTTATGAACTGGTCCAGGCGGGCCGCGAGCTCCCTGTTCAACTCGGCTTGCTCCTCGGCCCTCCTGTTGGCTTCTTGCGCTGTTGCTAAGGCTTCGGCAAGCAGTTGCCGGAGCACTCCTTCCTCTGTTCGCCATGTCTTCAGTATTCGTGAGCTTCCTGGCTGTGAGATAGAAAAAGACAGGGCCCCACGGTAGGCGCCAAACTGTAGAGGTCGGTTTTCACCGAGGCTCTTTCAGTCACAAGGATTAAATGATTGTCGTTTATACGTGGGGTTCTAGTTATATGTTAATATCCTTGAGTTTATGTATATGGAGCTCGGTCTTTCTCGTTTTTTTCTTTCTCCCCCCTTCGCATTTTTACTTTTTTGTATTTATTTTGTTTTATTTTTATTTTTAATATTCTTAATTTTTTTTTTCATTATTATAATTTTTTTTATATACTTATAATTTTTAATTATTTTTGGAAACGGTTTCACGAAATACGGTATAAACCCTCTCGTATGGTGGAGGAAAATCGTGGTTACAAAATATATAAAAAAAATAGACTCAATCGACAAAGCGTCCAAAATTACAAAGACGAAAAACATACAGCTAAAGTCCTAAGCTGAAACCACCCCAACCCTATCGGCAGCCCCAGCGACTCCGTCAATGTTCGCATCATCGCCTGCAGCAAACAAGATGAACATTTAGCACCCTTCGTCGGTCTATACCCAACTAAAACAAAACAAGCCGCCCCCATCAGCTCCATCGATGGCTCCGACAGCAATTCCTACCTGTATCTTATTATTTAAAACATTTATATTTTTTAAATTTTTATTATTACTTTATTTTAGTTTAATTTAGTTTTACTTTTATTTTTTATAATTTTATTTAATTATTTTATTTTATTTTAGTTTTTTAATTTAGTTTTACTTTATTTTTTATAATTTTATTATTTTATTTTATTTTATTTTAGTTTTTTATTTTAGTTTTACTTTAATTTTTTATAATTTATTTATTTTATTTTAGTTTTTTATTTTAGTTTTACTTTTATTTTTATAATTTTATTTTAGTTTTACTTTTATTTTTTATAATTTTATTTTTTTATTTTAGTTTTTTATTTTATTTTTTTACTTTATTTTTTTATTTTTTTATTTTATTGTTTTTTAACGTTTATTTGGATAACATAAAAAAATTGACAAAAAGAGTATCAATTTTAACCGACGACGAAAACCGCGACGTACTTCTCTGTTTATCAAATTTTAACGTTTATTTATTTATTTTAGTTTTTAATTTAGTTTTATTTTAGTTTTTTTTTAGTTTTACTTTAATTTTTTATAATTTATTTTATTTTATTTTATTTTATTTTTACTTTAATTTTTTATAATTTATTTTATTTTATTTAGTTTTTTATTTTAGTTTTACTTTTATTTTTATAATTTTATTTTTTAATTTAGTTTTACTTTAATTTTTTATAATTTATTTTATTTTATTTTAGTTTTTTATTTTCGTTTTACTTTTAATTTTATAATTTTATTTTTTTATTTTAATTTTTAATTTAGTTTTACTTTTATTTTTATAATTTTATTTTTATAATTTTATTTTTTATTTTAGTTTTTTAATTTAGTTTTACTTTTATTTTTTATAATTTTATTTTGGTTTTTTATTTTAGTTTTACTTTTATTTTTATAATTTTAGTTTTTTATTTTAGTTTTACTTTTATTTTTTTAATTTAATTTATTTTTTAATTTTATTGTTTTTTAACGTTTATTTGGATAACATAAAAAATTGACAAAAAGAGTATCAAATTTCAGATAGACCCACCTTCGACGAAGACCACGCCGTACTTCTCCGTCGCCTTCTCCTTCCCGCGGCGCCGTCCTCGGCTGCTCCCTCCGTCTTCTCCGCCCTCGGCTGCTCCCTCTGTCTTCTCCGCCCTCGGCTGCTCCCTCGCCACCGTCACCCACCAATCTGCAAAAATCATCTCCAATTAAAAATTTGAAATTCGTTGGGAAGACTTACTTACCTGCTCTCCGTCTTCGGCCAGACGGCTGCTCCCTCGGTCTTCTCCGTCCTCGGTGGCTCCCTCGCCGCCGTCACCGACCAATCTGCAAAAAACACCTCGGATTAAAAATTTGAAATTCGTTGGGAAGACTTACTTACCTGCTCTCCGTCTTCGGCCAGACGGCTGCTCCCTCGGTCTTCTCCGTCCTCGGTAGCTCCCTCACCGACCAATCTGCAAAAAACACCTCGGATTAAAAATTTGAAATTCGTTGGGAAGACTTACTTACCTGCTCTCCGTCTTCGGCCAGACGGCTGCTCCCTCGGTCTTCTCCGTCCTCGGTAGCTCCCTCACCGACCAATCTGCAAAAAACACCTCGGATTAAAAATTTGAAATTCGTTGGGAAGACTTACTTACCTGCTCTCCGTCTTCGGCCAGACGGCTGCTCCCTCGGTCTTCTCCGTCCTCGGTAGCTCCCTCGCCGCCGTCACCGACCACTCTGCAAAAAAATATCTCCGATTAAAAATTCGAAATTCGTTGGGAAGACTTACTTACCCGCTCGGCCAGTCGGCTGCTCCCTCGCCGCCGTCACCGACCACTCTGCAAAAAAACATCTCCGATTAAAAATTCGAAATTCGTTGGGAAGGCTTAAGGTTTAGGGTTTAGGGTTTAGGGTCTCCCTCGATCTTCTCCGTCCTCGGCTGCTCCCTTGCCGCTGTGTCCTTCACACACCTAAATATAATAAATAAACATTAGAGGCAAGCAGAATATAAAAACGATATCATAAAAGGCAGCATATAGTTCTTATTGTCGTTTATTATTTTTTATTGTCGGTTATAAATTTGTGGTTTATTATTTTTTATTGTCGGTTATAAGTTTGTCGTTTTCTTATTTTGGTTGTTTTTTTAATGTGTTGTTTTTTCGGGGAATTTTTTGGTTTATGTTCTTTTTCTGGTTAATTTTTCCCAGACATTCCGGTTGTCCCGCATACATAAAAAAAAAAACTTTCATTAAACAACGCCGCCAGCTGCAAAAAATAAAAAGATAGCTTCAGTAACAGAAGTAAGAAATCAGCGTAAACAAATAAAAAGCTTCAGTAGCCTGAATATTTGATAAAACTCAAATATAGAGGTCAGCTGCATTCCATAAATTTGACACGTTACGAGGTAAGTGAATTTCAGGTCTGCTTGACCTCGAGCTTGAGGAGACAACTACCTCGTTGCAGCCTCGTTGCGCACTCGAGAGGGAAGGATAAAAGGCTAAGAAAGCATTCAAAGATGAAAGGAAGTTAGTAAAAATTATAAACTTCACTAAGAAAATTATAGCCTGAACTCCAAGATGTATTTCATGCATGAACTCAAACAACTTTATTCTTTAGAAACCTCAGATACCAACTTCGGCGGCGAGATGACAGCGGAAGGAAGCAAAGCTCAATGACAGTGGAAGAGTGGTGAGTGAGTGAAGATGTTGAAATTAGTAAGGGTTTAGCAAATCAGATGATAAACCTTAACAATATAAATCTCAATTGCCACTACCTCTTCATCTGGAGAAGTCCACTTAATCTCAGCTTACTGGTCAGCAGTACAGTATAAAAGCTCTTTAAAAAGCTTTCTCTGGTACTTTATACCTAAATAGAGAAATGCTTGCTGAATCAAGACAATGTATGTTATGAGACAATATCAGTTCGAACCTAGACACTCCTTTATCCAGCTGCTATTAATCTCCGCTTTATAGAAATCAATACACTGATACGACGACACGGGACCTAAATATTCTTGTAAATTGAGATTGTGGATCCCAATTAACCTATCAACTTTCAGAACCTAAATTATATCTCTGGTGGCTATCATAGTTCTCTATAAGTATGTTCCACATTCTAAAATATCATCACACCAAATTTATAGCTCCAAACACAAATAAGTACAGATCCTTGTTACCGATACCCCACTTTCAGGCGCTGAAACTTCCATAAACATATAAGTACAGAATTGGGGCGCCGCCACTGGCCGGAACACGCAGCGGCGAAATTGCCGATGATGGCCAGAGATACGACAGAGTTGTAGATGTGGCGTAAGCGTTCCGCACCGAGACTCGAACGACCACCAACAGCTTCAGGAATCGCCAGCTGTCAACCAATGGTTGGCCCTCCGGCCACTGAAAGAGGAGGTTTCCGACAAAATTAGAGAGAATAAGCAAAACTCGGAAAAAATTAATGCAAGGTTGTTAATGAAAAATACCTAAAGAGAGAGATATAATATTTTACCTTGAATAGATGCAGCAGTGTGTCATGGAATTAATTATCCCCACATTGCCTAGCAATTCTTTTGCAGATGTACAGATGATAATAAATAAGAATATGCTATTTAATACTAGTAAAATGTTCAATATGTTTGATACAGAAAAGGAATAGACAATAAAAAAGGATATAAAATATGTTTGGAACCCGGTGTCAATACAATTCACAATGTAAAAAATACAATAATCTTAAATATTTTTCACTTACGATCTCTACATAAATACTCAATGAATAATTTACGATTCTCAACTCTAATCTCAAACATAAACTCTGATAGAAATTATGTTTAGAGAATACAACAAACACATACTTCCAGCTAAAAAAGTATACATATATAAGTTTTTTTAAAGTTATTATGCTCGCCCAAAGTTGGACTGACAAAAAAAAGGTTTTCAAATTTTGGCCGGCCGGCACTTTTAATATAAAAAATATATGAGCCAGAAAGAATATGAAAGTCTCTTCTCTTATAGTATAATTAATTAAGAATTTTATGAAATTAATTGAAGTTGAGAATCTTAAGATTATTCAAATAGCATTTACGTAGAGGCTGCTTGTGAAAAATCTTTAGAGTATTCAACATACTAAACTAGGGAAATAGTGAAAGATAGGAAACAACGTACCTGTATCATTGATCGGAATTCATGCATTGAAGATCTATCAGCGAAATGCTCTTCAACTTTATCACATAACAATCTTCACAGGCCTGTGACTAGTAAAGTTAATAGTTACGAATTATTGTGTCATAAGCTAGTGAGTTGGTTTGTCAATAGTTAGCGAGTTAGCGAGTTAGTCTGTTAGTGATTAGTGAAGTTAATATTTAGTGGTTGCAGGACTTCTCTTCAACGTGGAAGCTCCAATCTTCTCAGACTTGTGATTAGGAAAAAAAAATTAATGACCCACAAAACATGGGTCATTAGCACCGTGTGACTTCAGATTTCACTCACCTTGGACCGAATATTATCAGATTGTACAAGAGGTCTCTAAGGACTATGACACCATGGAGAACAAACCTATTGTTAGATCCACAGGACTTTCTGATAACAATATAATCATAAATGTGCGTGCTTGTAGATAATTAGAAATACCTGGGCAGCAAGAGTGTGAAGATCTCCCAATCCCTTCTTTAAGGACTTAATCAAAAATGTGTCCAGATAATCAGCATAACATTTACCTTAGTTTCCTTTGCCTTCGAAGACTACGAAGATGAAATTAATTGGAACCGGGAGGTACATCGAATCAATTTCGAGAAGGTTGAGATAAGTAGCGGCGTTCCCTGATGAAACAGTGAGGTGTTAAAGTTCATAACTATGAGAGAGAGAGAGAGTTCAGAGTCGTACAAGATTTGGTGTAATTGAGAAGACCAGCGGGAAGTGAAGATTGCAAATCATCCAAATCTGACCAAGGACGATGGAGAGTTAGGTGTCCGAGGGAGTGAAGAAAGTAATTGAAAAAGTTAGTGAGTAGATCAGCTCAGTCTCTGATGACGGCACCGCTCCAGAATCAGCTCTTCTCTTGAAGGTTGAACAGAGAGGACACAGACGAGGAGGTTGAAGTGGCCGCTTCGGAGAAGCTCGGACATGGCAGAGAGGACAGGTTTGTAATTAATCACACATACAAAACAAAAGTGTGTCCAGATACATCATCACCTCAAAACATAATTAGGAACTGAAAAGAATAAGTGGAAAAAATAAGTTTTTCTACAAATTTTGCAATTAAGAAATTTCAATAATTTTTTTTAGATTGGAAAATGGACTGGAGAACGTAATTTTGGCCGTTTTTCTTAAAAATGTTAGGACTTTGGCAATTTTGCATATTACAAACAGTTGGAGCTGACAAGTAATGAACTACATTTGAAATCGGTCTACAGTTTCACTTTTTTTTCATTTGAGAATTCACTTCCAACCAAACATAGTAGCCCGTCATCAAAATATAAATATATATATAATAAAATAAATAAGCCTCGAGTGAAACAAACCTTGGCTCTAAGATGTCCAACCGGACTGCTAAACTCTGGGAGAACATGTTGTACTAACATATGCTCAAGTTCAGATTTGTACGGTTCAGTTTGTTTTAGTTTATCACAGAGTGCTCCGATCGCAAGAAGAGCACCATCCTTTTGGCGATACGGCTTGTATCCGACCGCTGCTTCATCGTATCTGCTCAAAGAAATGAAACGCATCACTCCATTGTAGATTGCTATACAGAAAATCTCTTTTGGGACAAGAAACGAGGAAAGTGTACAGTACCTTTTGAAAATTTCAACAATGAACTGGATGAACCTTTTGGAGGTTCTCCTTTCCACGTTTCCATAGAATATACAGATCCAAAGAATAGCATCAACAGAATCCTCACAGAATGATTAAAACATTTCATTTTTTGTATCTCAAATACATCAAAACAAACATTTCATAGAGCATAGAGCAGAGTAAAACATGTTTCGACAACTAAATTTAAGTGGTTGGGAATTTCAGCAAAAATAATTTGGTAGTTCTTCTCTGACCAGGATTACTTTGTTTCAGCTAAAATTAAAGATGTTACGTGTAGCGCTGCAAATATCAGTATCCAATCAGAGGAGAAAAAAAATCAGAAAAACATAAGAAAACACGAACCTCATGAAGTTGCTTATGAGAATTTTCTAGATGTTCTTTCAATAGAGCTGATTCCTGCTCGGCGTGGTTTGCTTTGAACTCCATTCGCTCAAGCTACATAGAAAAGTAAAAATATTAGTCAGATATTATGTGTATATGTCTGGTGACTACCCTATCAGAGAAACATATTAAACTCACATCAGCACTCATCCTTGAAACCGAAAGCTGAGATTCGCTATGCTGCTGCTCAAGCTCATTATTGAGTCGTTTCCTTTCCCTTTATGTATTCTCAGAAATGGAGCTTAGTTTTCCCTTCAAAATGCCTACTTCCTCCTCAGCTGAAACTGCACGTGACTCGGCTTTCATGCGAGAATTAAGCTCGCTTTGAAACTTCACCTAAATGGAAATAGAATGGACAGAAAAGGATTCGTTCAGATCATATTTAAACTAATTATTAACCAGTCTATTGTCTAAAGAAACAAAATCAATCATCAGACATATAACCACCTATCGAGTATATTTTTCTACAAAATATTAACTTTGCACAGTAGAATATTCTATCAATAAAGATATGTTCAGATACCTTAAGCATTAGAAATGATTGATTATTTATAAAATAATAAAAATAAATACCTCAAGTTCACTGTACATCTGCAGTTGCTTTTTGAAACGTTCCTGAGAATCGGTAACATACTTCAAAAGTTGTTCTTGCAGCGACTGCTCTCGCCCTTTCGCAGCAGCAAGTTCTTGCTCTGTGCACAAGAATTGGTCCAAATTTCGTTCTCTCAGCTCCTCCAGTTTGGACTTAGAATCGCGAGCATCCTTTTCCGCGCTGCTCAACGCATCGATAAAGTCCGATTTAACCTAAGGAACAAGAAAGAGAACCAATCAGGCAAAAAAACCTCGGAACAACCGAGAGAGACGACTCAGTGAGTGAAGTGAAACCTAGGGAGAGATATCGAGAGAAACCATTTGTCGACATTGGTAGGTACAGAGCAAGTGACTGTGATTTGAAGCTCGAAAAAGCTGAGAGAGAAGCTAAGAGATTGAATTAGTAGTTTTAGACTGTGATTTTCCTAAAGCAAAGATCTGAATTCTATTCTGTACCTTCAACTGATGAATCAATAGAACAAATCTGTAGAAAGAGAATGAGAAAACACAAGCATTATCAATCCTGATGGATATTGTGAATCGCTGTAACGATGCTTTTACAATCGAACTCCATCGTCTTCATCCAGTTCTCAAAGTCCCCGATTTCCTGATTGATTGATGATAATAAAATGAAATCCTACATTTGTACTCCAAATAAACTCCGATCGAATCCATCAAAACGAACGATAAAGAAGAAGAAGAAGAAGCGATCGAACCTTGACGGCGGTGTTGAGCGAGCGAGTGGCGGAGAGCCACTGGTCTGTCTGCCTCGTGAACCTGGCGATCGTGGCGGAGAGAGATCGAATCCCGACCTCGAATCGACGTCAATCTCATTTACCTTTCTATCGGATCTTCGACAATGACCGAAGTATATAATCTACACAAAGTGCAATTATTAGGCAAATAAGCAGCGATCTATACAAAACGCACCTCGAATTCGCCAAACGCTTCAAGGATCTGTTTCATCCATCGTAATTATATAGTGTGTTTGAATACGTGAACACGAATGAGAAAGGATTGTTCTCTATGATGGCGTCGACGAGAACGCAACGACGTCCATCGGCTGGTTCAAATCCCTAAGGTTCTCGGCCGCCATAACTAGAGAGAATAAGGAAAAAAGAATCAATAGACTGGTAAACCCTAGAAAAAAAAAGAGAGAGAAAGAGAACCTTCTGGATCGCGAAATCAAAGAGGGACACGCATATTGGGTCGAATTGGATCAGAATCTAAAGCTAGGGTCGGGGAGTATAGAGACGCGAACGGAGAAAGCAATCTTATTAGTATTATTCTTATTTTTTGAATTTGAATTTGAAGGACACGTTTTAGTTAAGGTTCAATCAACCAGACATAGTTTTCCGGTTAATTTACGAGAATGCCATTGGTTGAGTTTATTTGTTTCACTTCTCTTTGTTTACTGTTTTCCGGTTAATTTACGAGAATGCCATTGGTTGAGTTTATTTGTTTCACTTCTCTTTGTTTATTTATTTTCTCATTATTTTACTTGTATAACAAAAGCGTATTCTTTATTAACCAGAGTATTCAGCTTTTTTGCTCTTGTTTATTTTGATTAGTGGGTATTAATAAAATTTGACTAAGTGTCGACTAAAATGTCCCGAATAAACAAGTTAATTCTTATTTCATATTACAGATGAAATATATCGCAGTGAATGATAATGGAGATGAGATGACCTCGACAGCGAAGAATCCAACGGGTTTCAACATGGAAGAAGCTCCTTTGCAGAGAAGAATAAGATCGTCCAGACCATCGACACCACCGTCTAATGCCATGACAGACTCGTGCCTTCCAACTTCAGCTTGTAGCCATGAAATGTCGCTGCTCGGTATGTACGGCGGATTGCTCACTATTCCCGCCACTTTGCCTTCCATTCCTTCCAACGGCTCAAACCAACTTCCTTGCCTCAACTCGATCACATCATGTACTTTCATTCATTCATCCTCTCTTTCATACACAACCAAATGGTAACCATTTTCACCAGTTTAATTTAAACCAATCTTGTCCCGAATATTCTAAGACAACAAAAGGGAATTTGTTGCTATATATTTTGTGAGTTGGATTTAGGAAAACTGGATGGTATATATTGATTATATATTCGAAGCTTGAAACTATGATGATTAGATTCGTTTAGTTTAATAACATCATGATTACATTTTTGGACAATCTCTTTTTAAATAAAAATAAGTTTGAAATAAGTTTGAAACAACCATGAATGCGGAATAGTCAGCCATGGCGTAGACTTTGTGAAGTTATACACAGAATATAATCTAGTTGACAAACATAAAGATGATTTTGCTTATAATTACCATATCCACCAGTCACTGGTGTAATTCCGGTCAAACAATTGATGGTGGTTGTTTTTCCTGCTCAATTCAGTCCAAGTAAACAAAACAGCTGATCCATTCGGTCCAAGTAAACAACGTAATTATGCAGCTCCCTCTTGCACCATTTGCTTATGATTCTGCATTCGCCAACATAATCAACATTTTCATGGATTGCGAAATAACACCTTACATAAAAACAGCTGCATAATTACGTTGTAGAACGGTCTTAAGAGTATACCTGAAGAAGAACGAGCAACTTGGTGACAATTTCATGCAAGTAGGACGTCAGAATGTCCGGAGTCGCTGAAGTAGTGAAAATTCATAAATAGGTCCACCCTTATCTCTCTCTGAATGCTCAACACAAAGACTACGAGCGTAGATGTGAAACCTGAACTCTGATGATGATACTTGAGCTGCAAATCGGGACCCAAGTCGGTGGAAGGAGCTAGCTCACCACTTGTGAAGAGACGGCTGATGAACTGGGGCCCACTCCCTCAGCCTCGGCCAAATAAATCTCTCATTTCTTATTATAAAAATTTTCTAAGTACTGCTTACAGATTAAAAGACCTAGTAGATCTAAAATATTTTTTAGGGTTAGAGATTGCTAGGTCTAAATTAGGTATAGTTCTTAATCAAAGAAATTATGCACTTCAGATATTGGAAGATAAAATTTTTTTGAATTCAAAACCAAAGAAAATGCCAATGGATCCAAAAATAAATTTAATGGCTGACCCTGGTGATCCTCTTGATGATCATACTAATTATAGGCATTTAATAGGTCGAATTTTATATTTGATAATTACTCGTCCCGATATAACTTATGCAGTGCATTGTCTTAGTCAGTTTGTGCAGGCATCGAGGACAGCACATCTTCAAGTCGTGCATCATTTATTACGTTATATAAAATCGAAACCAGGATTTGGGTTATTTTATCCTTCTGGCTCATCCACACAATTAAGATCATTTTTTGGTGCAGATTGGTCTACATGTATATATACTCGACGCTCAGTGACTGGGTATTGTGTTTTTGTAGGCAAGCACTGGTTGCATGGAAATCTAAAAAGCAATCTACGATCTCTAGGAGCTAAGCAGAAACAGAGTAAAGATCTCTTGCAACGACAATGAGTGAGGTGTTGTGGCTGCAGGAGTTGCTTAAGGACTTTAAGATCAAAAACTCCCAGCCATCTGTGATTTATTGCGAAAATCAAGCTTCCATACACATTGTCTCGAATCCTACGTTTCACGAGAGGAATAAACATATCGAAATAGATCTGCACTTCGTCCGCGATCATATTTCTAGTGGGTTGGTCAAATTACTTCCAATTAGAATGCAACACCAAGTTGAAGACCTATTTACTAAGCCACTAGCTTCACCACAACTCTCTCATCTTATGGGAAAGATGAACTTCAAGGACGTTTTCAGTACACCTTGAGGAGGAGTATTAGAGACGTAGTAGCGTCAGGATGTCGTTTATATTGTATTTTCATTATAGCGTCGTTTATATACTATCAGTAGTTTTTATTCTTTTAAAACAGTTTTAAGTCTGTAAACAATTTAATATAAAAGGTTTGTAAGCAGAGCAATAGCTCTTACACAAGTAATGAAAAAAACTCTTTCTTCCTAAATTTTCTCTTCGATTCTCTCTCAACCTAAATCCCGATACTCAGATTCAACGAATGTCACACTTGCATCCATCATATTGTTTTCTTTACAATTCTAATAGTGTTTGGGAAGTAAAAGTTCACATTAAAATTAGTGTTTTAAATGCCAATTAAAGAACACAGTACCTATTAATTGTTTTCAAATGGTGACAACCACATTAACAAAAATGACAATTAACATAACAAATTATGAATCCTAATAGTAATTATGTATTTCTTCTCTATCATCCTTTGCACCAGGCCCTCTTGCATTATTAACTCACATTTTGACCCCACACAAACAAAATAAATACATAAACAACAGGCAATAAGAGATGAAGATGATTTCATTCCCAAACCAAAACCAGTAATTGTTCAGAACATACATATTATTAATAAAAGTAAACTAGCATTTGTCATCGTGGGTAGTTTGGGAATTGGCACGGAACCACCTGGCGCAGAGGAGATAGGCGAGGAAGTTGAGGAGGCCGAGGAGGGTGAGGAGGGCGTAGAAGCAGTCGAGGCGGCCTTGGTTGATGTGGTCGGCGAGCCAGGCTTGGCCGGTGATGGCTTTGACGAGGGACACCAGGAAGCTGCTCACGAAGAAGCCGAGCGACAATGTCGTCAGGAACAGCCCCGTGCTCATCGTCTTCATCGCCTTCGGAGCCTGCGTTATGAACAAGTCCAGCTGGCCCGTGTATATGAACGCCTCTCCCGCCCCCACCAGCGTGAACTGCGGTATCAGCACGAACACGCTCATCGCCACCGTTGTCTCCGCCCTTGACTTTGCTACTGATAGTCTCTTCATCTCCGTCGCCGCCGCCGCCGCCATTCCCAGGGTGGACAGTACCAACCCGATCCCAATTCTTTGCAGGTTCGTGAACCCTACGCACACTCGTTCTTATTCATTTGATAATAGACCAATATATGTTGATAGAGAAGTTTATGTGATACGATAGAGAATATACCTTGGTTTCCGGTGAGGGGCATGATGAGGCGGTCGTAGAGGAGGATGGTGACGATAATGGCCGCGACAAAGAACACGGTGAGCGAAGCAGCCGGGATGCGGAAAGAACCCACGGAGCGGTCCATGGTGGAGGCCTGCTCCACGGAGAAGGTGATCATCTGCGCGTACGTGGTCCAGAACAGAATGGTGGTGCCCCAGATGGGCAACAGCCTTATCATCATCTTCACCTCCTCCACCTGCTCCGCCGTGCACAGCCTCCACGGGTTCCTCCC
Organism: Urtica urens; assembly: GCA_958296335.1. Lineage (NCBI taxonomy): Eukaryota > Viridiplantae > Streptophyta > Magnoliopsida > Rosales > Urticaceae > Urtica > Urtica urens. Next base: position 24,637,462 of record OY282526.1, on the reverse strand, counting down.
CGGCCCCTCCTCGTCCCCGGGCCCCACCACGCACGCCTTGTCCAGGAACGCGAACTGGCGATGATGGGCTTGGGTCTCCTGATGATGATGGGCCTGGGCCTGGGTCTGATGATGATGGGCGGGGAGGCGGCGCTTGGCCCAGGCCGCGGCGGCCACCTGGCAGAGGTGGGCGACGGGGGAGCCGGAGGTGGGCTTGAAGCGGAAGCGGCGGAGGCCGCAGAGGAGGAGGAGGAGGGCCGCGGCCATGGAGGCGGAGCAGAGGCCGTAGGCCCAGGTGCGGCCGATCTCGTCCTGAACGTAGACGAGCACGGTCACGGCCAACAACGTGCCGAGGCTGATGAGGAGGAAGAAGCGTTGGAAGAAGAACCCCATCTGGGCCTTCTCCGCCGGGTCCGACTCGTCGAACTGGTCCGTCCCGAACCCGGACACGCTCGACTTCAGCCCCCCCGTCCCCAGGGCGATTAGGTAAAGTGCCCCGTACAGCACCGCCATCTGAACCCCGCTCGCCGCTGGGCACCCGTGCTCCGTGCACTCCCCCGGTTGCAGCGACCGCACCGCCGTCGACATCGCCAGCGTCGCCGTGCCCTACCACATGACGATGATCATTGATGATGATGATGATGATGATGTGTACAAACATATGTAGTCGGTAGAGAGCATTGATGATGATGATGATGTGTACAAACATATGTAGTCGGTAGAGAGCATTGATGATGATGATGATGTGTACAAACATATGTATGCATTGATGATGATGAGAGAGTGTAGAGCGTTACGAGGATTTGGATGGCGGCGAAGACGAGGATGGTCTTGAACCTGCCCAAGAAGGAATCGGCGAGGAAGCCGCCGAGCAGGCACAAGAGGAAGCACGTGCCCATGAAGTCAGTGACAATGTTAGCCGAGCTCGAACTGGGCAAGTGCATGGTTCCCGTCAGATACGTCACCAGATTCACCGCTATTCCCATCGTCGACAGCCTCTCGCTCATCTCCACCCCTGTCACCGCCCATTTCTTTATTATGAATAGTGCAACATGGCCACGTTATTCCACTCTCTCACTTCACTTGATGCTCTCATTTTATGATATAATATAACAACCAAAAGTAATCATATATAATAACTATAAAGAGACAACACAGGCAACTGTCTAGGTTTGACTATATAACCCTAACTTTATGAATAATTTGTGAAGATTCAAGAGATTCCATCTATGATTAGTGCTAACAGATTTGAGTAGCCACTATCGTAAATATTATACCAATTGTTTAGATTCACCGTAACCCCATGTTGCATATTCTAGAAAAGTTAAATTATTGACATGAACCACCTACTTTTCATATATATAATTAACCTATATATATTTGAATCATTGGAGTTTGTTGGGTAGCGATATCAAACAAAGCAAATTAGCTCATCTCTGTATCTATTATCAACCTAGGCCACATGACATGACGCAAGAGTCTGAATCATAGTTATATATAAACAAACAAAAGTAGCACACAGCAAAACCAAATACTTACGTACACAGAAGCAAATTAAGTATACATTAATATTTTTCATGGATTGAACTTGGTCACCTTATTAATATAAATATAAATAGAAATAAAAGAGATGATACCGAGGATGAGAGCAGCCGGAATCCAACCGCCGGTTTTGGACTTATCGGCGGGAAAGCCCTTGTAGTTCACCGCATCTGACACCGTCCAACTCATTTTTCCCTCCTATCACACACATGAATTATGAGATCTTAATTATAAACAAATGAAAATGTGGATATCTAAGTTCAGCTCACCATGCTCATATTGCTCAGGTACTAGGAATGTTGATATGGTGTAAAGGAGAGAAAGAGGAAGAATATTATCATAAATATGAGAAGCGCTTTGTGTTTGAGATTTGTTTTCCAACTCACAACTTATGCTCTATCATGGGAACTACAAAATGGGCTTTTTATAGGCACAGCAAAAGTGAATGTAATCAGTGTCTAACACAACAAATAAATAAAATAGAGACCCCTCCACTAACAACAGTACTTCTTTTTATTTGTAATATATATCACAGCTTGTTATGTTTTTATGTTCTTCTCCCTATTATTATTATTTTAAATATTATAAATTATTAGAGATTAGGTTGATCGCATTATTGATGATGAGTGGAACGTTCTGGGACTGATCGAGAGAATATAGGTTTCTTTTTTATAATTAACAAGATATTTCGTGTATGAGATGAGAAAAATAGAAGACGAAAGAATTAAATTAATGTTTAGAAAAGGTGATGGTGATTGATGAAAGATTAGAGGGAAAGATCGGAATCTTCAACATACACAACAAACCAGTAGTTTTTATTTTTTTTATTTTCTCTCATTGCTCGTATTATTGATATGTGTGGTAGCATTTTAATTTTCTTTATATTTCTGGGGCGGTTTCGAAAGATTGCGAAGTTTAGCTCACCGGTTGGTCTTGGAAGTGCTTTTTGTGTCCCACAATCCACAAGAGATCCACCTTTCATTTTCTTCCACATCTTCTTACGGATTTGGCATATTATAAACAATTGTATTATTCGGTATAGATAGAAATTAATTGAAATGTTTTATGTGACAAGGAAAATTATATTAGGAAATATGTGGCACAAATTAGACTTTGAACCAAACTTAGGAAGCACATGTATATGATGAGCATTGTAGTCTTTGATACCTAATTAGCGAGAAAATGAAAAAGTAATAATATGTGGCACGTATTAATCAGAGAAGTGAGCCAAAAGCACATGCATGTTTTTACCCACGTAAATGTCAAGTGGTAAATAATGAGTAAAGTGTAACTAAAGTATATATCACCTCTACTATATACACATGTTTTTCCTAATATGCCGACTTTCTGAATATATATTATGAGAACAACATTTTTCATCCAAAAAAATAGTTTATTCTTTTGAAATTCTTATTCGTCAATGTGTGTGTATATATATAGTGCTGAGTCAGTGATCTTCGAAATAGCAAGTCACAGGTCAGTAATATGATATTCTTTACACATGTCCAATAGATTTTGTCAAATAAAATTCAACTGCTACATATATAAAATATAGCGTACAGCGATTTGTATAGACTATAGAGAGACATGTGTAATATATTTAACTGTCATGTCATGTAAAAAACTTATTGGCCAAAATAGACTTGTGAGGATAATAAGTTGGACGAGAAAAGAGATGTGTATATACAAGAACTCATCATCATTGTGACGATGAAGATGTGTATCTTCATTGACATAGATCAATCATACACAAAAGTGGGGTCACTAGAGTTGACAATTTTGAGCATTGCAAACCCTAATAGTAAACAACGTATACCATTGCATGGTTGGTTGGCCTATATATCTATATATTCTCTAGTTTATCATGTTTGTGTTGAAGGGAATGTCAACCACACGTCCCCGTGTCACCGGCACGTGCGTCTTGGTACGTGCGAAGTCCAGTATTACTTCATACACGCCTCACACGTGCCGCGAATTGATTGCATGGCAAGCACTATATATGTTCTTTCTTTTTACCACCGGCCAATATGTACTGGTTCATAATTTCGGAAAAGGAGCTATATATATATATATATATATATATATATGTTGATAAGGGAACCACGACATGTAACATGAAAAAAGATGCTCAAGCCTTACTACTTCATAATTTCAGAAAAAAGAGCTATATATATTTATTAATATATATACACATGTGTATGTATATACTAAACCCCATAACCAGACAAACCATGTTGGTCCCCCAAAAAACCTCCGTTTACTCCATTATTCTTACCACTAACTATATATTTAATTAACAAATGATTTTATGTATTTTTCAAATAATTTAAAATTTATTAGAAATCTCCTATCCATCTTCAAAATTCATCAATATTTTAAATTTGTATATCCTAAAGTGCAGTGCAAATCATTACTTATCTCTATATATCTCTATTTTAGAGATGCATTGCACTTGCTATAAAAAGTTACCAACATATTTTTAGTAAAACCATTTTGAAATGCACATAATTCATTGAAATTATGGTGACGATGATGATCTTTTGTTAGCAACGCTGCACGCCACAGAGATTAAAAGTTTCAAAAAAGTTTTCGGTGATTCGAGTTTCGTCCTCAACAATGATTTTCATCAGCTGTACCAGCCAAATAAACTTCATAAAAAAAATAGGTAAAATAGTTATAGTCTTAATATGGCTAAATCAAAATGTCTTGGTGTAGATTTGATGAGATAAGTTTGTGACATTCATGTCCAAAAAATAAGACATAAAATGAGAAATATAAGGTCTAATAGTGTGATTGGGTTTATCTGATCAAAATCAAGAATGGTGTTCTGGCGTATACCCTACCACTCTCCCTGGACATCTGTTTCTCACCAAATATGTCAATGAATCTCTTCCTTCAATTATTCGTTCTGTTTTTTCATATTTCTTTTACTAAATCATGCAGATTTCAAATAATTCATTTTCGGAATCGATTTGTTACATGTTTCCACCACCCAATGTCTAATGGATAACACTTAACCAACTAGTTTTTTTTTATTATTTGAATGTTAATCTACTATTTTTCAAAATGTTCAAGTTTATAAAAGCTGAATGGAATTATAAGAGGCAATCAAAATTTGTGATAAACTTCAATCAGTTCTTTTTCGGATCCACCACCCAAATTCTATGGATAACACTTAGCCAACTATAGACTAGATTCTCTTATTTTATATTTATTGAAATAATTGGTGGAGATGGAAAAGAGCTGTATATATGGAGTTTTGACTTACAAAACGGATTGTGATAGTTGGTTTTAATATAGAATACAATACTCGTTTATAAGTAGTTTTTGACATTGATGTCTCTTTTTACACTTGGTTTTCCTAATTTATTTTATTAGACGTTCTGCAATCTCTCTAAACAATATATTTGTTAATGCCTAAAAAGATTCAACTGTATATCGAAAAAATTACTCAAAGCGAACAAAAGATGAACAAAAATAATCTTAATACTTAGGTCGGATTTTTCTTATACAAGACTAATACTTAAATCGATTTTTATGCTTACGTGGATTTCGTAAGTCTTAATTCAAATGACTAGTTTTTATACTTCAGAGAACTTAACTGATTGATTCGGTTATGTTACTCGGAGTTCTGAACTTAACTTATGTTCATATTCGTTTCTCTTATGCTTATGCCGAATCCTCTTGGTATTTGATGAACCATTTATATTCGGAATTATAATATTTGAAATATTTTATGGCTTATTCAGAGTTATGAAAATCTAATCATAACAATCCGTAATACTTTATTGATCAGATATAAAAAGAATGTAAAATGTCTAAGTTTAGTCTTTAAAGACTCAAGAAATATTATTGAAAACCATTTATCTCGTTTAACTTTTTATGGAAAATTATCTTCATAATATATAGCCAACTAATCTGGCTCCTTTTTGCCATTTTAATTAGTTTGACTTGCTTCTTTAGATGTCTTTATTCATAATGTATTAAACAAAATACAAATAATTCAATCAGTATTATAAAAAGCTACAAGAAGAAAAATGTTGTTTTCCGTCATTATTAAAGTTCGATAACTCGCTCATGGTTATATTCTCTAGTAATGATGCAATTATTATTTCAAATAAAGTAATTAGCTTTAAATTTACACACAAAAAACCTGTAAATAACGGGTTCTGAAAAAAGCCAAATAAGCTACTTTGTATAATCTAAACATGATTGGCTATTCAACATGCATGTGTAAAGCATTACAAGCTTAAATCAATAATTAGATTATCTATGATCTCTCTTAATTGACACGTCCATAAAATATTACTTAATAAAGAGACTTTCACGTATATAATGAATAAAAATATACCATGTGTTGTATCATCGATCCAAATGCTCTTTTGAGTCAGTTGTTAGAGAGATTTGGGTTCAGTGCTCATAAGATATCTTTTGTCGAGTCTTTTCCGAGATTTTGGATATTGGAAAACATCTTAATTTTGGATATGGGCTTAATAATGCAAGATTATGCGAAATAATACAAGGTTCATCCAATTATCATGATTAAAGCTTTTTTGCACTTCCACTTCCCACATGTTAGTGCACAGTAACGTTCCAATACTTTTGGTTTTGGTCTATCAAATAGTCAAATATGGTGACTCTCTAAATATATGCTTGCAATTTGGTCCAATAAATTATTTTATTACTCTAAAAGACTTTGGCGTGTGTGTCCCATTCTCCTAATTTTATATATTTATATTCTTGCAAGTGTGTTTTCTAGTTTCGATATTTCTTTTTAATAAACGTGTATATTGAAGTTTTATTCGTATCTTTGACGATGGGATATCGGAATCTCTACCAAGTTTCTTAAAATAGTCTAAATTGATTGAGAAAAAGTTTGATGGTTTGTGTAGTGTGTTTTGGTATCTCTCTTATGAAAATAATTCAATATATATATATATATATATATATATATATATATATATATATATAACCAAACAAGAGTCATGTGATCAAATACAAATACATATTTGATCATGAATATTAAGTAAATGAAGAGTTAAAATACAAATAGCTTTCTTCTCGATTCTTGTCACTGTCACGTGACATGATACTTAACGAATATATGCATGCGTGAATTAAGAGTAATAATATAGGCTATATTGAACGTAGAAGTCTGCTATAAATATGTTTTAGTGTGACGTTGTGCATTGGTTTCCAAAAGCTTTTGAAGCAATTCAAAGGACGAACAAAGCTCCAACGTCCATTTTAAGCCATTTTTTCCTTCTTCTTACGTGAATCGTAGAATTGTGTAATAATGGAATAACTTTTGAAGAATCGAAGTTGTCATTAGAGAATCTCGAGTTGTAATCATTGAATTCATAAAAAAGGAATCTATATATATACATGGTTGACCATGAATAGTGGTAATAATAATTTAGTTGCCGTGTTCGTTGTTGTTTTGTGTAAAGAAATCAAATTTAGTTGCCGTGTTCGTTGTTGTTTTGTGTAAAGAAATCAAATTTAGTTTTTGAGAAAGTTAAAATTATTTATTGATCTTGAAGCTCTTTGTATGCTTTGGAAAGTGGTCATTGCATGCATTTTTCTAAACTAGTGATTATTGCGTTTGTAGCTTTTCTGGTATGGACTCAAATTTGACACCTTTTACTACTGCAAGCTTTAGAAGAGTGAAATGAGCGCCGGTAGAATATCAATTTATTTTAATTTAAAAATAAAACCAGAAGATCAATGTATTAGGCAGTTTTTATTTGAGAGTATGTTTTGATTACCTTTTAGTTTGCTACAATGGAATTCAGAAAAGCATTGAAGAAAAAAGTGACAGTAAAACAAGGAGTTAGTAAAAGGTCGTGAGCGGCAGGATTCGAACCTGCGCGGGCAAAGCCCACATGATTTCTAGTCATGCCCGATAACCACTCCGGCACGCTCACTTTGCTGTCGTTTTCTCTATTTATATTTAATTTTTACTCTATCAGAAGATGAGTTTTGTTTCGTATCAAAACGATAGAGAATATGAACAAGACGTTCACAGCACGAGGCAAGAGATAAAAGAATGCAACAATTAAAGGCATATGTTAACAGAAGAATTCATCAAACATAAAATATATATACTTCGAGTATGCTGTGAAAGACGAAAGGTTCGTTGAGAATTGGGACAATAAAGGAAAAGGTTCATGAATCATGGTTCATTATTCAATAAAGAAGTAAGCACCATTGGGTAACAAAACAGAGCAAAGTGATAGAAATAAAAGTGAGATTGAGTCCAAGAAGAAGAGATGAAGCATTAATATGTGACAGTTTACAAGAATAACAAGAGTGAAATGTACATAGTCATAAATAAAAAGATCCCTCGTGAAGTGTGAAAGCAGAGGAATAGAATCATAAAACATGAACTCCATCCCACCCGTACTGATTGGAACCGCGATCCTCATCCTCCAACACCACGTTTTACCCAACTCCCCTACCGAAATATGATTCTTTTCTCGAAATCAGTTATTGCCAAGTAAAAAAGGCCGAGACCATTTTATTGTATTTTCCACTTAATAACAGCACCAACTCTCAGAAGAAGAAGAAAAAGACAAATCTGTGAATTGAGAAGATGGGTTGGGTCGGAGAGACGGTGAATTCGATCAAATCCATAAAGATCAGAAAAAGCATCTCTCAGCTCGTCACTCTCGGTTCGTCTCGATTCTCTCTCACTTGTTCTTTAAAGCTTTGATCTTGATTTTGAGTATTCGGTTTTGAAGGAATGATTGTGTCGTCGGCTCTGATAATATGGAAAGGGCTGATGTGTATAACTGGGAGTGAATCTCCCGTCGTCGTTGTGCTCTCTGAAAGCATGGAACCTGGTTTTGCTAGGGTCAGTCCTTCTCTCTTTTCTTTTTCTTTTCTTTTAATCGAATTTGGTTGATCTCTTCTGGGTTCCAAAGAAGCTGAATTCTTGTATCTTTGAGAATTGTATTTGTTTATAGTACTGCATTGAAACTGGGACCAAAGTAACAAAGTGACTTATGATTGATTTTAGTTTTCTTCAAGTAAGAAGTCGTAGTCTTTTGGCTAAAAAATTAAACGTTTGAATGGGGTTGATGATAAAAATTTCGTTCCTCGGAATTTGAAGTGCTTGTTCAAGTAATTCTCATACAAGCCATTTCTTTGAACATATTTATCATTGTAATCAGGGTGATATTCTGTTCTTGACAATGAGCAAGGAACCGATCCGTGCAGGAGAAATTGTGGTGTTCAATGTAGAAGTAACTTCTTTCTTTTCTTATAAGCTTTGTTTATCTATTCTCTTCTATTTGTCTCTACTCTTACATCTGACGCAGAACCTCAGTATTTACTTTCCATGGAATGGGGATATATATATATATATATACTAGTAATACTTTTCAGGGCTAATTCTCTATACATAACCCATTTTTTTACCCAAAAAAAATAACCATTAAAATTCCATTGTTAATCTATCTTCTGCGTGATTTATAGGGGCGTCCTATTTCGATTGTTCACCGAGTAATCAAGGTGAGAATTCCAACTGCCTTCACCTTTTTACGATGTTTTATTTCTCGGCAAAAATTGGGTTCTAACGAATGAACCCTACTCAATAATCTTCTCCACAAAGTTCCAAAATTTTCAACTTAATGAATGAAATTTGGCGAATGGAAACGAGAAACTAATTCTTTGATTATTTCTCCTTGCACTTGTGTTCTACTATGGCAGGTTCACGAGAGACAGCACAATAAAGGAGAAGTTTATGCGCTCACAAAAGGTACCATCTTTTGACACTATCATCAATTGTAGCATAGAATGTTTTTGGTGTTCTTCTATTTGTGTCATCCTATAAATATTGTTTTGGCAGGAGACAATAACTAAGTGGACGATAGAATGTTGTACGCGCCGGGCCAGAAATGGCTTGAGAACCACCACATCATGGGAAGAGCTGTCGCGTAAGTCTTTCATAAAAGTCTTTCAGAATGTTATTGACCACTTTCAGTTTCAACATTGAACTTTAGAGAACATGGAAGATTGTGTTTTTCGTAACATATAATAATCTCTGCAGGTTCTTGCCTCATGTTGGGTGGCCCACTATAATCATGACTGAAAATCCTATAATCAAGGTTTGTTCTTTTGAATGAAACTTTATCATTATGTTCCTTTCTTTCAATTAACTAGTCAATTGTTTTTGTGTTGCAGTACGTAGTTATAGGCGCGTTGGGATTGTTGGTTATCACCTCAAAAGATTAGGAAACTTGAATATCATCTTTCTTTTTCTCATTCGACATCAAAGTTGTCCCTTTTTTTTGCTCAAACGACGATGAAACGAGCTTTTGATAAGCGAAGATGTTGGATTATAGAGAAGAGAGTATTTTAGAGTGAATGTTAGGAATGATTCTCTTTGCAAAAGAACATGCTTGAGTCTCCTCTCATCATCACATCTTTGCCTTGAGCTTTAGCTCTTAACATCATCAATACAATTAATAGATAAAACACTCTTGATGAACTGCGTTAGATATATCTCACAATAACTACAGACATGGAACTATTCACTTCCACAAATCCTGTGCAAATCTGCAACCAAATGACAAACTCAAAAATCTGAAACATTCTTCACCCATTTGCAGAACACAAGAGATCAACCAACATCATTTATAATACTCTGCTTTTCGAGAAACATCTTCTTTATAATAGGAGCTTGTTTCGTCTTCTTTACGAGTAACTCAAACATACACACAAAATAGCCAATCATTTCTGCGTCAAAAAACCTTAAGAGCAACGATAACATACGAAATTATAAACAAAAATATCTGAATACCCGAAAAAAGCAAAGGAACATAAGTATTACAAATTAGTATCAAAACCATCAACACCAATGTTTTACATGGACTTATTTCCAACTCTATTTTCTTCTCAACAAAATACCCCGTCAAAGAATTTTACATATGGATCAATAATTTTAAGGAAAAAGGAACAACCTTCAATAAGCGGACAAGTCGAACTTGTCCAACATATCGCAGTGAGGAGTCTCGCGAATGAAGCCCCACTGACGCCTCTGAATCTCGAGCCTGCAATTCTGCGTCAGAATCCCGAAATACTCCCTCTCTATCTGCCTCTCCAACACCACTCTCTCTCGACTCTCTCCGGAATATTCCTCCTCGAACTTGGACGCCGATCTCACGTAAAAGTTGACCCCTTTCTGCGTCGAGAATTTGTGCTCGTACGGGTGCGCTCTCGACAGCGAATACACCGGCTCCGACGACGGCAAGAAGTTCAAGAGCACGATCAGCAATATCGGCAGAGCCTGGATCAGCATCCGAGCGTTGAACCCGTTCGATCCCGACCCTTCATTGTTGTGATGATTTTGATGGTGATGATGATGGGTTCCGAAGTTGAAGCCTCGGAATTGGGTGGTCTGAGAAGCCATGTTTCCGAAGAAGAAGTTCCGGAAGATCTCGTCCGCGTCGAACTCCGCGTCGTAGAATCCTCCGGAAGATCGATGATGATGACGTCGTTGATGATGATCGATTTGTTCGTCGTCGGAGCCGAGGACGTCGTATTTCCTGCGGTTGTCGGGGTTGGAGAGGCACTGAAAGGCTTTGGAGACGGACTTGAAAGCATCTTCGGAACCGGGGGATTTGTTCTTGTCGGGATGAACTTTCAGAGACAGCTTTCTGTACGCTTTTCGAATCTCTTCGACGGAGCAGCTCTTTTCGACGCCCAGGATTTCGTAGTAATCCTTCTTCTTCTTTATCTCCCTCACCATCGCCACTTGCTCCGCCGTGTAATTCGCCGTCGCCGTCGATGATGATGACGACGAATCTCCGTTCGCCGGAGTTGAATGAGGCTTCTTTTGATCTACATCGGCGGCGGCGGATTTCGTCGGCCGATCGCCGGAGGTTTTCTGGATCTCGGCCACGAGATCGTCGACGGAGAGATTTGGATCGAGTCTCTGAGCTTTGTTGACGAATTTCAAGGCTCGGATTGGATCGCCGGATTGGAGAGCTTGCTTTCCGATTCTGAGGCACTTCAAAGCGTCGTCTTTGTTGCTGTCCATGTCTCAATGAACCCTAGAAATTTATTCGGAACTCTCAGACCCTATAATACTATTCGATTTGTTCGTCGGAATTGGAAATGAAAAGTACGAGTGATGGAATTGAACTTACAGATGAGATGAGATTTGGATCGGAAGCAGACGTGCATACGAGAGAGTGTTGAAGAAGAAAATGATTTATCGAATTAGGGTTTCATTTGTATTTGGGATTGGGATTGCGAGAAATATCGGATTTTGGGGCTCTGAGAAGAAGAATACAAGTCTTCGATGATATTTTCGTAATTTGTAGAGCGAGAGCGAAAGAATTCTAATTAATAATTTAATATAATTCTTTCCAAGTGTTTCCAAGGTTTCGTTACGTCGATATTGCTTTTTATTTTCTTTTTTACTTTTTGTATTTTTTTCCCTACGAAGAAAAAAAAAAGAGATGAATGATATAATTATTTTCCCACTTGATCCGACTCGCAACATACACACCCGAAAAGCAAGATATTTAGAGTTTTGCATGCTTTGTTTTTAGTTTTATTTCATACATTAGATAAAAATAAAAAATAAAAAAGATTTGTATTCCTATTATTTACCAATATTAGTCATTATGCTTTTATTACATAATTTTAATCTAGACCGTGAAAAAAGATGGTTATTTTTTTCATTTATGAAAAAGTCGAACAAACTTCATTTGCTTGAATTCATCACTTATAACATAAAATGGTGTAACAATGGATTGAATTGGGCTTTAATTTTATTAAATGAAACATACGGCTTCTAAAACAATCATGAAATCACCACTCAACTCGCTCGAACATGTTAGTTTTCAGTTCAAAACCAGATTACAGATTCATTCATATTAATTAACTGAACAAAGAAAAAAAGAACATGCCATCCACATACAAAGAACATCAAATAACAAAATTTGAGATAGTCCTACGACACTTTCTTCTTCTTATGCTTTACCAAATTCATACCAACATAAAGTAACTGAAAACCCTACAATCTATTTAGTAAAAAACAGGGAAAGAATAATATTTAAACGACGAAACTCCATTGAAGAAGAAGAAGAAGCTTCAACTCTGTTCTTCCGCCGCCGCCGCAGCTTCCCTTTCCTCCGCCGCCGGAGCCATCAGATCATCGAATTTCTCTGTCTTCCCAAGAACTATCTCGATCTGCAAATTCAAAACCAAAATCAATCTAAATGCCAAATGATATTTATCAATTCGATATGACCTTGGTGAACTATATCAAGTGGAAACCAATCAAATACAATACATGAACAATCATTCATCAAATCGATTTTCTATGAATTCCTATCACTACGACACAATTAGAAATCAAATTCATACTCATACTTCGAACTACCCCTGTTTCTATATCAAATATATATATATATATATATATATATATATAGATTATGATTAGGACATAATTAGAAACAGAGAAATCAAATTAAGCACCTTCGCCTTTTGGATGGGTCTACCGCGTGCATCGTCTTTCATATCAACCGTTGAAGTCATAATCTCTGAACAAAGCATTCAAAGTTAATATATCAACATTCCAATGATATTTCTTAGAGAACTTGAAAGCTTACTCTTCTCAACAGCCAATCCATTGTTCTTCAGGATTTCTGCAACTGTCACAACTGTCGCGATAGCTGCCATAAAAGGTAATAAAAACTTTAATTAATCAAATCTGACTAATTATAATCAACAAACTGGACCTTGTGATTGATAATATAAAATTGAATTGAATACTCACCCATTCCGAGAGCTGAGAGCTCAACCTCGTTGTGTTGTTGCATATACCTCTGCAAATACAATTATAATTCAAATATATATGTATTACATGAATGAATCGAAGAAGGAAAAGGAATTGGGAGATACCTTGGCGAGATTGACGTAGAAGAACAAGGGCTTTTTGGTGTTGGAGACCTGAATGCGGTTCTTCTTGTACGAATCCGAGGTCGTGATGTTCATGGCGTTCACTCCTTCCGTGATCTCTTCCATTGCCAAAGAAGCTAAAAAGAGAAGAAGCTAAATTCGTCGGAAGTTCGAAACCCTAGCCCTAGAAATTGATTGTGGAGAGAGAGCGAGAGAGAGCGATGATGGTGGAAAGAGAGAAACAAAGGAAAATGCAATGGACCACAAACACTGGGCCTAATGCTTCGAAGCCCATTATCAATTCGTCTTGGACCCGGCCCATCAATATTGTTATACGGGATTTGACAAATCTAACATTTTCTTCTTTTTTATATCATTTCTAGCTCTCTAATAGAAGAGTTTATGTCAACAAATAAGAACGAAATATTTATTGTTTTGTTGACATAAATATCAACAAATAACATTACATATACCACCCTTGCTATGTCAAATTTCACGTATTTATCATGCTCGTAAACATACAAGTTTGCTTCATTTGAGAATTAGACTACCACTTTTTTTCTTTTTTTTTCCCCTCATTTCTCCATAAACCACCAAAACTCATTTTCTTCCCAAAATAAAGTGTTTTTCACTTAAAAATACCATTTGCACTTTAAATATATAAAACTTACACAAATACCCTATACTACTTTATCGGTAAAAAAAAAAAAATTAGTGGTAAAATAATTTTTAACCTTTTTAGTTTAATATTTTGTGTTAAAAAAATAAATAGTAACCGATTATTATAGATATGGACTAAAATGAAAAAAAAATTGTTTTAGGAGTATTTTGATATTTTATACTAGTATTTTGAGAAAAAAATTAATTGGAGTGCATTTTGGGAAAACCAATTATAGATGATGGTACTTTATGAAATTCTTTTTTTCATTTTCGTCTTTTCTAAGAAGCAAAAACAAAAACAAGCATTGTGATAAAACAAAAAACCAGTTAGCATTCTGTTCCAAATATATATACATATTATTTGTAAGTAAACAAACAACACAAACATGATTTCAACTCCAATCCATACACAAATAATGAATACCAACAATATATATGCGCAAAGAAGAAATACAAAATAAAAATACCGAAGTTATTAACAATGCATTTCGGTTATCATCATGTATAGTTCATATTCAAAAAACAACAATAACATTGTACAAGCTTCTTTAACTAAAAGATACGTTTTCCATTTAGTGTAACCTCTTTTATGTTCTCAAGGTGATGAAGTGAGGGAAGGGCGTCCAACATTGAGCATTCGCTGATCACAAGACGTTCGAGGACTGACAAAGCTCCTCGTTCTATCCTCACTTCCTTCAAATTCTCCAATCCGATCAAAGAAAGCCTTTTCAGCTTCAGAAATCCGCCCACCTCAAATCGTAGTTCGTGTCCTTGACAAGCGTTGTGTCCCATCTGCAAAGTCTCCAAATTCGGCAAAATTTTAAGGGATTCCATAGCCTCAAAGGTGACCAAATCTGACAAGCTGAGACATAATCCTCGTAGGTTACGAAGTTCCAATATCCACGTTGGAAGCTTATCCAATTGACCCACCATTATGAGATCGCGGAGAGTAAGAGGAGGGGATGAGATATGTTGGAGATTTAGGACATTATTTTCACCAATCGAACGTATGAACAGTCTTTGAAGGTGGTGCATTTTGTCAATGGCATTACAAAGGTCAACCATGAATTCCATCTTTAACCTATCGATGTTCAACCATCTCAATTTCTTCAACTTATTTAACTCTTTAAACACCGAACTTCCTCCGAGATGCGAGTCCACCCACGTGAGTGTTTGTAACTCCTCTAGTTCCCCAAAACCTTCTGGAAACTGCACTCCCACGATAGATTTAAAACCACTTTTTGGGTCTATGTAGCGATTGTCAGCCAATATGTGTCGAAGATTCTTAAGCTTGTTAATCTCCTCTGGCAATGAAACAATGAGTGTTTCCCTAACGTCCAATGAGTATAGATTGTACAACTTGCCAATAGATTTCGGTAGTGACTTCACGTTTGAGTTTTTCAAACTTAAGTACTTCAAGTGCGACATTTTGCCGAGCTCTTTTGGGAGACTTTGAATAGAAGATAGTTGAGCATCCATTACCATCAGGAACTTGAACTTCTTAAAATAACTACGCATGGGGGAATCGCTCAATTCATCGGAAATAATGAGTGATCGAATCTCGAAACTTTCTAGTTTCTCTAAAGGGTACGAGGTGTCTTCCGAGATAGTCAAACGTCGACCATAACCCACAAACTTTGATGTCATTGTGCTCCAACTTCGGCAAAATCCCAACTCCTCGGCCTTTGCTATGATAACATCACGCATCAAGTCATGGACGCGGAAATGATTTCCAATCCCGACAATCCTCCATGGCATAAACACAACCAAGTTTCTTCGAACAAGCTCGCTCATATATTCTTCAGCGACATCTTCCGCGGCTTTGTTTCCTTTAGCCTTGACAAAACCCTCAGCGACCCACAATCGGTATAATCTGTCGTCAGAGACCGAATAATCCTCGGGAAACATACAAAAGTATAACAAACAAGGCTTGAGGGAGTCAGGGAGATCGTAGTAGCTTAGAGATAGGATTTCGTGTACCCTTGTGAGTTCGGAGTTATTGTTATTACTACTTGCAGTCGTGCAAGTAAGGTCTCCGAGCACATTCTCCCATTCAGACATTGATGTCTCTTTTTCCGCCAAAATTCCAGCTACGGTTGTGATAACAAGAGGCAAGCCTTGACACTTGATCACTATCTTTTTCGACAACTTCTTCAGCTCATCGGGACAATTCCCTTGAAGTTTGTACCGAAAAGCTTTCTTGCAAAATAGCTCCCAAGCTAAAGGGACCGACCAAGGTTGCAATCTTTCTACAAAGTGTGGTGTATCTTTACAAGAATCATACACTTTTTCGTTGCGTGTCGTGATTAGAACCCTACTTCCGTGATTATTGTTTGGCAAAGCAAGTTTAATGTCACCCCAAAATCTCTCTTCCCAAACATCATCGAAGACGATCACATACCTACGAATATTACATTTAATTAATTATAGTGAAAACACATTAAAGATTTACTGTTTCCGTAAATTTGTTCGGGCAAAAACGATGTAATACCCATGACGTTTTCTTGACTATCTCGCTTTAAGATGTTAATTATCTTACTAATTCGAATTGTAAAGTCCTTTTTTTTTTTTTTTAGAACAACTGAAATCTTTTTTTTTTTGTTTAAGAACAAGTAAAATCTTTTTGTTTTGTTTTAGCACAAGTAAACTTTTTTTTTATACATAGAACAAGTAAATCCTCTTATAAACATGAATTAAATATTTTCTAAAGGAAAAGAACATGAATAATTAAAATCATAAAAGATAAAAGTAAAGAAAAAGAGAGATACCTTTTAGTCCGCAAGCAGTGTCTCAAGCAACCAATCAGATCCTCCAACGTGTCCCCTTCTCCGACGGCGGAGCACATCTTTACTTTCATGGCCTTCGCCACCTTCTTCAGATCGTACGGCTGAGAGACTGTGATCCACGCGCGCGCCGTCTCGAAGCGCCTCGTCACCGCCTCGTCGTCGAACACTCTCTTCGCCAGAGTCGTCTTTCCGATCCCTCCCTCGCCGACGATCCACACCGCCGCGAGCTCCGTCGAGCCTCCGACGAGCTTCTCCACCAGATCGCCCTTCTTCGACTCGATTCCCACGACCTCCTCGTCCTCCAGAAACAGCGATCCCAACCTCGGATCCACGTGGCGTCCTTCCTCGCCGTTCGATGCGGAGGCCGTTCGATCCTCCGGAGAAGGCTTCAGTCCGTAGCCTTGGCCTCTCTCTCTGATCTCGGCCAGGCACCGCTTCGCTTCTCGGATGTTGGAGGCCACGTGGCGGCGAGATTTCCAGCTCCTGACGAGGCCGAGGAATCCTGGCCGTCGGTTGGTGATGAGCAGACGGTACTCGTCGACGACGATCTCCGATCGGATGGCGGCGCGTCGGATCTGGTTCATCCAGGCCGCGACGGCGAGATTAGGTGTTCGGCGAGATTTGTGGTCGGCGTCGGTGAGGAGAGGGTGGATGAGTTGGAGCTCGTTCTTGAGGCTCTCGGCTTCGCGGTGGATCTCCGTGAGCGCACGCGCTTCGCCCATCAGCGGCTCCACCGCCAGCTTCTCGATGATCGGTCCGATGAACATCTCCGCCATTATTCTGAGCTCAAAGAAATGTCTTCTTTTCACTTTGACTCAATATTACCAACGACTACACTGGGATATTTCTGTTCGGAGACTTTGGTCATTTAATTGATTGACTTAGTCATTATATATATACACTTGTTCTTGTTTCCAAGTCATGGAAATCTGTTTTTGTTTCTATGTAGAAGGTTGAAATTTAGCCTAAGAAAACCTTGCCATAGTAACTACATATGACCATGCATGACTAAAGTTCGTGGAAGTTTAGGTATAAATGTGAAGACTTTGTCTACGTCGAAGATCTTTGGTCCTATTTTACAGTCAGCACATTTCTTAGGCAGAGAGTATTGCAAAGCAGACTTTAAGCAGTGTTGTAGCAAAACATCGTCGAATAATATGTACATATACCATATGCAATATTGATCTCTGCGTCCTCTTCTTACATTACCAGTGACTATACTCAAAAGTACTCGTCTTTGTCACAAGACCCACAATCACCCCAACATATATATCTCCATATAGCTCAAAACACCATCCCCAAAGAACAGACTTTCTACTCCAAATATCAGAGAGTGCAAGTTATGTTAAACAAAAAACTAAAAAGCTACTGTACCGGAGTTCCTAGTCCCACCCGGTGGCAACCACGGACTTGTATCCCTCCGCATTCGCCGACCAGAACGGCTCCGCATTCGCCGACAGAGACGAAGATGACGAGGCGCTCGCCGGAGCAGCCACGTCGGGGTCGAAACACGGGTAGTTCAGACTCACCAACCCCTGTCCTCCGCCGGAGGACGACAGCTGTCGCCGGAAATCGCGGCCGGAGAAGTCTCCGGCGCGGTGGTGGTGGGGGTCTGCTCCGGCGAAGAAGCGGTGGAGCCAGGGCGGGACGGGCTGAGCGGACTCGGCCATGAGGGAGGCGAGGGCCTTGGCGATGGGGGCATTTTTGTCATTGAAGAAGGCGGTGGCGAGGCCGGACTTGCCGGCGCGGCCGGTGCGGCCGATGCGGTGCACGTAATCGTCGATGTCTCGCGGGAGATCGAAGTTGACGACGTGGGCCACGTGAGGGATGTCGAGCCCCCGAGAAGCCACTGCTGTCGCCACCAGGATCGGACTCTCTCCGCTCTTGAAACTCCGAAGTGCTCGCTCTCGCTCCTTTTCATATCTCCAAGGTTAGTTCGACTTGGGTTTTTTATCGTCCATAGAAATTGCTCAAATTAAGGGTTAAGATAAACAAGTTAGAAGAAAGTAAATCTAAGGATATGTGATATTTTTTTGTGGCAAAACGGAAAAGAAATTAATTTTTTTTAAAGAAAATGAGAAAAAAACATGAAACAAGGTGGTAGTTTGAGCGATTTGTATTTAGTGTAAAGAGAAGAAAATGTGTGTATGAGAATAATACCGTTTGGGGTTTATCTCCGTGTATAGATATCGCCGGAAACCCGTTCTGCCAGAGGCAGTACTCCAACGCATCTGCTCCTTTCTTGGTCTCCACAAACACCAGCGTCAAAGCCAGCTGCGTTTCAGAGAACAGGTTGAGAAAAGAGGCTGACAAATTAGATATGTAACATGAAGAGGGTAAGTACTTTTCCACAGGTTCCGGTGACAATCTGGTGGTGAAGCATGCGCATGAGATGGGTCCTCTTCTCGGATTCTTCGACGAACTCGACTCTTTGCGTGATAAGATGGGTGCTTGAGCCCACCCTCCCAACAGCCAGAAAGATGTAGTTTGAAAGAAAATCACAAGCCATTTTCTGCAACATAGTTTGGGAATAGAGGAAGATAGTTAGAGTTAGAGAGAGTGATGGTAAGACCTGAATGAGGGGGGTTAGAGTTAGAGAATGAGAGAGTTATGGTAAGACCTGAATGAGGGGAGTTAGAGTTAGAGAGAGAGAGAGAGAGTGATGGGAAGACCTGAATGAGGGGGGTTAGAGTTAGAGAATGAGAGAGTGATGGTAAGACCTGAATGAGGGGAGTTAGAGAGAGAGAGAGAGAGAGAGAGAGAGTGATGGGAAGACCTGAATGAGGGGGGTTAGAGTTAAGAGAATGAGAGAGTGATGGTAAGACCTGAATGAGGGGAGTTAGAGAGAGAGAGAGAGAGTGATGGGAAGACCTGAATGAGGGGAGGGAAGGTGGCGCTGAAGAGCATGGTCTGGCGGCGGGAAGGGGGAGGCATGTCGGAGGTGAGAATGATGCGGCGGATTTGGAGGTCGAAGCCCATGTCCAGCATGCGGTCTGCCTCGTCCACGGCCAAGTACTTGACCCGACTCACCGACACCCGCCCCCTCTCCATCAGATCTATCACCCTCCCCGGCGTCCCCACCACCATGTCCACCCCTCTCTCCAGCTTCCTCATCTGCAGAGAAGGAATGAACGAATGAACGAACGAACGAACGAACGACGACGACAACACTAACATCAACGACGCTGACCTGTGGAGATATGGGAGCACCGCCGTAGGCTGCCACAATCCTCACACCGCTGTTCTGCGCAAACTTGGTCGCCTCCTCCTGAATCTGCCATCACGAATATCATCAAACTATATCTCTCATTGTATCAAAGCAATGAGTGAGTGAGTGAGACCTGACTCGCCAGCTCTCTGGTCGGAGTGAGGACCAGAGCGCTGGGGAAACAGCAATCGGACGGACACACACTCTCACTCCGACTTCGAGACTTGCTTCCAATGATTCCGCTGATAATCGGAAAGCAAAACGCTGCCGTTTTGCCGGAGCCGGTCTGAGCGCACGCCATCAGGTCTCTTCCGGCCACGCCGATCGGAATCGCGTGCCGCTGCACCGGCGTCGGCCTCGCGTACCCGCACCGCCGCACGTTCTCGCTCACGCGCTCTCCTAGCGCCGCCTCCATCTCCGCGAACGTCCTCGCCGGCGCCGGAATATCCACTCCGCTCACCTCCACCGGAATATCCTCGTACGCTTCGAAGTCGATCCCGATCTCCGCCGCCGCCGGAGATACCTCGACCGCGCCGAATCTCCGAGTCAGATCGCGGATCGGAAAATCGGAGATCCGAGCGGGCTTCGCGTGAGTCACCGGAGCTTCGTCGGCAGTGGTACGATATGGCGGAGGAACGTACCGGACGGCGTGAGTCGACTCCGAGACCTCGTCGGACCAAGACATTGTCATTTCTCACAAACTGTACGGACGCTCGAAACCTAAATAATGAGAAATGGTACGGACGTTTCAGCTTCTTTTCTTCTCATCATCATAATCATAATCAGTATTGAACAGGAAATCGGAATATACCTTTAGGTAGAGGAAGAAGATGATCGGCTATTTTGACTCTTGAAGTGAAGAGAAGAGAGACTGAGGTTTCGTTTCCTTGTTCTACACTACGCCATGAAAGAGCTGCAGAGAGAAAGCTGTCACAATTTTCGAGGAGAGAGAGAAATCAGAGTGAAAAGGAAATTTGAGCTTTATTATTTTTTTAATTTTATTTTGTGTGTCTGTGTATTTTATTTATTCATTTTTCTTGCTTCCGAAACCACAGGAGAGTTACGTGAGGAGTGGGTGTGGGTTTATTATTATTCGTCTACGTCATCACGACTGTTTTGACCGATATACCCTCCCAGGCTTTATAATGTATGCCGTTTGGTAGTTGTCGTTTTTGATAAGTTCATAAATATTTCTGTCGTTTTTGATATGCACATAAATTCATCTGTCGTTTTTGATATGTACGTAAATCTATCTGTCGTTTCCGAAATGTTCGTAAATCTATCTGTCGTTTTTAATAGAATGAAATGTCGTTAATCGATATGCAACAATAATGAGTCTTTGGACTGAAATACCCTCTCTGATTTTGCAGGAGGCACGACGGTTTCACAACAAAGTACAAACCAAATGAAGTTTTAACAACGATGGGACTATAATGTGGACCCACCAGGTGTACACGTGTCGTAAGGCCGTTCGTTAAGGAGTATCTTACAACACCACGTGATGTTCAGGTCTTGAGAATTCCAACGACCGCGAAGGCATTATTATAAATTAACTTTTTGGGATTTGCTTTATATATTTATACCGAATTATTAGTATTATAAATAGTAATGATATTTTGGCTTAAGAATGGTTTTCCCACTTTCATGATGTCTTGATAATGTTAAGAATGGTTTTCCCACTTTCATGATGTCTTGATAATGTTCTAAGTAGTTTATAACATGGTGCAACAATATAAGACGATTGAAATAATTTCGAGACATCAATGACTTGCAATCTTCTTTATGAGCGTATCTGCCTTTCGTTGACAATAATAGTAAAGGTTATGATATAGCAAATGGAATTTTACATATAATAGTAGACGTTAGCGCTATTTAATTGCTTCTAAGTTCTAATAACTTCCAATTTCTAGATTTGCATATTAAAATACATGCATGCGTGGACCATGTGGTGTCTATCATCATGAACTTAATTATAGATTTGCTTGACATATATATTTATATATACACCAAACCATAATATATTCCCTTCTCTCTAAATAACTATATAAAACAATATTAATGATAGCAATGAATAAGGCTTATATTTTTGATATTCATAAATACATGATATCTTAGAAGCAAAATCCCTCTCTATAACTAAATAGGAAGCTAAATGATAATATTCACGTGGTCTATCAACTTATAGTTATTTATTTTTTAAAAGAAGAATAAATTATTGATCAAAATTACATATATATATATAATATATATTAGAAGGTAAATCGTCTCATGTAAAAACGTATGCATTTTCGTAGCTTGTGATACCGAAGTTCAAACCTCTCAACTTAAAATATGTTAGATAATTACTTGATTATTAAACTATCACTTTAATACATATAAAATATCGTGATTAGGGCCGTACGACACAAATTTTTGAATGAGTACTATGAACCTCCATTAAATTAACCTCACGTTTATTACTATATGAAAATACATGCACGTGATACGCATCGTTGACATACCCCTCTCTCCAAATATCCTTTCTTAATGGTAGCAATTAATACAGTATATATATATATATATATAGGTGTGATTGTTGTGAGTGTGATAGAGAGAAAGAAAAGACAAAAGAGAAGAGATAGATGGGAAAGACGAGAACAGCGGTGTTGCTACTATTCGTAGTAGCGGCGGCGGTGATGACGACGCGCTGCGAGGGTGGAGCGCGGAGGCGCGTGGTGATAAAGAACAGCCTGCCGTACGAAGCGGTGGTGGGGATCCACTGCAAGTCCGGCGACGAGGACGTCGGAGCGAGGGCAATTCCGGCGAACGGGACGTACGAGTTCGGGTTCAGGGACAACTTCTTTCTGACGACGCTCTTCTTTTGCGGGTTCAGGTGGGAAGGCGCGAGAGGCGTGTTCGACATCTACAAGGCTCGCCGTGATGGACGGCGCTGCGCCGTTACTTGCAACTGGGAAGTCAGAGATGACGGCGTTCACGGCTTCACGGAGAACGGCCCTACCAATGATATCACCTTCTTTTGGCCCCCGGGTTGATTTATTTTGTGGTTTTCCTCTCTCTTTTCATGTAATAATTCATGTTGATATGAAACTCTATTTAGTGTTCAAGCTCAACATTGATATATAGAGGACGAAAATACCCCCCGGAGAGGAGGGTCTTTTGAATGTTTAGTGATATAATGATAGTTAAAATGTGAAAATATGAGGTCTTAGGATAATGATGTAGTTGTATTATATATCGAGAAACCAAACATGCACAATCGCATATCGAGAAAACGAAACACAAACTTAAATGTCGATTTGAATCACTATCTTTAGTTTTTCGATAACATCTCACAAATACATTTCAACACTCTCACAATCTTTCAGATCTTGACAACGATCCAATTTCACAACTCACACAGGGAGCAATCAATTAAGACGATCGAACCAGACTCATTATATACAAAACAATTTAAAGATAAATTAGAATTAGATCAAAACGAGGATCCTCATTTATATCAAACGTAATATTCGAGTCAATCGCATCTCTAAATCCGAGAACAATTAGGAAGACCAGTTCACTGCAAATTTATGTCTTTCAGTTCTTGGATTACACTCACAAACACAACTCACTATCTCACAATCTCTCACATAAAAGCAATCAACTGAAAGAAAACATGAAAATACATGGCATTTCACATTTCAAAATTAAGATTCAGATTTCAGATGATACAGGATTATGTGTAACTAAATGAACTCTGCTCTTATAAGAAATCATCTTAACTGGACACAGCACACAAACGCTTCTCGAGACAATTACGAAACAACCCAACTGAATTAGCACTCCAAATCAATGGCTAATGGCAAAGAATTGGGAAAACGAGTACATTCGACGCCATGACTTGGAGAGAGACAGAGATGGAGAGAACGATCAAGAATCCTACTTAGAATTTCAAACTTCAATCCGATCGGAAATCATCGAACTCGTATTGAAAATGTGGTCGAAATGTTCCGATAACGACATACGGCAATGTGACCATGCTTGCCATAAAAAGTGTGAACTGCAGTAAAAGGAAAACAAAATTAAACCAAAGAATAAAGGGTAATTCTAATTACTAGCCATATAAACATGTAGCATTATGATACTAACGTGTAGTAAATTACCAGCCAAATTTGTTTACAACAATAATCGGAACAAAATATAGCCCAAAATTAAGTGTAAAAAACGACTGTAAACGAAGGACAACCCGGGTTGTAAACGACTCTTACATTTTGATTATTTACAACATATTTACATAACATTAGTTATTTCCAAATTCCGTATGTTTATGTTGGCTAACCCAAGTTTTTTAAAAAGAAAAGTAAAATAAAAAAAGAGAGTTTTGTTTTGATACCATGAGAGGAAGGGTCAAGAAGCTCCAAATAGGCCACAGAGCAAAGGTGAAACTGAAAGAGAGACAAAGAGAGCGAGTCAAGATTCATTCATTAATTTGTTTTGATTGATTGAGAAAAGAGAGAGAAATGTTACAAGCAGAAAGAGGTGATGCCGAGAAGGGTGACAAAGGGAAGAGCGGAGGAGCAAATGACTTCCCATTTCTCGTCGAACCGAGTTTCGGTCAACGCTATCACACTCGTGTAACAGAATATCATCATGTTCACCGCCACTCCCACCATCCCGATGTACAAAGGCGTTCTGCAACAAACACAATATAAACATCAGTTCCAAAACCCAACAAAGATTCATACTTTATAAGTTGCACCTCAAATCCGATTCCAAAACCCAATAAAGCTTCAATCTTTACACAATATACAAAAACAAGAGGTCATTCTGCACATGACATGAACCATAACCCAACAAAGATTCAATCTTTACACAATTAAAAATGGGTTACCTTCTGATTCTGTCGTCGTGGCAAATGAGAGAGATCAAATTGGTGTGCCTATCGCCAAAGTAGACGACGAAAGCAGCGGACACGAGCCACAGAAGATTCTCGACAATCTCGAGCTTTGACCAAATCCTGGGAGTGGGCTCGAACGTGTTCCTGGGCCTCGAACACGCGTCGTCTTCCAGATCGTCGCCGCTCGAAGCGTACCCTTGGCTATGTCTCTGCCGGATGAACCCGCCCGCCGTCGGAGTCCCGCCGGACATCGTGAAATCCCTAAACTACCCCTCTAACGAGAATACAATAACAAAAAGGGGAAAGAAAGAAAACCTCAGCGGAATTGCGTAAAGCTTCGATCTTTCGGCGTTGATTCGCTGAGTTAAGCGACACCCAGATCAGGGTTTTGTGATTTGGAGAAAACCCATTTGGGATTTTGGGGACGAACATGCAATAGATGAAATGAAAGTCAGACTCGCATTCTGATTCGTCAAGAACGCGAATTATCAGTGGCTGAGGCTTGAGACGAAGATGTCCTCCTTCTGATGCACGAAACCTGGGAAGGGTATTTTCGTATTTTGGTCGACTGCTCTGCTTTTTCAGCTTTGTGTTTTCTAGAGAGAGAGAAAGAGAGAGATCTGTGTAATGAATTTTTTTGGCTGTAAATGAATGCGAGTGCTTGGATTTTGATGATACGTTTGGTCCGTGTAATAATAAGTGTCAACCATTTTAAGATATGCACGAATACAACCTTCGTTCACATCAATAGTTTTTTTTGGGGTTGGAATTTTCCATGTATTGAATTTCCCCTTCTTTATTTAGTTTATTATCGATCTCTTTTTGTTCATGCGTCATTATTTTTGTTCAAATAAGCGCATCTATTTTATATTCTATATAATTGTCAACGAGTAAATAAGATGTACATAATCTTTGCTTTTCTGATGATATTTTAATGTTAACGTTCAAAACATGAACTCAATATTATAAAGATCACTTGCTTGTAATTGCTTGATTCGAATCTTATAATGAGCAAGCAAGGAATTCACCACTCACAAAAATAAAGAGTTCTTTTTATATATAATTTTTAATGATAGTGTATCAAGATTATAAAATGCAAGTTAGTGATGATACACCACTTATTTGTTGGTTTTTCATGTGAATATTGTGAACAAATTAATTATATACGCCTTAAAATAATTTCTACTTGATCAACAAATCAGAAATGGCCAGAGAGGTGAATCTTTTGTCAATGGATTAGGACAGAAAGGAATTGGTATTTGTTTCTTCTTCTTAAATTTAGTTATTTAGTGGTGACGGTTTTGGCAAGCAAAATGCAAAATGCAAAATAGTTGGATTTCACTTTCAAAAAAGGAATTTGGCCGTTTTCTTCTCCTTCAATCCAGCTTGCATTTTAGTTGGTTATCTTCAAACTCGAGCTACCAAACAAAGAGTTGGAATGTTGCTTTTCTTGTCTCGGTTTTGTTAGGATCGAAGTTGGAAGATAAAAGTGTACGCCGAATTAGAATTTAATACTCATCATCATCACCATTCTTCCACATGGATAATGGATTCTATATATTTAACAATATTGATTCACTAGCGTTTCATACCTTTCGGTTTAATCAAGTATTAAAATTGGTATCAATATTTAGATCGTGTCATGTAAAGACAAGCGAGCTATTTTATCTTCTTTTTGTTAGCTTTCAAGTAAGGAAGAGAATATTGAATCGCTTTTTAAACACTATATATTATTCTCAATGGTCCTCTTGAATTTATATGCGTTTTGCCCCGAAAACAACACGGCTAACATACTTGAGGCGTGCTTCCTTTTTAGACAAGTTCAAAAGGCAAAAAGAAGAAAGAAAAAAAAGAGGATCAAATTCAAACTCATTGGCTTGGTTTGGAATAGGCGTGAGATAATTGATTATTACTAGTACTATTTCACACCTCTTTCCTCATCCTTGCTTCTCAATCACAATAGTGAAATGATCCATAAAAAATAAAAAGGAGCAAGTGTTCATGGGGAAGAACTAGCTCCGGTGCACAAAGCGACCAAATCCATGAGAGTCGAATACAAAAGATGGAGCGACAAATTGCCTAAGAACTTTCTACACTCAGGCAAGTCTTCGTTGACTTTCCCTTGCTCGTCTTCCATCACTAACCACCACGAAAGAGACTCATCCGGGTCAACTTGCGCCACTAAGCTCAAAGTCTCCCCTTGCTCCAGCTCGAACGACAGCCTCAGAAAGTCTCGGTTGACTTTTATTCCCACCATCAACGCTTCTTCTTGAAGCCACCGGATTATTTGCCCCGCCACCTGTCCAAACGGGTCTCATTCCATATCAATGTAAGACCAGGGAAGCTAAATAATTGTATAAGAAGAAAATCGAAAGCTTTCTACTATGAAGAAGCAAAATACAGACTAAAAGGTACTCCGACAACCTCTAGAAAGGTTAGAGAGACTAAAAGAAGATCGGAAAAGATTGTCCCGAAAATCATCGAAACAAATAAGAGCTTCTTCAAAACAAATGCAGTTATTTTCCGAGCTTCCAAATATAGCCCAAACAGACTGAAGGGAAATAAGACAAAGGAATTTAGAAAAACGCGAACTCAAAACATTACCTGTTGTAGGATAATCACGGGAAGATCGGCCATGTCGCATTCGTACTTGTTCATCGAAGACGAGACTTGTTCGCTGTTCTCGTTGAAGACGCCGACGACGCTCGGTGCGCCTTCGCCTTCGATGTTTATGAAATCATCGGTCACGACGATCTTCGTCCGAAACTGAGACTTCGATGTTGATGTTTTTGTTTTCGGGCCCGCAAATAGTATGGAATCCGGAATCTTCATGAGGATTGTCCATGATGATGTTCGAGAATGCCAAGTCGGGTGAGATAGTAACTGTAGATATGGTGCCCCTGAAACCTACCAAAATATACGTATATATATTATATAATATCAATGGAAGATCTTTGACACCATGAAATGGAAAATAAGTTTTTACCAATTTTTCAAGCACCATGACGACTTTCTTCGAAAAGATTCTATGAGCCAAAGAGAGGCAGAAATGACCGAGGAGACTAGACCCTTCTTTTGCTCGAGGAAAAGTCGGAGCAGGCCTATCTTTTGCTCTTGAAAACACGCGCTCGTGAAAAAGCTGTTGCAGATATATCTCGCAGCTCATACGATTCGGAATCCCTTCCTTTTCGAAGCTGTCGTTTTTCTCCTCAGGTAACATCACCCCGTCTAACGAGTCCAAGGGCAAAATCGCATTTTCCAAGTCCTGGTTTTCGCTTCCGTTGGCCCTTTGATCATCTTGACCCGACGACTTGAGCGATATGAACACGGAGTTTGACTGACCCACGCTCAGTTGCAAGTAGTTTTCTCTTATCCCGGTCACGTTCACCCCTACCGACGGGGTAAAAGCTTCGCGATTCACCAGATCAAACACCTGAAAAACCAAACAAACATTCGGATATACAAACATAACAAAATGGAGGGAATGCTTTTCTTTTTGGGTTATTCTAATTACTAGCAATCTAAACTAGTAATATTTTGATAATAGCCAACGTTTTGTAAATGCTTAGTAACTATTCAGGTCAATATGTTTACAAGATTATTTAGACCAATTTAGTCCGAAATTAGTTTCCCACTCATTTGACAAATCAGAAAGCGCAATCCGGTACAAAATTTTATGTAAATGAATGCCAAATCATTGGCTATTTCTAAATCTTTTACGTTTATGTTGACTATAGACTCACTTATTTGATTTGTTTTACCTGCTCGTCGAAAATGGCTTTATGCACTTGACGAAGATGCGAGTGCGTCACTTTAATAGACTCGTCATCACTGACGGCCTCTTTTTCGGTCTCCCTGGAGTGACGAGCCGAAGATGATTTCTTCTTATTGGGTTCGATATCATCGCTCGGTTGAATTCCATAGAATCCAAATTCCAGAGAACGGCATGAATTTTGAGGCAAGTTTATTGCGAGCATTCCAGCTGGGTCGTGTTCAACGCGAACCATCGAGAGAGAAGAAGAGCGATTTACAGAAGCTGGATCGAATAAAGTGTTGTCAAAAAGGTCGATAGTGAAGCCTTCTTTGGCTGACGATGGAGCTGAGACGCGCTGCCGTTTGACTTTCCAGTTCTGCTGCAATCTATATGCTTGTCAAACAACTGAGAAGCAAAAATCTAGAGAAAAAACAAACATGTTCTTGCTTTACTTTATCGTTTTCTTTCACTAGTTTTGTATTTCTTTTTAGGGTTGATGTAATTACTAGCCCTATAATTTACATGGATTTTGGATATAGCCCACATTGGTAAATGACCGGTCCAAACCATTTACAATTTTTTTGGGACCAATTTAGCACAAAAATTTACAAAGAATTAACAAAATGTTGTCTAAATCCAAATCTCTTATGTTTACGTTGGCTAATTACCCAAAAAAAAATTGTTCTTTTTATTAGTCTATATTATAGACAAGCCACGGAAGTAGCTTAAACTTTTCGTCCACACAATTTGATACCAATATTTAAAATAACGACACTGCAGTTTTTTCTACTCGCATAATGCCTACCAACTGGTAGTTCAGAATTATTTAGCTACATATATATACATATATATTTCAACCAATCCGAAATTATTTGTATTCATATAAATCTGACTAAAATTAAATAATATAATACAATAATGTAAGATAGAAACAGCTCACCTGATGAGAGCACCATAAAACCGTGCTTCTCTAGCAACTTGTCGTTCAAGAGCTTTCGCCGAATGCCTAAAATATTTACCAAGACCCTGTCAAAGAAACAATTAAGAAGGATACTTTTACAAACATAAGTAGAAAATAAACTCAGATACATATATGAAAGATTCAAAAGCATAGAGTTGATCATCACATCTCAAAAAGAAGCCTTGATAATCATATAACATTAACGAATATACGTAATAAAGGGCAATAGCATTGGACAAAAAAGAAACCAATATTCAAGAAATCAAACACTATCATATCAGATCAATCTAAACGGGTCTACAAATTTTGATCTAGCTAACTTTACTTGTCAGTAAATCAGGATAAACTAGAAGTTGAACTACATTCAACTCCTTGTAATTCTGTAAAGTATAGTTCTTTTATTCCTAAGCTTGATAAAGTTCCTCGTCACAATTCAACACCAAATTATGAAGAAAAAAAGTACCCGAAAACACTGCAACTTCGTAGCAGCGGAGACAGCAAGCTCCGAGAGAACTTCGTTCGGCAAAAGTTTCGGTCTCGTCATACTAGCCACAGTTACTGCATCGTTCGCTTCTACCTATGCGCACAAAATAATTCCTCAAATACACACATAATCAAACATATTCCGAGTTCCAAAAGTACAGTTTTTTTTTTGCTAACTCTAACTTCATCGGAAGTCAAATTCGATGACAATGCGACAGAGACTCACGGTATAAATGAGAGCTATTTGAGTAATTCCTCAAATAGACAAACAATCAAACATATTCCGAGTTCCAAAAACACACTTTTTTTTGCTAATTCTAAATTTCATCAAAAATAAAATTGGAACTCACAGTGTTGATGAGATCGACGATGACAGAGAGCTCTTGCTGAGCGGATCGGAGATTGTCGATCATGCTCTGCCATGGCCAAGCTTGAGTCGAGCTTTCCTTCTTCTGCTTCTTCTTCTCGTCTTTCTCCAACGCCCACGCGAAGTCGATTCTCCGGATCAGAGATACTCTCTTCTCGTCGTAATCCACATCTCTGAAGAACAAACAATACGATCGAATTCGAGATCAGAGAAAATGAAACGAAAAAAGAAAATGAAATGATGTCCTTACGGAGGAAATCTTTCGGAGCCGTTCTCTTCGATGGATTCTAATCGTTTCACGGGAAGCTTGTCGAGCGAGATTTGGATTTTCTCGTCCATTTTTCTTTTCGCCGGAGAAAAATTTAGGGTTTGAAATGACGGGAATTGATTTGGGGGCAAAAGTGTTCGATTAAGACATTGCTGATAAACGACTTGTCGTTTTTTTAAAACCGGAGAAAGATAGAACTACGTCGTTGGTTTGCTTTTTTTTTTTTGAGCAAACGTCGTTGGTTTGTTTCCCGAATTAATATTTAAGTTTAGTGTTAAAAGTTAAAACTATATTTGGATGTAATGTATTATTAATAGGAGAAAAACTATAAATTTATGCAAATTTATTCTCGACACAACAAGTTAAGTATAAAGATCTATCCTAACAAGATTAAAACATAAAAGACATTTAATGTTATTAATTTAAAATTGTGTTTAATAAAACCAGCTGTTAGTTTTTTTTTTCTTATTATTTCATGTATTATATTTACCAAACACGAATAATAAGCTGTTTTGTTATACACGGTCTTCAAACGTCATTTACACTCAGTTAAAATTATCCATAAATTTAAAAAATTATTGAAATTTCGTCATTAGTTTACAAGTTTGATAAGTTAAACAAGTTGTTTACTTCACCAATTGCTTCTGTAATGCTATTTAAACAACTAATATCACATATAGGATTTTAAAATGAATTAATATTGCCCGTGGAAAATATGCTAATGCGATCAAACTGAGATTGTATTTCATTTTTTCCAGTTATTTAATAAATATTCTCTGACCTGAAAACCCGGATATTCAGCGACATGCATGCAAATCTTAAGATATCTATGAACATGTTCATCTTACGTCTAATTATATAGAGCCACTTGCATGATTTTATAGTTATAAAATATAGAATAAATCTTAAAGTAAAGGCTACACAATGTGGTATTATGTGATATAAATACCCCCTCCAAAAAGCTCAATATTCAGACCACATATTTGAATCCAGATATATAGGTATGAGAAACCCTTTGCAAATAAAGTCATTGAACCACATTTCGATGTTGTGTAGCTCGTTGGAGAAGACGGTTGATTTCTACGAAAACGTTCTCGGGTTCGTTCCTGTTCGAAGACCCCGCTCTTTTGGCTTCGACGGTGCATGGTAACTTATTAACTAACGCTATAATATTACAATGTATGATGAACATAATAATCGTTTCTGATTTGTGGTTGTTAGGTTATTTAACTATGGAATCGGAATACATCTCCTTCAGTGTGACGACCCTCAAAAGGCGAGGAACATAATCAACCCCAAAGACAATACAATCGAAAATAATTCTTAAATTTGCTCAAATCGAAAAAGGACAATACAATCTTTAAACTTTGTAAACGACTATCATATAAACATGATGATTATCTACAATATATTTACAAAATGTTGGCTATATTTATGAATTTTTTATGTTTATATATTGGTTAAATTTTTATATTCTGAGGTGTTTTCGCCTAATAAAATAGAACTAATTCAAAGTAATCATGCCCTATACAAACGAATTCTAAAATTTGTAATATAACCATAATATGCAAGTATAACAAGTTTTTCAATAACTTTTATGACAAAACTAGTTTGAGAAAATAATATATCGCTTACCTTTTGGACAAACCATGTGCCAAGATCGTTCACCACTTAAATATTTAATTTTCATTATATATATTTGGATATAAAAAATGTGAAGTGTGAGAGTATGAGAATGGTAGAGAGCAAGTTGAAGGAAATGGGAATCGAGTACGTGAAGGCAAGCATTTCAGAGAGTGGAGTCAACGTTGACCAGATATTCTTCCACGACCCAGATGGTTTCCTCATCGAGATTTGCGACTGTGATCATATCCCTGTCATCCCGTTGACCGCTGCAGAGTCAACGCAGACTTGTTCAGCTCTTGGTTACACAGACCAAAAACCCCTGCAAATTAAACACTAGACATGAAGATAAATATAAATTAAATTGATTTGTTTATGGGGTCTTGATGATTTTTTAATTTATTTAGATTGTATTTTGTTATTTCTGTTTTTTTTTTTGGTGAGGTCATTGTAATGATTCTTTCGAGTGGAATGAATAATTAGCTTCTGAGTAGGAGCTTCTTTAATAATAAAAAAGAAAATCGCTTAGTTTATTCGAAAACTGCTCTAAATACTAGCAAAGACTTCCAATTGTACCCTTTCGTGGAAGTATTAAAGTATTATTTTGAATAACTGTTGTTTCAAAAATTAACAGTTTTGCCTAATATCAGGTTAATAACTATTTTTTTTTTAATTTTAAACTTTCGGTGATTTTTCATTTCAAAATCTTCTACTATTTATTTGCGATTATGTCTGTTTTTTTTTATTTTATACTATTTCTATTTTCATAACCGATTATAGCTTTTTCATATTCCTGGGATCGATGTTGTTGGTATATAGCGTTATTGGTTTATTTCCCTATCTATCTATTCGACGATTTATATGAAGTGAGAGAAAGTGATTCTCAAAGAGTGTTTTTTCTACATTTATATTTTGGACAGTAAAATATATTCCGCCCAATGGAAGTTGTAACTCCATAGATTTATTGGTAGTGGGTAATTTTTTTTTCCCGCTTGTTTTAGAGGATGCATTTGTCCTTTTTGATTGTTTATTATGGTTTATTACTATAAACCATTTTTTTGCAAATGTTTAGCTATTTTGCAATTGTATTCAAACTGTTATTTCACTAGTTATCCCTTATTTATTTATGTAATTAAGTAAAAAAAACTAGTTGAATATAAATAGGACGGGCTTGAAATTGAAGATGAAGCGCAAAGATGAAACTAGTCTTAGCCACAATAACTTAAAAATGTTATATATCTTAAAAATATATTGCTGATTTGTATATCGAGTCCTTCACAAGGAATTGGAAGATCTTCTGTAATTAAAGGTAGTTTGATATTAAACTCCTCAAATAGTATCATTTGACGGAAACATAATACATAATTTTACGTAATAACCATTTTTTTTAATATTAATCTACTCAAAGGAATTATATATGTATGGGTCAGAATACACATGTCACATGTTGGGATTTAGTTGTTTGTGAGAGAGACCTTACGTGAATATGATAACTGCTTCAACAACAATCACAAACACGAAGAACAAAAATGGATAAATAATTACTATATGCCCTACATGTTAGATATTTCTTATCATTTTAGCCCACCATTATTTCAAACAAAACTCAAACACAGGTTCAGATTATATTTCATAAACCCCGCCTTTTTTAAATATATGTATATTATATTTTATATTTTTAGGTTTATACATGCATGTATTTGTAGGTCCATATATAACGAAGTAAAGTTTAAGGCAGTGAAATATTATATCCTATTTGTGTCCCAAAATAATTTATGGATGTTTCTTTCTAATATGAGAGCACAAAAACCTCATTATGGAGCATGTAAATATGATATAGATCAATTCAAAGTTTTGTTCGATGAACCCAAAAAGAGTTTATTATGTAAGAATGATTTACTATAAGTTTGATAAGTAGTGATGGTCTTATATGATTGATAAATTATAAATGATATAGAATCGATTTAGTTTACTATATATAATTAATGATACACAGCCTTTAAAAGTAGAGCCGATTTAGTTCAAAGCCTCTACAAGTACGAAGTAGTCAATGAAGAGGAGATTTTATATTGATATAACTAATAAAATCTAAAATCTCATATAGATACATATTGGTTGGTACTCACAATAATAATAATAATAATAATAATAATAATACGTATATATATGGGTTATAATAATGACAAAGGACACTTGTGTAGGGTAAAGAATAATAAACGGTGCAAATTTTGAAGGTGTCCTTCTTCTTCGCTGCTTATCCTCAACCATGCATCTATTAACGACAAATATCCCCCTTATTATATTTCTATATATCTGTACATACATACATTGTAATATACAAACTTATTTGAATGATTATATTCGTATATTACACCTTGATCACATGTAGCACTCACATGGGGTTTACTACTTTATGCCTTCTTTAATATACGTTAAGATAATGGCTAAAACCCTTTATTTATCACATAGGGTTTGCTAATCAATATATATTTCAAAAAACATTTAGTAAAATAGAAAAGTTTAAAATTTCATGGTTAATATTTCGTTAATATTACGTATCAAACTAATTAATTAAATTTATTTTACTAAATTATCCTTTAACTTTTAATTATCAACAAAAAATTAATTTGAACCTATATATTAACGTAAATTTAATCAAACGAATTATATTTATAGGTCTATTACACCGAATAACCTCTATATATATATATATACTTTGCACCGCCTCACCATAATAAAATACAAATCAAAACCTTTCTCTCTCTGTCTATCTCTCAAAAATGGCTTCGACAAAGAAGAGCTTCATGTCACTCTACAAAGCCGCCACGGCCTCGCCGAGACACGTATTTCAGACGCCGGAATCCAAATCTCCGGCGAGCCACGATCATAATAATAGTAATAAGGTCGACACCAAACTAACAAGGTTCAACGTGTCGCGTAGTTGGTTCACGAAGAAGCTTCCGAAGAGCGTACGTGGCAGCACGTCCTCATCCGATGAATGCCACGTGGAAGACGTGATTGGTGACGCCGGGGAGGGAAGAAAGTCGGTGTCGTATGCGGAGACGAGC
The DNA here is from genome assembly GCA_958296335.1 of Urtica urens. Classification (NCBI taxonomy): domain Eukaryota; kingdom Viridiplantae; phylum Streptophyta; class Magnoliopsida; order Rosales; family Urticaceae; genus Urtica; species Urtica urens. The sequence goes on along the minus strand of OY282526.1, from coordinate 24,601,971 downwards.
TTGGGTTCGGCGGTGTCGTTTCTGGAAATGAAGGTTTTGGTGAGTGATATGCCCAGTTCCATGCAAGTGCATGCTTTTAGGGTTGCCAGGCGTACTTACGACAAGTTTAGTGCCAAACGCATGGCTTTTACCATCAAGAAGGTATTACTCTTTCTTTCTTATTATGTTTTTATATAAATTGGATCTCTCTTTCTTTTTCGAATTTTCTTGAGCTTTTGGTAGATTTTCATTTAACTGATTATTCTTTAGCTCATTAGCTAACGTAAACATATAAATGGTCAATAATTTATAAAATTGATGTAAGTGGTCAAGTATAATTTATCGGTTTTGTCATTTTTCTCTTTGAATGTAATTTTCGTTTATTTTTAATACATTATTAAACAAAAATTAGTTTATAAATTTAATATTTAGTTTTTAACATGGTTTTGAGCTACAATGAATTTTACTAAACGATAACTATTTCCAAAAACACGCATGTTTATACCGCTATTATCAAACATTAATCCATTCTCTTTTCTTTTCTTGTGTTTTGATATGCCAACACAAACGAGATTAATAAAGACAAATAAATTGGATTAGTTTTTGTGATCTCTCTTTCTTTTTGGAACTACCTTGGTCTCGATGATGGGTTTTCATTTTAAATAATAAAAGAACATGTCACCTTGTAGGAATTAGGAACTTTCTACTTTTACTTTAATGGCTAATACAAAGAGAGAAATAATAGTCACATATATATACTAGGAATATGGATCTGTGCCTCTCTCTCACTCCATTTACAAGAGTATGTGTATATGGGGCCACAAATACCTTTTCATTTACTAATATTTTCAGAATATACTATTTGTATTCAATGATCATCTTAATGATACAACTCTATGGATCTTGGATCTGTCAACTTCCTTTTTATTCTCTTTCTTTCAAACTTGCTTTGGAAGAACATCCCATGTGTTTGTGTTTTAAAACATAATAAATATATATTACATATAAGTTAAGGGAATTTCATAATATATGTCTACGTAAAATTCTGTTTTTATTTGTAATAGAATTTTATTATAGAATACATGCGTAAGATAGTTTTTAACAACGCTTTAATCCGTTTCGATATGTTAAGATCGATTGCGTTATTTTGTATAATTTAATGTTAATTACGATTTATTATGATATATTGCGATCAAATTTTTTAAGTGTTTTTTTTATTTTTGACACATATATTTTGTATTAAAATTTAATCACACACGTAATACATTACCCCATTATCGCACTTACTTTCGAAATGGGTTAATTAGGAATTTGACAAAGTTCATGGGCCAGCGTGGCACTGCATTGTGGGGTCAAGTTTTGGGTCGTTCGTGACACATGCAACAGGTTGTTTCCTTTACTTTTCAATGGACAAACTTTACATTTTGCTCTTCAAAACCCAAATTCACAAAGCCATACATAATTGACTCACTTCTTCATACATTTTATATAAATTTCCCATTTTGTTATCTTTGGTCAATTCTCGGACTTGACTATTTCTTGTACTTATTAGATGTGTGACATTACTTCCACGTGTAATACATATTTAGTTCTTTCAGTTATTGCTTGTGTTTTTATTTTTTAGTTAATTTTTAGGAGGACAAAAAATATGATTGAGCGAAGTCCAAGTTAATTGTTAAGTTGTTTTGTAAAACTATTATAAGTTGTTTTTAAAATATATACAAATAAAGTCTTCCAATTTATTGATGATCTTGAAATGTCAACTTGCATAGTCATTCTATTCGATTGGGACCAGCTAAAACAGCTTGTAATAATAGATCTAAAATAAATATATTTATATAAGTTAAAATCGGTCAATTATGTTTTGGACGCATATTGTAAATTTATGATGTTGTAAATATTCAAACATTTTGGTGAAGACTAATGAACGCTCACTTTCCAGGGTTTTGATTATTTCTTATTGGGGTATTTTACTAAAAGAAAGAGTCCATTAGAAATATAATAATTCATTTTGTAAATAAAAATATAAAATTTGAGCTACGACATAAAAATGGTCAGTAGAAAAAAAATACAATTTTTTTTATCAAGCATACTAGTTTTTGTAATCAATATTAACTGTAATAATCGTGATTATTATCTAATGTAAATTAATGTTGGTTTGTTATTAAAAAAATCAGTGATTTCAACTTTTGGAAAAGAAAAAACCCATGCTTAAACTTGGAGAAGTGTTACCATGGTTATATATAGGATATAGATATGTATTATCTATATATTTATGTATTTGGAATTGATGTCTATCCAAAACCCTAAAGTTTCAATTAAGAGGTTACGTCACGTATTAAACTACACTTGTTACCAATTATTAAACATCTATATATATATATATATATATATATATATAATGTTCAACATTGGATGTATCAACTTGAAATCTCATATGCAAATAAAACCAAAGATCTACAATCCATTTTTCACTATTTACTTTTATGTCTCCCAATAATCTAACCTACTCCATATATTACAAAATTATTTGATTCCTAATGCGTTATAATTTGTATTTGTGTAATAACTTTTTTGTAAAGAAGCCACGCTAAATTTGGATTTGACTTGAAAGCAAGTCATGTAAATGTGGAAGAAATATACAGAAAAAGATGAGCAAAAATCAATAAGTAAACCTGAAGACTTTTGTTCATTTAATCTCTATCTTATTCGGAAAATAGACAAATGTACAACAAATAATAACAATAATGGGGCCCACTTAATTATGCGGTAGGCTCCTATATTGAATTCATATTTTTTTTTAATATAAAGTCTTCAGAAAAATTTAAATCGTTATATAAAATGAAAATTAAAAATAAGATTAATGTATGTCCTGCCGTGGAAGAAAGAAAGAGAGAAAACGAGAAAAAAAACGCTGAAATATTTCTTGCATAATTAAGAAAAATATGGAAATTTCATTTTATTTGGAATTCCAAGTTTACAAAAAAAACATAAATTTCAATTATTCACAAAAGAATAACACCATGATCAACCAAGCACATCACAAATAAAAAAAGTATATATTGTTTCAGCGCAATTACAAATTTCCACCAAGATTCAGATTATTATTATCATTACATCTAAAAAAAACAAATAATATAAATTAAAAGACACGTATAATAATACATACATACATAAATAGATATAGATATGATCTGAGCAAGCATATATGTATATAGATCACCTTGGGCGATTCTTTTGATTGTTTTTGGGTTGCACCGTTTTACCGAAGACACCGCAAAGTCCACATCCGGTCACTTTCGGCGACGGAGGCTCCTCGGCCGGCGCCGGAATCTTCACCGCCTTGTACGGCCGGGGCTCTTCCGGCGCCGGAGCTGACGTGGCGTGGGCGGATGATATGGAAAGCTGGTTGTCGTCCCAAACGAGGCCTGAAGAGCCTTGCCTTCTGAATGATATCTCTGACCTTACCAATGACTCACCCATCTCTCTCTCTCTCTCTCTCTCTCTCTCTTCGAGGGTTTTCTTTTGAATTTGATCAAGTGTGTTTTTGATTTTTCTTGTTTTGTTTGGACACTTTTTTTTATTGATTTGATGACATGTATTATATATACAAGTTAGGAAGGTGAATGAGAGAGGATATTTGAGATTTTTGGACTTACAAAATGGGATATTGGATTTTCTTTCAAGATACCTTAATTGTTACCCATTTAAATATATTATATACCTATATTTCATAGGAAAGGTGTAAATTTAAGTCAAAGTCAACAGAAGATATACATATATGTGACATATTTTGTTATTTTCATCGAATTTAAAGTTCAGAGATTTGATATTTCTAAAAGTTAAAAAATACACATCCAACATTTCACTTTTAACAGATATAAATTATATTTATGTATCTTAGTTAAGTGGGCTTTTCAACGTATTGGTTGGGTTGAGTGATAGTAAGTCATGAATGTTGACGTTCAATCCCAAAATTGAACATATATTGTAGTTAACTTACCACAATCCCGTTGATTTTGAACCCCAATTTGAACTACTATATATGAAAGATAAAGTAATCTCATGTTAGTTATGTAATATTTATGTGAAAATATGCTCATAAGAATTGTGATACACTCATACACACACACATATATATATATATATATATATATATATATATATATATATATATATATATTTCGCTGGCTATGCTACTAGTCTAGTGGTTAACGACAAATCCGGACTTCAATCTTGCGTTGCATGATTTTACTAGATTTCTATGCATGTTTTTTTGTGTGTGAATAAATTGACGAAAGAAGTCAATGTTATGAATCAGGCTAGTTTAGTGTTAATCCATATTATTCTTTCCATTACCTAACTGGGTGTCGTGTCACTATCTTAAATTAGATTAATAAATCCGATTTTAATCATTCCATGAATAACAGAACCAGTTTCTTAATCCCCTGGTATGTTCTCTTCAATCAGTTTAGAAGTTAAAAATGTAATCATGTGATATTACTAAACAGAGAAGTCTGATAAAGAGAATCCAACAAGATCTGTCACTATGAGTCTTTATATAAATCTCTAATCGGGATTACCAGAAACGTATATGAAGATCACTCTTGTATTCCTTTTCTTCTTCTTCTTCTTCCACAAACGACGATTGTAGGATTGTTACAATGAAGTATTAAATGATATAATTTCAATATACATATAACGAAACCAAAAGAAGAAAAAAACATCCAATGATACAAAGAACAGATGCTTTCAAAACATCTGAATATGAATCAGTCACAGACGAAAGGTCGAAGGGAAGAGTCGACCTTTTTCAGTTCCGGGCATTCATGTATCTGACAATGGGATAAAGAATTCGCCACAAACTCGGCGCTCTTCAGTTTCGGCAACATGAACAACCTTATACTTTTGAGAGCGGGAAGTTCCATTCTTATCGCATCCTCGTGTTCGTATCCTATTATTTCCTCCAACTGATTGCATGCATTGATACAAATATGTTCAAGATGCGGCAAGGAGGCCTCTTTGTCCACAACGAACACTCTCTTCAACGAATGACACCTAAAAAGAGTCAACTTCTTGAGAGCGCAAAATGCCCCGAGTGGCAGTGGAGAAGCTGTTCCAACTCCCTTGTGGCCGATCAATGCACGAAGTTCCCGCAAACTGTAAAGTTTCAGTTTTGTGATGTTTGAAAGCAGGGGAAAAATGGCCGGGGAATGATGTAACATGTACGCCATTCTACCCTCATAAATTGCGAGCTTCTGTAAGTTTCTCATATCTTCGACGAACATGAGACGGCACACACTCGTGTCGCATGCAAACAAACGGACTTGCTCGATGTTATTTGGAATCGCGATCGGAAGGCTGCCATCGTCATCCTTCAACAAATTGCAGGACAACGAAACGGATTTCGGGACTTCCATTACATGCGGCACAAATCCGAGGCTGAACCTGAAATCGCACACAGGCCTCGCCGACTTTAAATAGGAGCGAAACAAGTTGAGCTTCATAAATTCCACTCTGAGAGTCTCGAGCTTATTTAGAGTCGTCAACTCTTCTGCGCTCCCTACTCCTGCACTTGCCGGCAATACAATCGAGAGGTATCGAAGTTCGGTGAGCTTAGAGAGAAGGCCTTTTGGGTAAGCTTTAGCCTTGATACCACCTAAGTCTAGATAAACCATTCTTACCATATTCTCTAAACCTTGTGGAAAGTCTCGTATGTCAGCGTCGTGCAAGTCTAGCCTTGTCAAGCTCCTCAATTTTGATAGATCCGGCACGTTCTCCAAATTAAAACAATTTCTTAGCAATAAAACGGAAATCTTTTCCAATTCAGCGACGGAACAGGGCAGACTTCGGATCCTCGTGTTAGATAGATCAAGAACGCACAACCCATTCATTTGTGCAAAGAAATCATCCGGAATATTTTTCAAGAATGTCACATTGAGACACAAAGTCGACAGTCTTGGACACTTTTGAGGCTCGCCTGGCGGGACAGTTTCGCAATTTCCCAAGAACGAAACTTTCTCGAGTTTTTCGTCCCATTTGTCACCTTCCCACGACGTTGCGTCCTCCACCAGGAACCGGGAAGGAGTCTCGCGCATGATCTGAATCGCCATGTCTCTCACCGAGTCGTGGAGCTTCACGCATTTCTCGTGCATGTCATTGACCGCGTCAATCAACAAGCAATCCCGAACAAGGCCGTTCAACATAACGTGACATTTTTTATACATATTTTCTTTCCTTGTTTTTCCTCTTTCGACACTTCCCAGGGCGATCAACGTGTCTGCCAACAAATCTCTTGGGATCATATGATCTTCTCTGTACAACGCACAGTGAAGAAGACACTCCTTATGTTCATCTTTCAGCCGATCATAGCTGAACCTCAAAATCTTCGTAATTTCACTTGACGTAGGAGATGTAGCATCTTTAAGCTCATCCAGCGCAAGCTCCCACTCTATTGCATCACTCTTGTCTCTCAAGCTTCCAGCAACAGTGATAATCGCCAAAGGAAGACCTGCACATTCCATAGCCACACGCCTCGCGATTTTACAGAGCTTCGTGTCCAAAAACACTCTTTGCCCGACCTTATTGAAGAACAACTTCGATGCCTCTTCTTCCGATAGAAATCTCATTTCGATTATCTCGTCACATCTCATCTTGCTACAAACGTCGCGAGACCGAGTCGAGAGCACTAACTTGCACCCGTTTTCAGGGGTCGGGTTGGGGACTCCGATCTTTTTAAGAGGGTAATCTTCCCAAAGATCGTCGATGATGAGCACAAATCTCTTGTTCTTGACCCCCCTTAACAAGACGCTTGCCGTAGTTTCTTCATCGTCCTCGTCTCTAAGAGCTCCAAACTCAAATTCGCGCCCGATTTTATCTTGTAAACCTCTGACGCCGGTATCTTTCGACGCTGTGACCCAGATGACCTTGTCAAAGTTGCTTCCGATCTCATTCTCGGGTTTCAGTAGCTCGTTATGGATATGTTCGATCAAGGTTGTCTTCCCAATCCCGCCCATGCCATGGATTCCAATCCTCGTGACTTGCTTGTCAGCCAAGAAACGCAAAATCTTGCGCTTTGTTTTGTCGCTCGTACTTTCGCCTCCGATTACCGCAGTCGTCGGTTTCTCTCGCCCGCGCTGCTCGATCTTCCTGACCAGACTGCCTTCTCGGAGCGCCGCACCTTCTTCATGAAGTCCCTCAATGTTTCCAATCATTTCTCTGATAGTTCGACCAAGCTTCGCGCGGGATAAGAAATTGACCCGAGCCACATCGTTTCCAGTTTGTTCCGCATCGCGAATGATGTTTTCCACGCGTTCCAGCCAGAATTTGACTTCCTGTAGCTCCTCGGTTTCTTCGGGAACGACCTCGGTTTCGAGTCTTGTTTTGAGGTCTAGCTTTCGACGCTTGAGTTTCTCCGAGGCTTCTTTCAGAGTGGCCGAGTTCTTTTCCAGGTCTTGGTGATCTCTCCAGCGCTTGCCTAAAACAGATTCTGCCACAGCAGGGACAAGTGCCGACACGATATTCTCCATTGTTGTCCCTGCACCACTCAAAGTTCCTCTTAATACTTACAATTGATAAGATGGTTTCTTGAACAAGTCTTAAAAATATTACTTGTAAACAAAATAAAAAAGATGGGCAATATATTTATAAGTTGCGGAGTTTATTCGACTAATAGTTAATGACAAATCAAACGCTGCTGTAGATCTACTTCGAAATCTGATTTTGTGGCTAATGAAAGATATTGCAAAGTTATTGAAATTTGTTTCCTGCTTGTAAATTTTCAGATCTAGATTCTACTTAACATGGTGTAGATCATGTATAGAAGAAATTGGTGTCTAACGATCATGAATATGGAAGAGCAGAGTAACTTACCGCACAAGTATGAGTCAAGTGAGAGTTGGGATCTCCGTTTCTGGAAGAAAGTTGTGTATTTCTAGACCAAGATTGCTTCTTTTGCTTTTTGCTCTCAGCAAGAACAATCAAATATTAATTTCTCAATATCAAACAGCAATTTGACAAGAATACATCACTCTCTCTGTCTCTCAAGTTGTAGGTTGGAATAGTTCTCCACATCATTTCCACTTCTTATCTTACCAAATCAAATGCATGGCTCTCGTATTTCATCATTTATATATTTATATTTTAAAATGAATGCCAATAATTTGAAATTAAAAAGGGTACAAACACAGGTCCACATGAAATAATATCGTCGCTGACTAGTCAACATGGTAGTGCTTATAAATTACATTCATCTGTTAAAATAAAAGAGTTGTTCTGGAGTATTATATATTACTCTCTACAGATATTTCATACAAGTCCTTATATTATATTATGTATAGCTCATCAGTGTAGCCTCGCTAGAAGAACATGAAAAATATCTCTTCATAGTATTTATGATCACCACAATCAAAAGCCTAGACTCTCAGTCCTTGCCTTGTGCTCCAAGAAAGCACCCGATAATCATTACTTGCCACGCAAACAACAACAAACTCGGTGTCGACGCTGATCTTCCTCCAAGTTCCATTCGAGTGCACCCAAAATTGAACATATATTATTCTTGGATTACCTAATCTGGTGTCGTGTCACTATCTTAAATTAATAAATCCGATTGAAATCAAATTCATGAATAACAGAACGAGTTTCTTAACCCCCTGCCCTGGTATGTTCTCTTCTATCAATTTAGAAGTTATTATTTCCTCCAGCTCAAAGCAGTACTTGATATCATTTTAGGGTTTGACGTGATGACAGAATCAGGTACGAACTATGTTTAATCATTCTCCAAGAAACACCACCACTGCTGTCACATATATATTTCGGTTCTCTCTCTTCTCCCGAGTTTAGTACCACGCATTCAACGGAGACAGGTATGACATTCATTATTCAGACTAACGCTGAGAGACGACGGCTTCAGAATCGACGTCAAGTGTTCGACGAAATGTCTCTCAGAGAGAGAGAGATTCGTCTCGTCATACGGAAACGACACCCTAGAAAAATAAATGACATGTCGTTTCTGTGATCTAAAAACGACAGCTTTGCACTAAAGTGGCATGTCGTTTTTGTTTCTTTTTCTTTTTATTAGAAACGACAGATTACGTTATCTTCACACTAATCGTTTGTTTAAAATTAACTTCTTGGTTTTGGCAATATGTGTAGATTTACAGAGCAAATATACTTTTATAATTCTAGTATTGCAAAAGACAAGATCCATGGTCAATGGATAAGTATACTATATATAAACCAAATAGCATTTAATAAAATATGTATGACTTTTTACTTTGAAGGAAGACATCAATTAATTTAAAGATAGTGGTATTTCATTGGTACTTGATGGTTTATGATCAGAGATTCTAATTATTTTTCTATTTCATCCGAAATTACTAAAAATAAAATATTTCAGAGGTGGTAATGATTATGCTCACAATGTAATGTGTCATAAATAGTTGCCATTATTGGACCACGAACCATAATCTAAATCATTATATTCATAGTACTAATAATTTTATGAACTTATTAACCAACTTGAAATGAAATCTCAAACGATCATATTATTATCATCATATCATTTTCCCAATGGTCTATTTTTATCAAATCATTCGTAAAGCACATACACAAATCTCCATTTACCGTTTGTTAATTATATAATTGTAGTGATTATGATCAAAGTAATAAAGAGTGCTACTTAATCAAGGAAAATTAAATTTCCAAGTACTTAAACTTCACCGAGCAGAAGTGTATCATTATTTTTCGTATAAATGTTTTCGGAACATTGACAAAGTTAAAAGAATTTTTTAATGAAAAAATTCAAACGACTTTAGGATATTCTGATCTCTAACTAATATACTAAAATTTGTGTGAACGCCTATTCTCAAAGGTTCTCAACACCATCAATTTAATATTGACCAAACGCTCATTATAACATTCAGATCTGTATCATAATGGGTTAAAGTTTAAACTTAAAGTAAGGATGATTAAGAAAATGAAGAACAAAAAAACCATGATCTATGTCTAAGCTTGGGAAAGCCTTAAACCGAGAGTCATCTATTAGGAGACTATAATTGTATATAACAGATTTTAGTTATAACTGTTATTACTCACCTTTCATTTCAGTATTTTTACAAGATAGTTAGTTATTTTATAGACTAAAATATATTACTCAATATATAAAAGCCTGTAAATGTAATTGATTGATAACTTGAATAGATATTTTACATTCACGAGTCTGTTTTCCCAAATTCTCTATTCTTGATATGATATTCTCTTCTCTCTTCTTGATATTGTGTCAGCTTCACATCCAATACTCAAGAATGTAATATCATCCGAAACTGAAATAAATGACTTAATTATGTGTTCGACAATTATTAATAATTATTTTATATTTATAATTTAGCCTATTCTCTTATTAGATTAGCACTTATGATAGTCAAATAATAACTTCATGCAAAATACATGTTCAAGTGACAAATTTTATTTCAAATCAGACCACATTAATTTAACTTAATTAATAATGACCTGAGACATTTATTTAATAACATTAATAATCTCAAATTACATTTATTTAATAGTTTCAAAATTATTCATGTAAACCTAATAAAACTTATTGAACTCGGTTATTATTAACTGATATATATATATATATATATATATATATACATGTACAAAAAGAGCATTATACATATACTTGATTTTAGAGTATACCATATCATGATTGTTATCATGACAAGAACGGATTTATTTTTCTTTCATTTGAGCCAATATATATGCAAATATTATGATTGCAATTAAAGGTCGTTTTCGGAGGTATGAAAAAGCAAAATAAAGAGTAGAAAACTATAACGCGCATGCCTTAATATTTACCTTTTTTCTCTCTTTAGTCCCAACTTTCAATCAATTGCTTCCACGAAATGGAAATCAATAGCACGTATATAGGATTCTTTTTTCATTTTTTTGTTCTTTTCAACATCGTGTTCTTCTTTTTTATGGTTTTTATGACTTGTTGAACGAAGAGCGCCCATTAAAGCAAAATGCTACATCAAATTTTGTGAGATTTGGACACTATATTTCATGGCTATAATTTCAGAGCTGGCACTAAAATTTATTCTATAGCCACTTCAAACGATGATAATTTGGATATATCAAACATTTTGTAAACGAATTTTAAATAACCAATATTATGACGGTATATCTAATTACAGCTAATTGTTGTCCAGTTTACCGTGATATTTTGTTTAATTTTCAATAATTTTTGTGTATTTTCGTCTCAAAATTATTGTAAACGAATTTTTCTAACTATTTACGATGTATTTACTAAACATTTGAGTAAGTTGATGATGACCCTAGTTTAAATGAGTATATACTATAATTACATTTATAATAATCATCAATATTTTTTTGATACACATTTGATGAAGATATAAGTCACAAGTTAACTCTTTTTTTGTCATTATCATTAAATTTCTAATTTTGTTATATTTTAATTCAATTTGTTTAAGATCCATGTAAATATAAATAGTTGCACGAGATTTATAATCTTTCGTGATTATTAAGGGCCCGAATCCGACGTCAATATAGGTTAAATAATGAAACTTTTCGCATCGGAAAAGAATATTTGGACTCTATGATTCCTTTGACTCGATTGATCTTTTTTTCTTTTTCAATAACTTATTTATCTTTCAATGAATTGTAGCACATATATTTCACACGCGCGCGTAATCCCAAAATTCTTTGTTAGTTCTAATTCCTGATTAAGTTTGTGATTAACTAATTATGCAGCTCACAATATCATATAAGAAAATGGAAGCTAGTTTATTTATATATGCTTTTCAAATAACCAAAAAACATCAAGGTTTCATATCTTTTCAATAATATATACACTAATGATTAAAAACAAAAATGTTTGGAAAAGAAAGCAGTATATTATTGATCACTTAAATAAATAAATATGGTGGTGCAAGATTTGAAAAAAAAAACATGATGGCTTTTTCATGTTTCTTCTTATTATCCGTGAAAGAGCATGTGAGAATGCTTGGATATGGAAGTGCCAAAAAGAGGAAAATTAGAATAAGAAAACAAAAGTGAATGTCAGTAAATAAGAAAAATTCTCTAGGCTAAAAGGCTAGAATCCAAATTATCCAAACAAGCTTAGTATGAATATGTTTATTAGGTCCTACCAAACAATTTAATCAATCAATATAAAATTTACACTGACACGAAGAATTTATAGTCACCATATGGTTTAATAAGTAGAAGAAAAAATTATAAGGTTTAAGCTTGAATGGTAATAGTAAGAAAAGAAAGTATAATATTTCATTTTATTATATTATTACTGAGAGAAATTATTGCAGTCACATGTGCTCATGGAAGTCTCATGCAGGATTCCATTTTGAACATCATGCGATCCCTCTACTTTCCACGTATGCAAATACATATACATGGATATATATGTGCCTATTTATATCTTTTTTATTGGTGTCATAATAAATCTCGATTAACGCCACAACTGCGACATTATTATGTATCTGCTAATCTCGTTTAGTGCAACAAATGCAAGGTCAATGGACGAGAATGTCAAGATCATCTATATATACATATATATTTGTTAATGTAAAGTAACATGAAACTAAGCTACAAAATCTTAACTCGCATATTGCAATATTTAGCGAAGACCACGCCTTGAATCCCACGTATAATATTTACTATTTTATCTAATGTAGGTACCAAAATAACGGTAAGTAATATTACAAAGCCTATTAATAGAAAACAGAATATTTGAAGATTAGTTGTGAAAAAAAAAAAACTAATTTACATTACCAAAGATCTTAATACAGTTTCAGGGGTTGAGCAAAAAAAAAAACAAGTTGAGAAAATATAATTGGTCAAAACTATTCCCAACTATATTATCTCATCTTTAATTAAAGTTCTGTAATAATATCACATTTATACAAAATCAGATAATAACCTAACATCAGAGAGGCACATGTAAATAATTAATTAATCTGTATGAGGTCATTTAAAAAAAAACAAAACTACTTAATTAAAAGTAATCAACGTGATGAGGAATTTGATAAGGCTCTTCTCTCTCTTTCTTCGTAAATTTAGGAGCATATCTTCTCAAATTGTTGTCGTTGACCAAATAATCTCTAGGAACTTCCGGGGGTTTGACCGAGCGAATCAAAGCCCAGTTGACTCCTTTGAAAAAGTCGTGTCGTTTGATCTCGACGGAGCCTTTGAGACTCCCGAGCCTCTTCTTCGGATTCTTGACGAGAAGCTTGGTTATCAAGTCTTGGACTTTGACCGCCTCGTCAAGCTCTTTGGCACTACTAAAGCAAACCCTAGGAAAAGTCAAGGGCTTGCGTAGAATGTTGACCAGCGTCTTCTCGTTGTTGTCGCCTTTGAAGGGAGTCTTACCGTAGAGCATCTCGTAGAGGAACACTCCCAGCGTCCACCAATCCACCGCGCTCCCGTGGCCTTGCCCCGATATTACTTCCGGCGCAAGGTACTCGTGGGTCCCCACGAACGACTTCGATCGAGCGTTGATCGGCTCCGCCACTAACTCCGGACCGTCCATCGTTCCATCGTCATCATCGTCGTCCTCAATTTGATCTTGACCGTCGATTATCTTCGTGGGCCCCGCGCGTTCGGTTATAGTGGTGACAACGGATCTCCCGCTTCTGCGCAGCTTTTTGGCAGCTGCGGAGAAGCAGGAGAGGACGGGTTGCATGGGGCCCGCCACGCACGATGATGAGGTGGCGGGGCGGGGAGCGTGGGCCCCGCGGCGGAGGTCGAGCCTAGGGATGACGTGGCATTTGAGAGAGAGGTCGAAGTCGGAGAGCATGATGTGGCCGTCTCGTCGGAGGAGGACGTTTTCGGGTTTCAAATCTCGGTACACGATTCCCATCATGTGGAGATACTCCACGGCTACTATTATCTCCGCCGCGTAAAACCTGTCCCACAATTATTATTTCATATTAATTAATATGTGATTAATTAAGTTAAAGGAGCATGCTTTACAACCAATTAAACATAGAGAGATAGGTTAGGTTTTGTTGACTGATTAAAATAGATTATCTTGCTCTGATAAATGACATAGAATGAGAATCACTGACAAAATAGATAGATAGAAGACAAAAATAAAATGATATTTTTTTAGAATAAAAAGTAAGAAAGAAGATAATGCTTCTGATTATTCTCCTCCAAGCTAGTTTACCGGCTTTTTCAAACCACTATAACACATTCTTTCCCCAAAAAAACAATTGTCATGTTTTTGTCATCTTTTACACCTTTTTTGGAACATGCCAACAACTTAAAAGTGAATAATAAATTCAATATTTTAACTAATTAACCAACGTAAAAACATACACATATCAATAATTTTGTAAACTTATTGTAAAGATAAAAAAATCTAACGCGACAGTAATTTACAAATTTTATTATTAATTTATCTTTTTCAAATTTAAGTATTTTTTTTATTTTACTTGCTCATATATTGTTAAACAATTTTTGACTCAGAGTCAGAGATAAGAACAGTTTTCGACTAAAATAAAACTATTTTTCAAAAAACACCTAAGTTTAATTCATATACGAACTATTACAAATATAATATAATATTTTGAGAAATAAAAAAACGAAACTCACTTAGAAGAAGAAAGGGAAAAGCGTTTGCGAGGCTGTCGGAGGCGAGCGGAGTACAAATCGCCGCCGGGGCAAAAGTCCATGACCAGACACGAGTAATGAGAGGCGTCAAAGTCAGCGTACAACGTCGGCAAAAACGGATGGTCAAGCATCCTCAGAATATCCCTCTCCGTCTCCGCTCTCCCCAGCTTCTTCCTTATCGCCAGCGCTTCCCTGTCCACCACCTTCATCGCGTACGCCCCACGCGCCGCCCCTCTTATCTGGCACAGGTACACGTGTCCCAGGTCTCCGCTTCCCAGTCGCCGGAGCAGCCGGAAGTGGTGGAGGCCCACTTTTCCGGCGGGGAGGCCCAGCACGGCTTCCCACGCGCCGTGGCTCGCGTTGTGGGGTTTCACGGCGCCGGAGAAGGACGAGCACGATGAGATCGAGCTCGCCGTGCTTGTGGTGTCGTAGTCGGAGTCAACGGTGGTGGTTTTGGTCGTCGCCATTTTAGGGGTGTGTTTTTGCATGGTGATGAGGAGTACGTGAGAGGTTCTTCTCTTATTGTTATTGTTATTAGGGTTTCAGAGATGATGAGTAACAATAGGGTGTTCTTTTCTCTTTTGCTTCCTTTCTTATTTCTTGGTTTGGTTTTGGAGGGTTTTATGTTATATAGAGTTGTGAGAGTGTTGGGTATTAGTACTGAGCTATGTTTATATATATATATATGACTTTTATATGCTGAGAGAGAGAGAGAGAGAGAGAGAGAGAGAGAGAGAGAGAGAGAGAGAAAATGAGGTTTGACAGAGAATATAATAAATATGGAGATATGACGATGCTTTGTTATATATATCTTTTTTCTTCGTTTAAGTGAGTTGTGTTGGGTTAATAGTATTGATTTGTATGTTAGTGATTACAATAAAGTAAATTATATAGGTTTTTGCATGCATTTTTGTGTTGACTCTAAGTGACGGATTTTTTATGAGGCATTTTCTTTTTATACTTTTTTTATTTGTTTGTATGTTTTGGATGGTTTTTATTATATAGAGAGTATTATTGATCAGTAGGTTATTATTTGTTTGTTTTTTTTTTTTTGGCTAGACGCATTTGCATGAGTTTTTGTGTTGAAGCTTGATATAAATTTAGGTGTGTATGTATACAAATATAGAGTATAAATAACAATGATTTTTGTTTTGGAGCGGATCTCTATTATATGGAGAATTATTGTTGAGGGTTTATGATTATTTATTATTTGGTGAAAGAAAGAAAGTTACACAGTGGAGCTTTTAATTATTTGGAAAGATGTGGTGGTAGATGTGAATCATAAGTGGTAATTATTATTTTATTTTTCTTAGGTAGTTATAGACTATAGTATATATAAGATGGAACAAATATAGTACTTCGTAATGATTTATACAAATATAGTAAAAATGTATTAGACCGTAGTGCTGAACATAAATATGTGTTTTAATCAAAAGGAATTGAAGTTATAATTTACTTTTTATCTGTATAAATTTATAAAAGTGTGTAACAATTCATTACATCATAAAAAAGAAAGTTGCAAGCTTAAGTGCTGCCTTATTTCATGGGAATCGAATTGCTAGATGTGTCATAAGTGGTAATTATACGTTACTTTATTAGATTTCTTTTTTGAAAACAATTATAACAGTCATAATAAATTTAACTGTTCATTATGTTTGTATCATTCATATATGCTTTTAATTTTGGTGTTTCTAATGATTTTTCAGCCCACCAATAAATTACTAAGTAAAAGCCTCATGCAATAATAAAAAGGATCAAAAAATAAAAGTGCTCACAAATACATTGATCTCCAAAACTTTACTACTTTTTTTCACAAATACATTCAATCTTTATATTTATATATATATATATATATATATATATAAGTGCTGAATATTAAAACTTAGTACTGTAGTTATCTTGCCTAGCATATAATATCTAACCACAAAATAAATACTGAAAAATGAACGTTGTAATGTTTGATCTTATGGATATATTTATATATATAGCACATTAGTCACTAGTCAAATTCCTGTATTATAAATAATGGGATATTTTGACCAAAGATATTATATAAACTCATTGTCATAATTAGCAACATTAAGTTAACATGGATCATTGCAAATTGTAGAGGCTCTGATGAAATCACGTGGAGATGTAACTCAAACAAACAAGACAATAGTTTCGGAGATGAAACTGTATATTATATTATATTAATGTAAGATCATATGGTTGAAAAAATAACTCCGTTTTATTTTATTATTAAACGGTAGAAAGTCTAGATCGCCCTAAAGATCTTCCTTACAGAATTACAGCAGTGCCAAGATGCAAAAATATAAATAAGTATTGCATATATATGTAATATGCTATGTATTTATAACAACTTTTATAGTTTTTTTTTTTTTTGTTTTTTTTCTGTTCTAGGCATGCTTATATCATCTGACACAGCCACTACTCTTTGTTTTTAAAAAAGTTACTTTTCCTTATATGTGCATATATATAGTTATATACACACATATAAATTCATATATACTTGTGAACTTGCATGAAAATTTTACATTCTTCTTGTAACTTGAATTTCATAACCTTACAACACATCATAGAATATTTAATTTGTTTATTATTAACACTTTGTCAACTTGTCCGTTTAAAGAATATGCGAAGAATCAATGTCTATGACAACTTATATTTTGCTGGTTTCAAAAGAGTGACAGTTAAAAATTGATTAGTAAATTTTAATTGTTATAGTACTACAAAGCAGTTAATAACAAAAAGGGTTATAAGAGAATTTAGGTAAGCTCTAATTTAAGTCAGAAAATATGGCGTTGTTTTCTAAAGCTGATGGTCAAAAAAGCCTTTGCTCTTTACTGTTAAAAGCAAACACCGCTTTTTTTTTTTTTTTTTTAAATATTTATAAAAAATAAATAAATAAGATAGAAAACGTTTCCCAAGCAAGAGTAACTTTGTGAAAGAGAAGCATGCAATAAAAGCGAACAGCAAACGACGTGTCGTATGAGTTCTGACGCACAGTCAACAAACAGTCAAAGCCATATACAGATTTCATCATGTCTTATTACGTCCCTTTTGTAATATTATAAGTTTTATAACCAAAAAAATAATCGAGAATCTCCTATCAGTATTACTATCATAATAAAACCATCATTTTTTTTCATAGGAAGTATCAATACTATATACATACGATGTCTTCAAACTTAAAGACATTAAACTTGCAAACCTTAAAATAAACAGTTTCTTTATAATTTTAACCAATTTTACGATAACCTTTTTTTTTGTATTATTAATGGGATAATTAGAAACCACATTTTAATTATGTTCGAGGTACCAGTGTTTGTAACAAAAAGTAAATATTATTTATCATTACTCTCCCTTTTAATTAACTCGTTTAAGTACGTCCTATAACTACCTTAGTATATTGCAATTTAAGAAAAATATTTGTTGCTAATATCGAAGTCTATAAGTTAGATATCATTTAAAACTACAAAGGATGAATCTTTGCTGATTAAACATATGAAGATATTTATATTCATTTATATATAGCTGTTTTGAAAGAGAGAAAAATAAAGATAAAGTAGTTTGACGGAATACCCGTGCGTTAAAATTTACAATGTATATATATATATAAATAAATCTTCAGGTCTTAAATATCTTGATGATATTGTTGCCATGCATGTGATTTTCCAATTTAGTTATGCTTATGGGGGACCTGTATTGGGTCCATTTATTTTCCCTTTATATGTTTAGATCCATTTTCATATATACCTTTCGTTTTGTATGCTTTGCAATAGTAATTAAAGTTTCTATTTCCTTATATCACTGAAGAAGCTTGAATCTTGTCAAGAAGTTAATCTTTTACTCTAATGTATATTGTTACCAGATTAGAGCTTCAATGCGGTTACATTTTGTTTTACAAAACTTTAGTCGATACAAAATTCTACTTCTTGGTTACATGAACAAATAAAGGAATTGGAAAAAACACTCCATATCATTTTTCGCTACCATTTTTATGTATAATCCTTTCTACTTTTTCTTTACTTAACATAGGTAATTTTGAACTATTTTTCCCCACAAATATTCTTTGTAAAGATTTAGCTAACAAACAATTTCAAAAAAAAATAAAAAATAATATCAAATTGACCCATAAAAAATCATGACATTTCTACCCAAATGATAATAATATGACTTTTCTAGCCAAATGATACTCACACACGCAGACACACAATAATAATTACAATAATAGATTTTGCACCCAAAATTAAAATTGATTATTGGTTGACACTTCAAACCTAGTCATGACCCACACGGTTTGATTTGGGTTGCTTTATGTTTTTGTTGTCTTAATATAGACACCAAAAAGAGAGTATGTAATGTCACTAATTACGCCATTATTAATCTATAAATTCTGAATTGTCATTTTCCCTCTCCACCACCATGTGTATATATATATATATATATGTGAGATTCTTGAAATATCTAAGCCATCTTTCCAATCAAGATATATATGTATGTCCTTTTGTGCTTGTTATCAAACAAAAAAATATACCTTCTGCCATGTTTTGATTTCTATGGCAATAACCTTGTGACATTCAAAGAAAAAAGATTGGAAAAGATTCCAATATTCTTGTTATATAATTTACATATATTTGGGCAATACATGTAGATAGAGATAGACATATATTTATAGATTTGCTAATTTATTATGTATATAAGCAAAAGTGTTATGCTCCGATATTACCAAGTAGAGTCAAAACCGATTTATCTTTTAGTTATGTCCAATTTCACATCTAAAGAAGCATAAGATTTCAGATCAGAATCCGACAACAAAGATGACATGAAATCACTCTTCTGGTTATGATCTAAACTCCTCTCCATGATCTATCGTCTTGACACGTGGGTCCCATATGTTATTTTATTCATTTAAATATATATTCTGTTATCTTTTCCCCTTGATCAATCAGACCAGAATCAAATTGTCTAATCAAATTGAACATATTTGAACTTTCAAGCGAGATCAACTAAAAAGGTATAGATTGGAGTGAACATTTAGGAGGATCACAATTTTTTGACACATTTTTGTCCCTCTCACATGTATATACAAATAAATTAAAGGGTTGATGTAATTACTAAGCATATAAATTAAATGGGATTTTAATATTCTTTATGTTTGGTAAATAGTTCGTAATAATCGGTTCAAACCATTTACATATTTTTTGGACCAATTTTGCTCAAATATATTTTTCCGCTCGTTCTAAAAGATGAAAAAAGAAATTGATATTTTTTTTATAAGTCTCTCATAAGCACACTGTCTATTTACATCAAATTAAACATAATATTGACTAAATAAAAATCTATTACGTTTGGTTGCCCAATTATCTAAATATTTTGTACATAAAAATAAATGGCACTGTTTCATGATTTTCTAAAAGTAAGTGGCATTGTCAATTTAAAGAATTTCAGGGAAAAGAGACTACAATTTAAACAATATACTCGTAAAAGCAAGAAAACAATTATTACAAATAATTGAAGCAAAAACTATATCAAACCACTCATATAATTAATGTAAATTTTATATACACAAAAAAAATAATGTTTTTGCTTCGTGTAATAAGTTTACATGAAAGAAAAAATAATAATAAACTAATATTCTCTGTATCACACTTTTTTTAATTTCTGTAGAGGATCTTATCAATTTAACTTTTGGTTTCAAAATGAGAGAGCAAAAACTGCAACAAAACCTCCATAACTTTCACCCATACATTCCTCTCCCCTTACTCACATTTCAATCTCTCATTTACAACTCTTTTAATATTAATATATCTTTTTATTATCTACACATAAATATGCTTTGCTTTATCAGAATAATAAGCAATAAATGTGTTTGACGGTTTGCATGTAAAAGAAATACTATCACACTCATCTTCCTCTCATATATCATGACCTGTTAAGCTATTAATGTTTACGTTTGATCATTTGATATAATTTATTTATAAATTACATTAAAAAAAAGGTAGTCAAGATTTCAAGTTTGATATATGGTTCATTGAACACTTCTAAATTAAAAGGAAATGAAACGAGTAATAATAATTAAAAATAAAATGTTATCTTCCACTAAATTGTGACTGAGCAAAACGTGGGAACCTGACAAACCCTCAACTTTGAAAATTCTAGATATACACCAAATTTGGGATAAATATGAATAAATAATTTATAAATAGTGGAAGACCGTAAGAAATTCTCTGATGAGAAAGCATGAATTTCAGTGAAAATGTGTCCAAATTCTAAAAGGATATGGATATATAATATGATAATCTTTATGTCTTGTTGTATTTGGTCACTGTCTTTGCGTGGAACATCTCATCATGGGCAGCTCTAATTAATGTGGTCCAACACTATATTATGGTTTTGGTCTTATTATACAACTTTCTCCTTTCCATAATTATCTTTTTAATCACTATTACTTAATTAGTTATGCAGTAATATAATATTGATCCTACACTTTTGGTGCTTATGTGTGTGAGACTAGCCAAGAATTGCAATAAGTATGTAGATTATTTCTAAAAATTAATCTTTAGGATACATAGTAGTCATAGTTATAATGCAAATATTTGCTTCTAACACTATAAATTTGTTATAATGAACAAAACAGTTCTTCCTTAGCATCGTATTCATATTTAAAGAAAATATCACGATGCCCATATAAAAAAATAAGAAGAAAATAAATTGAGTATATGTCAAGAAGGGTTATTAAACATAATTGATATTCTATTTCTAATTTGCTTGGATGATATTATATAATATAATATTGCTGTATTAATGTAGGTATGTATAGGCATATCATAGCAGTGACAACTTATTTCAGGAATTTGAAAAAGACACTAGTCCTCTTTCTGTGGAGATGTGGGGATAAATTTACATACTGTCTGGTTGTTTGGGGACATAAGAATTTCAAAAGCTTACAATAACATTTTGTAGATATGATCCTACAAATATTAAATGGTCGGAAATTTAAATGTGCATATGCATAATTCAATTCCATTCAGAGAATGGTGAAATTCAATTGATCTTTGTCAGAATTCTCCACACTGAAGTTTAGATACAATTCATTTATTACGAAGCACAAGAGTTGATGGAAGATTTATAAACTTCTTAATAATCTTACAAACTATTAATAATGCATGTTCAACGTAAGACTCGGTATTCACAAAAGAGCAAGTTCTAAACGAGTTTTCTTGTAATTCTTCTTAATTATCAAGTAATTCTCTCCGAGGCAAACGAGATTAAATTGCGAAGATGGAGTTTGTATTATTAATTTTGTCAAAAATATAAGTTGTAAAACGTTGCTTTTAATTCGACAAAACGTCTTAAAAATGTATAAATAAACCTTTGATATAAATACTCTATTTTTATTTTGATATCACTAGTACAGGAAAACAAAACTTCCAGGTTTTAATTCACAATTTACAATACAATACACTCATAAAGTCAGGAAACGACATCAACTTTGACGTCATCCCAAAAACGACAGTTAAAGTCTCCATCGTTTCTCCAACTGGGCCTTGGACGCGCGTTTGGGCTTTACAAACTCAACTTTGCTAAAAGACATATGTAGTGTTTGTTGAGTGACACGTGTTCAAATGTGATTGAAAACTTCATGTTCATGAAACCAATGCGATTGAAATTGAAAGGACTACTTACTTACCCATGGTTTTGGGCACAGCTCTTTATACTAAAATCAGTGGATTCTATAAAGGCAGTTACTTTCTTGATTCACTTTGTACTATCTAACTTCGCATATGATAAAAGTAACGTTAAATTGTTTGTATATAGAATAGTGATTCTAGCCATGGTTTAGCACATTGTTATTTACACTCTCTCTCAATGGCAGATTAATCGAGATTCTCACAAAGATAACTAATTATCTATTGATTAGTTTATTCATACACTTTTAAGATTTGCTTCTGATAAAGTACCATCACACGTGGTAATCACATATTAACACTAAGTACGGTTGAAAGTACAATTTGACCCTTCAAATTCAGTACTTGTTTTCGCAAAACCAGGGGTATTTTCGGAATAAGGAATAATATGAATAAACAAGTACCCAAGACGGTGGAATTGAAGCAAAACCATCAAACTCCTTTTGTTGCACAACACAACTGAAAAGAGATGTCTACAAATATCACACAACTTCTTCAAGTCACTATATATCCAAAAACACCAATTATCTTAAGAGTACGAAAAGCTTCTAACTTATTTTGAAATCACTCATTTTATTAATTAATATTTGGAAATGGGAAAGAACGCAGTTCAGTCTCCGATGGAAACCACAAGTTTGGCTGCTCTTGACCAAAAGCTTGCCATGGCTCACCGTTGTTCTCAAGGTTTTCATTTTTATTTATTTAATATATATTCACCAACTTTCATAATCATACTATTTTAGAAATACTCGTTCGTCATGATTACTAGCATAATGATTTCTATCTTTTTTATTTTCCCAAATATAATGTGTCATCAACATACAAATAATTAATTTTAATTATGAACATTTTGGTGTTCTTGTTTGGGAAAATAAAAAAACACAGAAGGTGTAAAAGCCGGAGCTAAAGCAGCTGTTATTGCTAGCATTGTCACTGCTATTCCAACTGTAAGTCCCATATCATTCTAATTATTATATTATATACACACATGTATTTATGTAACTTAATTATTTTCAGTTTGCAAGTGTAAAGATGCTTCCTTGGGCAAGAGCCCACCTCAACCACACTGCTCAAGCTCTCATAATTTCCACAGGTTATTATTATAGTAAAAGAAGTTAATATTATTGTTAACAGATAATTAATTAATGTTTTAAAATTTTCAATGCAGTGGCGGGAGCAGCTTACTTCATCGTGGCAGATAAGACAGTGTTGGCCGCAGCAAGAAAGAATTCCTTCCATAAAACATCCTCAGACAACATTCAACCTTGATCACTTTGTTTTAATGCTTGTCCTTTCTTGTCCTCCAAGCAACTTATTACTTGTGTAATACTCCATCTCCATTACAAATAAAAATAATGACAAGATGCCAGAGTCTTCATCGTGTTCACATAACAGTCGTTTACAGACAATTACGATGTTACTCGAGCTAAATTAGTCCAAATAATATCGTAAAAAAGTAGATCTGATTATTTACTATATATTTACTAAACGTTAAGATAATACTAAAGAACCTTTTAAATTTATAATAATCACCAATAGTCGTTACACGAGCAAAACCCGTCTTTGAAGCGATGAAACCGAGTCCGATCTCGGGCCACGATTTCCCGATCATAAATCTTCGAAATGAACTTCGTGGCAGAGTGACAATTCCGACAAACTCGGAGATTTTTGACGATTCGTATCGTCGTCCTCGGCTTTGTGGAGATCAAGCCAAAAGCGATGGCGAGCCTCTCGCTGTGGTGGCTCAGCTTCACCTCCTTCCACTCCTCGTCCACGTCGTACAGAACCTCGGAAGTTTCCGGAACGAATCCCGACTCTTCCAGAACCTTCTCGATCTCGTCTCCCATTTCGTAGATCTTTTCGCTCATCGGATGCGATTTGTCTCCCACGAGAAACTCGTGAACTTCGTTCTCGATTTCTATGGAAGTGCATCCCGGGATCTTTTTCATACCTAGAAGTGTAGGTAAAAACAATTACTTTCCACCATGTAGAATGGTTAAAAATAAAATTACCTGCTCCGGCGCAGTTAACTGTGTAAAATTGGTTAAAATTATTAACCGCTTGGTTACTTTTAACCGGAATAACGGTTAAAATCACCCGCTTAGCTACGTTTAATTAGATAAAAATAAAATTGGTTAAAACCATTAACCGTTCAGTTACTTTTAAGCAAAACGAACGGTTAAAATCATCCGCTCAACTAATTTTAACAAGATAAAAAAGTAAAACCGGTAAAAAAAATCCATTAACTACTCGGTTACTCTTAACCAAAACAAACAGTTACAATTATCTCATCGGCTAATTTTAACCATGATAAAAAAATGTCAACCTCTAGTCATACCCTTTTCGTGCAACCTCGTACGAATCTCGGCCACGCCATCCCACTTACCGGCCCGCGCGTAGATGTTGGACAACATCACGTACGGACCCGGGTTATGGGGCTCCATCTCGAATAGCCGCTGGGCCACGGACTCCCCGAACTCGACCCGCCCGTGGGCCCCGCAAGCCCCGAGCAGCGAGCCCCATATAGCCGCGTCCGGCTCCATCTCCATGGACTCGATAAGCCCCTCGACTTCTTCGAAATGACCGTTCCGTCCCAAGAGATCGATCATGATCCCGTAGTGCTCGAGCCTCGGCGAGATCATCGAGGCCAAGATCGAACGGCCCAGATCGACCGAGCCCGAGCGGTTACACGCCGACAAAACCGCCGCGAAAGTGATCTCGTCAGGCTCCAACGTTCCTTCCTCTTCTTCGAGCATTCTCGAGAAAAGCTCGAGTGCCTCGCTGGCGAGCCCGTTCGCGGCTAGCCCCGATATCATCGCGTTGTACAAGGACGTGGATTTTACGTTTACGCCCTCGAAGACTTGCTTCGAGGCGTCTATAGCTCCGCATTTCGAGTACATATCAACGAGGCTCGTTAAGAGAGGATCGTCGATCTTCGAGAGGTTTCGTTCGGCGTAAGAGTGGATCCATTTTCCCGTTTCGAGGCACGCGAGGTGAGCGCAACAAGGGAGAATCGAGACGAGAGTGACTTCGTTCGGAGTTACGTTCGATCTCATCATCGAAGAGAAGAGCGAGAGAGCTTCTTCGTGTTCGTTGCAAGTTCGATACCCGTTGATCATCACGTTCCACGTCACCACGTTTCTCTCTTTCGTCTCGTCGAAAATCTCTCGGGCTTTCTTCGAGTCTCCGCATTTCGAGTACATTTCGATGAGAGAGTTCGCGAGCCTCAGATTCGATCGGATTTTCCCGGGGTTTCGCTGTTCGAACCATGTTCGGACGTAGTTTCCGAATTCGAGGCTTCGAGTCTGAGCGCAGGCCGAGAGGATCGTCGAAATGGTCCTCTCGTTCGGTTTCGATTTCGATGACGATGATCTCAACATTTCTTTAAAAAGGTTCAAACTTTCTTCGAATCGATTGCTGTGGAAGTACCCCGAAGCCATGGCGTTCCAAGCCACGGTGTCTCTGAGCTCTTCTCCCATGGCGTCGAACACCGATCTCGCCTCGTCGACTTTCCCGCTCGAATTGTACCCGGTCATCATCGCCGTAAAACAGACTCTGTTTGTCACGGGACTTTCGTCGAACACCTTCCGTGCACAACTCAAATATCCGGTCCGAGAGTAAAACGTGATCAGAGAGCTTCTCACGTAATCGTCGGAGCACAGACCAAGCTTCAAAGCCTGCGCGTGAGCTTGACGCGCTTCTCGAATCGCTCCGAGTTTTTCGCAGAGTTTGAGTATCGTCGGAAAAGTGTGGGTATTGGGTTCGGCTCCGGCGAGAAGCATCCGGCGGTAAAGTCCAAGCGCCGACTCGGGCGCGTCGGAGGTCAGAGCGAGCGAGCGAATGAGAGTGTTCCACGTGTACACGCTGGGTTGGTCGAGGTGTTCGAAGACGGAAAGCGCGTGGGCGAGCGCGTCGGAGGTGGAGAGAGCGCAGAGGTTGACGACGAGCTTTCCGAGAGCGGAGCTGGTAGTGTCGCCGGTCTTGATGACGTGGCACTGGAGCTGCTTTACGGGGAGCGGAGGAATATTCCGATGGGTTTGGGAATCTAATGACGTGGCAGAAGAAGAAGAAGAGAGAACGACGTTGGGTGTTTGAAGCGAAGCGAACGCCATTGGCGAGCAGAGAGTTAGTTTTGTCGAATGTGTTTACGTTATCTTTTAAGTTCTTCAGCGTCTTTATTTTACGACATGTCGTTTGATGATCATGCATGCAATACAGCTGTGTCGTTTTCTAAACTTGGATCTCACGTCATGCAAATTTGGATAGCCGATCATTGCATATTATAATCCAAATTTTTTTGTTTTGATTTATTTTATTCGTAAAACATCATTTTATCTTGGTTTCATAATTATTTTTCGAAAATTTGATATATAAATACAAATAATTTTTAAGAAAATGAAGTAATCAGTAACTTTAATTAAACTCCACAAATTTTAATAACTTGTATATAGTTGTTTATGTGGGTTATTTTTGATATTTGGTAAGTGTAAATAAATTGAATTAATTATTTATCTATTATATACAAATCGTGAGTTATTTTCGAATCTTTATACTTCATCTGATTAGTAAATGCAATTACTCGATAATATTTTTAGAAGCTTAAGTGGTACTATTGCTCAATAGTTAGATTATTTAATAAAATGAAAGAAGATGAATGTTTCACATGTATATATTATTAAACTATGCAGCTTGAAGATCTGTTTACTTGTGCTCCAAGCTAAACGTGACTCAGCCTGTTTAGATTGGCGGGAATATTAGTTACTATTATGGGTTAATAGTAGTAAAGTATTTAGTCAAATGTCTACATTCATTGTTTCACTTCACTCATTCTATATGTAATTCATTCTAAATTTCAAGTGACAGGATGTAGATTCTTCTCTATTTAATATTTCTTATATAAATAATGAATTAAAGAGGATAATCGTCACTCACGTGTGCTTTGGAGTGTTTGAGAAAAATAAACTGACGTTGATTAAAAGAAGGAATCTTATCATGCGTATTGAACTTTTACGTAAGTTATATGTAAGAATTATATTCAGTCCAGAAACCACCTTGAAGCTCAAAAACTCGTACAACGAATATATCAATATGCTATAAAGTTTATAGACAAGTTGAGATAACGCAATTAATCAACTCCAGAAGTTACGAATGCCATTTTAGACACTATTATCAAATTTAATTTAAAAGCAATCGAGATTAAACGACTCTTCAAAGTTAGCGCGCAGTTATTTTCTACCAAAAAATTCACTTTTAGAACTTATTTTGACTGATATTTAAAAGGGACATATCGCTTTTAACTTGCTCCAAAACTTTGATTTCTTTTTTTCTACCAAATCTTTATTAAATCAATTTTATTGAAAATTATAAGCGACATGTCATTTTTAATTTCTCTTTGAATTAATTTTTTCATTTTTCAAATCATTTTGTACGACACAAGCGAATACGAAAGTGCTATGTCGTAGTTTTAATTTTGTCGCTTTTGATATTTATAAGTAACATTAGAAGCGATAGACTTTTAAAAGTGACAATAGACCTTCTAAAAGTTAAAATTCAATTAGAAACGACTTGTAAGCTTTTATATTTATCGATTTTAAGGACCTTTTTGATCCTAACGAAAATTGAGCGATGACTAACTTTTCTAGCAAGATCAGCGTGCATAAAATAGTAGGAAAAGTTTGAGTTGGAGCTTTAAATAATCTGTGGCAGGCCAATGGATAGAAGTGTAAAATGATTGAACTTTATTCAAGTGACAAAAAGCAACAATAATGCATGGGATAGGCTTCAGTTTATACCATGTATATATATTGAATTTGAATGTCACATGCACTTTCTTTCTTTTCTATCCAATATGTATATATGTATATATATTTAATATATTCCAACTGAAAACAAACAGAAAAAGAGGAGATCCCAAGCAGAAATGGGTTGTTATATATTCCCATGCATTGGCTAAGATGTGTCTAATTCCATATTTCACATTCAAAAAGTTTCATAGAGATTTTTTTTTTTTTTTTTTTTTTTTACATTTGGCTCCGGAAATATCATATACGTAAGACTAAGAAGAAGAACAAAAAAAGATTGAAAGGAATATTACTAACTACTAAATAATCCCTTTTATCAACAATATAAAGCTACAACTATGGTTGTATCAGTATAGTTATGATATAATAAGTTAAGATATTTAAACGATGTCATAGTTAAATAATTCAGAAGTTATTATTTTGAAGGAGAGTCCATTTATTCCTTTGTAACGTTGAGATAATGATTCCATAATTGACCGATGGCTAATCGCTAATGGCATTTACTAGTCCCATTTTCCGATTCTCAAAATTCAGAGAGAGATAGAGAGATTCGTTTGTTGATGTAAATATCAGTCATTTTGTTAGCAACTTAAACATAAGTTTATTTTTTATTTAATATAAAAAAAACAGCGTGCTTACATTATAAATCGTACGTTTTGTCTTTTTTCGAATATGTAATGAGCAGGAAAATGATTTTAAGCTAAATTAGTCTAAAAAAATTATAAATAATTTGAACAAATCATTTATCAATAATTTATGGAACGTGAACTATATCCAAAAATCATATAATTTAAATAGTAATTACACTAACATGTTTTAGATGATTCATTCGCATGCAAATATATTTTTAAAATTATAAAACCAAAATGTCATAGTTTTCCTACGACGGCCACAAAATTGTTGGAATTTGTATTTGATCAAATTTAAGAGGTCTAAATATGAAATGTAAAATAAAATGAAATCCAACAACAAAAAGGAGAATATTCAAAACAATTAAAAAGGCACGGCTATATTTGCTCTAATGTGGCTAAGATGTAGATTCTCCAAGTATTATTGAAGATAAATGGCCCCATTTTGAAATTAGTCACACATGCAGAATAAAGTCTCTTCAGTGGCACTATCAAATTATTTTTCTATTTAATTTTTTTTCAAAAATGACAAAAAAAATCTCATTTATTTGGAATATTCAACATCTATGGCAAGAAACGGTGGTTTTACAATAAATATTCTTTCTTATCAAATACTAGGTCAACAAGTGAACATCTTTTTGCATGCATGGGCTGACATGGACTCACATGCGGTCACCACGTCAGCTTTAGTGGGCCCCACAAAGCATGAAATGGGTCCCACACTGATCTGTTTGGAGTATATTCTTCTTCAAGATGATGACATTTGCTTCTTAATATTTTTATATTTCATTTTCATAATAATTCTGCATCCACATGGGGGAGTAGGCGCTGCAATAATTTAATTTTGGGGTCTCAGAATTTAAATTGACCCTTCAAAAAGGAATGAAAAATATTAAAAAAAAAAAGAAAAAAAAAAAGAAAAGAAAAGAGAGTATCCATGTTGCTCAAAAAAGTTTTATGTGTAGATTAAGAGCATATATTTAAGATAATATGTCGACATATATCTGGTCTGGCTTTACACTCTAAATCTAGATTTTGTGTCTCTTTTCAGTTTCTCCTTTCAAATCAAAATCGTTTGTTATATTTTTATGTGTTTTTTGCGTGTTACTAGTTTCATCGGAGAAGCATTATAAAAACAGATAAAAAAAAGAGAGAGAAAAAGAAAGGGATTAGAATTTAAGAGTAAAAGAAATGAGAGTATAACTTGGTTAAAGTTGATTTGATTTAATGAAGAGAGACAGAGATAAAAGCTGTTGTATGTATCATTTAGCTTATTTTTAACGACAGATATATTTTTGGCATGTTATTATTTCTGAACATGTTTAGCAAAGTGTTGAATTATCCTCCAAAATATATTCTCTGGTCATATATTTTGGTTTTGCTCAAACTTCAAGATTTCAGCGTCTGTTTGTTTCCAGAAACCCTAATTCAATATCCAGCTTTGCTCATAAGTCATAACTAATAAAGCAGAGATTGAGTCAACAAACAGTTCAGTGAGTATTTGGTTGAATATATATATATATATATATATATATATATATTATTCAAGATAATTATTCATTTAACAGATCGACGTATGTACTATTAACTATTATTATTTTCTTTACACCAAAATAGATTAACAGTTCATTGCGTTATTATGTTCATCCATTTAATCAAAACATCTTATTTACATTATCCTGGTTCTTAAAGATAATTGGTAAGTGTAATAATCATCCAAGAAAACACGATATTAATACAGATTATTAAACTGAATTTAATCGTGATATATGACAAATTGATCCTTAAAGTATTCAGAATTTGGACATAAATTTGTAACTAAATGAAAAGTCAAATACTCAACAGATATCATAAATAAAAAGGATAAAAATTCCCCATATATATGCTTGAGTACTCTCCTCCATATTGTCGCAAGTATATATATATATATATTATATATATATGTATAATAAATAGTTGTTGTGGTATTAATATCTGTTCACGCTCAGCGTCTGTTCGCCGCGATTCTTATTCTCGTGACACTGAGTTTCAAAAGTGAAATACTTTTTACGTAAAAAAGATAGAAAAGAGACGAGACATTGTACATGTATACATTTATGTATATATGTATATACATTCTCATATATATACGTGAATATACATAGATATGAGATTTGATAAACTACACAGCCTCGTTGGCTTCTGCAGTCAATGATGCGATGACACGTGTCACGTCAGCTAATTGAACCCATAAATGCACATTTACTTTATATCATTAGCATAAATAGGTTACTAGAGATCAACGAATAAAAAAAAGAAGATATATTAAGTATTGTAAGAAATAAGGATATGAATCTTCGAATGGCATTTCAATTATTGATACATTTATGATGAAAGGAAAAAAAGCAAATAGAGACATGGTTAGATAGAAGGAATTTATTTTGGCAATGGATGTGCATTTTCATGTGGAATAAATTCCTTTTTTTATTGTCAAAGAAAGTTACTATTGGGAAAATAAAAGAACTTGACTTAGGGCATGTGAACATATTTCACTTTTTGTAGGTCTCCTTCATGGCAAGGTTTTGTAATTGACAAGTTGCGATGCAAATATAATTGTGGAACGTGAATAATCAACAGGTGGAATTCACTAATTAAATAATCTTATAAGAATACTAATAATATACTACAAAGATTGCTACTATATATGTACAACTAATAATATATATACATCACCAATTACCACTTAAGAATGAGATGAGTCATTCATACTTTATATACTTTTGTTGGTCTTGAGATTCGTTTCAATGTCTTTCTATTTGTTAATCCGTTACATTAATTTATCAAAAATTGGTCTTGTTTCAATGTCTTTTTATTTGTTAATCCGTTACATTGATATATCAAAAAAGCTGGTTAAATGGCCAATGTTTGGTGTCTATTTTAAAATGATCAACGTTTTATTTAATTTTGATTAATGTCTTACAGTTTACGTTGCATATATAATTAACATGATGACTTTACAATATTTTTACCCTTTCTCATTTTGATAATTTTTGAAAATTTTGAGCAAATTCATTTTAAAATTAACGTTAAATTTTAATAAGATCATTAATTACCAAAAAAAAAATTATACGTCAGTCATTTTGAAATATTATTATATTTAAAATGCTATACTACTAAAAAGTCATAATCAATTAATAGTTTACTAGATTAGATTGGTAGAATTCGAGTCATAATAATTCAATGCTAAAAAACAACAAACATATGTTACGTATGTGCATGTGTGTAAATTTCATCATATTTGAGACAATTAATGAAGACAATGTATCTTTAAAAGTGAAAATTGACTTGTCACTTGACGCCATCAGTTAAAGTTTAGTCTCATTCAAATAATCAATAAACCCTTTTCTTAATCAATATTTTATCCCACGAGAGTATTCATATACAAGATTATATAATTTTTAAGAGGCTATATTAAAAAACTATGATTAATTGGAATTTGTTTTACGAAAATTTAACACGAGGACGGGTTGCAATTTTCATGCAAGATTCTGAGATATAATAAAGGACATTAACACGCGTTTTGAAATTCATGCTAATCTTGATTAACGTCCAATTGAATGAATAAATATATGATATTAAGAAGGTTTGTAATAAGGAATGACTTGTGATGGTCAAAATGAATAGATATAGATATATGTATATAGATGCTCTAGCCATATAATATTCTAAATGGCTCTTTGTCAAATAGTAACCGCCCCCTTATATGACCTTCACTATAGTATGTAGAAGAGAGCATTGGAATATTGCCAATAAAAAGTTGTTGGTTTTTTGCAATAATGAATTGGGGAATCATGCAAAAGGGGAGATAAAAATAAATAAACAAAAGCATGGGTCATGGTTGGAATGTTTGTATGTATATGCTCATGCACTAAAGGAACGACCATTTTTAACCCTTCTTAATCAAAAAAATGAATGACAAGTATAGCTAGTTGAGTAACGAATCAGCTAAATCTCTCTTCATGATTCCATATATAAGAAGAGAGAATAGGAATGGACCCCATACTTTTTGAACTATATATACCCTCGGAACTCAAACACTAACATATCACCAAAACTCATACTTGTTCTCCCACATTTGTTACATCTTTTGCCCTAATACTCTTCTTTCACCAATCCCAATCCCTAAGCCTTTTAAAAAGCCAATCTCAATTCTTAAACCCTAAACCCTAAAACCTCAAGTACTCTTTCGAAAATGCAAAGCTGGGGATCCGGAGATTGGATGTGCGGGGCGTGCCAGCATTTGAACTTCAAGAAGAGGGAGCAGTGCCAGAGGTGCGAGTACCCCAAGTATGGTGGGCCCGACCCCTCGACCCACGTCCCCAAATACGACGAGCCCTTGCCTGGAGACTGGTTTTGCCGTTGTGGGGCCCACAACTACGCCACCCGTGCCCAATGCTTTGTCTGCGCCGCCCCCCACCACGCCGACCCCTCCCTCCCCCCAGCTGGCTGGAAATCCGGCGACTGGTCATGCCCCAGGTCTGTTGTTCGATACGTCGTTATCTCACTCTAAATTCGTCTAAATTTATTTGCTATTCATCGTCTTATGATAAATTTAAAGAAATGTATGTCATCTAATCCCTCCATTAAAAAAAAGCATGTTACTACATGTGATTATTGATATGAAGAAGGGGGTGTTTGTTTTCTTATAGTTATATATATAGTGTGTGTAAGTAAGCTCAATTAAAGAACATATATTTTAGAGTTGTGTATATTTCTATTTCATACTATATTGAATATTTGATTAGCTAATATGAGAGTGCATTGCTATATTTTTGGTTACAGAGTTGGATGTGGGACTCACAACTATGCTAGCAGGACGGCTTGCTATAAATGCAAAATGCCAAGAGATTACGGTATACCAGCAATTATTATATATCTATATCATTTCAAATATATATATGGACTTGTATTTATATGGTTTTTTCTTTTGCAGGCATGTATAACAACTAACTTAAGATATACTGATATCTCTCCATGTGATCAAAGGCTTCTTCTTCTTCTTCTTCTTCTTTGTAAGAGCTAATAAGCTTAGTAGGCTAAGAATCCTTAGTTTTTTTTTTATGGTTTTCTCTTTATCAAGCAATATAACCCTAGAAAAGGATTTCCTTATATAGTTATAGTTTGCAAACTCGCAAAAAAAATGACAAATGGAATCCAATTTCTGTAACTTTTATTTCAGTATTATGACAACTATATTAAAGTCTCTCTCTCTCTCTCTCTCTCTCTCTCTCTCTCTCTCTCTCTCTCTCTCTCTCTATATATATATATATATATATATATATATATTTGTGTGTGTTCATGGGGAACATTAATATTATTTTAAATGTGCTCCAAATTACTAATTATGCTTTGCGAATTGCCATGATCATATGGATGTAAGGTAATCAAATATAAAACATTAGGACTAACATTTTAATATGATGCATATATATATACATCGGATACAAATGTAGTAATATATACACGTATATGTATGTGTATATATATAACAGATGATCAACACGACAAACTTAGATTCAATGAATCTCCATGAATTGGCTTTAGAAGACAAGTTATTAATCTTGGCTCAATAATGCATTCCCTTTAAGCATCAAATCTCGAAGGGAAAAAAATAGTAATATTGTGTAGATAAGAACTAGATTCGTGCTCCAAAAGCTACCATTAATTCAATATATCCAAGTTCATATTGAGTCAATCTCATATTTTCCATTGCCTATATATATATATATATATATATATATATATATATATATATATAGCTTCTTTTACGTGTATTGTGCGTGTGTGGGTGCCCTTATGTTTTCTTTATCACTTATAACATGCAATTAAGTAATAATAATATATACCCTAACTTTACACACGTCATTTTTTCTTCATCTCTTATATTCTAACCATGTGATATCATTTTTTACATAATCAGATTAAGATAGTATAAAGATAACTAACCATGAGTTAACTTAGAGTACACGCAATACCAACATGCTTGCACAAAATACGTTCATTGTCTTAAACGACTGATTTGTAACGAATTATCAATTGTCGCAAATTGAACATTTGTACTCGATTCAATTCAATGAAAAATTTGTCAATCGTTCTCAACCAGACATATCTCGGTTCTTTTTTCTCGAACTCTTTCATCTTCATCAATCATCTTTTCCACTTGGTATCGAAGCCAATTTGTTATATGTCAATCGAAATTCTTCGAGATTTTTTTAGTTCATGTCTTAACTTATGAGTTTAGTCAACGTGTTCTTGAAAAGCTTATGAGTCTAAGGTGTGAGAAGACTCTAATCTAGCAAATGTGTGCTTCACTATATATAGGATCTCGAAATTGACATGGGCCACAAATTTAGTAAATTATTAGCTAAAAATCGAGCATAGGCAA
Organism: Urtica urens; assembly: GCA_958296335.1. Classification (NCBI taxonomy): domain Eukaryota; kingdom Viridiplantae; phylum Streptophyta; class Magnoliopsida; order Rosales; family Urticaceae; genus Urtica; species Urtica urens. The sequence goes on along the minus strand of OY282526.1, from coordinate 24,566,795 downwards.
AATTTATTTATATAATATAATTAACTACTTATTTTCTCATATACTCCATTATTTAGCTTTTAACATATTCTGTTATTTTTCTAAGTAACTTTGTCATATGCTTTTATAGGATGTTAAGCAATATATATAGGCCCAGTTCTGGTGAATTTGTTCCCCAATCACGTTGCATGGGGTCCAGAAAACAGGACCATATTTGCACCGATATATATATATGTATGTATGTATATTATGTAATTTATATTGTATACGCACATATAATATCTTCTTCTTCTTCTTCTTTCAGTGTATTATTTCTTTTATATGTAAAATGTACTCATTATTTTTTCAATTTTTTTTTTAAATAACCAAATGAAACATTGTTTAGCCATTTTTTTGTTTGTTTAGTAAATAATCATTTATTGTGACGTGTCTGCTAATAATTGGTGTTAATGAATTATATTTTTAGTTAATATATACATGTTTATCTTGATTAATGGCTATTAACTAATTTTTTCAAAATATTTGGCTATATAGCAATTAATAAGTTTCAAAGCATTATATTGCTACTTATCCTTTATTTTTTTCATGGCATTTTTCTGGTTTCTTAGTCGTATTAAAGGTTCCAATTAAAAAATTAATGCTTTGGAATATAAATGAGTTCTGTAGCCATATATACATGATAAACATTCATTTTATCCTCATTGAGATTTTGCAAAAAAGATGTACAAATTCTCCAAAAACACCGTGGCCATCATTGATCTGACTTTATTGTTGAGTCATCGATTCCATCATTCAAATGGAGAACAAAGTTTTTGTGGAATTTTTTTACAATATCTTTAAATATTTTCTCTACTCAATATATTCATATATAAAGATAGAATACTGCAAGAACATGAATTAAACTGATAAAAAAAGCAGTGGCATATATATAACATTCTAGTAGAATTCAGGTTTCTCGAATAATTTAATTATTGTAAAACTATTGATAAGTTATATACCTATGATTAATCAAGTATAGTGTCAGCTGATATTGTGATGAAATCAAAAGTACTATCTTGAATTTAATATATATAAAAATATGATAGATATTCTTAATAATTATGAGACGAACATCAATTGATTTTTTTAGATATCCATTGTTATTACATGCATGGATATTTTATAAGGACGTCTTTCTGAGTTAGAAAATTGTGTTGCAACTATGATATATGATCCTTGCAGTTAAATTATACGTTATATATAGAGCGATAAATATATTAACAAGACTACATTGTTATATAATTTTGGATGGTCATTGTATATAGTGGACTTATATACATACGTTTGTTATTTTGGATATGTTTAATGTTTCGTAAAATTTATGTAAATAGCGTTAATACTAATGGATTATGTCAATTTACGTTGCTATTTTACAACGTAAATTGAGTTTTATACGTAAATTAACATGACACGTAAGTACTAAGTCCATTTACACGAGTTTTACGAAACGTTGAACATATCCAAAATAAATTAGTAAACTAGGATTATTTCGCCGAAATTTTGATTTTAGAATGAGTGACTATTAGATACGTAATTTTATAGTTTTATGTGACAACCCTTACTCGTGCATTTCTATATTATTTGCATTATTAAGAGTTGTCTTCAATTGCGAAAACCATGCAATTTGTCTGACAAAGGTATCAAGTATACATAATTACATAATTAGAGAAAGCTGTCACTTACAAGAAATTTATATCATAATATGTTGATCTATAGAGTCAAATTCAAGCATAAAGTCGTATGTTGGACCACCTTCACTTAAATATTCTTCCACACCAATACCATATTTGGCTCTTCCAAATTTTTCCATAATTTGTGGCGGGTAGAGGAAGAACAATGTTTTTTTCTGTTAAGAATAAAATGATACATATGCCCTTGTCACATCACTTTAAAATTTGTGGAATTATAACAAAAGATTGTTAACTTCATTTTATATTAATTCTTAATCTTTCGCCAAAATGGATTGAATAAAGATGCAACAAATCGAAGCTAAAAAAAATCAATGTAAACAACATTTTCGCTTGTTTAGACTTTCAGATGCGACAATTCTCATTAAAAATCGATACCTAACTTTCAGTGCCACATCCGATAATTAGAGTTTCTCATAAAATCAACATCGCCTCTTTAATACATAAATCTTAACAAGCTTTGACTTCCCTATATAGTCCCTGGCGAGTCTAAAAAGAAACCATCTTTTTAGTCTCATAGTTGAATCAGACAATTTTACTAAATCATAGAAAAGAGGTGTTCTCGGAATAAAAATAAAAAGGGAAAATATTTTGAAAATGAGATAACATTTGGGCCTGAATAGAAGGTCAGGCCCATATAAGCCCAATAACAAGAAACCAGACGTCACACCCTAATATTTTCCTTTTTCTTTTTTCTTTTTTATCTATAATTGCCCGTGATTTTAGGGGTTATAATATATATATATATATATATATATATATATATATATATAGTTTTGGAGGGTTTAGGGCTTTAGCGTTTCTTTCTTTTCTCATTGCTTCGCTGGTGAGAAAGAATTGAGAGGCGAAGTTTGACAAAAAACAAAAATCAAAATCAGAAACCTCTCTTCTTCGTAGAGCTAGGGTTTTGTCGTTGCTTCTTCTTTAAGGCGGCTAGGGTTTTCTTTGGACTTCTTTTTACACCTTGAAACTTTTAAAACCATTACAAGAGAATCAAAAGCCCTCTGTTTCTTTCCGATCATCCTCGTTTGGATTCAAAGTCTCGTTCTTGGTCTTCATTCGGATTCTTCGTCTCTGATTGGTAAATAAATAAATAATTGTTGAAATAAAAGAAGTTTTCCCCTTTCTTGTACCCTTTTCCAAGATCTTTCTTCTGATACCCAACAACATACATTAAATTTTCAGGAAGAAGAAGAAGAGAATGAGCTTCCCGGAGCACCGATCGTCGGCGTTCATTATTCCGGCCTACGTCCCCGGCAGCGACGCAATCAGCATCTTCCCCCAATTCTCCGTGGAACCGACCGCAGAGAATCGCAGCCCCGACCCCAACCCCAACCCTTTCAAACGAGCCCGCTCTAACTCCGACGAGAACGCTCCGTCTTCTTCGCCGCCGATGAACAACAACAACACCAGAGCAAACAACAACAACATCTTCTGGAAAACCCGTCTCTGCGCCAAATTCAAAGCCGGGATGTGCCGAAACGGAGAGCACTGCAACTTCGCCCACGGCATCGACGACATGAGACAGCCTCCGCCGAACTGGCAGGAGATGGTCGGAATCCGCGGCGGCTCCGGCGCCGGCGAAGACGACACCCACCACCAGAATCAGGGCCGGCAGCAATTCTCCGGCGAGTGGGAAGACGATCAGAAGATCATCCACCGAATGAAGCTCTGCAAGAAGTTCTACAACGGAGAAGAGTGTCCTTACGGAGATCGCTGCAACTTCCTCCATGAGGATCCCGCCAAGTTCCGCGATGATTCCGGAAGGTTCCGAGAGAGCTCCGCGATCAGCATCGGAACCTCCTCCGTGGCTGTTTCCGTCGGAGAAGAGTCTCGTGGGATTTCTTCGAATATTAGTAATAGTAATAATGGTATTATTGCTAATTGTGGTAATAATAATATGGATGTGTTGATGAGAGGCAATGTGAAGCCGAGTTATTGGAAGACGAAGCTTTGTAATAAGTGGGAACAGACTGGTCATTGTCCTTTCGGAGACAAGTGTCATTTTGCTCACGGGTTTCCAGGTATGCGTTCGCTCTCTTTTACCTTTTTAATTCGATATTTAGTTTTTTGTTTTTTGGTTAGGAGGTGATTAGAATGTGAGTGTGTAGAAAGAACCCAATTTTAAGAAGGAAATTCGGTGCGTCGGAGAACTAGTTAGGATTGACAAAACCCGAATACGTTCTAGTTTGTGGAGTTGCATTGTAATGAGATGTTTTAGAAGGGAGTTTTGATCTTGAAAGTTGCAATCTTTCTCTCGAAGAGAAGAGAATGGGTTTGTAACTTTGAGAAAGAAACCCGTTTGACCCGAATTCATTCTAGTCGTGGGTTTACATTGTAACGAGGTGTTTTAGAAGTGAATTTTGCTCGTTGAAGTTGCAATTTTTTTCTAAAAGAGAATGGCTTTGTAACTATAAGAAAGAAAACCGTTTGACCCGAATTCATACTAGACGTGGATTTTACTTTGTAAGGAGGTGTTTTAGAAGTGAATTTTATTAATGAAAGTGGACAAAGTTGCAAACTTTTTCTTAAAGAGAATAGCTTTATAAGTTAGGAAAGAAACCCATTTGACCCGAATTCATTATAGTCGTGGGTTTACATCCTCACGAGATGTTTATGAAGTGAATTTTACTCATCATAGTCGACAAAGTTGCAATATTTTTCTTGAAAGATAAGGGATTTCTAATTCATCTTTTGTTGGATGCAGAGCTGCAAGCATCATGTGGGAGAGTGGAAATGGAAAGCATGAGCACGGGTTGCTTGGGAATGAAGGCACAAGCTTGTGGGGGAAACGAAATGGCATCTCCCGAAGCGGGATCAGCGTTCGACGACGATCGGCAGAACAAGAAGTGTTTGCTGCGATGGAAAGGCTTGAAGAAGATCAACCGAATCTACGGAGACTGGCTCGACGATCTTCCTCTCGCTCACAACAGGGTCGAGACTTGATCATTTTACTTGCTGATCAAGTTTGAAAAAAATCAGACATTATAATTTTGCTTGTGATAAGTTTCTCTTTTCTGTTTTGGATGTTTTTCGAGTTTTATTGGTTGTGTTGGTTGGTTTTGGGTGTTTTTGTTTGCTCACATATATGAAGAGTTGTTTGTGAGATATAGGAAAAAATTCTACACTTTGGAACTAGATATTGTTTTACTGTAATACCCAAATAAGAGCTCTCTATATGAAGTGTAGTATATCATCCTTTCTTGCTCACAATTCCATGTTGAATAAAATGGTAACAAAAAATATGTACATAAAAAGAAAGCTCCAAGTTTTAGTCGAAACTAAATCAAAATCAAAACTCAGACAAATAAAAAAGCCACCAAATTTTAGTCGGAACTAAATCAACTTACCCAGAAAGGGAAAAAAAAAAAAACAAGTAGAGGCCAAGGGCCTATAATCACGTCCTAGAGAACACTTAAAACCTCTTCTTTTGAATCAGAAATATTGTCAAACACCTGGTGTGCATAATTTAGAAGACATATTAAATCACGTGTCGTTGATTGAAACGCCCACCAAAAACCCGGAAACAAGCCAGCCAAAACTGCACACGTGTCACCACCTCAATCATTTGAGTAAGCAAAAAGCCAATCCAAAGAACAGATCAAATACAGACAAAATAAAGAATGCTTTCTCTGTCTCAAGAAGCCATCTTCATCTTCCGACTCCGATCTCTCTCGACAATGTCGTCGTCATCATCAACGATCATCGTCAAGACTCAAGCTTTCGCCGGAAATCCGCTGAAACCGAGAACCCCAAAAGCGCAAGACCCTCTCTCACCTTCCAGAGCCTTCGAGACTCTCAAGACCCGCCTCCTCCACGCCGCGGGACACGTGGCGCCCTCTCCAGAGTTCAAGATTCTGCCTTTCTGCCAGGGCCGTCCGGCGACGGCGTTTTCCGGCGAGGGCGGCGCGTGGGGGCTGGGCTGGGTGGGGTTGGAGGGGCTGGGCGTGGATTCCGGCGAGTCGATGGTGTATTTGGGGTCGGAGATCGGCGCCGGCGACGGAGGAGAAGGAGGGGTGGTGTATTGGGCGGCGGAGGTGGGAGATGGGAAAGAGAGGTTCGTGGAGCTGAGGACGTTAATGGTGGCAACTGATTGGGAAGATGAAGCTGCCATGGCTCAGTTGGCTATTGCTGGTCATGTTAGTCTCTTCCTATTTCTCATTTTGTAAATTTTTACTATTTTTTTTACTTTGTTTGGTATAGTATAGTAATGTGTGTGTATGTGTTTTTTTTTCTTTCTAAAGATGTTTATTCAAGTGTAAAGTTAAGAAATTTGTGAGGGGAGGAACCAATTTTTGCAATCCTATTTCTCATTTTGTAAATTTACAATTTTTTTAACTTAGTTTAGTGTAGTAATAATGTGTGTGTGGGTGTGTTTTTTTTTCTTTCTAAAAAAGTTTGGTCTAAGTTTAAAAGTTTGGAAATTTTGGAGGGGGTATGAACCATTTTTTGCAATCCTTTTGTTGGTCCTATTGAATCATGATGAAAAGCTTTTCTCACAAAAGGAAAGTCATGTTGAGCTTTGGTTAGGCAAAAGCGTTGTTGGAGTGGCATAACGTGTCGAAGTTCTGCGGCAAATGCGGAGAGAAGAACGTCCCGAAAGAAGCCGGCAGAAGAAAACAGTGCTCCAACGATTCGTGCGGGCACAGAATTTACCCTCGCGTCGACCCGGTAAAAAAACATCACCTAATTTATCGTCAGTAATTTGGGTAATCAATGTTTAAAGTTTCAATCTTTATTTTAATCTTAGGTGGTCATTATGTTGGTGATCGATAGAGAGAACGACCGAGCGCTCTTGAGCCGCCAATCCAGATTCGTGCCCCGAATGTGGAGTTGCTTAGCTGGTTTTATGGAGGTACTTCCTTTATTATATCATACTCTTAAATCATATTTTATTGTAATTTTAGATGTGAATATAGCCCGGAGAGAGCTTAGAAGAGGCGGTGAGAAGGGAAACTTGGGAAGAGACGGGTATCGAAGTGGGTCAAGTGGTTTATCACAGCTCTCAGCCATGGCCAGGTTTTTATGATCAAAATAATTGGACCATTTGTCGAAAGTTTTGATAAAGATTGAGTCTTTTGATTCTCTCTCAAACTAGTTTAGACCATTTGTGAAAGACTTGATAAAAATTGAGTCTTTTGATTCTCTCTCATACTAGTTTGTTGTTGCTTTGTTTTGTAACCTCAGTTGGGCCGAGCAGTATTCCGTGCCAGTTGATGGTTGGATTCCACGCTTACGCAAATTCTCTTGAAATAAACGTCGACAAAGAAGAATTGGAAGGTACATGATGTGAACCTCGCTATTATAGTGATATATATATATAAAAAATTTGAGTAATTAGCCAACGTAAACTTAAGAGATTTAGTATATCTAACGTTTTTGTTAATCGGTTGTTTAGCCAACGTTTTCGTAAATTTCTTACTTGTTTTCTCTTTTGATTTTGATCATTGGAAAATCGTAAACAGATTGAGTCGGTTATTTACCAGCAATTTACAAAACATGGGTTAAATACAAAACTCATATAGTTTGAAAGGCTAGTAATTGCAATTACCATAGATATATATGTATAGATATACATACTAATTAGGATGTTTGTAGATGCGGCGTGGCATAGCAGAGAAGAGGTGAGGAAGGCGTTGGTGAAGACAGAGTACAAGAAGGCTCAAAGAAGTGCGTCGGAGAAAGTAGAGATCATGATGGGCAAAGAGGTCCAAAAAGGTCAAAGCTTTTCGAAAGACTTGAACAAAGAACTTGGTCCGATCTTCTTCCCGGGTCCCTATGCAATCGCTCACCAACTCATCTCTTCTTGGGCCTTCTCCGGAGAACATCCTTTCTCCAACTTGTAGCCACGCTCAACTGCTAGTTGACTATTCTCCATATATGCTATCTTATAGGTTTATTAAGTTATTTTTCTACAAAGCTTTTTCTGTGTTTGTCAAGTGTCAATTACTTTTGGAAACATTTTTTTATAATTTTTCTTCTTATAATGGAAATTGGTATGTGAACTTACTTTGCACAGAGATACATACTTTAATTGTAAAAACACGTTTAAAGATGGGATTTTTTTTTGGGTACCAAGCATTGATGAAAAGGACAACAGATAAGTCAAGGGTTAATGGCTCCAAATATCACAAATTAATTTCCAAATATTTGTTGAAGTAAGTAAAAGGTTTAATGCTGATATTCAAAAATCGAGAAAAGTTGTATTCTAAGCAATATTTAATTATGCGAATAGACTAAGCAATATTTAATTACGCACAGCTGTAATAAGATTCTTGCTCTTTGATATTGAGAAATAAATATTTATTTCCTCTTCCTGAGTAAAAAAGAAAAAAAATGATTAATTGTTCCCATCACAACATAGTACATGCGGTGTTGTTTACTTAAGCTATATTTATATTTATTTTGTTACGTTGAATTTAATGGTATTATTGTAGCTCAGGAACAACTTGCAGTAGTTTAATATGAACACAATCATTCTATATCATAACTTTCTTGGGTTCTTCCAAAAATTGATAATCCAAAGTATTTCGGAACCAGCTCTCACTTGACTTTTATCTGTGCCGTAAGTTACTCTCACATTTGAGTTCTTCCATATTCATGATCGTTGACTTTATTTAGACATCAAATCTCTTCTAAATATGACCTAATTTGTCTTAGTAGGATGTCGTAGAAATAGAAGATTGCCTGATTATCGATATCTTGAATTTATCATCATCATTATTACTACCATCTATTGTTTGCTCTTCATTATTCATAATCGTTGACTTTACTTAGACATCAAATCTCTAGATATCCTTGATCATCTGATAAGAGGATTGTTTGAAACAGAAGATTTAGAAGTAGATCTACCTTGCCTGATTATCAGAATTATATACCCAATATCTTTCATCTACGCCATATATTGTTTAATTTAGATGCGTAAGACTATGATTACACTTAAAAATATTAAGAGGTTTAGCAGCAATGATCGGAAGCGGAAGTATGAGCGGAGGCGAAGAAGGTGGCACGAAGATCAAGAGGCGCGGGAGAGAGAAACCGACCACGGCTGTGATCGGAGGCGAAAGTACGAGCGACAAAACAAAGCGCGAGATTTTGCGTTGCTTGGCTGACAAGCAAGTCGCGAGGATCGGAGTCCAGGGCATGGGCGGAATTGGGAAGACGACCATGCTCGAACATGTCCATAACGGCCTATTGAAACCCGGGGACGAGATCGGAAGCAACTTCGACACGGTCATCTGGGTCACGGCGTCAAAAGCGACCGGAATCAGGGGTTTACAAGAGAAAATCGGAATCAAATTGGAATTGGGGTCGAACGTTCTTAGAGACGAGGACAATGAAGAAATTAGGGCCAATATCTTGTCAAGGGAGTTGAAGAAAAAGAGTTTCGTGCTCATCATCGACGATCTTTGGGATGATTACTCTCTCGAAAAAGTCGGAGTCCCCAACCCGACCCCCGAAAATGGGTGCAAGTTAGTAATCACGACTCGGTCTCGCGGCGTTTGTAGCAAGATGAGATGCGACCATATAATCGATATGGGATTTCTATCGGAAGAAGAGGCGATAGAGTTTTTCTTCGATAAAGTTGGTAAAGGCGTGGCGTCGGACCCGAAACTCGGTGAAATAGCGAGGAAAGTGGCTTTAGAATGTCAAGGTCTTCCTCTGGCGATTGTGACTGTCGCTCGAAGCATGAGAGACAAGAGTGACCCGAGAGAGTGGAAGGTTGCGTCGGATGAGATTACGAGGATTTTAAAGTTCAGCTATGATCGACTGAATGATGAACACAAAGCGTGTATTCTGCACTGTGCATTGTACAAAGAAGATCATTTGATTCCTAGAGATTTGTTGGCAGACCAGTTGATCGCCTTGGAAAGTGTCGAAAGAGGGAGAACAACGAAAGAATATAAGTTTGATAAATGTCACGTAATGTTGAACGGCCTTGTTCGGGATTGCTTGTTAATGGAGGCGGTCAACGACATCCACGAGAAATGCGTGAAGCTCCACGACTCGGTGAGAGACATGGCAATTCAGATCATGCGCGAGACTCCTACTCGGTTTTTGGTGGAGGACGTTGCGTCGTTGGAAGGAGAAAAATGGTACGAGAATCTTGAGAAAGTTTCGTTGACGGGGGTGACCGAAACACTCTCACTCGGTGAGCCTCGAGAGTCTCCAAGACTATCGACTTTATTTCTCAATGTGGGTGGATTGGAAAATATTATGGATGATTTCTTTGCAGGAATGAAGAGGTTGTGCGTTCTCGATCTATCTAACACGTTGATTACAAGGCTGCCTCGTTCCGTCGTTGAATTGGAAAATATTTCTGTCTTGTCGCTCAAAGATTGTTATAAGTTGAAGAGCGTGCCGGATCTATCAAAATTGAAGAACTTGACGAGGCTAGACTTGTACGGCGTGAATATGAAATACTTTCCTCAAGGTATAGAGAAGTTGGTAAAGCTGGCTTACCTTGACTTGGGTAACATCAAGGCTCAAACTTACCCCAAAGGCTTTCTCTCCAAACTCACCAAACTCCGATACCTCTCGATTGTATTGCCGGAAAGCGCGGGAGTAGAGAGCGCAGAAGAGTTGGCGACTCTAAATAAGCTCGAGACTCTCAAAGTGGTATTTATGAAACTCAAATTGTTTCGCTCTTATTTCAAGTCGGCGAGGCCAGTGCCTGATTCCAGGTTCGACATCGGATCTGTGTGCTATGTGAAGAAAGTCCCGAAATCCGTTTCGTTGAACTGCGATTTGTTAGAGGATGACGACGGCAGCCTTCCGATTGCGATTCCAAATAACGTCGAGAAAATCCTCTTGTTTACATGCAACACGAGTCTGTGTCGTCTCATATTCGTCAAAGATATGAAAAACTTGCAAAGGCTCGAGCTTAGAAAAGGTGAGATGGAGTACATGTTATATCATTCCCCGACCGTTATTCCTCTGCTTTCAAACATCACGAAATTGGAACTCTACAACTTGGAGAATCTTCGCGCATTGATCAGCCACGAGGGAGATGGAACGGCTTCTCCGGCACCGCTGCCACTCGGGGCATTTTTCGCTCTCAAGTACTTGAGGATTTCATTATGTCCTGCGTTGAAGACAGTGTTCGTTGTCGACAAAGAGTCCTCGTTGCCGCATCTCAAAGATCTCGATATCATGGATTGCTTAGAGTTGAAGGAAATAATAAGATACGAAGACGAGGATGCGATGAAAATGGAACTTCCCGCTCTCAAAAGTCTTAGCTTGTTCATGTTGCCGAAACTGAAGAGCGCTGAGTTTGTCGCCAATTCTTTATCGCGTCGTGAAATACGGTACTGCCCGGAACTGAAAAAGGTCGACTCTTCCCTTCAACCTTTCATTGAGGAACTCTGCTTGAAGGACTGCGACATAAGTGTGTGTCGTCTCATATCCGTCGAAGATCTGAAAAACCGTCATAGGCTCGTAATCGAAAGGGGTAGGATGGAGTACATGATTTTATATTCCCCGGCGGTACTTCCTCTGCTTTCAAACATCACAGAATTGGAACTTTACAATTTGCCGAAACTTCGCGCATTGATGGGCCACGAGGGAGATGGAACGGCTTCTCCGGCGCCGCTGCCACTCGCGGCATTTTCCGCTCTCAAGGAGTTGACTATTTCAGAGTGTGATGCGTTGAAGACAGTGTTCGTTGTCGACAAAGAGTCCTCGCTGCCGCATCTCGAAGAGGTCAAGATCGAACACTGCAAGGAGTTGGAGGAAATAATAAGATACGAAGACGAGGGAGACGGAGCGGCGCTACCACTCGAGGCATTTTCCGCTCTCAAGAAGTTGACTATTTCAGAGTGTCATGCATTGAAGATAGTGTTCGTTATCGACAAAGAGGCCTCGTTCCCTCATCTCGAAGAGCTCGTTATCAAACACTGCAAGGAATTGGAGGAAATAATGAGATACGAAGACGAGGGAGATGGAACAGCGCCGCTGCCACTCGCGGCATTTTCCGCTCTCAAGAAGTTAACTATTTCAGAGTGTGATGCGTTGAAGACAGTGTTCGTTGTCGACAAAGTGTCCTCGCTGCCGCATCTCGAAGAGCTTTTTATCATTAAGTGCAAGGAGTTGGAGGAAATAATAAGATACGAAGACGAGGATGCGATAAGAATGGAACTTCCCGCTCTCAAAACTATTAAATTGTCAGAATTGCCCAATCTGAAGAGCGCCGAGTTTGTCGCAAATTCTTTATTGCGTGGTGACATAAGAAGATGCCCGGAACTGAAAAAGGTCGACTCTTCCCTTCAACCTTTCATTGATGAACTCTTCTTGAATGACTGCGATATAAGTGTGTGTCGTCTCATATCCGTCGAAGATATGAGAAACTTGGAGAGCATTGTAATTTCAGGGGGTAGGATGGAGTACATGATTTATGATTCCCCGGCGGTACTTCCTCTGCTTTCAAACATCACAGAATTGGAACTTTACAATTTGCCGAAACTTCGCGCATTGATCGGCCACGAGGGAGATGGAACGGCTTCTCCGGCGCCGCTGCCACTCGCGGCATTTTCTGCTCTCAAGAAGTTGACTATTGTAGAGTGTCCAGCTTTGAAGACAGTGTTCGTTGTCGACAATGAGGCCTCCTTGCCGCATCTCGAACTGCTCGTTATCTATGAATGCGCGGAGTTGGAGGAAATAATAGCATACGAAGACGAGGATGCGATGAGAATGGAACTTCCCACTCTCAAAAGTATTACCTTAATCAATTTGCCGAAACTGAAGAGCGCCGAGTTTGTCGCAAATTCTTTATCGCGTGGTGACATAAGTAGATGCCCGGAACTGAAAAAGGTCGCCTCTTCCCTTCAACCTTTCGTCATTATCGATTCAGTTAATCGGTCGCTACAATCAAATTGATTTGTCCCACAAGGATTACCCTGCACTCCTTCTCAGAGGCTGGAGAATATAAAGCATATATCTGTGATTTCCCTTTCTTTATGTTGAAATTGTATGTTGCTCTCAGTCACTCTATATTGTAAGTGAGACGTCGAAGTTTGTTTCAGTTTGTTTTAATTTTTAATCTATTTGTAAAGATTTCGGGTACTAAATACCAATGTCATTTGTAAAGTTGAATATAAAGTGTCACTTATTGCAAGCATTCTCGTTCTCTTTCTTTACCTGATTCGAATCACGAATTGCTTCTCTTTCTTTTCCATGTTTGAGAAGTTTTATGTTTCCACGGTTTGCATCATTTCTCAAACAAATGGTTTCTCATGTTAGACATACATGAAAAAACAACTTGTACTTCTCTGAGATGATTCATCAAATCCTGATTCTATTCGCACAAAACTCGAAAGAAAAAAGAAACACAGAGAAGAGAAAGTGACGTGAAGAGAAACCTCGGAATGACATTAAGGACTTTCGGCCGTGAGACCAAATAGATTCTTCTTTGATTGTAAAAGCATGGGACATTGATGAAAAGATCACAAAAATTATCCGCAGTAACATCGACGTCACAAAACATTTGATTTAAGTAATAACGAGTCTTGATTTCACCAACCTGTAAATATTCTGTAAATAATATCTCACCAACCTGTAGATATTATTGTTTTAAGTTTCAGAGTCATGATTCTAGAGATTATATAACAATCTCCAAACTTATTAATTGCTCCATGTGTACCCACGACATAGTCCATGCTGTATATTTATATTTATTTTGCCACGTTGACTATAATAGTATTATTATTATAGATCTGTATGTTCACCACTTCAAGATGCAAACAATCATTTACGGTCTGGTGTAGAAAATGCTTGTATCTCCGATCCGAAGTCTTTCAGAATCATCAGCTCTGAGCTGACATACTTGTGCAGTAAGTTACTCTTTTCCATATTGATAATCGTTAACTTTATTTAGCCATCAAAACTCTCTCTTTATATGATCTGATATGTCTTGTAGGATTGTAACAACAGAACAGAAGATCTATAGCCTACACATTATAAGGTCAGCCACAATTTACATTGCCTGATAATCAAAATGATATACCCAATATCTTTCATTTATCATCATTACTTAATGATAAAAAGTCAACCTCTAAACATTATTACTTATGCTCTTATCAAGCTTAAGATGAATGAACTGAACTTGTAGCAATCATCTCAACGCAGTCGAATTCATTTTTTCTATGAATATATGTAGGATAGGATACGGTCAGCATATACTACACAATAGTCAAATTACACTAGGAGGTTTTATCAGTATTGTAAGTGTTAGTAAATCAAATCATCTAAGCTTTCTAACAAGAAATTTTACTGGTGCAGGGACAACAATGGAGATTCTAGTGTCGATACTTGTCCCTGCTGTGGAATGTGTATCGCCACACGTAGCCACGCGTTGGAGAGATCACCGGGACCTGAAAAAGAACTCGATCGCTCTGAAAAAAGCCTCGGAGAAACTCAAGCATCGAAAACTAGACCTCAAAACAAGGCTCGAAACCGAGGTCGTTCCCGAAGAAACCAAGGAGCTACAGGAAGTCAAATTCTGGCTGGAAAGTGTGGAAAGCATCATTTGCGAAGCGGAACAAACGGGAAACGATGTGGCTCGGGTCAAGTTCTTGTCCCGCGCAAGAGTCGGCCGAACGATTGGAGAAATGATCGGGAGAATCGAGGGACTTTACGAAGAAGGTGCTGCGCTCCGAGAAGGCAGTCTGGTCATGAAAATCAAGCAGCGCGGGAGAGAGAAACCGACGACGGCTGTAATCGGTGGTGAAACTTCGAACGATAAAACAAAGCGCGAGACTTTGGGTTGCTTGGCTGACAAGCAAGTCACGAGGATCGGAGTCCATGGCATGGGCGGGCTTGGAAAGACAACCTTGCTCGAACATATCCATAACGGTCTCTTGAAACTCGGGGACGATATCGGAAGAAACTTCGACAAGGTCATCTGGGTCACGGCGTCAAAAGCGACTGGCATTAGAGGTTTACAGGAGAAAATCGGGCGCGAATTCGAGTTGGGCTCAAACATTCTTAGAGACGAGGACGATGAAGAAACTAGGGCAAGAGTCTTGTTAAGGGGGATCAAGAACCAGAGATTTATACTCATCATCGACGATCTTTGGGAAGATTACCGTCTCGAAAAAGTTGGAGTCCCCGATCCAACCCCTGAAAACGGGTGCAAGTTAGTACTCACGACTCGATCTCGCGACGTTTGTAGCAAGATGAGATGCGACCAGATAATCGAAATGGGATTTCTATCGGAACAAGAGGCGTCGGAGTTGTTCTTTGATAAGGTCGGAAAAAGAGTGGCTTCAGACCCGAAGCTCGGTGAAATTGCGAGGCAAGTGACTAAAGAATGTGCAGGTCTTCCTCTAGCGATCGTCACTGTCGCCGGAAGTTTGAGAGACAAGAGCGACCCGATTGAGTGGGAGGTTGCGCTGGAAGAGCTCAAAGACGCCACGTCTTCTATGTCATTTGAGATTACGACGATTTTGAGGTTCAGTTATGATCGGTTGAAAGATGAAGAGAAGGCTTGCCTTCTACATTGTGCGTTGTACAATGAAGATCATTTTATCCCTAGAGATATGTTGACAGACCATTTGATCGCCCTGGGAAGTGTGCAAAGAGGGAGAGCGATGAAAGAAAATATCTATAATAAATGTCACGTTATGTTGAACGGCCTCGTACGCGATTGTTTGTTGATTGACGCGGTCAACCACATTCGCGAGAAATGTGTGAAGCTCCATGACTCGGTGAGAGACATGGCGATACAGATCATGCGTGAGAGTCCTTCCCGGTTCCTGATGGAGGACGGAGCGTCGTGGGAAGGTGACAAATGGGACGAGAAACTCGAAAAAGTTTCGTTCTTGGGAAATTGCGAAACGGTCCCGCCAGGTGAGCCTCAAGAGTGTCCAAGACTATCGACTTTGTGTCTCAATGTGACCGGATTGGAAAATATTCCAGAAGATTTCTTTGCACGAATGAAGGGGTTGCGCATTCTCGATTTATCTTACACGAAGATCCGAAGGCTGCCTCGTTCCGTCGCAGAATTGGAAAATATTTCTGTTTTGTCGCTCAGATATTGCTATGACTTGCAAAGCATGCCAGATCTATCGGAATTGAGGAACTTGACAAGGCTAGACTTGCAAAACACACGCATGCGATCCTTTCCTCAAGGTTTAGAGAAGTTGGTAAACCTAGT
This sequence comes from Urtica urens, assembly GCA_958296335.1. Lineage (NCBI taxonomy): Eukaryota > Viridiplantae > Streptophyta > Magnoliopsida > Rosales > Urticaceae > Urtica > Urtica urens. Next base: position 24,550,937 of record OY282526.1, on the reverse strand, counting down.
TTACCTTGACTTAGCTGGCATCGGGGCTCAAATTTACCCCAAAGGCCTTCTCTCTAACCTCACTGAACTCCGTTACCTCTCGATTATATTTTCGAGAAGCGCGAAACTAGAGAGCGTAGAAGAGTTGAAAACTCTAAATAAGCTCGAGACTCTCAAAGTTGTATTTTGGAAGATCAAATTGTTTCGCTGCTATATCAAGTCGGCGAGGTCTGTGTCTGATTTCAGGTTCCATCTGGGACCTTTGAAAGATGTAATGGAAGTCCCCAACTCCGTTTCGTTGTACTGCCCTTTTTTGAAGAATGTTCTTCCGATCGCGATTCCAAATAACGTCGAGCAACTCAGCATGAAATACTGTGACACGGATCTGCGTCGTCTCATATTGCTCAAAGGTTTGAGAAACTTGCAGCGCGTCGTAATTGAAGAGGGTGAGATGGTGAACATGTTTTATCATTCCCCGGTGATTTTTCCTCTGCTTTCAAACATCAACGAATTGACACTTAATTCTTTGCGGAAACTGCGTGCATTGATCGGCCACGAGGGAGACGGAGCGGCTTCTCCGCCGCCGCTACCACTCGGGGTATTTTCTGCTCTTAAGAAGCTGAGTATTTTATGGTGTAAAGCATTAAAAATAGTGTTCGTTATCGGCAAAGAGGCCTCGTTGCCGCATCTCGAAGAGGTCTGTATCAAGGGATGCGAGCAGCTGGAGGAAATAATTGCATACGAAGACGAGGATGCGATAAGAATGGAACTTCCCGCTCTCAAAAGCATTACTTTGATAAATTTGCCGAAACTGAAGAGTGTCGAGTTTGTCGCGAATTCTTTGTCGCATGGTGAGATACGTGAATGCCCGGAGTTGAAAAATGTCGACTCTTCCCTTCAGCCTTTCGTCCATGTCGATTCAGATTCTGATTTGGAATCTTCTCTTCAAGCTCTCTTCGGTGTCTGATTCGGATTTGAGGTTCAGATGTTTGAGAGTCATTGGAGAAGAGCGTATGTTCTTTTTATCATTGGATGTTTATTTTTATTTTGTTTGATTATATTTTGAAATCATATTGTGCTCTCAGACTGCTTTCAAAGAGATCACATCTCTGGTACGTTACCTTGTTGACATCGAAGTTTGCTTTCATTTTATATCACTTATTCCGGTTAATATTTTGGACATGTTATTTTTCCTATACTTGTAAAACGATAAACTTAAATAGAGAATCCATTCCTTGCTCTTGATGGTTATCGACGAAGAGCTGCCCAAGATTTCGGGTACTAAAAATCATGTCATTTGTACAGTTGATTGACAAAAATCATGTCATTTGTACATAAAGTGTCACCAATTTGCATAATCCTCGCTCCTATTTGCAACCAGCCCCGTTCGCCTTATTCGAATCACGAATTACTTCTCTTTCTTTTCCGTATTTGATTACTTTTTGCGTCAAATGGATTCCTTGGAAACAGATTGAGAAGCTCAATGTGTTCTATGTTTGTTTTGGTGCCTCTCTGATCCTGATCACTCCTGAGCAAGAAACGTTGACGAATACATCATCATTTCTCAAAATCAATTACAGGTACGAAGATAAGGAAGTCATGAATCGTTTGACATACCTCGGGAAGATTCGTGTTTGAGGAAGCTGAACTGAGTCCTGAAGTTCTGTCCTCCGATTTCTCATTTGAATACCTATCAAACAAAAAACGGTTTCTGATGTCAGACATACAAACATTCCAAAGAAAAAACAATATAAGAGATGTATGGTTTTGTTCTTTTATTTACCCTTCTTTCGAAAAAACAATATAAGGTAGTAAATAAAAGAAGGGTAAAATAGTAACTCGACGAGGACGGCGCAAGAGATCTTCTGAGCGCGAAAATGAACAAGGAATGAGAGAGAAAGAGCGCCAAAATGAAGATCAATCACGGAAATCAGATTTAATTGCGATTTGCAACGGAAATCACAAAACAGGAAACTAAGGGAAGAGATCCTGGAATGAGCGCCAAAATGAAGAGGAGAGGCGTGAATCACGGAAATCAGATTTAATTGCGATTTGCACAAAACAGGAAACTCACGGGAGAGAAAGAGAGGGAAATCAGAGAGAGAAAGAGCGTAATGAACAAGGAATGAGAGAGAAAGAGCGCCAAAATGAAGATCAATCACGGAAATCAGGGAAATCAGATTTAATTGCGATTTGCACAGTAACGGAAGAGAAAGAGAGGGAAATCAGAAGAGAAGAGAGAGAGAGGGAAATCGGAAGATATATATAAACCTGAAACCCTGAGAGAGCGCAATATCATTTTGGGAGATTTCGAAAGAGAGGGCGATTTCGAAACCCTAAGAGCATTCTCCGATCCATGCAAGCCTCGATCATTCTCCGACGCATTCGATTACTCTCTGTCTCAGGCCTATAGCCTCGGAATTAGGGTTTAGCTCTAACAAATCCCCGATCATGGTATTTCCGGCGATGATTTCCGATTCACCTTCTTCGGATTCGATTCTTCTATATATATACATTTTGATGTGTTTATGCTTCAGGCCGAAGAAGAAGACGTTCAGTTTCAGAGGAGTCGATTTGGTCTTCTCGACATCAAGCTCTTCACTACTCTTTTGAGTCACGGTCAGGTAACACGCTTTATCTTTCATGCGCTTTGTTTTTTGACATAGAAATCTTAGTGACGCCTTTTCAGACAAGGCATCTCTGCTTATGTTTTATACACATCGAATCATGGATCTATTGTTATCATGCAACCTTTATTTTTCTCTCAAACAAAAAAACTGACCCGGTTATCTTCCTTCTTCCATTTCCATGAATCTATTATTTTTGGGTACAGATATTAGGTTATGCTTTTTTAGGTTTATTTTTTGGGTAGATATGGGTTGTTTGCCGGCTTATGTCTAGCTTTTTCTTTCTTTCATGATTCAGTGCAAAAAGTTTAACCGACGTATCAGATTTTTTATAAGACCTATATATGTATATAGATATGAATTTTGTTGCCATTATATAATTTATAGATCTCTATGTTGCATAAGATTTTTAACAAGTTTGTTTTTTTCCGTGTTTTTTGTGAGCCCAAAACACTTCAAACATTCGGAGCATACAAAAATTTAAAGAACCACAGCGGATCTTGCGATCGGATCTCTCAGCGCCGCTCGATCTCTACCCGATTTATGTTCTGTTTCGTCAGGTCTGTCGTTGAACACCTAACTAAATTTTTATTTAATTTATTTATACATTTATTTTACTGGAAATCTGTACTAGCTTGTGGATATATACAGCCGGCAAATCTGGAAGAATTTGGAGTTAAAGGGTCAGATTTGGAGCTCATAGGAATGGGCTTCATATTAATTCTTCATGTATGTACTACCATATTTCAACTATTTAAACTCTGCTCTTTAACTAACCACTCCTTATATCCTAAGTTTATGCTTGGAGGCTTTAAACTGTTTCAAATCACCAACGCTGATCAGTTGGGTGTTTAGACTTTAATAATGCCAGCTTCCCCTGATCGATATTTTACTCCTCTGCAGTTACGATATGAGACCAAGCTCCGTAATTTAAGCAAGGTTACTAAATCATATGTATTTCCATTTCCGGTTGCGTTCAAGACAAAATATATAAGGTAACTGTCTTACCTGCCTTTATATATTGTTTAGCCAGATATGCATAATTTATAATAAAAAAATAATCAACTTTAATCTGTTGATTTTGTTCTTACATGACATACGAACGAAAAATAATTTACACAGTTTCTGGCTAATAGTTTTTGACATCGTATATCTGTTTTGCATCTTTGATCTTGTTTATATACGAACTACAAGGGCTTGATCCCTTTTTCTCTCCTTAACAAAGAGAGAGAGGGTATGTAGGCAGCTCAATCTCGAGTTCAACCGTTTTTACATAGGCACTAAAAATTTGTAAGAGACGATGTTTATTGTCTAACCTAACCTCAGGTCTGTCTTAATGTCTTTTATTTGTATGGTTGAAAATTGACACAATGTTTAATTGTCTCCCTAAAAATTTGTAAGAGACGATGTTTAATTATTTTTTTCTTAATAATTGTCCGAGACTGTCCCCCAAGTTAGACAGCAGTGATGACTTACTCCACGCTGGAGTCGTGTCGGGACAAGAAGCTGAGAGCTCTAAACCTTGTATTTTCATGTTGATTTGATTTTCCGCGGTAAATATGTTCATTTCGAATATGAACACGAAACTTCCATTCACTATAGTAATTAATATGTATTTGATTTTTGCTTAATTTTGTCGATTTACTAGTTTAGACAGACTTTGGGTATTTTTGGAATTCAATACTTGTTTAATTGCGTGTGATTTGGTACAATGAGACCATGCTCTGTAATTCATGTTTATGATATTTTCGGTTGTGTATAGGTACCTTTAAGTGCAGATCTCGTCGGACATTTATGTGCTCGGGTAAGCCCACTTCTGACTCTAATGTTATCTGCAGTGACTGATGTGGGAAGAGGATTCAGGTTTCAAGAGATAGTGCCTTTGACCGCTCGGTGAACAACAGCGTCGGGTTCTTTAGAAAGTGACGGTCACACTTAACAAGGTATTGTTGTTTGTAACGAGTATTAGGGAGAAAAAACAATGACTTGAAATTGAATTGTTGATCAAATTGGTTATTTTTTCCTCATAGCTATTTTTTTTTACAAGGTATACTGACTTTGCTGGGCTAGCGGTCGACCAACCATTCTTCACAAGCATCAACTTTTGCACCAAGAAAGAAGTTGGTAAGTTGGTAAATTTGATTGAGATAAAATACTACAAACTGAAATATTATACACCAAGTTGGTGAGAGCTTTGTGTTTTGTTTCAGATTATAAGATCAAACTCCACATAGTCTCATCTTAAACACGAGCCCATCTCCAACAATTAGGCTGTGATTAGGAGAATAGCCAGAATCAGCCAGAGTCACCCAAATCTCGCCGGCGATCTCCGATCTTGCCGACCTTGACTAACTATCTCGAACTCGTTAGGCTGTGAACGCCGCCCCAGACTGCACCATCTCGAACTCGTTCTCCCCGTTCTCTGCCAGGTTAACTTATTCGACAATTTTGTATCAAGTTTTTACCGTTTTTTGTTTTGGTTGCTCGTCGGAATGGCTGTTATAGGCATTCAGTTTTTTTTTGGGAATTTCATTCCATTCCACTGTGTACTTGATGGCTGTCGGGAGGAAAATGTTGGAACCAATTTTAGGGAAAAAAGATAATAATAAATGAATATTTTTGATCATGTTGGTTATTTTTCGTAGCTAATTGTCTTGTTTTGACGAGGTGTATGGAGTGACAATTCATCGGATTATCTCACCGGAGGCTGGAGTCGTGTCAGGACAACCAGGTGGAGAGGAGATCGAACATGGCATCGGGTCATGCATTCATCGCGGTGCTCGTGGGATAGAATTGCTACAGGTACCTGTTAGACTTACTAACATTTAAAACCTCTACTTTAATATTGTGCATAATCTTAAGATTTTTCAATAACGCCTCTTGGTAAATACTCTTTGAATGATCTGACATTTCTCAACTTGTATTTATTTCATGAGACTTCTAATTAATTACGAAAAGAGAAAGACTTGTAGGTCAGCTCAGTCTTGAGTGCAGCCGTTCTTGCAGATGCGCTTAAATTTTCTAGAAGAGACGATGTTTAGTGTCTAAACTAACCTTAGGTATGTCTTAATGTCTTTTTTTTTGTATTATTGAAAACTGAATATTCTCTCTGTGTTATTCTTTTGATGAATTGAAAATATAATGGCTGAACAGGATTCTGTTGATAGCTCTCCGATGCGATAAAGAACACAGACCTTCCACCGGATATGTTACGTTCATGTTCCACCTGAATCTCCCGAGGTCCAACAGGTGTTACGGGAATGGATTATCGCCCAGTCTGACAAGGTTAGAAAGAGGAAAGACATTATCTATTTTATTTTTAACTCCTAAGGTACAACACAAAACATGTTTCCATGTTATTTCGTCTGAATGACTGATCATTTTAGTAACTTGGTAATGGGAATTTTTCTTCTGTTCTGAGTTTTGCAGCTTTCAGGAAGATGTGTGTGCGATCGGGGCGAGATTCAACACTGCATAGTTTCTAAATTTCGAGCACATGACATGTCTTTGTGGCGCTTTTTAGGGGACTCGCAGAGTAAGGTATGTCTCATTTTCTGCTTTGTGTTCGAAGTAATATCAAATGTGTATCTATACAAGTATTGCATCCGAATGTTGCAGGTTCTATAATTGATGTGTACACAAAAAACGGGCACTCACTTCCAGTGGAAATGCCAGCACAGTGAAAGGCTTCCTTCTGGAAAGGTACGAACTTGTCTTTGGTCGTTTATATATATATATATATATATATATATATATATATATAATATATATATATATATAATATATAATGTCTAGTTTTGACTCTTTTTTGTTTTGTTTTATTTCTTTTGCAATGACAGCTCATGTCATGCCTCAGTTGTGGCAGCCTTGGAATGGGACTCACATGACATATTTGTCTAAATATGGTTCTTACTGTTCACTTCTGGCGGCAAGGTTTCCAGTTCACCCCTCTGCCTATTTTTGCTTGATTGTGTTGTTGTATGTCCTCTCTGTTCTGATGTTAGGAGATTTGACAGGTGAGAATAGAACTGAAAGGTCATCAGACTCGGATCACAGGGCTTGTGTTTTCTCCAACTCTGAATGTGCTTGTTTCTTTTGGAGGCGATGCTCAGGTAAGAAGTCATATCATGCCTTTTGAGTTTAGGTTGTCATTGCGTTGTATGCGTAATCGTCTCTCTGAAATCTGATTTTTTTCTATAAACCTTTTTTTGCCTATTACAACTTTTTTTTGCTCGTTCACCCCTTTGTCTATTTGTGCTTGATTCTGTTGTTTGTCCTCTCTGTCCTGATTTGGGAAATTTGACAGGTGAAAAGGGAACTGCAAGGTTATCGGACTCGGATCACAAGGCTTACGTTTTCTCCAACTCTAAATTTGCCTATTTCAAAAGCGATGCTCAGGTAAGAGGTTCGACCTCTGAACCGGCCATGCTCCAAGGCATGATTATTTTTTATTTGCTATTTCTCGGTTACTCTTGTTCTGTCTATCTGCTTTCCTTTTTCATTATATTCTAATTTTTTTTATTGATAGCTCTTCAATGCATGAATTTCGATCAATGATACAGGTACTTTGTTTCCTATCTTTTACTAACAGCCTAGTTTAATACTTTGCATAATCTAAAGATTTTTCACATACGGCCTCTACGTAAATACTCTTTAAATAATCTTAAGATTCTCAACTTCGATTAATTTCATAAAATTCTTAATTAATTACTAAAAGAGAAAAGATATCCATATGCTTTCTGGTGGACATATTTTTTATATTAAAAAAATTGATTGGTTATTCTCCTCTTTATTTGTTTGACTGGCTCTAAAGCTTTTTCTTCAAAAGTGCCGGCCGGCCAAAATCTCTTTTTTTTTGTCAGTCCAACTTCGGGAAGCATAAGCAACATCTTTGGTTTAAAAAAAAATATATATGTTTACTTGTTTAGCTGAAAGTTTATGTTTGTTGTATTTTCCAAACATAATTTCTATCAGGGAATCTTATGTTTGAGATTGGAGTTGAGAATCTTAAAATTACTTATTGAGTATTTACGTAGAGGCGTTAGTGAAAAATCTTCAGATTATTTTATTAGTTTACATTGTGAATTGTATTTACATCGGGTTTCTAACATATTGTATACTTGACAGTTCTTAGGTATATAGCTTATTTTGGGAATTTCGTTCTCATTCCACTGTATACATAATGGCTGGCAGGAAAACATTGGAACGAATATTATGGAGAAGAAAAAATAATAATAATGAATATTGTTGATCATATTGGTTATTGTTTTTTGTAGCTAACTGTTTTGTTTTTACGAGGTGTACGGAATGAAAAGAGTTGAAGCTATGACAGGGTGCAGAGCCTATATGAGAGGTCGGGGCTTTGTGAAAGACTCTGTCAAGGTTATGCTGCAGTCTTTCTTCAGTCGGGACAGGTAACTAAAATATTTGTTAGTACTGCTGTGCTGTGTTCTTTATTTCATTTATCTGCTCATTGTAGCTGTGTGATTAAACTAATCTATTATGTTGTCCAAAATTAATAATATTGTTTTTTCTTTGTATATTTCACTAGTCTTAGACAGACTTTGGCTATTTTGGGAATTCAACAATTTCATTGTGTTTGGTTTGCAAGTGAGTGCAATGAGACTGTGCTCTGTAATTCAAGAAATTGGTAATCATTTTTTTGACGTGCAGAAAATTTCTTCAAGCCAGCTTCTATACTCTCTTCATAAACCTGTTCACTCCCTCCGGTACCTGCAAAGCGGCCAGTTCATCCCCCTCGTCAGTGTCCGAGATAACTAATAACTGACCTCTCTTCACTCCCTTCGGTTCCTAACTCTCCATCGTCCTTGATCAGATTTGCAATCTTCACTCCCCGCTGGTCGCCTTCTCAAGTACACCGAATTTGGTACGACTCTGAACTCTTTCTCTCTCATAGTTCTGAATTTCGTTTCTATGGTCTAGCTAGGTCTGACTGAGAAAGCACAAATTGGTATGCATTGTTCAACTATATACCCTTATTTTCTGGACATTATAATTTTCAAAGTTAACTTTTTCTAATTAATAAAACGGAGGCTGGAGTGACAATTCATCGGGCCGGAGGCTGGAGTCGTGTCAGGACAACCAGGTGGAGAGGAGATCGAACATGGCATCAGGTCATGCATTTATCGCGGTGCTCGTGAGATAGAATTGCTTCAGGTACCTCTTAGACTTACTAACATTTAAAACCTCTACTTTAATGTTGTGCACTCCCATGTTGACTAGTCATGTGGACCTGTGTTTATTTATTGGTGAGAGAGGAATATACCTGGTAAAGACAGCCATGGATGTATATTTAAATATGCATATGGTTTGGTTGGAGGAAAAGAACAAGAAAGAGGAAAAGAGCAAGTGGAGAAGATAGTAGTCTTTGATATTGAAAACTAAACAAAGTTGATCCAGAAATACACAACTTTCTTCCAAAACCGGAGATCCCAACTCTCACTTGTGCGGTAAATTACTCTGCTCTTTCATATTCATGATCGTTGACTTTATTTACACACCAAATCTCTCTTTATACATGATCTACAACATGCTAAGCAGATGTGAAACAAATCTGAATGACTTTGCAATTTAGGTTATATGACATTAGCCACAAAATCAGATTTCCAAGTAGAATCATCTAAAGCAGATCTGAAACAAATCTCAATCTAGAAGATCTCCAACGTTGGGTTTGTTATTGATTATTACTCGAATTCAACTTACTTATAACTTATTTTTTAGTTTACAAGTAATATTTTATAGAACTTGTTCAAGAAATCATCTAAGCTCTATAATAGGAAGTTTCAACAAACATAGGCAGTTTCATCTAATTTCAAATAAACCTTCAGTGTGAACATAAAAGTATAATGAACATGTTTCAACCAACTGTCTGCTAAAACAATTATGTAATAAGATTGCTCTTTCCTACTGACAAAATAAATATTTAATTTAATTCTTCTTCATAAGAGCAGAAAAGAAAACAAAAAAACATGCTTTGTTGTTGGCTCAAATATTTATATCTATTTTGTAACATTAATACATCTTCCTCTTCCTTCACAGGAGTGTTAGAAAGAAAGAACGCAGGAACAGCTTCCGAAGTCTTATTTGGGAATCAGCGGCTGATACTTGTGCCGTAAGTTACTCTCGTTTGCTCTTCCATCAAATCTCTAACTATGTCACTTGAAGATTATCATCATTCCTTAAAACTTTAAAAATGGAAACATTATTAGTACAGAAACGTGTCTTAACGGAAGATGAATGAACTGATGTTTTTGGATAGCAATCATCTCAAGGCAGAACATTTCATTTTCGTTGGATATATGTAGAATACAATCTGCATAAAACTATTTTGAACACTTGTCCCTGCATATGAACTACACTGAGGTTTTATCAGTATTGTGAGTATTTCGTGAATCAAATCATGCAAGCTTTTTAATGGGAATTTCAGTGGTGCAGGGACAACAATGGAGATTCTAGCGTCGGCACTTGTCCCAGCTGTGGATGGTGTGTCATCCCACGCAAGAAATCGTTGGAGAGACCACCGAGACCTCAAAAAGAACACACTCGCTCTCAAAGAAGCCTCGCAGAAACTCAAGCATCGAAAACAAGACGTAAAAAGAAGACTCGAAACCGAGGTCGTTCCCGAAGAAACTGAGGAGCTAGAAGAAGTCAAATTCTGGCTGGAAAGCGTCGAAAGCATCATTTGCAAAACGGAACAAACTGGAAACGATGTGGCTCGGGTCAAATTTTTGTCTCGTGCGAGGCTCAGCCGAAGGATTCGAGAAATGATTCCAAGAATCGAGAGACTTTACGAAGAAGGTGGCAAGCTACGAGAAGTCAGTCTTGTCAGGAAGATCGAGCGACGAGGGAGAGAGATACCGACGACGGCAGTGATCGGAGGTGAAAGTACGAGCGACAAAACAAAGAGCGAGATTTTGCTTGGCTGACAAGCAAGTCACGAGGATTGGAATCCATGGTATGGGAGGGATTGGGAAGACGACCTTGCTCGAACATATCCACAACGAGCTATTGAAAACCGGGGACAAGATCGGAAGCAACTTTGACAAGGTCATCTGGGTCACAGCGTCGAAAGTGACTGGCATCAGAGATTTAAGTGTGCTCAAGAACAAGAGCTTCCTACTCATCATCGACGATTTTTGGGAAGATTAACCTCTCGAAAAGCTCGGAGTCCCCAACCCGACCCCTGAAAACGGGTGCAAGTTAGTTCTCACGACTCGGTCTCGCGATGTTTGTAGCAAGATGAGATGTGACGAGATAATCAAAATGGGCTTTCTATCCGAAGAAGAGGCAATGGAGTTGTTCTTCGATAACTTCGGAAAAAGCGTGACCCAAAGCTCAATGAAATCGCGAGGCGAGTGGCTATAGAATGTGCTGGCATTCCTCTAGCGATCGTCACTGTCGCTGGAAGCTTGAGAGACAAGAGTGAGTCGATAGAGTGGGAGGTTGCTCTGACAGAGCTCAAATACGCCACATCTTCCATGTCAATTGAAATTACGACAATTTTGAGGTTCAGCTATGATCGGCTGAAAGATGAACACAAGGTATGCCTTCTACATTGTGCGTTGTACAATGAAGATCATTTGATCTCTAGAGATTTGCTGAAGGACCAATTGATCGCTCTGGGAGGTGTCGACAAAGGGGGAGCAAGAAAAGAAAATATGTATTATAAATGTCAAGTTATGTTGAATGGCCTCATTCGGGATTGCTTGTTGATTGACGCGGTCAACGACATGCACGAGAAATGCGTGAAGCTCCACGATTCGGTGAGAGACATGGCGATTCAGATCATGCGCGAGAGTCCTACCCGCTTCTTGGTGGAGGACGTTGCGTCGTTGGAAGGAGAAAAATGGGAAGAGAATCTCGAGAAAGTTTTGTTGACGGGGAATAACGAAACACTCCCACTCGGCGAGCCTCGAGAGTGTCCAAGACTATCGACTTTGTTTCTCAATGTGGCTGGATTGAAAAATATTTCGGATGATTTCTTTGCACGAATGAAGGGGTTGTGTGTCCTCTATCTATCTGACACGGAGATCCAAAGCCTGCCTCGTTCCATCGTTGAATTGGAAAATATTTCTGTTTTGTCGCTCAAAGATTGCTATATGTTGAAGAGCATGCCGGATCTATCGGAATTGAAGAACTTGACGAGGCTAGACTTGCAAGGCATGAAGATGGAATACTTTCCTGAAGGTATAGAGAAGTTGGTAAAGCTGGCTTACCTTGACTTGGGTGACATCAAGGCTCAAACTTACCCCAAAGGCTTTCTCTCCAAGCTCACCGAACTCTGATACCTCTCGATTGTATTGCCGAAAAATGCAGGAGTAGAAAGCGCAGAAGAGTTGGCGACTCTAAATAAGCTCGAGACTCTCAAAGTGGCGAACTTGTTTCGCTCCTACTTCAAGTTGGCGAGGCCTGTGCGTGATTTCATGTTCACACTTGGATCTAGGTTGTATGAAGTGCATGGCCTCAAGTACGTTTTGTTATCTTGCAATTTGTTGGAGGATGACGATGGCAGCCTTCCGATCGCGATTCCAAATAACGTCAAGCAACTCCACTTGTTTAAATGCGACACGAGTGTGTGTCGTCTCATATCCATCAAAGATATGAGAAACTTGCAGAGGCTCCAAATTTATAAGAGTGTGATGGAGTACATGTTATATCATTCCTCGGTCGTTATTCCTCTGCTTTCAAACATCAAGGAATTGGAACTTTTCAGTTTGCCCAGTCTCCGCACATTGATGGGCCACGAGGGAGATGGAACGGCTTCTCCGCTGCCACTAGCGGCATTTTCCGCTATCAAGAAGTTGACTATTTCACACTGTGATGCGTTGAAGACAGTGTTTGTTGTCCACAAAGAGGCCTCGTTCCCGCATCTCGAAGAGCTCTATCTAACACTGCAAGGAGTTGGAGGAAATAATAAGATACGAAGACGAGGGAGATGGAACGGTGCCGCTGCCACTCGCGGCATTTTCCGCTATCAAGAAGTTGACTATTTCAAAGTGTCACGCATTGAAGAGAGTGTTCGTTGTCGAAAAAAAGGCCTCGTTTCCGCATATCGAATACCTCGCTATCTATAAGTGTAAGGAGTTGGGAGGAAATAATAAGATATGAAGACGAGGGAGATGGAACGGCGCCGCTGCCACTCGGGGCATTTTCCGCTCTCCAGGAGTTGACTATTGTATTATGCGGTGCGTTGAAGAGAGTGTTTGTTGTCGACAAAGTGGCTTTGTTGCCGCATCTCGAACTGCTCCATATCTCTAGGTGTGAGGAGTTGGAGGAAATAATAGGATACAAAGACGAGGATGAATTAAGAATGGAACTTCCTGCTCTCCATACTATTTTCTTGAACAAGTTGCCGAAACTGACGAGCGCCGAGTTTGTCGCGAATTATGTGTCGTGAAGATCGACTCTTCCCTTCAACCTTTCTTCTATGCCGATATATATATATATATATATATATATATATATATATTGTATGTATATATATATATGTATGTATATATATATGTATGTATATATATATATATATATGTATCGAACAACTGATTGATAAAGGCCAAATTTAACTGAATTATGTATGTACTCTCGATATATGAATAATATGAAGACAATAATATCGAGAGCAAAAGTATATAGTTTGAATGGACCACAAGGCAGTTAAATTTTTTTAGTATAAATCCTTTTTTTATAGGGTAATTTTGATGTATAGCCTTGTAAACTATGTGTAATTTGGATATACCCAACGTTTCGTTAATAGATTGAAAATAGCCAGACAAATTCGTTTACATATCATAAATAGTTCAAAATACCCTTAATTTATATTTTCAATATGTAAACGAATTAAGAGTATTTTAGACTATTTACGATGTGTAAACAAATTTGTGTGGCTATTTTCAATCTATTAACGAAACCTTGGGTATATTCAAAATGAAAACGTTTTATAAGGCTATAGAGCCAATTTTTTGTTTTTTATATTCATAATGAAAGTCATGACCTACATCTACATGTGATGATGTATTTCGTAGATTTGAGGAAATTATTTCATGGATTATCAGAAAAAAGTGAATCTGTACTTGAAAACAATTGTTTTGTAGTTTAATAATGTGCATAATCTTAAGATTTTTCAATAACGCCTCTTTGTAAATACTCTTTGAATGATTTGACGTTTCTCAACTTGTATTAATTTCATGAGACTTCTAATTAATTACTAAAAGAGAAAGACTTTCATATTATTTCTGGCTGATTTATTTTTTATATTAAAAAAAGGTTGATTAGTTATTCTCCCTTTCATTGTTTGACTGACTCTTTTTTTCAAAAGTGCCGGCCGGCCAAAATCTTAAAAACTTTATTTTTCTGTCAGTCGAACTCGGGGAAGGATAAGCAACATCTTTGATTTCAAAATAAAATCATATATGTATACTTTTTAAGCTGGAAGTATGTGTTTTGTTATCCTCCGTAAATGGTTTCTATAAGAATCTTATGTTTGACATTCGAGTTGAGGATGTTAAGAATATGCATAGAGAATTTAAAAATGGGGGTTAGTGAAAAATATATAAGATTATTGTATTTTTATCGTACATTGTTTTGGCATTAGATTTTCTAACATTGTTTTGTCAAGACTCAAAATTTGAACTACAATGACTTGATCCCGAAAATGGTATGTAGGCACCTCAATATGAGTCCAGTCACAGCTGTTTTACTTGCAGAGTCATTTTTTGTGTGGTCGTCGAACCGTTATCGGAGATTGTGAAGGTGTTGCAAAGGGACTACACTAAAGTCATTCTTCAGTCGGGACATGTAAACCAAAAATTCTGTTAGAACTTTGTACTGCTATATTCCTTATTATTATCTGCTGCGAGTGATTTTTTTTATTCTCAAAGTCCAAAATATCCGACATTGATGTTTGTTTTCTGTCTATTTACTATTTAAATCAGACTTTGGCTATTCTTTGTATTCAATAGTTTGATTGTCATTTGTGTGTATGGGTTCCAAGGAGCACCGGGGGTATTTTGGGAAAGTGGTCCATGTTGGTTCTTACGCCGAGTTTGTTTCGATACGTGAATGCCCGGAACTGAAAAAGGTCGGCTCTTCCCTTCAACCTTTCTTCCGTGCCGATTCGGATTCAGATTCAGATTAAGATTCAGGTTCAGAATCTTATTTTCTAAATATCCGCTTATTATTTTGGACATGTTATCGAATCCATTCCTTGCTCTAGATTGTCATCAACCAGCTTTATTTCTATGCCCAAGTATAAATGTCATTTGTACACTTGATTGGTAAACAAGATGAATATAAACTAATCGCACCTATTTGCAACCAGCCCCGTTCGCCTTATTCGAATCACGAATTACTTCTCTTTCTTTTCCGTATTTGATTATTTTTGCGTCAAATGGATTCCTTGGAAACAGATTGAGAAGCTCAATGTGTTCTATGTTTGTTTTGGTGCCTCTCTGATCCTGATCACTCCTGAGCAAGAAACGTTGACGAATACATCATCATTTCTCAAAATCAATTACAGGTACGAAGATAAGGAAGTCATGAATCCTTTGACATACCTCGGGGAGATTCGTGTTTGAGGAAGCTGAACTCACATCTGAAGGTCTGTTCTCTGATTTCTCATTTGAATACCTGTCAAACAAACGGGTTCTAATGTCAGACATACAAACATTCCAAAGAAAAGCAAAGATAATAGATGTATGGTTTTGTTCCATCAACTAAACTTGTACTTCTCTTAGATGATTGATTCATCCTAATTCTATACGCATAAAACTCAAGGAAAAAGAAACAGAGATAAAACAGAAAGAGGAACTCACGTGGAGAGTATAGTAACCCAAATGAGCTCAACACAATCAACCCAAAGAAGCCTTTGTTCTACCGGGATCACACCATACGTTATCAGATGAGCAAACGGCCATAATTTCCAACCCGCCTAAAAATAGAAAACAATTATGAATAGTAAGATTACGAAAGAACGAAAGTTCAATTCTTTTAACACGATAATAGATTACAGACGAAAAATACCGTAAGCATCGGAAAGAACGTGGCTCGCAATTCACTGAAAATACTCGCGGGTGATTCGAGCCGTAAAAGCCCTAAAACGGTGAAGTAAATGCTGTTCCAAATGGCCGACCATACGGTTTGATCAAACGCCACCTTTACCGGAACTACCCACCAGTCTTGAAAAGGGAAAAGTGTCTGAAAATTTTAAAAGAAATTAATAAGGACTACTTTCATATGAGCAAATAAAAATAGCAAAAATAAAAAAAATTCGTAATTTGTACCTCGCAGAACTGGTAGTAATAATGAGAGAGAGAACCGTGAAGTGTGAAACCAACAAGACCCGATCTGAACGCTCTTGCGCGGTCAAACTCAAGGATGGGTTTTCCTTCATAACACTGCATCAAATTTACGACAATCGAAAATATATTCAGCCAGAACTGTTACCCGTGAAAATAAAGATAAGAACTTTCGAGTTTTGGAAATGTTTAAGAACCTGCGCTATCCAATCTCCGACGGAATACACGACTCCGCTGATCACCATTTTCGCCAAAACCGGGTTGGATTTGAGAGCCTCTTCATATGCAGTCCAGTTGTGTTGTGGCGCGTATCTTATTATTTCGAACAGAGTCCAACCCTGCACCCAAAAAGATGACCAAATCAATATTTGTGTATATATATATATAGTTGATGCAAAAAGACAAGAAACACGAGATCAATCTGCAGTCTTTTATAATGTCACCGGACTCCAAAATCGACAAACTTTGGATGCGATAAATAAGCTAGTAGAGTCAGTAGAGCTTTGACTGCTTTGTTTAAATGAAATGAACTTTTTCTCATACAACCAAGAAACAGAGCTCATCTCCTTGACCGTAACAAATTGAACGGAAGTTGTAATAAATCAATACCAATATCAATCATATTTAGCTGCTTAAACTTTAAGCCACAACGAATATTTCCATAATATTTTCCTTAATTGTAAGCCAATACCTCCACTTTATTTGAAGTACTACAGCTAATTCAAGAAAGAACTCATTTCCTAAAATTTGTAATGATTCAATACCAAGATCAGTCATATTAATTTAGCTGCTTAAAGCTTAGTCAAAGCTCTAATCTTTTCATAAATAAAAGCTAAGAAATTCCATAATATTTTCATAAATAAAAGTTAAAAGTTTCCATAATATTTCCCCTAATTCCTCCACATTTTAGTCATAAGGGACTTCACAATAAAAAATTAAACCACCAAGTCTACAAATCAAAGCTTTATAATCAAAATGTCTCCTAAAAGTAGAATTCAATCACATTAACTGTAAATTCCTAAAAACGCAGATATTAAGGGACTCACATGCCAGTAATCGTGATCGATGGTGAGCAATCTGGTGACGGCAAAACTCCCGGCGGCGAGAACAATCGCGGCGTTGATCGTCCTATCAACAACAAGCCTCTCGAAATCGGGGCTCCGCTCCGAACCCGACCCGAACCCTAGCTCCGCTCCTCCTTCGAACGATAACCCGAACCCGCCGATCTGACTCTCCGATCCCACGCCTTCTTCCTGGTCCGTCGCGTCCGAGCTCTGCGCCGGAATCACGTCGACGTAGTCCTCCGACGCCGATGCGGCGATTCTCCGGCGAGAATTCGGCGGCGATTTGGTGAAATTGGAGACGGAAATGAGGTTGTTGCGTCGTGGCTGATTGAGGCTCTTCGGATTCGGTTTGGTGAGAGAGAGGAAGGTTCTGGAAGCTATGGAGTGTACGGACGCCATGGCGATTCCCGAGCTTCCTTTTTCGGAGTCAGAGCTTGTGTGGGTTCTTAAAATATAATTTAAAATAAAAGTTAAAAAGATTGGGTTTTTATATGTGCGAAGATAGGAGGCGTTGTAATAAAGTTTCGATTTTTATGGTTCAATAATTTGTGGAAGAGTTTGGAGATTCAATGAAGTCCACATATCATTAGTGATTGGATACCATAATAAATGAATTTCACTTTCATACGAAAAATTGAAGGCAAAAATAGTCAATTAATTACAACTTAAATTCCAATTTGTATTTTTTTTTATTCTTCATGATTAAGATATGGAGGGAACGCGAGTTGTACGTTGAAAGTTCTAGTCCCATGCAATTTGTGTGGCCAGAAATGCAAAACGTATCATCACAAGCTTTAATTCTTATTCATGTAACAATCCCTTGGAGAAGCTCAGACATAGAAAGACTTTTAAGGCAAAGCTCTCACTATTTATAATTCTTTTTAGTCACTAGTTTGTTTAAGCTTATGGAATATATATATATATATATATATATATATATATATATATATATATATATATTTAAAGACAAATCATCTCGCTCCCTAACATTATTGGAAGAGAAGAAGAAAAAGAGCAAAAGAAAAAGACAAATCATCTCGTCCACGGACCTTTTTTCAGTCCTTCTTTCTCTTAACATGAACTTTTTGACATCTTTTATTTATATATATATATATATATATACAATAAAATAAAATAAAAAAGAAGAAGAAGAAGAATCGTAGATACAATGCTTCCCAACAGGAATAGAGCTTTCCTCAAAACATAAATAATAAATATAAAACAGAAACTAAACTCTAAATCCCTGACAGCTATAATTGACACAATTCATGAGTTACTATATTAAATGTTGTATTTGACCAACAGAAACCTCTAAATCGCACTTTCGAAGTTTGGTGTCGGAATTAAGAAACTTCTCTGGCGAGAATTTTCTCGGGTCGGCCCAAACGGCCGGGTCTCTCCCAATGGCTCAAAGATTGAACAAGACTTTGGTCCAATTCTCCAAGAATCATGAGCACAATCAGATTTTCCATGTTTCGATATAAAAGATACCTACATATAGACGTTGAGCTTTACGAGAGAAATTCGATTTGTATTATAACTGTTATGATTACCATCGAGTTCACAAATCTAACTTGCTACTAGTACTTAGTTGTTTTTTTTACCAACTTCACACAAAGGAAACTCGATCAAGAAAATTGCTCGATAACAAACTTGAGAATAACATAGGTCGATAAGAAGAAGAGAGATTTTATGATATTTTACAAGAAACAGTAGATAATGTCGAATGAGTTTTAAGTAGGATTGTCTCTTTCATATGGAACAAGAATGTTAACCCTACTCGTGATCATTCGATCTTTACAATTATAAACAGTTCAGGTAAGACTTTATATACTAAAATGTACTATAATGCCGTTTTTGTTTTAGACAAAAACGACATAAGACAAAATTTGCTGGAAATAGCGCTTAAGTCACAAAACTATTACGCCAATATTTGAGTATTGACATATAAGATTGCTTGACTTTCAAATCCAACATAACACTATGATCTTAATATAAAAAGTATTTTTCCTAAGATATAATTGAGTGATAAAAAGACACTTATCTTCCAAATAGTATGTTTATAAATATTTGATTGATATACTTAACTTTGTTTTAAGTTCGAACATGGGACTCGAAGACGGGTATTAAATTAGTAATTAGTTACTACGTACCCTTTATTTACTCATCAATATTATATAATGATAATAATTATCACAATATATCTATAAGCTCTCTGTATTCCATACATTTGTTGCACTTTTGTAATGTACTAGTTTAATGAGAAAAAAATGACACATGTCTTTGTTCGATTTTAATAATGTTTGGGTTATTATTTGTCAACTTATTATCTATTTTACGACGAACAAATATAAGTGCAAAAAACTACAAAGTGCAAATACAACATAATTTAATTATTATTTTATAAGTTCAGCGTTCACAAACAGGTCCCATGGTCTAGTGGTTAGGACATTAGACTCTGAATCTAGTAACCCGAGTTCAAGTCTCGGTGGGACCTTAATTCTCTTTCATTTTTTCTTTCATCTCTTTGAAGGACTGCTTTAGTAATTAAACCATATACCAGTAATATGGATTGCTTTTACTACTATTGACTTTTAAGTGTTTCTTTTGTTATTGGAGAGCTATCAAAATGGTCTCACAACACAAAGTCCACTTCGGTGATTGTATTCTTTTCCCTATAAAGACTGCTTTAGTAAATTGATACAAGTGTTGTGAATTGCTTTACTACTTTTTGACTTATCGAGTTTTAGTTCTCATATAACTGGTCAAATAACAGAAAGCCATGTTTATCATGATCACTAGTTCATAGCTACATTTGTAAATGTCAACTGTAAAAACAAGAACACAGTAACTATCAAGTAAAAATCAATAAGTTCAGAAATATGTTCTAAAATCTGTTAAGTGTTGTTTCCTTGTTTACCCAAAAAATGACATCTTTTCCGTTGTCGTTTCCTCGTTTATCAGAATATTAATTGTCGTTTCCTTGTCTACCTCATAAATGACATCTTTTCCATTTGTCGTTTCCTCGTTATCGTGACAAATGACGGAATCTGAGTTGTCGTTTCTTCATTCACCTGATAAAACTATAGAATTATAATCGTCGTTTTCGCGTATAAGTCTCAGCCAAAGGAAACGTTACAGATAGAGATAGGATTGAGTTTTATTTATTTTAATTTAATTATTTAATTATATGGACGAGACGCGCCAAAACCTGTTCTGATTCCGTCCATGGCGTTTCCATTATCCTCAGCCATTTTCTCTCCCAAGCTCGCTCTCACCAACAATGTCGCTCCTCCGCGATCGAACTCGCTCACGAATCGCTCTCTGTTTCGCTTCAGTGCCGTCTCAAGCAAAGAGCCAAGAAGTAGAAGCTCAGGCCGTTTCATAGTCCCTTCGTTTTTTCAAAAGGTTTCTTCTGCTTCGAAAGCTTAATCTGACTCGTTTACGTGTTTTTACGAAGTGATTCTGTGTGGATTTTGCTTTTTCTGTTGTTGTTCCTCTTTGTAGCTCGTAAGAAATGAAAATCCGCGAGAGATTTTGGGGCTTGAGACTTCTTGAATTGCTTTGATTCAGTTGTTTTTCATACACAATTTGTAGCAACTGTGAAATAGTGTAAGCTCAATTGAATGAAAACTAGCTATTTCTGATTGATTGAAATTGAATCCATGGTGAATTTGGATACAAGAGCTAAGATTTTCTTGAATTGATTTGATCCACTTCTTCTTAGTTCTTTCAAGTCGGAAGTTGGAATTTTTTTTCTGCTAGGGATTCATACATACACAATTTGTAGCAACTGTGATCTAGTAAGCTCAATCTAATGAACATAGGTATTTCTGATTGATTGAATTGGATACAAGCTCTTTCTGAGAGGGTCTTTCAGTGTTACAGGAATCGGAAAACCAATTCGAAGTTGAGATATCGGAGAAGAGGCTCGAGAAGCTGATCTCGGTGATCATGACGATCGTTCAGATCTCTTCTCCGCTTGCTTTTCTGGGATGGGAATCTCTGTCTCCACCGCCGGCGAATTCGGTTCTTTATTCACCGGACACGAAAGTTCCGAGAACCGGAGAGTTGGCTCTCAGAAGAGCGATCCCTGCAAACTCAAACATGAAGACCATTCAGGTTTAGATCGAGGTTTCGAGATTCGATTTTGTTGTTGCATGATCTTTTTTTTTTTTTTTTAATTGGTATGCTTTTTTTATAGGATTCGCTCGAGGATATATCGTACTTGCTAAGAATCCCGCAGAGAAAGCCTTTTGGGACGATGGAAGGCAATGTGAAGAAAGCTTTAAAGGTGTTAACACATATAGGAGAAATAATCTAAGAGAAATTTTCTGTCTTGTTACATAGTCATTTTTTATTCAGATTCGAGATGAATATAATTAGTCTCTGCTTTCTTGTTTTTAGATTGCGAAAGAGGAAAAAGATTCTATTTTGGCAAGTGTGCCTTCAGACGTGAAGGAAAAGGGTTCGGTATTGTACACGTCGTTGATTGATGGAAAGGTATATATTAAAGGTACTTTAATCAGAAGCTAATTTATGTTCTTCGAGAGTAAAATCATCAATACGATAAAGCAAAACTTCATAAATTTATCTCTAAATTACTCAGGGTGGATTACAATCTCTGATTGAGTCTATCAAAGACAAAGACCCCGATAAAGTGTCGATCAGACTAGCGTCTTCATTAGACACCATTGCGGAGCTTGAGTTATTGCAGGTACTACGCTTAATCATGACAGTCAAAATCTCATCTTAAAAGCTGTTTTAAATCTTATTAAGGTGATTATGTTTGTGGGTATATAATTACTCGCCTTTCTTTATACTATCTGCAACAGGCTCCAGGGTTATCATTTCTTTTGCCAGAGCAATACCAGAAATACCCGAGGTCAGTGTTAATGAATGATCTCCTAAAGAAAGCTGTCCATATTGTTTCTAAACCTTTTCTGAAACAAAAAGAAAAATAAACTCATCGCTTTGTTCCATATTTGGTATCTGAATGATTGCAATATTTTGTTGATTTGAAACAATTATGTTTCACTTCTGAACCTCATAAACAAATTATAATAGTCCTGCGCATAAAATCTGCGTAGCTCAACATCAATTTGGATGATCATCAACGAAAATGTATCAGTCTTTATAGATTAGAATATCAATACACTTCTCCTCTAGTGATTTCTAGGCTATCAGGTAGAGGAGTTGTGGAATTCACGATCGCGAAAGGAGACGGTTCCTCGTTTTCTCCAGAAGCTGGCGAACCAAGAAAAACCGCCAAACTACAGGTATTGCTAAACCAACGTTTCTTCGGCCAAAAAAGAAAGAAAAAAATTCTTGATGTTTTTTTTTTACCATTCCAATGATAGGTCGTAATAGACGGTTATTCAGCACCATTAACTGCCGGGAATTTCGCAAAACTGGTAAGGTAGTTGAATCTTTACTTCATCCTCGGCGGGTACGATCGAATTTCATACTTGTTTGTGTTGATACATCTAAATTTTACGAGGATTTTTAGGTGATCGACGGTACATATAATGGATCGAAACTGAACTTCACGGAACAAGCGATTCTCTCGGACGGGATTGATAAGAGCAAAGGGATCAGTGTTCCCTTGGAAATAATGCCATCCGGGCAATTCGAGCCTTTATATCGAACCCCATTGAGCGTTCAGGTATATTTTTGTATATATATATTATTACAGGACACAAAATTTTAAATCCAATTCCAATCCCATGAATAGCATTTTTTGTTGTTTTTATCTTTCTTATGAAGGACGGTGAATTGCCGGTTCTGCCCCTATCTGTTTACGGAGCAGTGGTCATGGCTCATAATGAAGCCTCAGAGGAGTACTCATCACCAAACCAGTTCTTTTTCTATCTCTATGATAAGAGAAATGTAAGTCCAATATCTATAATGGTCATTTCTCTCGCTTTCAATGACGAATTGGAATTTTCTCTTCAAAAAATCAACGAAAATACGATCGTTTGGTCTTTTTACAGGCCGGGTTAGGAGGACTGTCTTTTGATGAAGGACAATTTTCAGTTTTTGGGTATGTCATTTCTTACTTCTTACATAAATCAATTTTGTACGTTTTTAATTTGATTATTGTTACAGGTATACAACAATTGGGAGAGAAATTCTTCCACAGATAAAAACAGGGGACATAATAGAATCTGTAAAGCTCGTTGAAGGCGAAGATCACCTCATATTGCCCAATGATGGCTGATTTTTTTTTAGGATCACAAAGCCAATTCTTCATAATTTAATCATGTTTGTATCAGCCTAAGTTTCTATTGGGGAAGCTTATTTTTTTAAGTCAGTTATTTTTTTCAAGTTAGTTATTGATCACTATTCCCTTAAATACGTTGTAAACGAAGAGTCTAATATAATGGAGATCAAAGTTTAGAGCAGTGGTTAAAATGATGCAGTTTCATATGTATACATTGTTTTGGCATAATCACATTTTCTAATGTCTTTGTCAATTGTGAACTACAATGACTTGTTTACTTGGAGATCCGTTTTCGAAGCGAAACGTTGCAGAAACGTTTTTGAAATCGCTATAAAAGTTTTTCTTTTTCAAAAGTAGACTGCTTTGGAAGTAGCGTTTTATTTGATTTTCTTTCGCCGACGAAGAGTAATTTATCTCCAACTAATTTGCATGATTTAGAATATTAAAATCGTTTGCTTGTGGAGAACCCATAGTTAAGCACCAAGACCAACAAATATATTTTCTTTATTTGATTGATTTCATAACAAAAAAATAAATAACTATTATTTTTTTAGGCTTTCTTTCATAGGAATTAGTTGCATTAAATTTCATGAATCTTCTACAGAATTGCAATTTATGAAGCTAAGAATCTATAATTCATTGCAGTTGGAAGTGGCCCTAGTTAATTAAATCCCCAACAAACATTTTATTTCACCTTTTTTATAATTTAATTTTCAGTTTCATTTCTCATCAATGATGTAAGATTGTGACCACGCAACAACATGATAATCTGTGTGATCGACTTTCCACACCATTTCTTAAAATATCCTCGTTTTTTAAATCATATTTTATTGATATAACACTTCCTTAACTTCGAAAAATCATAAAGTTTAGAAACAAATAAGGAAATATATCTTCATTTTTCAAACCCTAACTACTATAATCCTAAACGATTGTGTGTACAATGAAATGTAATAATGAAATATTCCAAACAATAAAGCAAAAAAATTGTGGTGGTAATGTAATAAAAGACAATCACGGTTGTCATAATAAACTCATACGGAATATTGGGTTGAAAATACCTCAAATTTAAGTGGTGGTGAGAAAAATAAATATACAAGTACAAATACAAGATAAGCAGTGAATAGTTTGCACAATTCGTTGAAGGGTATTAAATGATGATCATTATTAAAAGAGTTGAGTCACGAATAAATACAAATGGACACGTTGTACTTAAATGCTTGACACAAAATACAAAATTAAATTCAATATATCCATCAAATTTGACGATCTTCACGTCACCGACACTAGTTTGATTTCGTGAGTTTGAATCTTGAAACAAAATTTCTCAACGTCGAATATAATTATACATATTTTGAGATTTTGCATGATGATTAACATAGGTCATAGTGTCTAATTTATAAGTTTATGCTATGCATATGTAGACACGTATATATAAGTTTCTTTATATACCATATTAGTAAGTAGCGAATATCTTCGAGATTTAATACTAATATATATAAATATTATTTATACTATAGTTTTAGTCAATTCAAACTTATTTCTTCCAAAAAGTCCTTATATAACATGATCAACGTCTATAAGTCCTGAATTTTGATTTAGAATAAAATAAAAGATAAAATTGAAACACAACAAGAGTCTCAGGAAAAATCAAAAGAGTAAACAAAATATTTATAAAATATAGTTTAATAGTATAAAATTGAATTATAACAAGACAGTCAAAGAAGTTCTGCTCAACAACATGTATCCAAAATAAAAATAGAGCACATAAAAATAAATAATTGAAAATTGTTAAAGTTTTTTTAACTTGGTGATGGTTGAATCTATTTATAGTTACAAAATTGACAAATTTTGGGAAATGGAGTTACGCACCGAATCCATTTATCCATATTATTTCATTCCCCATAAATTCAATTTGCATTATGGCGTTTGCATGCTTTAAAAATAAAATAAAATAAAGTAAATCACATGCCTAGATATGATTTGATTTTGACTTCACAACAACTTTTATTAATTTGTTGAAAACTCGTAAAAACCTTTCCCATCGAATTTTCACATAAGCATCACAAATTCTTTCCTAGTCTCCGAACCTCTATTATTATTTATTATCCACTCAAAAGAACTTATACTATTAAAAAAAATGAGAGAAATCGTCATCTTCTTATTCTTGTAATCCAAAACGTCAGAAAATGATAAAAGAGCCAAGACAAAATTTAATCGAGTTGGATAAAAGTTGTCAAATTTCGTTCTCATTCGAACTACTTGTCACTTGGATCATAATAATCATTTCATTATTTTCGTTTCCTTCTTCTCTTTCAATTATATGGGGATTGCATATTATAAGGCTATATAGCATAACATCATAAATATAAAAATAAAATAAAGCCTATTGTAATTAACTATTTCATATTAAACCTAAATCAAGTCAAGTAACACCCTAGGTACTTTTTTTTTGGGGACCCTAGTTACTTATTCAAATGAAATTTTATGAACTTACTTAATTTTATGAATTCTGATAACTTTTTATGAAAAAAGAGTTAAAAAAAAGTTTTATTTCCTGCTACTTTCAACTGGATCATAATAATCACTTACTTTTGTTACATAGATCATAAAAATCATTTCCTTCTTCTTTTTTCTTCTTCTTCTAAATATAAAAAGTGAGCCAGCTTCGCTTACTCAATTATATAGATTCTTACATATTACAAGGTTATATAGCCAACCATTAATTAAAAAAAAAAAACTAAACCTATTATAATTCCTAAATCAAGTCAAGTAACACCTTTGTTACTTATTCAAAACCTTATAAAAAACTCTCCTAAAATTAATGTATAATTAACACTTCATCCTTCCCCATACAGGACGAGATTTCTCTTTATATATATATTTATTATATATAGTATCTTCTATTATCGCGACACCTAGATCACGCCACGTGTCAGCATCTCCAGTCGAGCGAACTTCCAATCCCGGCAAACGACGGCGTTTTGGCTCCTTAATATAGAATCTTTTCTAATCGCAACATCTAGATCACGCCACGTGTCAGCATCTCCAGTTTAGACAAACTTCTCCGCCCGGTAAAACGGCGACGTTTTGGCTCCTCTAAATAATATCTTCTCTTTTAACGACTATATTTAGATCGCACCACGTGTCAAAATCTCCAGTCGAGTCGAACTTCCCCGCCAGGAGAAACGGCGACGTTTTGACTGGGCTTTCGGAAGGAGACGATGTGACTCGCAGCCATGAACGCCGTGCCTTGCTCGGAGACTCTGACGTCATCCATCCTCAGCTCCTGGAGCCTCCTGACGTACTCCGGCACGTGCTGTAGATCCCACACGACGGCGCGTCCGCCGGGCTTCAGAACCCGCACCAACTCCCCGACAGCGCGCATTCTCTCCGCCGCCGCCGCCGCCGTCCGGTGACCGTGCTCTTTCCCGACGGTGTGCACGAACACCGCCGACACCACCACGTCGAAGTAGTTATCCCCGAACGGAAGCCGCCGCGCGTCGCCCTCACGACACGTCACGTACTCCGCGACGCCCTCCAGACGCGCGGCGCGTAGCGTGGAGACCAGCAGCGAGTTAGATCCACGCGCCCTGTCGAGGCCGACAACTCTGCCTGAGCTGCCTCCCTTCTTGAGCTGCGTCGCGACGGCGTTGAGGAGGATTCCGCGGCCGCAGCCGAGGTCCAGCGCGTGGCGCACGGTCGACCAGTCTCCGACGGAGGAGACCATTTTTTGAGCCATGTCGTGGCGGAGAGCGACGGAGGAGTAGAGGAAGTTGGCGGCGGCGAAGAATAGGCACGCGGCGGAGAGGGCGAGGAAGGCGCCGGAGAATCCGGCGGCGAATCTGGCGGCGGCGGCGCCGGGGAGGATGGCGGCGAAGACGGCGACGGCGGAGGGGAAGTAAGCGAGGTAAGCGAGGGAGATTCCGGCGAAGAGAAGGCCGTGGAATGAGAGGAAGACGATGGTCTGCCATTGATCGACGCCGTAGATTGAGTAGATCTGAGGCCAGTCTTTTCCTCCGCCGCCGGAGCTGCTCACTTTTCCCATTTTGCCCTTCCCAAACACCCGAAATTACTGAAAGAGGAAAGTAGTGGAAATTACTATATAATCCCTTCCCAAAAAGCAACAATTCTCTTCTGAAATCTACGCCGGTGGAAGTGAAGTAAATTACTATTTGCCCTTCCCAAACACAAACAAATACGCCGTGGAAGTGAAGTAAATTACTATATTATCCCTTCCCAAACACCAACAATTCTCTACTGAAATCTACGCCGAGGAAGTGAAGTAAATTACTATTTGCCCTTACGAAATGGTAGAGGAGACTAGATTGAGTAATGAGTATTGACTGAACTATCCAACAACAAAGAGTAAGACTATGGTTTTAAATTATTATTATTATATTGATTTGTACTTATAATTTAAAATAAATTATAAACTTTCTTACCGAGAAGAAGAAGCTCAGATCTAATCTCTGATCAGTGTGAGAAGAAGAGGAGATATTTTGTTCTTCCTTTCTTTCTTGTGGCGATCCCAACACAGCACGTAAAAGGGAAAGATGAGAGCAGAGCAGAGAAAGAGAATTTAAATAGCAAAAGATGAGGGCTTTTTTGTTAAAGATATGTCATTTTTGGGGTTTTTAGGTAAATAACTCAGCTCCGATATTAGAACATGAAACAGAAAAGTCGAAGATGATGAGATCGTTACACACTCACTCACACACACACACATATATATATATAGATAGATAGAAACACTCTTTCTTTCTCGCACTTCTGCTTCACAGCTCAACGCGGTTTCACGTCGGTTTCTTTCTACTTTGTATAAATTTCAATTCTTTTTATAGTAGATAATGCAAATTTTGAAAAAAAAAAAAAGAACAAAAGAAAAATGTAAGCCTGAATATAGATGTGGATTTTGTACGGAGTTTGTTGAGAGATAAAGAAAAGAAGACAGAGTGATTTGGTTGTATCATTCTGATATTTGTAAGGGTTGTTTTTTATTTTTTATTTAATTTAATTATTTTTTGTGAATTTTTACCGGGAAACCGGTTGGACCGGTTGACTTAGCTTTTTTATTTATATATTTAAGTATTAATTAGTCTTGGGTTTTGGAGTGGGAATGAATGAATGAAAGAGGTGGTCTAGTCAGTGGGAAATGTAGAAAACTTCTTTCTTAGTAAAAGAGAATAAAAAGGGAATTTTTGGGGCGACCAACATTTTTGCAATTTGAATGGATGAGTTGAATTAAATGGGGTGATAATAAATAAGAACATTGTGTAACTCGGAAAAAGTGAACTTATAAGCTTTCTTTAATGAATAAATCAATTCAAAGGTTAAGCAAGATTAAATAATTACAAACGTTTTTTATTAACAAGTAAAAAGAAATTTATATAAGAAAAAAAAAATTAAAGCTAAAGCAAAAGCAAAAGTTAAGGCTATATAAAAAATAACGGTCCTCATGGGACACACTAATGGTAAAAGTAAATAATTAACGATAAATTAAAGACAAATGTAATCATTAAGATAACAAAGCTAATTTTGAATCTTTGGTGAATTGCACATAAATATCTCACAAATTGGAGCACATTCAAAAAAAAAAACTTATAAGTTATTGGCATGTAAATTTTGTGATATAGATAAATATTTATAAATTTGATAATGAAAAAGTCATAAAAATCTCATGCGACACGTACACAAAATTGATCAAATCTAGAGGTGACAAAATAAAAACTAAAATTGGAGAACATTTGCATGACAAAATAAAATTAAGACCTTTACCAAAAAAATCGGAAACACAACAACATTTATTTCGTGACATTAAATTATATATTTCACTGTTAAGATCGGACAAACAATTATCATGTTCAAAATTTTACGTACGTGAAACTATTCACAAACGAAAATAGATAAAATGATGACTCATTGCTTCTAATTCATATTTATAGTGAGACAAAATTATTAAATGTGAATTTCTTATCATGTGAATGCTCACACCGATGTCTAAATTTTAAAAAAAAAATTAATGAATCAATAAATAAGTAAGTAAAAGAAAAAGGTGACATATCATTGTTCACCTTAAAAGCTTTGTTTGCATGCTTTTGTGTAATAAGATAAATGCTATGATGCTATAATTGTACTATCTCCAATACATAAATACAAATTATATATATATATATATATATATATATAATTTGCAAAATCTCAAACATAATAATGAGTTAAGGTACAAGCTTGTTTTATTTTTACTTTTCGCTATTCTAAAATATTTACCAACTCGCTTGAGCTTGAAGCACTTGTGTCAGAATTTGTCAATCTTTTCTAAGAAGTTTATAATCTTCTCTAATTAGTGAGACAGATATATCTCTTAATTGTCAAATTTAAGAGTAGTAATAGACTTTTAATACAAGGCACTATACTTCGTTTTCACTACTAACTATTAGTGTGTCTAATATTGGGAATTGAACATGGTTATTGTTATATTGGATTTTTTTTCCATCAAGATCAATAAATTATTTCTGCCGATTACTAAATTTATTACAAAATCCTATAAATTTGTCATAAATTTATATTTTACACAAAAACCCTGTAAACTTGTCATAAAACCCTGAATTGAATAGAAAATCTCAATTTGGAGATTACATTTAGATGTGCATATGTTTATATATTTTTTGTTTTAGATATGTTTGTAATTTATATAGTTTTTAAAATTGAGAGAGAGATTGATCTTTCTAACCATTCTTTAGTGACCGGCTAAACATCTATATTAACAATATATATATATATATATATATATATATATATTAAAAGTATATTTCAAAATAATTTGAAACTTTGAATTATGATTCATTGTTTAAAGCCGAACTACTTCGATTGCACATAGTTTTGTTGGGAAGCGGAAGTCAACAAGATTAGTTTAAGAAATAAAGATTTGTCATTTAGTGATACTACTCAAAGATGTTTAAATCTAATAATTGTATTAAATTAAATTATTATAATTAGAGAAGGGAAATTGGAAAGGAGACAAGTGTAACATATAGATTCCTAAATAAGCACAATGATATCCGCAAATTATGGAATTCGTTGATCAAGACACTTAACAAGAATAGACGGTCCTTTTGAGATTATGCAATTCAATGCTTTGTTTTTTTATTTATTTATATTTTTGCAAACCCCAAAAACACTCACTTTCATTATCGCTATCTTCTTTTGTTCCCTTGATATCAGGTCAGAAAGTCCAAAGTCCAAATATATTGCTCGCAAAAGTCTCATTTTTTTCCGGGGTTTAAATTTACTAATTTGCCATTTCATGACTATGAATGAAGTAAGGACAAACTATGAAGTTTCAAAATCTGGTTTTTTTTGTTATCAAACTATAACAATCTCAAGCTCTCGATAATGAGATACTTTAAAATGCAAAATAGACAAAAATTTGATCGTCTCCATCGAGTAAAAAAACCAGACGTTTTATATATATATATATATATATATATATACCTAACAGTTGATAAATACTCGGCTCAATGTGTTTACAGTCGTTTGTTGCTCATATTATCTCCGTAACTATTTCAGTTTCCAAAAATTTCGTAAACAATTGGACTACTTATTTACCAACAATTTACATAACGCTGAGTATTTCAAAATTTCACCTGATAATAATGTTAGAAAAGTTCGATTTGACGTATGTTTAGCAACTTAAGATAAATTCTCGTTGTCGTCGATAACTTCTGTTTTCAATAATTCATTTGTGATCAATCTTGTTTTAGTCTCGGAGCTTTATAAATTCTACAATTACTTCTTTTTATAAAAATCTATGTTGAGTATGTGATCTCATTGTTTTGTGATGAAAGAATATATCCTCAAATATATAATATCCGAATCTCATACTAGATTAATTATTCTTGTTCACATCTTTGGATTAATTATCTTTTTGCAAGTGGTTATTGTGAAAGTAAATAAACACATTGTAAATTTTGAATTTCAAAATAATGCACACAAATTTAAATAAAAGTCTCGGATGCATTTAAATTTAGTGGACCAAACTTTTTATGATTTTCTCTCCAAACTTTTGACATAGTTTCTTTAGGAAAAGTAAAAGTGGGGTCACTTTTATCTTCAATTACGCGGGAATGACAGATAGGTCAATTCATAAGCTTAAAATCTAAATTTGATTATTAAATAGTAATTATGATGCAAGTGATACTTTAAGACTATTATTTTACTTGCTGAGTATAATAGTTCTTAGATAACTACATTGTAGTAGTGTAATGACTTTAGTCATCGCAAAAAAGTATATCACACTTTAAAAAAAATTGTATTATTTCACTTGGGAAAAATATATTACTTGAAATCTTTTGATGCTATAAAGAAACTAAATTATATTTTTTTCATCTTAAATAAAATAAAAATAAAAATATCAAGAATCACTCGATAATAATAAAGATTAGTCGAATTCGAATTTGGAAATAGTCATCAAAACAACAATAATCATCCAATAATCACGATAGTAATCTGAACGCTTTTGGGTTGTTTTGGTGTTTTATTTCATCGAAAAACAAGCTTATATTTTACGATGATTATGAAATCACTCATAAAATTACTAGTTTAGAGACTATTTATTTTAAAAGGAGTTTTGACCCTATATCATAATAAGGTACGTAGGCCATGGTATTATTTATATCATCGCCGTAACGCTTGGGCTTTAATTTCAAAGTAAATAAGTTTTCATGATCATATTTACTTAATATCAATAAACCAAGTCTCGGAAGAATGAGTAGCTCATAAATAGCCAAATAAATTATTCGTAGGAGAGTCAGTCTTTGGTATTTACGGGTCTATCACGTTAAAATATATTTTATATATATATATGTGTATATATATTTAATTTAAGACTCATATTATGTATATGGTACGTATGATATGAATTAGTAATACATAGAAGCGCGGAAAAATTGCAAGTTGAATAATATTATTGATACGTGCTTATAAATATGTGTATATTCTTTTTTTTTTTACTGAAATTTAAATGGAAAATGATGTCAAAGTAATTATAGTTATTTTAGTATAGCAATTAAAACTTAGTAGAAAATATTATTTCAGTAAGTTTTTTTTTTTTTTTTAACTTTTACACAGACAATTGCAAATGTAGTAGAAAATATATTTTAGTTCAGCTACTTCTGTATTTTAAAGTACAATTTTTTTAAAAAAAATTTTCCCACATCGCATTTGCTTATAAAAAATGAAAAATAAAAGAAAAATTACTAAACGTATCGTACTATATACGTGGCCTATTTTCACAAATATTAATAATGGGATAACGTGGGCCCTTAAATTATAGATGTACACACGATTTATGAACATATTTTATTTAAAAATTATAATTGAAATACTTAACATATTTATTTTGATGTTTTAGGAGGAACTGAACCCACACATTGATAAATCAATGCAAAAACTGTCCACCAAATACTTTATTAAAAGCAACCAAAACCACCAAACTTTTATTGATTTTATTTATTTATCAGAAACTGTCACATTATTCTAAATGACCCCATTTTTTTAGTTGTACTTGGAAAATGCATGCAAGGTAAGCCATTAAACTTAAAACCATTATGACTCGTCTCACATGGAAATATTTGTATCCAAATAATACACGTATGCATTTGTGTAAGCCGTCAATTATAAACAATTAAGAAAAACTTACAGCTAAGGGGTAAAAGAATGACATATTTGTATATCGATCATATATATTACAAAATGGTGTCTAATTTACAAATAACCAACATTTATAAATAATCACAAAATTTGTGCGTACGATTACAAAAAAAGTATGAACCGAATTATTGTTTTTCGACTTGAGTAATCATAAGTGTTATTCGACTAAATTATTCCAAATAATTTTAGAAACAAATTGACCTAATTATTACTACACATTTATAAAACATTGGTTATCATAAAAATACTACTAGTTATACAAGCAGTAACTAGAGTAACCCTATATATATTTTATAAACTTTGTAAATTTGCAACGTCAATTCTTTTTGACAATGTGTATGCGACATACAAATATACAAATATATTACTACACATTTATTTATTGACAATTCTTTTTGGCCAAATAATTTTGTGTTTAGCGACTTACACGGTCCGGAAGGAAAGCTTGTTTTTTACATTAATATATTAATTATTATATAAACTAAACCTCTATACCAAATCTATTTTTCTAGAAATTCACTTTTGCTATTGAAAATCAAATGTTGTTTTAAACTTAAAGAGCACAAGCAATGGCGATATATACGGGACGGTATTATATATATATATATATACATATCCGAAGTTAGATCCATAAATATTTATATATATAGTGTGTATTCATCGAAATGGACAAAGAAGATCGTTGTGTATATATTTTTATAGTAAAATGCAGAGCACTAGATAATAACATGGGATTTTGTTGAACGCGCATTGGGAATCTTATATTTTATATTTGTTTCGAAGGATTTGTTATTAAAATCGTGGCTTTAAATGTGGGGTTGAATAATTACTTACATTCTAATCTTTCTTTGGTCTTCATACACGTGAAATACTTCATGCTTCTGACTTCGGTATAGCTATAACCTAAAATATATATTACATGAATTCCGTAAGTTATATATATTTATGTTACATGAATTAATATTACATATTGACGTAAAATTATTTGTCTAGGATTTTTCGAAGAGTAAAATCTAAAAAAAACTTTTAAAAAATATGTGTTGAGGACATTAATTTAATCTCTCGAAATAACGGTTTGTGTACATTATTTGATCTTTAATAACTAAACCCTAATTTATTTATTTTGAAACCTTATTTTGTCTTTTCTCTAGCACTATAATGTAGTTATATTAATGATGTACGCACTCTATTTTCCGTAGCTGCAAAAACCATCAATAATTTTAAATGTATTTAAAGTAAGAAATAGCTAGGTAACTAAGTAATAATACTATTAATGGGTAAAATACCTAATTTAAACGGCTCAAAGCCCCCAACTTTATTTTTTCGTACGCCTCTCTATAGACATTTATTAATTACATTCTAAATTATCATTTTTTAAGAACTTGAACTTCTCAGCCAAATTTTTTTTTGTCAACTTTTCTA
The DNA here is from genome assembly GCA_958296335.1 of Urtica urens. Taxonomy (NCBI): domain Eukaryota; kingdom Viridiplantae; phylum Streptophyta; class Magnoliopsida; order Rosales; family Urticaceae; genus Urtica; species Urtica urens. Next base: position 24,516,598 of record OY282526.1, on the reverse strand, counting down.
TGTTTCTCTTTTTTTCTCTATCAGCTGAGTACCAATTAAAACCCACGTACACATAATTTAACATACAAAAAATTGACTCTATAACCACTTCAAACATCGATAATTTGAATATACCCAACATTTTATTAATAAATCGAAAATAATCACTGTTATTTATTTACATCTGTTAACATTTAGTTTTTGGTTCAGTTGAATTTTAATATTTTGTTTAATTTTCAACATTTTGAGCATTTTAGTTTATAAACGTTTTTTTTTTACTATTTACAAATTATTTACTAAACGCTGGATAATTCTAAAATGACTATAGTTTACATGAATATATATTATAATTACCCTTAAATATATCAGATATGATACGTAAAATACATAGTCATACTAATTAGGCTAATAGCAATAGCTAATTGATTTTGGATTTTCAACGTTGCATGAGAATTCCATGAACTTATTGCACGTCACAATTTCGTCACCAATGTGAACTAAACTTTTATTACTTTTAACGCTATATCATTATTACTCATCTTAACTATGAAGTTGTTAAATGAATTCTTCAATAAACATTCATCTTTACAAAAAGAAGTTTATGTCTTAAGACTACTTCATTACCTTTGTAAGTACATCACTATATATTATTCGGATTCTAAGACAAACATAAATTTTCAATTTCTTTTTTCAATTCTGTAGATTCTGAATTTGACGTAGTTTTAGGCTGATAACTATTTTGAATTTAAAAATAAAATTATCGAAATTAAAATAACGCCAAACTATTTCTTATAGTCGGTGATTTAGGATTGGGGTTAGAATTCTTGAAATAAAGTTATAAAGTAGATAACCCAAATAACAAGTATATGTATAAAATAAAAAAGATGTGTAATTTATGCAAAAATAATCTAAGAGCGTCCTCTAATACGCTTTCTGTTGAGATGAACGAAGCGACAAAGCCTAAATTTATATAATAATTTATTTTTGTGTACGGAATTCTTAGGCAAGTAATAAAGTAAATATATATTTGACCAAGTGATCTTTCTATAATGTTGCATGATAATTAATTATATTGGCTTATTGCACGTTAAATGATTTCGTTACGATTAGTATTTTTCACAACTGTTTTTCGTTTGGTGACTGGAAATTCCTCAAAGTAAACTATATATATTTGTATAATAAAATGCAGAGAAGCTAAATTACTCATCTTAACTATGAAGTTGTTGGACGAATTCTTCAATTAAACAGCTTTACAAAAGTAAGGTCTCTTAATAAGATTACGTACTAAACTTTATGAAGTATCTCTGCTCTGAAGTGTCATTTGGATCTTAATTAAAATAAATAATAATGGAGAGCTATGTCAGTTATACACATATGTAGAGGATTCATTTATACATTTTAAGTTAATGTAATTACTAATCATATAAAGTATATAGATTTTGGATACAGCTCATGTTTGATAAATTATTAATAAATGTCCCGGCTCAAACAATTTGTTATTTTTTTGGATCGAATCAATCGAAAAAATTATAACAAATTAACAAAAAAGACAAATTAGTAAAAAAAAAATCGAAATAAATATGTAACGTAACTACACTGATTATTTGCAACAAATTAACAAAAGATTTGTCATATTTAAATTTTTTGTACTTATGTTGGCTAATTATTCAATTTTTTGTTAATTTTTTAGTAAATCGGATTATTATCTAAGAAAATAATATGAGTTCATTTAGACAATACATAAGCTTCATGATGTAGAAGAATACGAAATATACAATATGCACATTTTATATTTATTATTTCTATTATATTTAGAAGTGAGATAATAACCAAATTATTGTAATTGCTCTTTCTTTTTTTGCGCAGCCAGAAATATATAGTGGAGTTATACCAATAAAGCCAATGTAAACATGGCTCTCTTTACAGAAATTGGATAAAATTATATAATAAATTCGAATGTGCGTTGGTCCAATATATTTTGCATATATAATAGTCATTATATATCCATACCTAACATTGACTTTTGCTTTTAAAGTTTAAACTATATACCAAAGTCTTGAAAATGAGCGACAAACATTATATCTATATATATCGACGGAAACAAAATAATAAAAAAATACGGAACTAGTTTATTGTGTGAGTGGATTTGGGATGGGAAGTCAAAATTCAGCAATGGAAATTGAACATTTTGTGCAAGATACAACTCTTAAATAATATATTAAAATACACGACGAAAAGCATATAGAGAGTTAGTAGAGAATTAATAGGAAAATGAGGGGAAACTCATTGGCTAAACTTGAACGATTGACTAAGCAATTGAAATTTGAAACTAGTGTACGGTCTCCTAAAGTGCTTTGACTTTTTGAGTATATTATGTACCAAATGTTGTGTAGTGCGATATATATATTTATATATATAAGGTTGAAAAATAGGTCAATAAAATGGTTTCATTGGTTTATTTTGTTAAAATTGTTTTACTAACAAATTGTAATAGGTTAATAGACTAATACGAAAATAAGTTTTACAATACTTTTTTCCTCGCAAATCGCAATCTGTCTATATTTCCTGCATTATCAATATTATATATTTGTTGTAATATTTTTAAAACATATATACTACAAAGCCCACGTATCAAAATAAATTTGTATATTAGTGGTGGACTACACCTTATAAATGTTCCAAAATCTCAGAAGTGCTTATGGGATGATATTTCAAACTCAATGCAATTCAGGTAAATATAATGAAGAAATGTTACTTACTCTTAAGTACGTCGGAAAGTTGCATGCATGCAACGATTGTTCACATTAGAATGAGTCTCATTAGTATAAGTATAAGGTGATATTAAGTACTTAAAAGGTAAGTTTTTCATTTTTATAACTTTTCTATAAAGTCAACAAATAAAATCTTAAATTGTATATGTATTCCCATTTGAAAGCTATAAAAGGGTACACAAAAAAAAAATAGCAACATTTAGATAAGTAGAAAGAAAAAAATATAACTGCAATTAAATGAATGAGCTTAGGCTCTGATATAGAGGATAATATCAAAATATATAGACCTCCAAAAACGAAGCAAATTAAAAAACAAAGCTTCCCTGAAAAAATAATGCAAATTAACATGTAACCGCAATTAAATAAACTAGTTTCAGAGCTTGGTTAAAAGCACATGATTAAAGTAGTTGTGTTATGTGAAAATTACTTGGCAAAACACCAAGATTTTCACGAGCGATCGAAGTACATCGATGATGTTCGTACATGAATTTTTGTGAGAGATATTGTTTGAACCTAAGTATGCATTGATCTCTATTTGGTTGGCGTGTGGTACAAATTTTGTTTTAATTTGTGCTTTAATGTGAGGTTCAATAGAGCTTAAAGACAATAGCTGAAAATACTAATTTACATTTTGTATGCAACACTATATAAAAGGTTATAAGTGTACTATTTTTCTTTAAAAGTAATTGCTATATATGAAAATCTTATACCTTTGAATTTCTCGTCTAAACTTCAAGCCACATATGGATATGATTAATGAATCATTCATATATTAGAAGTACATACATGTATCATAAAATGAAAAAAAATCTTATGTATTAGAAACACCCAGAGCGAGGGAGAGAGAGAGAGAGCCATGGTTATGTCATATTTTTTGTATCCTCTTCTCCTTCTTCTTCATTTGATTTATTCCTTGGTTCAAACTTTGGTGAGAAGAAGCGAAAAGATTCCCGGACCAAAGCCTTTTCCGATCATCGGAAACCTATCGGAGATCAGCGAAAAACAGCCCCACAAATCTATGGCCGATCTTTCGAAGAAGTACGGCCCGATCATGAGCCTCAAGCTCGGCCGAGTCACAACGATCGTGGTCTCTTCTCCGGCCATGGCCAAAGAAATTCTCCAAACCCACGACCAGTCATTGTCGGAACGCACGGTTCCCGAGGCGGCTCGTTGCCTCGATCATTCCCAATTCGGAATCGTTTGGCCGCCTCCGAACGGAGCTTGGAGAACACTCCGGAAGATTTGCAACCTTAACTTGTTCTCCAAGAAATCCCTGGACTCGACCAGCGACTTGCGGTGCAAGAAAGTGGAAGAGCTGTTCGAGGAAGTGCGGGAGAAAATGACGAGTGGCGAAGCTGTTGAGATCGGGAGAGCGGCTTTTAGGGTTTCGTTGAACTCGTTGTCGACCGCTTTCTTCTCCGTGGATTTGGCGGGAAATTCGAGGTCCGGCGGAGATGATGACGTGGCGGTGGGAATCAGGGACACGGTCCGGAAGATCGCTGAGGTGCTGGGAGAGCCTAACGTGGCTGATTTCTTCCCGTTGCTGAGGAAGCTTGATCCGCAAGGCATCAGGAGACGGGCAACGGTTCATTTTCGGAAGTTTTCGGATCTGTTTGATCAGATTATAAGTGAGAGGTTGAGAGTTAGAGAAGAGAGTGACAGTCAATCGGAAGAGAAAGACGTGTTGGATGTTCTTATTGGCATGATCGGAAAAGAAGATCAAATCGACAGAAACTCAATCAAACACTTGTTATCGGTACGGCTCTTTGGCTTTGCTATGTTTAAACTTTGAAAATATATCCTAATTCATTCAATAAATTGTTAGGAACTTGAAAATCTCTAGTTTAATCTTAATTCAATTTAAGAAAATAGATTCTTAACATTCGTATCATGAAAGCGTATATGAATTCATGGATTAAAAATTGTGAAAATAAGTTAAGATGAGTGGTCTTTCAATTGTTGTTTCTTGTTGGAAATATAAGGAAAGAAGCGTATTATTTACAGAAGTTTAGTGTTATATATCTTAATCTACATATGCCCATAAGTGTTTATGAAATATAGATTATTAATTGTAGTATGTTCATGGTGTACAAAGGATCTACTCGGGGCAGGAACCGAGACAACTTCATTGACGTTAGAGTGGTCGATGGCTGAGCTTCTCCGAGCCCCGAAAGTGATGTCAAAATTCAAAGAAGAAGTCAACCGAGTTGTCGGAAAAGGAAACCAAGTCAAAGAATCGGACATCGATCGCCTTCCTTACTTACAAGCCATCGTGAAAGAGACGTACCGCTTACACCCGGCAGCTCCGCTATTGATTACCCGGAGAGCGATCCTCGACGTAAAAGTCAACGACCATTACACGATCCCTAAAGGGTCTCAAATCTTGGTCAACGTGTGGGCTATTTCCAGAGACCCCAGTGTCTGAAAAAACCCTAGCGAGTTCACTCCCGAGAGGTTTTTGGGGTCGAGCGTTGACTTTCGAGGCCGAGATTTTGAGCTCGTTCCGTTCGGGGGCGGTCGGAGAATATGCCCCGGATTACCATTGGCGACGCGGATGATTCAATTGATGTTGGGTTCGCTGATTCACAATTTCGATTGGAAGCTTGAAAATGGCGTCACGCCTGAGACGATGAACATGGACGAGAAGTTCGGTATTACCTTGCAAATGGCCAAGCCTTTGAGGGTAATTCCTATGCTTCTAACATGATTGCCTTGTTTGTTTATGTTTGCGTCAAGCAAATAATATGTTTGGTTTGAAGTTTTTTTTTATGTGCAATGTGCCAATATTTCATGACTTGTTTCACAATATTAAAAGTATTTTTAAATGCTTTTATGTTAAAAAGACATACTTGAGTGTTGAAAATACTTGTGGTGTAAGAAGTGGTATTGATGTTTATGTTCATTTATAGACGTTCAACAAATTGTAAATTTAAACCTTTGATTCTTGGTTAAAGGGTAAAACGTTTGGAGTTTATCTTTCTTTCTTGCATCACAAGTCACTGCAGAATCAAAGTCTTTTCCAAAAAGAGCCGTGTATATTCCCGGTAGAATTGATCTGAGTTCATGACTTATCAAAGCCAAATCCATGATAGCATCAAGGTCATCGACAAATATCCGTCGTATCTACCGTTTCCGCAACGAGGGTAAAAAACTTACATGCTAAACACAAAATTAAAAGCACATCTTTGAATCTACAAAGAGCTTGATTTCATGTTCAGATGAAGAGCTTGCAGAGCCTGAATATAAAGACACCATCTTTGAATCAAATACTAGATATGAGTTTTTCAAGCCGTACCATACGGTTGGAGTCGTCTTTCTTTCTTGCATCACAAGTCGCTGCAGAATCAAGATCTTTTCCAAAAAAAGACGTGTTTATTCCCGGTAGAAAATTGTTATCAATCCATGAATTATTAAAGCCAATAATAAGACTCTACAAAACCCGAGCTTCGACCTGCTTCGTGTTGTTTGGGCAAAACTCGAAAAACAAATTTAAAAAGCACAAAATTAGAAGTACTAATATGAGCAAGCCTGCATAATAATAGAAACATGGCATGCAAAAACTGCCATCGTTGAACCGCCAAAGCATCTCGAAAAATCTGTTCATTTACCAAGTCTCGAGACAAAGTCACACGAATACGAAGATACCATCTTTGAATCAAAGACTCGATAATACGACTTTTTCAAGCCGTACCCTCAAGAGCTCGATTTCATGTTCAGACGAAGAGCTTGCATAGCCTTGAATATAAAGACACCATCTTTTTCAAGGCGTACCGTTAGGAGGCGAAAAGACGAAAAATGGCATCACAAGTTAGAAGAATCCCAGCTGGCGAAGACGGCGGAGATGAGCTTTTGGTGCAAAACGGGGCCGGAGCAAGCGACGATTCCGCGATCGAGGCCGTCCAAGAAAATGCCAGCGGAGAAGTTGAGGGGTTCGCCTCCGGCGTCGGTGACGACTCCGCCGGCTTCTTCAACGATCACGACTCCAGCCGCGTGGTCCCAAATCTTCTCCTTGTACCCGCACCCCGCAAACTTCATGAATATCTCCGCGTCTCCCCGAGCTATGGCCGCGTATTTCACCATGCTGTGGACTCGTAAAGGCTGTTTTCTGATTGTAAATACGACCTCGTTTAGTCTTGCTAAATTGTTATTGAAACGGGTGTTTTTCTTTTTTTCTCTCTCGAGGATGAGAAATTTCATTTTGTAGAAGCTAAATTTGGGCAAAATACCGAAATTGGATTAATTATGTTAAAAATATCTGAAAATGGATTCTCCCCCTGAAATTTGATCAAAAGTCTAATTTCAGATATTTTTAACATATTGAGTCTAATTTCGATACTTTGTACGAATTTCAGTCGACAAAATAAAAAGATTCTCCCCCGAAACTTCTCAGATACTAAAAACTAACTGAAAATTGGATTCTTTACGTTTCAAAATCCTAAACTCAAATGCTTCCCCTATTACTTTCCTCAACATACTCCCTCCTAAAACAATGTGAGACTTCTAAGATATATTCGTCATTCAAATACTCGCATAAAACATATCATCATCATCAATCTTACCTTAAACCAACACTATAGACGAGGCCTCGAGTGAACGAGTGATTCGAGTTCGCCCTCTCGACCGGCTCACAAAACGTCGCCAGCGCCGGATCATCGATCGAAGAAACCCGAATCGCGACACCCGAGTTTTTCGACCACTCAACTTCGCTCTCTCTGCACAAAGCTTGCATCCGAGCCTCTCCTCTCCCTCTCTCCGCGTACATTACACACCCCTTCTCTCTCCTCTTCTTCTTCTTCTTCGAATTCAAGTCCAAGTCCGAGTCGAGGCTATAGCTGAGAAGCTCGGTCTCAATCGGATAATTGGGGCACCCCAAGACTCCAAGGACGACTTTCCCATCTTCGATGAGAGCCAAAGCGATTGCGTATTGATCTCCTCGGACGAATCCGAGAGTCCCGTCCACCGGGTCGAGGACCCAGTGTTTTCCCCCGGGCCCGCCTGAGGAGTTGCACCGAGCTATCGCCTCCAAGATTTGGGAGCTTGTGAGAGGCTTCGGAGGGGGTTTTAGCCTGTATTTCGGGGCTTTCGAGAGGCAATCGTTCACCGAGCTCGTTACTTCCGAGAGAAGAGCGGTTGATTCGGGTTCGGAGAGGGTTTTCACGTCTTCTTCGGCCACGATTGAGATGTTTTCGGGGCCGAAGGTTTCGGAGAGGATCCAGCTGATCAATGCTTGGACGCTCCAGTCTGAGAGTAGAAGGAAAAACAAAGTTTTTGCATCAAATGTGGAATCATGGGTTGCTTTGTTTATGTAATGAATAACCATTTTAAACTCTAATTGAAGATAAAAATTAAAAAGATGCTACCTTTGAACCCAAACAGAATGTTTTCACTATTTTTTTCAGTATATTCAGAGTCAAAATTTTGAAACCCCATGTTTTTATTCGATACATTTCATCAAAATGTAGAATCTTGGGGAGCATTTTCTAAGTAATGGAATCACCATTTTCAGACTCTACTGGAAGATAAGAATGAAAAAGATGCAACCTTTGAACTCCAAACAGAATGATTTCACTGTTTTTTTCAGTAGATCCAGCGTCAAGTTTTGAAATCCTCTCTTTTATTCGATACGTTTCATCCAAATTTTGCATCAAAGGTAGAATCTTGGGAGCTTTTTCTAAGTAATGAATCACCATTTTCAGACTCTGATTGAAGATAAGAATGAAAAAAGATGCAACCTTTGAAAACATTCTACAGAACATGATGAACCCAAACAGAATGATTTCACTATTTTCCAGTACATTCAGCGTCAATCAAATTTCATCCAAATTAAAATAAGAATGAAAAAAACACAGCCTTTGGAAACATTCTCAACCCTTTTCTTATTCAATGCATTTCACCGAAACTTCAAAGCCATCAAATTTAAAACATTCTCACTCTAATTGAAGATAAAAATGAAAAAGATGCAACCTTTAAACCCCAAACAGAATGATTTCACTCTTTTTCAATACACTCAGCGTCAAGTTCTGAAAACCCCTATTTTATATTCAATACATTTCAATCCAAAATTCCAAACCTTCTTATATTGCAAGGTTCAAAACTTCAAACCCAATCAAAAGGCATCAAATTTACAACATTTTCAGACTCTAATTTCATCTAAAAATGAAAAAAGATGCAACCTTTGAACCCCAAACAGAATGAATTCAATCTTTTCAATACACTCAACGTCAAGTTTTGAAACCCCTTTTTTTATTCAATCCAAAATCTCAAACCTTTTTATATTGTAAGGATTTTCAAACCCAATCAAACTTAAAACATTTTTATATTGACAACATTCCATAGTTTTATTAAAAACCCAAAACCCCCCAATAAAATAACAAAAACAAATATAAAAAAAAATTAAAAAATTACCAGCAATGGTGACTAGAGAATCATCATCTTTAGACTGAACCTGATCTCTGTTCGTAGAAACCAAACTCTCTTGAACTCTCTGACACAGAAAACAAGCCATGTGAACGACTTTCACCGCCACATTCAATTCCTCAGACCAATCAATTACTCTCTCCATTTTTCCCAACTCGGAATATTCCGAGCCAAAGATCGTTCCTTTTTCCTACATTATCAGAGCTTTCACGAAAATGAGAACGATGATGATGATTCTTCACTGATACATATAAATGGGTTCCTTTTCTTTTTTGTTTTTGGTTATTAGCTTTTGGGAGATTTTGAGGTTGTTTTGGGTGCAAAGAAAGCGGTGATATCAGTCAACATCGGACTATAATTGTGCACTTTTTTCTGATTGAGAACAAAATCATGGTGTCTTGACTCGTGGCTCGATAGATTTCTGACACGTGGAAGTCATGTTTCTTTTCTCGACTTAATAGGACTTTGCTCCGAAAAAGATGGGGATAGTAAAACTTTTAAATCATTATTATTGCTAATAAATAAGAAACTTGATAGTCTAGTTTAATGGTGATGAAACTTTGTATTAAACATGAAAAATTACACGAGTGTAAGGTGCAAATTGAACTAGGATTAGGATTAGGATTATGAGAGAATTCATTTCCTAAACTTTATAATCAATAATATTAAAATCTTGAATGCCCTTTTATATGAATACCATCTCTAGCTACACCAATAATACTAATCATCATATTTAAATATAGGATAAATATACTAAACCAAGCCAAAAGATTATCAAAACTCTAGACTTCCAATATCTTAGAATAAGAGATTAAATTAGGATATTTTACTAGTTATGATAAAATAAATGAAATTTTTCAATATTGACGAATACGTCGAGTATATAGTTTTTTATAAGTTTTGATGATGATTTTGAGTTAAGTGCATTAAAACATGGTTTTATCGATCACTAACGGACGTCGTCTTGTGCTTTTTTTATTTTATTTTCTTTCATAGTAACACTAGATCTTTGATATTTTATTTTATTTATATTTCCATATCTACTTATAATCAATTAATTGAAACGCACGGTGTGGAAAAAATTGATTTGTATTAATTGATATTGAATCTATTTTATGAGAAATATTAAATGGACGAGGACTATCATGAGCTATGTATGAAAAGCTAGGTCATGTATTTGAGAAGTCGTCAAAGATAGTGAATTGAATCAAAACTAGAAATATGAAATTGTCAATAACATCTATTGTTTTTGTTGACACAAAGGCATTACCGTCACCAACCATATGTTATCCTTGTAATGGGACTTCAATTAATCCGTGGGGCACAATTCTTGACAAAAATAAAAGGTTCCAAAATTCAATGTTCCTATTTCTAATTCATTTCATCTTTGTATTTCACTTGCATCGATCGAATTTTCAGACTCTCTCGTCGTTATTTGATAGTATGGACTAGTTATGAAAACAAGAAAATATATATTTTGTTTGATAAATCGACATATCAATTCTAGGGATAGATCTTTTGAACTAAAATTCAAAGGTTTAATAATGATGGCGAGCTAACATAAAAATATGTCATGCGTATTCGAAAAAGAGAAATTGCTCACGCTGTTATTTTCGGCGCCAATTTTTCTCATTTTCTTGAAAAATTATGAAAAATTTAATTTTAACATCATAGGACAGAAAACGAGTTTGCCTGAATATGAAAGAGTTATTAAGTATAATAAGTTTACAAATGTAGTGTATTTTCACGTTTGGTTAAACTTACGTTAATGTTCCAACTCAAGTTAATTTTTTGTTAATGACCGTAATTTAAAACACAATATAGTAAAACAAACACAAATAATTAATTTGACACGTAATTACTTGGATCATTAAAAAAATGTTATACATATTTGAAATGAGATAATAAAAGTTGCCAATTTTGTGAATATATGAAATCTAGATATCTAAATACAAGTTAAAAATAAATAGAATGAATTATAGAGTGGCATCTCAATACAAATGCTAATAAATGTTAAACGTAATTACATGCCCCCTCATTTTCAATACAAAAATGCATTGAAAAAATTGTACGTCCTTATTTTCTTTTTTTGGATCACAATGCCTCTCACTTTGTCGCTATAAAACAGGTGAATGCATGCATCATCCATTAATACTATCGCGTATTTATATATCCCAATAAATAATGCTGAAACTGAGTTAGCTTTATTTTAGATCTTAAGAAACCTTTTAGTACAATCAACTTCTGAGTCTTTATTTTCAAAACTAAAGTGATTGGCTTTTTGGTAAGACAAATGGGTCTTTGGGGTTAAAACCCACATCCAAAAGATTAAAGAGCCAATTACAGCATGCATGCAATTCATAGTTATATGATTGATCTTGTTAAAGATTTTGGATGTTTATCAACTAGATTCATGTATGTTTTGTACAAATTTTGTAGTTCTTCATTATCGTCTTCAAGTGTTCTCCTAATGATTGGTCATTGGTACTTTAATATCGGCAAACAAGTAAAAACGATGTTTCTCTCATATATACATATATATATATATATACATATATTGTTGTTGACACGTAATTGCAAAGGAATGTGCTCATATTGGCTCATGACTACAAAACCATCTAATCGGAACGGTTAGTCAGTGGTAAGATTCTACGTGTCCCATTCATAATTATATCGTTCGTATATGTATTATTATATTCTTTAAAATATATACGTTGTATATGAATCAGATGCAAAAATATATCTATCAAAACAAAACCCACATATAATTGTGTGAGTTAGCTTGAACTTGCAATGATATGTCCTTCTCATAATGGCTTAATATAATAAGTAGGATCATAAAACAAAAAGACAAAGATGATTATCATAACACATATATACATATATATATATATATATACATGCAGAACTTGTTCAGCTGCATTTGTTTTTCTTCTGAGAGAGTCCTTATTAGAATAAAAACTTATAGATAAACAAAAATATTCAGAAACTAAATGAAATAAGATCAATAGACCAAGTTTCTAAATATATATTAAAAAAAAACATAAAAAAACCTCTCTAGATCCTTCTAATATTTTTCTACGAATACATAATATAATAATTGAAAGCTCGTAAATGCATCCCTGAAATAAATAAATATCTAGATAGCACTTGGTTATTTTTGTCTTCTTCTCTGTATAAAATTTTATCCATTGCCCACAACAAAATTACCATGAAGTTGGTTATAATCATAATTCTCCTTTTTGACCCCTCATAAACCACATGAACAACCTAAAATGATATTCTCTCCCTTTGCCACGTGTCACCCATCCCAACTTTCACCTATCTATAAAAATGTCTACCCATCTTATGGTCATACGTATATGACATATGTGTAGAGAGATATAGAGAGAGAGGAGAGAGAATGGTGTGTTTCTGCTTCATGGTGGATCAGAGGAGGAAGGTGAAGCGGAGCAAACCGGCGGCGGGGACGTGTTCCCGGTGCGGCGGCGGTGCCAGCGTGGCAGACATGAAGACGGAGACCAGGTTCTGTTGCGTGCCTTTCTATTGGACCACGTGGAAGGCTATCATCTGCACTTTCTGTGGAGCCATTCTCAAGTCTTATAGATAGATATATTTAACAAAGATCATATTATTCTCTATTTTTCTTCTTTTCTTTTTCTGTTGTAAATTAGTCACAACTCTTGAGACTTTTTACCTTTTGAATTTCATATATATATATATAGTGTTGAACTACGCTCATATGTATATTTTGTTTTATGTTAATGAATAACATTTTCAGATGTTTTAAGAAATTAATTAAATCAAAGCAATGGTCATATTTTCTTTTCTTATTGCGTTGTAATTTGATCTCTTGAGACTTTACATTTTTTTCGTATATATATATATATTGTTAAACTACATGCATATGTGTATTTTTTTATGTTAATGAATAAGTAACATTTTCAGATGTTTTTAAGAAATTAAGTTAATCAAAGCAATGGTCTTTTTGCTTGGGTAATTATTTTGTCCAAAAAGATATGTTAATGAAAATATTTAACATTTTTGGCCAATTTAAATCTAACAATGGATCATGGACTAATCTAAATAAACTCCATCTTTTCGTTTTCATATTTCTCTATTATTTATTAACTTATTATAAATATTTTAAATGTACTTTCTGTATTTGGTTAAAATTTAATTTAACAGATTGTACTTGGAATGCCATTTCGGTACACCATACTTTAATGTTGTTTGCGTCTTGCAATTGATTTCTAATTATTTGATCAAAAGCGTGATAAATATAACAATTTAAGTAGCGATATATACATGAAAAAAGCTTTCATTAACTTGAGGATTTAAACTGAGAAAGTGTTACATAAATGTAACTTTTTATATGTATTATTGGCAATATGATTTCTGATGGAATCCAACTCTTTTCGAATTATATATAATATATATAAATATATATTATAGTTAATACGATGATAAATACGTACATTATAACGGTGCATATATTCTATTATTTTAATATGAAAGTATATTAAGTATGGAATGTCTCATAGTGACGTATAGTATATTTGATGAGTGTTACTAATACCGATTCTACTAAAAACATTCTGTTCAATTTCATTTTCCAATGTTATGCATTTATTTATATGCAATTTACATAAATATCAGAAGATAAGTATGAATTCAGATAACTGTTTCCTTTGGAAACGTACACATAACCACACTGCAAAAATTAATTTTTTTTTTATATAAACCTCATGAAAATAATAAGCAAGCAAACCATGTAAAGACAAATAAATTTGCAAAACTAATTAATATCTCTTGAATATTTTTTATTTCAAATTAAAATTGTATGGATGAGTTTCTCTAGCTATATTACTTACAAGAGAGTGACCTATTAGTACATAAATTATTAATAAACAAACATATACAGCTCATTTTATCTCATAATTTCCCATTAGGCGTGTGAAATTCGATATCTTTATTAATTTAACATAATAAAAAATCATACTTTTATACATACAAAAAATAAATGAAATATAGCTAACCGACTTGAAGTTCACAAAAATCCAATGAACTATTAAAGTTGACAAAGTCAAAAGGTTCGGATAAATTTAAAACCATTATTTATATACATATATATATATATATGCAGTTGACTTATTCTCTTTGCAATTCATTTATATTTATAATATTTTACCGTCCAAAGTACGACTTTGTTCTCATTCTTGCAACATTTAAGCATGGCCTTCATTCTCATATGAAGAGAAAAAGATAAATATAAGACACGTATTATGAACAAGTCAATAAAAGAGAAAGGCCCATCTTACATTTACATGTACACGTAATACAAGAGTGATGGTTTTAAATACATGCAAAATTAAATGACTTATATTCAATGCTATTTCCATTAGTAGATAAATGAAATGTCGGTCGTGAAATAGAAGTCATGTAGCCAAGGAATAAATCTAATATTTTATAAAATATATTCAAGATAAAATTAAGTAAATTTACTAGATTTTTATAACGTTTTTTTATGGCCGTCTTGAGTGTGTTACTCCGCCAATTATTATACACGTACAATTTGATATTACAAATCTATATTTAACTGAAATAGCAAAAATCATGAACAATTGAAAATACTATTCTAATTTCAAATATCGCAATTTATTCGCTTAAGATTTTGAGAAAAAAGTTAAAGTCTTGTTCTTTCAAAATAAAGTTTTACGCGCACATTTATTTTGATATACATATATACTCAAATTACTTCTTTCATATGACAAGATTAAATCCTTTCATAACAACTGCCTCTTGTATTAAGATTAACATGATATAAAAATAATTGGAGTCTTATACTTAACATAATTTAAAATTTAATCGACACTTATTGCATAATTAAGATCATTAAGATAATAGTTGTATATAATACAAGATAAATAGTACGTTCGAAAACAAAAGTGGTAGATACGTTAATTTTTGAACATCACAAATATGAGCTTGGATCTTTCCATAATGGAATTGAATGACAAAACCTCATTTGTGTTACGTATCTAAGTTCAGCCCATATTTATACAAATGAGCCCAAACAGAAAAACATAAAACATTTAGGCCATGATGACGTGGCCAGATGGAAAAACACACACATGCAAGTGAAAACAAAAACCACGTACTCTTTTCATGTGCGAGAATTAAGAAACAAAACAACGTCAGCCACGTGTGGAAGGCTCTCTCTCTCGTCGAAGTCTACACGAACTTTCGTCTGAAATTCTCAGCGCGTAGAAACATGAATAATGAAAGAATGTGATACGAGAATCCAGACGTATAATAAAAAAGTACACCCAAACATGTGTGTGTTTTTGTGTCGTGTCTCACGTAACACCTATCCCCAAATTATGCACCACTAGTTTATGACTTTTCCTACGTTAAAATTTATATTAGATGAATTCTTTCAAGTATCACCTTATTATTCATTTTTTCAAAATTTATCTATTTCTTATTAAAATACAAATAATTTTTATGTGAAAATACGAAATAATTTTTAAAAAAATAAAATTAACACAATTATCTTATATTATATTATTGATCAAAAATTAGTTTTTTTAGAGGTGCAGTTGTTTTTAATTTTTTAAGTTTAATTTAGAAAAATAAAAAATAAATAGTAACCGATTGACAAGGATATGATATAAAATGCAAAAAAAATTATTTTAGGGGTATTTTAAACTTTTGTACTAATATTTTGAAAAAAAATTATTTTTAGTGTATTTTGAAAAAATCAAATACAAATCGTGGTATTTTGGACAATTTCGTTTTATATTAACGATTCATGATGAAAATATGGAGGATGTTTTACTCTTTCAATACACCATTCTATTGAATCAATTTTTTTGTTGTTGCTGAATTTTCGCACTTTTTAATAAATCATAAATTATTTATTCAACTAATTCAAAAGTTTATCTATTTTACGGAAAGTATAGTAACTCTAAACGAGACTAACAATGTAAAAAAAGAAGTCAAATATTGATACGTTATGTGTGTACGTCCCTTCCTTTGTAGCATGCACAATATAATATAATATATATATATAATAGTGATTTGTAATAAAAACCAATTATTGGAACTTAATCGGTAGGTCATTTTTGTGTCCCCATGTTTTGGGATTCACTTTATAATATTAATATTATAAGAAATTAAATCTCGAAACATAGTAAAAAGCATCTTTTAATTAAGTTTCACTTTTAAGTTTTAACAACTCATCAAAAAGCGTCTATATCTCTAATTCTTTATCTTCTTTTAAACAACTCCGAATTCAGCGTTGACTTTCGTCGAGGTGTTGACATTTTGACGTGCATTGTGGCGCGCTGTTGCATGAACCGCCGTGATTAGTGGTACACGTCAGCACTTGTTTATTTTATATGCATCGCTTTTTTTTGTCTCTCGTCGTTTTATTATCTCTAACTCATATTAACGTGTCTAATTCTTATATGATTTTTGAACTTTTTTTTTCAATCAAATTTTCACCAACTTTTAGCGTTTTATGTACATAGTCCTAGACCTTGTATATATATATATATATATAATGTGAAGCATGGGTATGTTACAATTGACAGATGATTGGATTTTATATAAAATATCCAATTATATTTAGAAAACGACATTTATGTTTGAAATCGACAAAAAAAATTAAAAGAAAAGTTAAAAGACTAAAAATGGAATATAAATTTTAGATTTTTTTAATATATTAAAAAAATAAAAATAAAAGTAGTGATATTTAAGTTTATTAAAAAAAGAGATACTTAAATCAAAGGAATAAAATGTAAAAAAAATTATTTCAACTAACTCAGATATATATATATATATATAATTAATTTATAGGATATTAATTTTGGTAAGCCCTTTATATATATCCATGTGATAATAATTTGACGGAAAAGAGAATTTAATATATGATAATGCTCGAGGGATATCTTATTGTCATACATGTCTGTTTCAAAAATCTAAAGAATCAACAAAGATCACCGTCAGCTTGATTATACGAAATTAATTAGTGAGAGGGTAGATTAAGGAATTATTTGACTAAAAATAAACTAATTAAGTAATCCAGAAATGGTGTGAGATTGATCTGGACGTTCCTATTTACAGCATGTCGTGGTCAAGATCTAATGCATGTGTTATACAATATTTAGTCCCATAGTAATGCCCATTTCATAATCTAAGTTTTTTTTGGTTTTGGATTTTTTTTTGTCATTTCATATATTGATTACAAATTATCTTAATTTCGTATCTCACAAGGAATTCAATTTCAATCGAAAAATTGACCACGCATATATAAAAACAAAACAATAAATTCAATTTAAAACGGGTGATTAATAAGATACGAATACAGTATCTCTTGTACTCTTCACTTGATTGAGAAAATACATAATTTTCTTCTAATTTTATACTTCAGATTGCAAGGCGTCACACCGACACGCTATCAATAATAAATGGATTTAACCGAAATATTATTAACTGTTATTGTCATTCACCTGGACCTAAAATACAAATTCAGTTACCTTAGATTAATCGAATTTTACTCGGTTAAAATTAATCAAAAGATTATTTTTAACCGAAATTCTAGTTATAATTTATAGAACAAATAATTTTAATAGACTAATTTCAATTAAAAAATTCATCAAATTTACTTTATTACTTAAATATTCATCTTTATCTAAAACCACGTTCCACTACTCGAGCATATCACTTGAAGCACCATTATCCCATATTTTGATTTCAACACAAAAATGTCAAATGATTGCACTTATTATACATTAAATAATGATAACACTTATCCAATATAGGTATGGATGATACTCTTAACTATGTGGATAGTATTACTATAGATGTTTTTTCATGCTTCAAAAATATGTAACCAATCAAGTTGTATAATTAATTACATTTACACACATGTACTTAATTAGGTACAAATATAGGAATGCTATTCACACCATATTTCACGTCACATGGCTTTGTTTGGTGATTTCCGTATTATAATGCTTAGAGCAAGCAAGTCAAGGTTCAAAGTGAAAATGCTTGTTCAATATTCACTTTCTTTTTTCAATTGTGTCACACACTATTTTGGACGTAAAACTAACTCATATAATTACGTATTTTGAAAGGCTTTAGAAACGAATACGGAAAGATTTATTTTTATTACAAGACTTGACTTCTAATGTAAAATAAAAAAGTTAAAAGCCTAAGAATTGTATGCGTTTGGTCAAATTTTGATCAATGTATTATCATTTTAAATGTTATTTATAAGATAATTAGACGTTTCTCATATTTTCTTAAGGATTCTATTTATAAAAAAATCGTCTTAAATTTCTATCAATGATAAATAATCAAACTAACCAATCACTCAAATGCAACTAATTAACCCTCTACTAACATATATAAGAAACGCTAGCATGAATTTACCAGCAAATTTAGCTATAACAACACAAATTCGCAACGAATTAGGCGAATTTTTGTCATGTTCACCCTTCTACAGTTACCGTGATCTAATTTAGCGATTAACGAGTTACGTGTTACAGTTCATCACAGTAAAGTATGATAAGGCAAATCCAATGACATATCTTAAAGCTACTACAAAGCCAAGATCGACACTGCAAACTCAGACGTGCCAAGAAAGACGATCAAACTAGTCGATTTATGTAGAGTGATGATGAGAACATCCTAGTTGGAGTTCCTTATAAAAGCCATTTCCAATTTATTTTTCGTAACTATTCCTACTATTCATTTTCTCGAAGATAAGTTTTTTTGATATGCTATATATCATGTACAAAAACGAGAATGGAGTAAGATTTCGAGTTTAGGTAAAACTCTTATCCGATATGATTATCGTGTAGTTCGTTAGATGATATCAATTAGAGGAATAATGACATATTTACTAATTTAATAATGTATGATTTATAACGATGTTTCACTCTTATTATCATTATGTAAGACTTTGAGAACTTTGAGGTATGGTATCACTATGGAGATCATATATATTTGTAATAGAGTTGTCCATAACTTACCTAAATTATAATAGGGTATGGGATTTAACGGAAAAAAGTTGTTAATTTTTTTTGTTTTGTAAATTTAGAAATTGTTCTTGCATAAAAAAAACTATACCCAACGTCTTATAAACAATCGGTAAATATCAGGCTAATGTGTTTACACGAATTTGTTGTCCACATTAATCTAAGAATTATTTCGAATTTTGGTTATCCATTTTAAGTTAAAATAATCTAAAAAATTGCGTTAACACGTTGAACTTGTTATTAACAACAATATTTCAAAATCCTTAAATGTTTTTATATATATATCAGTTACCTTAAAAAGAAAAATAATTAACACCGTTTGTTGACGGCGTAACAAACCTCTAAACGCCGTCTCAAATCTCAAAGCCGCGTAATTTGTGGGTCCCACAAAGGTACCACATCGGTCCCAAAGCCCAGCACAAATTGACACAAAACCCAAGCCTGTATTTTCTAATACGCTTTTAAATCATTATTAACTACAATAATATTTCTGTTTCAAAGGAACAAAATTGAAATACAATTAATCAAAAACATATTTTAGTTGACCCCACACTCACCAACAAAAACAGATAAAAGAGAAATAAAAATGACGAATACCAAAGGCTCCTAAAATAAAGAGAGTCTGATCAGAAATCAGAGTAAGAACTTTCATGGGTTTTTCCTCTTTTTGAAAATATTAATAATAATAATGATATATTTTATCCTGCTTGAAAAACATATTATTCTGGATGTCAATTATATGATCAACCCACAATTCTCCGAATGTAAACAGCTGGTTTTTTTTTTTAATTAAACATTTATTTTTAGTTAAGGAATTTAGGAGTAAATATGAATTAGGAGTTTTTTGTGTGTGTCTGTGGGACCTCCACATCTTCTCTGCCATGTAAATGACAGCCTAATCACACAGCCTGGAAAGGTTGGCTTTCATAGCCACACTCTAAACACAAAAAAGCTACTCAAACAAAAACAAAAAAAAACCCAAAATCAAACATTTTTTTTGGGGTTTCATTTTCCAACTGGGTTTCTTTCTCTACCTGTTCTTCTTCTTCTTTTCAAATCCACTCTTAAAAATTTTACAACCCAAACAAACCCAATTGCCCAGCTCTTCTTGTCTCTCTCTCTAGATGAGATAAACACATTTTTATGCATAAAGATTTAATCTTTTTAGTTCCTGAGCTCTAACTGAAACTAAAGCTCAAAGCTTTATTCTTTCTTCTCAGGTGAGTGAAGTAAAGGTATTGTCTTTATCCAGTTTTTGGGGTTAAAAATAAAAAAGTTCATATTTTTTCAGTGCCCAGATATTTCATGAGGTGCTTTGCTTACCCAATATCATTATCTCAGATCTGGGTCTCCTAAATTTCATCTCTTTTGAACACCCCACATACATTTCTTCTCTAATGTAACCAATTTTTAATTTTTTGGGGAAATTCCATTTATACCGAAATTGAGAAGAGAATGACGAAGATAACAACGATAGTGTTGGCATCATTACTATCTCATTCTCTTCTTCTCGCTCTATCGTTGGCTTCTTTCACTCCGGTCGATAATTACTTGATCGTCTGTGGCGCGTCGAAGCGCGTGGATTTCGAAGGGAGGACTTTCGTGCCTGACTCGGATCACTCTTCCCTGGTCGTGAAGTCCGGCGAATCAGCTTCTTCCACGTCAGCGAAGTCTCCGTCGCCGATTCACGACTCGGCGAGGGTATTCTCGTCAACTGGCTCGTTCCGGTTCGAGATCGAGCAGAAAGGAAGGCACTGGATCCGACTCCATTTCTACCCGATCCGGACCCGAACCCGGAACCTGGCCAAAGCTTCCATGAGCGTGGTCGCCGAAAACTTCGTCCTCATGGAAGACTTCTCTTTCAAAGGAAGACCCATTTCGGAGGCGGTCACGAAGGAGTACTCGGTCAACGTCACCGTTGACTTTCTGACATTGACTTTCGTCCCGGCGAACGGCTCGGTGGCGTTCGTCAACGCCATCGAGGTCGTCTCGATCCCTGACGGAGTGTTTCCTCAAAAAGCTCAAAACTTGATCCCTTTCGCCGGAGAATTATCGGCGTTGGCCACGGAAACCGTTTTCCGGCTGAACATGGGCGGTCCGGCGATAACTCCGGCGAACGACACCCTCGGTCGGAGTTGGGAGACCGACGAGAAGTACCTGCACGTGAACAGCTCGGCGGTGAGCGTGAAGATGAACCCGGCGAGCGTGAAGTACCCGCCGGAAAACTCGCCGGAGATCGCTCCGAACCTCGTCTACGCCACCGCGGAAGCCATGGGAGACGCCAATGTGTCCAACGACATGTTCAACGTGACGTGGGTCTTCGAGGGAGTCGACTCTCGGTTCGAGTACCTGATCCGGGCCCACTTCTGCGACGTCGTCAGCAAAAGCTTGAACGTCTTGGTCTTCAGCTTCTTCGTCAACGACGCCGCCGCTCTCTCGGGCTTCGACATGTCCTCCTTCGCCGGAGACCTCGAAGTCCCTCTATTCCGAGACTTCGTCGCCGGAATTTCCGCCGGAGAAGGAGAGTCTCCGGCGGGGACGATGACCGTCAGCGTGGGCCCCGACTCGAACTCCGACGAGTCCAACGCGATCCTCAACGGCCTCGAGATAATGCGACTCAGCAACGAGTTTCGAAGCCTCGCCGGAGAATCCCCCGCCGGAAAATTCCTCCGGGAAGACGATGCCCGGCGAGGCTCCGTGAAGATCATAATCGGATGCGCCGTCGGAGCGATGTCGCTCGCGATTCTCGCGATCGGGTTCCTAGTCTTCGCGGCTCGCCGGAGACGGGTGAACTCCGGCGAGGAGATCGCCGGAGAAAACTCGCCGGAAAATGCCCCGTGGCTGCCTTTACCGATGTACAACGGCGGGGGATCAACGATGATGACGAAGATGTCGACGAACTCGAACAAGAGCGGCGGGACCGCCAGCTGTATCTCATTGGGGAGGTACTTTACGATCAAGGAGATCATGGAAGCTACCGGAAAGTTCGACGAGGGGGCGTTGTTGGGTGTGGGAGGGTTCGGGAGAGTGTACCGCGGGACCCTCGAAGACGGGACCAAAGTGGCGGTGAAGAGAGGCAATTCTCGCTCCGAGCAAGGCATGGCTGAGTTCCGAACCGAGATCGAGATGCTCTCCAAGCTCCGACATCGACACCTCGTTTCCCTCATCGGATATTGCGATCAGAGGTAACATAAAGTTTTCACCTTTAGACCATAGAGAGAGAGAGAGGGAAATTTCATTTACTAAGCTTGTTTGAAATTGGAAGTTCGAGTTATAGAAGAGAGAAAGACCTTGTTCAAAAATGTGATGGAAAGTTCCAATCTTTTTGGACATTTTGGAACAATAGAGGATAAAGTTCTAACCTTTTTATACGGCATTTTGAGTTGTGGAAGAGAAAACGCTAGTTGGAGTTTTTTGGGTATTAAGAACATTTTTTTCCTGAAAAATGTGATACTAGTAGATGTTTTTTTCGATTTTAGAAAATGAAATTTCACTTCTCGAACACCCTTTCTTCGTCATTTTGAGTTATAGAAGAGAGAGAGAGACCTTGTTCAAAATCGGTATTACGAGTTTACAGGTTTATTTGAATTTCAAAGACATATTTATCCGAAAACACCACAGAAAGATCCAATCTTTTTTCAACATCATCGAATCACTAGGAGGCCAAACGATTCACACTAATCACTAACGTCGATGAAAATCTCCCGCACGTGTTTATATAGGTCGGAGATGATTTTGGTGTCCGAGTACACGGGTTCAATTGGTTTTAAAAGCATTTTTGTCCAAAAACGCGACATAAAGTTCCAATCTTTTTCGACATCATCATATCACTAGGCCGTCGTACTTGTTCAAAATCGGGATTTTAGTTTTAAAAAAAGTTCCAATCTTTTTCGACATCATTGAATCACTAGGCCGTCATACTAGTTCAAAAAATGAAAAAAATCTCTCCTTTTCATTACTAATGGCCGAGTTTTTGTCACCAGGTCGGAGATGATCTTGGTGTACGAGTACATGGCGAACGGGCCCCTCCGAAGCCACCTGTACGGGGCGGGCCTACCTCCGCTGACGTGGCGGCAACGGCTCGAGGTCTGCATCGGGTCGGCCCGCGGGCTCCACTACCTCCACACGGGCGCGGCCCAGTCCGTGATCCACCGCGACGTCAAGACCACCAACATCCTCCTCGACGACGCCCTCGTGGCCAAAGTCGCCGACTTCGGCCTCTCCAAGGCGGGCCCCGCCATCGACCAGACCCACGTCAGCACCGCCGTCAAGGGCAGTTTCGGGTATTTGGACCCCGAGTACTTCCGCCGCCAGCAGCTCACCGAGAAGTCCGACGTGTACTCCTTCGGCGTGGTCCTCGTGGAAGTGCTCTGCACCCGGCCCGCGCTGAATCCCGTCCTCCCGCGGGACCAGGTCAACATCGCCGAGTGGGCGATGACGTGGCAGCGCAAGGGCATGCTCGACCAGATCGTGGACCCGAACTTGGCGGGAAAAGTGGACCCCGCCTCGCTGAGGAAGTTCGGGGAGACGGCGGAGAAGTGCTTGGCCGAGCACGGAGCGGATCGTCCCTCCATGGGAGACGTCTTGTGGAACCTCGAGTACGCGCTGCAGCTCCAGGAAGCTTCCGCCGAGGCTGCGGCCGCCGAATCGCCGCTCGAGAGCAGCACCAATCACATCACCGGAATCCCTATCGTCGGAGGGGAATATTCCGGCGAGGGGTTCGAGAATAGCCTCAGCGTTATTGGAGCAAATGGAGCCTCCACGGACGAGGACGCTGCGACTAGCGCCGTGTTTTCGCAGCTCGTTCATCCTCGGGGAAGATGAAACTATATCTATATATCAATATATATGTATAATTTTTTTTTTTTTATACTTTTTTTTGTATTATATGTCAATTTGTTTATTATGAGTGAGTGCTAATTGGTACTCCGCATAAAAAAAAAGAAGAGAAATTTCGTTTTATGAACTTAATTGTACTAAAATGCTCTTAAAATATCTGAATTCATCTGAACTCATCGAAATTCATCATAATCTGACGGAATTCACTCTGAAAAAACAAATTTGTCGACGGAAGTCATCGTATTTCATATGAAATCATCAGAAGCATGGTCCTCTTGGAAGTACTCTGCAAGCTCGAATTGATGCGAAAACTGAAAATTAGGAATTTTCTTGCAATACAAGTTACAGAGCCGTTAGTGATAAAGCTTCTTCATTACATCGGTGTCAATTTGAATGGAAAATATTGACTTGTAGTACAAGTAATAGAGCTGTATTGTTTGTGAGAAGAGTAGACAGAAAACTAGTTCGGTGCGTGTAAAGAAAATACAACGTTTTAATATATATTACTGGTAATTGACTTTGGATTCTAAAAATCAATTGTTAAGTTAATAGAATAGAGACATTACTGTTGCTTTGTTTTATAGGCAAGGCATGTGCAAAAGCTATAAAAAGCACATCACTTGAATTGGATTGCTTTTGTTTGACAAGGCATATTTTGAAAAATAAAAACATGAGTTGTGTGGTCAGAGTCTTTTAGCTATTATTTATTACATTGATCTATCATTGTTACCCAAAAGTGAATAAAAAACTTTGCCTCACGCAATCAACTTTATGAAGATAAAAATACTGCTGGAAAAGGATTTTTTCCTTTTGGCCTACAAAGGAAAAGATGGATAAATTGCCACATATATATTTGCATTACATAGTGACAAATAGACTTTTATGTACTACTGATCATGAATGCATTTTTTTTCTTCTAGTTTCAAGCCGGCAATGCACATGAATCCTCAAGTAAACTTGATGAATTTGTACATCTTTTTGTTAAAGGTTAATTTCACATGGGATGATGAATATGTATTAAATCATGTTTATTATAAACCGAAACACTAATTGAATGAGAAAAGAGCATAAATATAAGTTAAGCTACAAATATCGACCAACACAACGACAATTAAAAGAGGAGTCTTCGGTATAATAAATAGCTCGTCGATGATAAAATTTAAGTTACATCAAATCAACACTTTACATAACATGTGAATTTTAGCTCACTTGGTTCCTTCTGAATAATTTGAATTGTAGTACATAGTAAGCTAATTTTTGCTTGCTAAATTGATAACCTAGAAAAAGGAAAAACAAACACTTTGATTGTTAAAGAGTTTCAAAGGAAGAAATACAAACATTTATCTTCAAATTTTTACTTCTTACAAACCAATCCATTCCCTCCAACACCATTCCTTCTGCAATCCAAAAACTCAAATCCTTTCCCCAATACTCCTCCCACTTTCTCTTCTTCATCCAAGCTTTTGTAGTCATTCGAAAACTTGCAAAACCCGCAATTCGCCGACAAAAGTGAAGGCGTCCAATACTTATCCTCGCCCCCCATTATCGGCATTGCGACTCCGGGTTTTGTCGGATTCTCAAAATCCGGGCTATAAGTCCTTCCTAAAACCCCTTCGACTTGTGAAGAAAGACCTAAAAATCTGAATTGGACCTCTAGATGGGCAAAGCAATCATCCACGGGGATCCGGTAAGAGTGAACTCTATCATCCTCTTTTGTAATCGGAACAACATTCACCGAGATCACCACCTCTCCGGGAATCGAAATCGACACGCTATTTTTGCTTGAAGTTCTCTCGACTCTGAACCCAGTTTCTTCGCATTCCCAAGACGAGGATAAAGTCTCCGGGAGAAAGATCTCTTGGCCGGAGAATGAGAGCTTAAGGAGGTCGGTGTCTTCGTCCCAAGTCGAGGCTCGTTTTGCTTCTAAAGTGAAGTTTTTCGAGCCGAAGAAGAGAATTCCAAGGGCTTGGATCCACGTGAAGTCTCGAGTTCTCCCTTGGGGTCGGAGACCAATGAAGCGAGCGTTGATTTGGAGGTTCTGGTCGGAAACGAGGGCGTAGTGCTCGTCTCTCTTCCCGTGGAAGTAGAAAACTATGCCGTCTCCTCCGATGAAGCGAGGGTCTAGGCATGCTGATCCCGGACCATTACAATTCGGTTTCCTATCTACGAAGCCCGAGAACAATCATGTTAGACCCGATAAAGGATCTATATTCTTCACAATTACACTATACTAAACTATCAAAGTTTCAAAAAAAAAGTTGTTAACATAAATTTATGAACAAAAAGTTGCGTTTTTAAACAACATAAAATGTTTGTAATTAAGTTGTAAATAACAATCGTGCTTAAATGACAGCCGTTTACATAAAATTATGGACCAAATTTTCCTTTTGAATTCGAGTAATTTTAATAATTATTCGGGTTCAACTAGTCGAATAATCTTGTAATTAGACATACTGGTCCGACTCTTTACTACACATTTACAAAACGTTATCTATTATCAAAATACTACTAATATATATGGCTAGTAACTAACTAATCATAAGAAGAAGAAGAAGAATAAAAAACAAGAACGAAAAAATAAGTGTCTTACTACGGCATTCAGCAGCACAAACCGGAGATAAACAATTGAGATGACAAACTTTAGGAGAAGTTGCATTTGGAACGGTCGAAGGACATTGATTAGGGCACGGTATCTTCTTCGTGAAACAAGGGCTTCTTTTATTAAAGCATGTCACATAATTCTCCGCTTCTACTAAACTCACCACAAACAATGAAATCAAAACTATGATCAAAACTCTTTCCATGAAGACACTATAGGGAGAGATAGTGATGAACAATATCGTTTTTGTTCATAAGACATTGTTTGTTCTCTTTTATAGATGTACAATTTTAATTTATTATTAGTATTATTGGATCCAACAATTCTTGGGGAGAGATTTTTAATCTTAGTCAATGCATTGGTATGTGTTTTGTGAAGTACATTTTAATGTCAATTTGGCCAATGAAACGGCGATATTTCATGAAGTATTAGTGTAAGAGTGAAGCAAAAAAACTCTTCATGGGTTGGTTCTAAATAAGTCAAGTTTGCATATAGTGATATTGTATTGAATATTGATCACATGCATGTGTGTGGTGGGAATTAAAAAATAGTGAGTTAATTATATATAATTAAAGAAAACATTAGCCTTTTTAGATATTCTTATCTTGCTGTCTCTCAATCAATTCTTACGCTACTCCTTTTAGTAATTCTTGTGTGGCCATATATAATGTGTTTGGAATTTAGATTGCCTTTAAAGATTACACATTATGTTTATATTTTATGTCTTGTCACGGAGATTATAGTAAACATAATTATTTAGCATTTGCTTAAATCGCTACCTTTATTCTTCAACAAAATTATATGTCGTTTCTATGAGTCAGCAGAGTATGTGTCGTTTATATAAGTCAACCAAATCACTTGTCGTTTCTATAAGTCAACCAACTTCATATGTAAGGTAAAATGATAGATTAGCCACGTAAATAGAAGTAAATCAGAAATCATATCAAATTAAACTTGGGCTAGCTAGGCATGTATAAGATCGAAATCGAGGCCCAAATATACACTGAGTCACAGTCACTCTAATTTCCGATCTTCCCTTTCCCAACGTTGATTTCAGAGAAAATGAGAAACCCTAATCCCTAACTCACGAATTTCCCCAAATTACTCTATAATTTCCGAACTGACCGCGAGTTTTTACAGAGACGATAAGGTAAAGCTTTAACCTTTAAGCTTCTTTTATTTCATACATTACGAGAAGTTTCAGGCTTTCAGCTCTCATATACTGCAATAATCCTTTCTTTAGAAATATTCGTTTTTTGAGTATGGAGAGACTTTGAGTGAATTTGAGCTTGAACATAGATAAAGATCATTTCTTTGTTCTGTTTATCGTATAACAGATCTTTCATATAAAAGTTTCCGATCTTCCCTTTCAACTTGATTTCAGAGGAAATGATAAACCCTAATCCCTAACTCACAAATTCCCCAAATTACTCATAATTTCCGAACTGACGCGAAATTCATAGAGACGATAATGTAAAGCTTTAACCTTTAAGGTTCTTTAATTCATACACTACCAGAAGTTTCAGCTATCATATACTGCAATAATCCTTTCTTTAGACATATTCATGTTTTTGAG
Source organism: Urtica urens (assembly GCA_958296335.1). Lineage (NCBI taxonomy): Eukaryota > Viridiplantae > Streptophyta > Magnoliopsida > Rosales > Urticaceae > Urtica > Urtica urens. The sequence goes on along the minus strand of OY282526.1, from coordinate 24,488,365 downwards.
TGAGTTTGAGCTTGAACATAGTGATAAAGATCATTTCTTTAGATTGAGTTTGAGCTTGAACATAGTGACAAAGATCATTCCTTTTGAGTGAGTTTGAGCCTGAACATAGTGATAAAGATCGTTTCTTTTGAGTGAGTTTGAGCTTGAACATAGTGATGAAGATTGTTTCTTTCGAGTGAGTTTGAGCTTGAACATAGTGATAAAGATCATTTCTTTATTTTGTTTCATCGTATAAAGGTAAATAGGAAATACAATGATCGCGACGAAAGGAAGAAAAGTGGTGTCACGCGCCGGAGAATCTCCGACGGGCGCGTTCGGGTCAAGCGCCGCCGACGACGAGATCATAATAAAACACCGCCTCCTAACACGCGCCACCACCACGCGTGGCGACCCACCTTTCAAAAAGCTCCAAAAAAAGTTCGCATCTTTCTTCTCCGAAATCGAAACCGACGAAAACCCGGAAACCGAAACCGCATCGAAGCTCGGCCGAGCCTTCCTCCAAGAGCTCTCCACCTTCGAAATCCCTCTGACGAAGAGCAAGGCCGCGGTGGAGGCGAATCAGCGAGAGAAGGTCCACTTCGAGGACTTGAACGAGGAAATCGAGGCTCGAATCCGACGATCCCGAGTCGAGATCGAGAAGCTGAAGGGGTCGCTGGAGGAGAGCAAGGCGGAGAGGAGGCACAAGGAGGAGTGCGAGTCGGTGCGGAGATTGATCGCGGGTCAGCCTCAAAGAGGGCGAACCGAGCGGGCCGTGGCCGAGCTCGAGGCCGAGATCGCCGAGCTCGAGAGAGAGGAAGAAGCGGCGGAGAAGATGATCGAGCTGAGAAGGAAGCAGTTTGCTTTGTTGATGCACGTCGTCGATGAGCTTCAAGGGACTCTTGATCTCAGTGGTGTTGTTGCTCCATCTTCGGATCCCATGCTTCTCGATTAGTCCGAGTACGCGTGTGAGTTCTTTCTTTCTTTTGCTTCTTGTGATTGTGTTTTGGTTTTGGTTTTTTTTTTTGGGGAATTTTTCGTAAAAGATTGAAAATGTTGGGTCATTTCGAAAAGCTTGAAACTTTGGCTGCTTTTGCTAATTGTAGCCAAATGTAAGTTCCGATCCCATGCCTTTAGGTTAGTCCCACATGTGAGTTCTTTCTCTAATTTTTTTCTTATGATTCAAGGCTGTTTTGATTTTGAGTTTGGGCAATTTCTCGTAAAAAATTGAAAATGTTGGCTAATTTCGAAAAGCTTGAAACTTTTGGCTATTTTGGTAACTGTAGTTTCAAACGGCTATTGTACTTTTTGTACACTTGATAAGTTGCTGATCCTAGTTTCGTTCGAAGAACTGTCTGTGTCCCTTATTAAACACTGTTTTTATTGTTTGTATAAATAGTTCATTCCGTGAAGGCGTTCCTTTTTTTAATCGCCTATGAAGCTGTGTTACTTGTATTTTTTCATTGTTAGAGAGTAGGAACATAATTAATTGGTTCTCTGTTTTTAATTTTGGTAAAACTTGGTGTAAAAAAGTCTTGGGACTTCTTTAACTTAATCAGGATTCATTTTGTATTCTGTGCTTTCTTTTTGTTTCTGTAATGCATTCAAACACAGTTTTGAAACATGCATGAAAAATTAGCTTTGAAGCTCTGATGAGAGAGTGAAAATGACAGGTTTGCTTGTTTAGGTAAATCCTCAAATTGGGCTTCAAGCTTACAAGTCAAAGGTGGCGATTCGAGGGCAAAAAAGACGATAGTGCCCTGGGATTAACGACTGAAGCTGAGCTTTCTTGTTAGGCAAGAAACGGGTCAAAGTACAAACGAACTATTTATGTGTAAATTTTATGACAATTTGAAACAGGGTCTTTGTGATGAACAAACATGAGCTTCTTTCACTACTTACTTGACTTCTCTCTGTACCAAGTACTAGTGAAAGAAAAGTAAACGTTTTTACTAACAGTTGATAAGTTCGAGCTAAAATCAGTAAGATTTATAACAAAAAAATATTAAATAATTAAATAATGTTCACGAAGCCATACCAAATTTTTTGATATGAATAGTTTCAGAATAATTTATTGCAACTCTATTCTTCAAGTTTCTTTTAAAAGTCTAATTAAAATGTTATTGAATTAAGAAAACAGTAGTAATTTAAATTATATTAAATCAATCAGTTAACTTGTTTATATATTGGTCGGGTAAACTATTCTTTTAATCAAATAAAACTGTTACTTCGATTATTTCTCAAATAATTTAATTTAATTTTAACAACAAACAAAACATGGACTGGACCTGTGCATGAGAAATTTATTCAGGCCCATCACTTTTTCAATTTCCCTCCCAATATTCCTCAATTCACTTCACTTCCGAATCACTTGAACTCGCACCAGAAAAAGAAAAGAAAGAAAAAAGAACCCCAATTCGGAATCCAACAAAAAGTCTCCATCTTTATCAACTTCCGAATCGACCCAAGTCAACGAAGGTGAGTTTTCAGCTCCTCGAACAACCTCACACACTGAAAAACACATAAATTTTGGATAATAGCCTCGTTCCACACACAAATTCGAGTTAGATCACGTCATTTTCATTTCTGTCTTCGAGAATCAACCCAAAGGCGCGATCTTTACACCAATTTCTTCGTTTAAAGATGAAAATCGAAGATGGGTCAGTCTCAAAACGCTCCTCGAGAAAAAAGACAAGCTTTTTTCAAACCCACGACGAGGAGAATCAAACCGGGGAAGAATCCTCACGGAAAAAGATAAAAACAAAGCTAGATTTAGAGAAAGAAACGAAAACAGAAGCAATGATAGCTTTGTGCCTAGGCTTCCCCATAGACCGGCTTCTCGAGGAAGAAATCCGAGCCGGGGTGGTCCGAGAATTGGGCGGGAAAGAGCAAAACGACTACATTGTGGTGAGGAACCACATTCTCGCCAAATGGCGTCACAACGTTCGAATCTACCTCTCGAAGGAAGAGATCAAGGAGACCGTGAGCCGGGATTACGCGCACTTGATCTCCTCGGCCTTCGATTTCTTGTTCTTCAACGGGTTCATCAACTTCGGAGTTTCGCCTTCTTTCGAGCCTCGAGTGGCGATTTCGGGGGAAGCGAATCGAGGCTCGGTGATCGTGATTGGGGCCGGGTTGGCGGGTTTGGCTTCGGCGAGCCAATTGTTGGGATTCGGGTTTAAAGTCATCGTCTTGGAAGGGAGGAACCGAGCCGGGGGTAGGGTTTATACTCGGAAGATGGGACGGGACGGTAATTTCGCGGCCGTGGAGCTCGGAGGGAGCGTTATTACGGGGGTTCATGCAAACCCTCTTGCCGTTCTCGCAAGGCAACTCTCCGTCCCGCTTCACAAGGTAACTCGTTGAGATGGAATAGAAATTTCATTTTGTAGACTCGGAAAAGTTTAAAACTCATTTACTTTGAAGGTGTTAGAAAGAAATTGTACTTTTGACCGAATTTTAGACGGAAATTAGGATCTTCGGGTAAGGCTGGATCTCATCGGAAATTGGGTAACATTAACCGATATCATGGTCAAAACTTATCAAGCAGTTAGTTTTTTGGACCTCAAAGTTAACAAAATGTTAAGAGATTAGACTTTTTGCTTCAAAAGTATCTACGGATTGACTTTTGTCTCATACGTCATCGTATAACGTCGTACTTTATGTGCATTGTACGACATCGTATGGCATGAAGCTCAAAAGGGTAGTTTTCAAAAGTTTATTTTTAGATATTTTTGATATAAAAGTTATAATCTTGATATTTTAACAACACGGGTAAGAACGAAGCGAGAATTTTGGTTAACGGGTGGCCAAATGTTAATAAAAATGATAACTTTTTGATCCGTATATATATATATATATATATATATATCTCTTTAGGTGAGGGATTTTTGCCCGTTGTACAACCCGGACGGCTCGGAGGTGGAGAAGGAGGTCGACTCGAAGGTGGAAGTGATCTTCAACAAGCTTCTCGACAAGATCTTGGAGGCTCGAGAGAAGTTGGGCGGATTCGCGAGCGACGAGTCTCTCGGGTCGGTCTTGGAAAAGCTCCGGCGGCTCTACGCGGTGGCCGGCTCCGGCGAGGAGCGGCGGCTCCTCGACTGGCACCTCGCCAACTTGGAGTACGCCAACGCCGGCTGCCTCGCCGACCTCTCCGCCACCCATTGGGACCAAGACGACCCCTTCGAAATGGGTGGAGATCACTGCTTTCTCGCCGGAGGAAACTCTCGCCTCATCACCGCCCTCTCGCAAAACATCCCCATTTTCTATTCCCAAACCGTCGAATCCATTCGCTATGATGGTCCCGAGGGAGTCGAGGTCGTAGTCGCTGGAGAAAATCGAGTTTTCCGAGCCGACGCGGTGCTCTGCACGGTCCCTCTCGGGGTCTTGAAGAAGAAAACCGTCGAGTTTCGCCCCCAGCTTCCCCAGAGGAAGCTTGACGCTATCGAGAGACTCGGGTTCGGGCTTCTGAACAAGGTAGCGATGCTCTTCCCTCGGGTCTTCTGGGGCGAAGAGCTCGACACGTTCGGTTGTTTGAACGAGGATGGAGCTAAACGAGGAGAGTTTTTCTTGTTTTACGCTTATCATACGGTTTCAGGAGGTCCGGTTCTTATCGCTCTCGTGGCCGGAGAAGCCGCGAAAAGTTTTGAATCCACAGATCCGAATATCTTGCTCCATCGTGTCCTAAACGTCCTCCGAGGTATAATAAAAAACCACCCTTTTTAATCTTCTATGTATTTGATTTTCGAATGTTACCTTTGTTGCGTTTTAGGTATATTTAAACGTCCTTAGAGGTAAACGAATCACCTGTATTTGATTTTTCGAATGTTTCAAGAGAAGTTTGTGTTTCCTTTGTTGCGTTTTAGGTATATATAAACGCAAGGGCGTTGAAGTGCCTGACCCGATTCAGACGATATGCACGAAATGGGGCAGCGATCCCTTATCTTATGGTTCGTACTCTCACCTGAGAGTCCGATCATCCGGCTCGGATTACGACGTTCTCGCCGAAAGCGTCGGAAACAGACTCTTCTTCGCCGGAGAAGCCACGACGAGCCAATATCCGGCGACGATGCACGGCGCTTTCCTAAGCGGACTCAGAGAAGCTTCGAAGATTCTCCGAGCCGTGAGCCCCGAAAAGAAGAATCTCTCCCTCCAAAGCAACAACAATTCCGAAGTCCTCCTCGACCTTTTCAAGAAACCCGACGTCTCGTTCGGGAGCTTCTCGTTCGTGTTCGACCCGTTCTCGCGAGACTCGAGCGCGATGGGACTCATGAGAGTCAGTTTCGACTGCAGAAGAGGCGATCGGAGAGAAGATAACAAGCGCTCGTCGTACAGTTTCAGGAACAATTTGGATCCGCCGGTGCATCTCTACGCCTCGGTCTCGTGCCATCAAGCGAAGGAGATCGAGCTCGTCAGAGAAGGAGACGAAGCCAGGCTTTCGTTTTTGGTGAAAGACTTGGGCTTGGAGCTCATGGGATTGGCCGCCATTGGAAACCTCGAAGCTTCTTTGATCAATAGTATTGCCACCACCAGAAAAGGCCGAGGAAGGAATCGGATGTTGGCTTGGCAGTCTTGACATCTTAGGTTATTAGAATCTCGACTCGTTTTTTTTGAAGCTTAGATTGAGAATGAACTGATTATATCTCGAAATATTATTGTTCGCCGAAATGAAATGTATTCTCTGCGAAAACTGGTTCTTAAAAAGAAGTAGTCCCTCGTTTTTCACGGGGGAGCGTTAAGGGTTCAGGGTTTAGGGTTAAGGGCGGTTTTGAGATGTTTGTTTTTGTATATATATATATATATAGAACTTCTCTTCAAGCTTAGATTGAGGACAACTTATTATGTCTTCAAAAATATATTCTTCACTGAAATTAAATCTGTTCTCTGCAAAAACTGTATATATATATATATAAAATTTATTGTTCACTGAAATGAAATGTATTCTCTGGGAAAACTGGCTCTTAAAAAGGTTTACTTGTGAAAGAAGTTAACCCTCGTATTGTCACGGGGGAGCGTTTTGCATGAAATCGAGGCAGCTCTGGCAATCGCAGTTGGGGAATCGGCACATGAGACACCCGAAACAGACGCACGAAGTACAGCCCTTGCAGGCTTGACCCTTCAAACAGCCTCGGCTTCCCATTCGGCTCTCTCGCTCCTCGTCGTCTTCGCACCTTATTCTAAAACAACAATAAACAATCAACATTCCAAGTTTTGTTCTTAGAACTGTCTTTGTGTCCCTTACTGAACACTGTTTTCATTTGGAGGGTTTGTGGCTTTATTATAGCCAGTAATTAGTGAAATAGCCTGAATTTTCGAAACTATTTGTTGCGCAAATTTATCGAGAGTGTCAAAAGATTTATTGTTAGTCTCGGAGTTTGGCTAATCTACTATAAAATCGATAATTTTGGCTATTTTTGAAAAGCTTGATACTTTTCAAAAAGCTTGAAACTTTGGCTAATCTACTAAAAGATTGATATTTTTTTTGGCTATTTTTCGAAAAGCTCGGAAGTTTGGCTATTTTTCTAATCTTAGTTTAAAATGGCTGCTATTGTATTTTTTTACCGTCGATAAGTTGCTAATCGTAGTGCCAAATTTACGAAAATGCGCCTGTGTCAATCAATTTTTTTGGTATCTTGTGCCAATATTCGAGCTCTAAATACTCACGGGTGAAAACAGCGATCACAACATTTTAATTAATCGAAACTAATTAAGGGTTGAGATAAAGATGTAATAAAAAAAAGTCTACGGGTATGTGGTCTTTTCTACTAGCAAAGTGGGGAAAAAAGTAATTTTTAAGAAAAGTCGGAAAAAAGTGATGATAAGGGACACGAAGATAAGTGACATTTTGAGCAATTTCTCAAAACGAAATTCCATCCCCTTTTCCCACAATTAGTCTAAAAAGGAAAGATAGTAAAAAAAACGAACTTACGGGAGAAAAGGGTGATCGCGACATTTCCATCGCTTGGAGGACAAGGCATCGTGGTAGAGCTTGCATTGCTCCTTGGAGCGGAGGAGGAAGCGACGTAGCTTGAGGCAGCGAGTGCATCGAACGAACTCGTCGCGGTGGAAGTTCCAACGTCGACGAACAAGGCCCCGGCTCGGGAGATTCGAGCCGTGCTTGTAGAACTTCAGAAGCCCGGCTCGCCTAAGGCTCACTTTCGAGACCTCCTCGTCTTCGCATCGCAATCGCTTCGGGATCTTCGAGCTCTCCAACATCACCCAAATCCGGTTCTTCCAATCCCTCGCTGCGTTTAGCGCGTGCTTCTCAAACTCCCCCGGGCTCATCTTCCCTGTCCCCATTCTCGAAGAAAGAGAAATTTCAGTTTCTAAATTCAGTACGTTACGAAATAATACCGTTAAAGCAAAATATCTAAAAATTGATTTTTGACCACCAAAATGCCTTTTAAGCATTGATAATTTTAGAATTACTTGTCACTTAAGATTCTCGAATTATATCCATTTATACAAGAACTTCACTCAATAGTAAGCAAATATCTTTTTTGTTTAAGTAGGTCTCACGTATTAATTAAACACCATAAACTCAAAACGAGCCTACTAATTTTCTCTATTGTATTAGCTCTATAAAACAAAATAGGTGAAATGTGAGTTGAAGTTAAAGCTACTTGCTTCAAGTTTATGTTTTTAGACAATCATTAAATTTACTCTACGGTTTAATTGTTCTTTATATCAAAATTTAAAGATAAGAAATATAGTGCATATTTGATAAAAAAAAATAGAAGAATTGTAGAGGTTGCTCAAGTTGTCACCTTCTTTGTTTGTTCATTCTATCATGCACACACACATGATAGAATTAAATAAAACCATTAATAAATATTAAAAAAAACTCGCCTTCTTTGTGTTCGTCGTTGCATTGGCAAATGATGAGAAACTGACCGGAGGTAAAGATTCTGAGAATTCCGACGACGTCCCCGAATCTGGAATCTGTGCAGCCACATGTCATCTCGATATATGTCTTCTTACACGTCACTTCCAATACTCCTTTCTCCTTCGCTTCGTTCATCATCGTCATTGACGGACTCTCTTTTCTTCCTACGAAATTACAATAGAATTTCTTTCGATGATTATCGAACAATAATATACCTACAAAATGTAGTGCTATTGTTTCTAATGATTGTAAATTACAATGCCTTTGATTACTTCATGTCTCCTTATTTTTAAAGTTCAATTTGTTAGCAATATTAAAACAGAACAAAATTAAGACGAATTGGCCCCTTATCCTTTTATTATACAAAATAAATCTTGATATAACAAAATATATTTCTATTTGCACGTACAATAAATTAGTGATACATATGCAAAAAAATTATTGACTAAGGCGAATTGGAATGCAATGAGAAATTAACATTTGCCCTTGAAGTATGAACCGTAATTTAACAACTTAAAATATGATAAACTCTTCATACCATACTCCTCAAACTCTTCAATGTGCATATCTATACATTTCCACAACATTGAGGTAACTATTAAAAATAAGGTTCAATTTCACTATCGACTACAATAATCGATTGATCTTCTCGATGATTGACAATTATAAATGTATTAGATTTTGATAATTACACCGTAATTTTTTTATATAAGAGTATCTAGTTTTTCTCCTTATATGTAATCCATAGTTTTCAAAGATTAGGAAACATAACAATACAAAGATCTACGACAAATAGAGATAATTTTACGAAGGACTTTGCGAAATCGAATACGAAAATATTGACACTTCAATGAAACTAGAAACCGATTTTTTTAACCCCAACATATATTGGAATATATCTCGACATTCAATATTTCGTCAACTATGGAGAAAAATGCAAACATAAGTCGCCATAACAACGAGAATAAACTTACCTCGGGCCGCCATTTCCAGAGTCGCTTCTTTAGCCGCCGCTTACATTTTATTTTGTTATAAGCTAGGGTTTTCTAATGACACAAAGAATAACATAATTTTTTCTAATTTTTTTTTAATATAGAACAAGAGTTGAGTCATGATTCAAAGTACTTATCACCCAAAAAAGGAAATCTACAAGGATTTGTTTTCAATTCTCTAAATCAAAGCCACATTTATTGAATTCCCTTGAGCATGGAATACAAGTGTAACGCTAAATATAGCCGACAATTTGAGTGGTGTGTTTCTCTCTCGCAAAAAATAAATTGCTTGGAATTCAATCTATGTAGCCGATTCGTATTTATCGTTTTACTCTATAAAAAACTATGTTGTGGTTTCGTATTGCAATAGACATGTGTAATCGAGTAAAACTTTTGATTCTTATGAAATAAAATGAACGAAAAACCTTGACATATACTCTCGTAAACGTTACTGAAATCGTAGTCTTGTAAATGTTACCGAAAGTGTTGATCTGATAAACCGAATAGTTCATAATAGTATGAACATATAGAACACGGCGATGAGGGAGTAGTTCATAGTAGTATAAACACATAGAACATGGAATAAGTTTGCATCTCATGGTAGCTTTTGAAACAAAAAATTATTGGTATGAATAACGCAATAGAAATTACTACAAATATACTTGGATGCCATGGGCAGTCCCATCATTTTTTCCATTGTTGGATATTTTCTTCACATAATTTTAGCAAAGAAGATTTGCAGGCTAAACCAATATAAATATATTTTATTTTCAAATACGACATAATTTATTTCCTTACACATTTATTAAACACAAAATCTCAACTCAAAAGATTTAAGTTATTCCCGTTAAGGACCAAAACTCCCAATTTTGATATCGTAAATTGTCGATATCAAATAAACTAAGGAAAAATTCATGCGACCTTGAAAATAAATAATTTAGGCCATGCTTAATTTTTCAATTTCTTATAAAAATTACATATTAAAATATGTTGCAACTAGTCAATCTGCTAGTCATTTTTTTAATATTTTAACCAAAATTTTGTTTTTATTAAAAATAAAGCGAATGAACTATTTTCTATAATGAAATAAAATTTTCTCTAATTTTTAAAAATGGGAGTGAACTACTCAATAAGCCATTATATATTTACTTTTATTTTACAAAAATTTCGTTATATAAGAATATAAAAAAACCATAAATATAACTTGCAACAATAATAAAAATATATATAAAAATAAAACCATAGAGAAAATTAAGTCCTTTTCATTTCTTCAAACGAAATGTGGGCATTACCAGCTTATCCAATATTCACTCTAAAACCCTCACTTCGAACATTTACAGTGAATTCAAGCTCTCACCTTTCTCTTTCAACAGACACTCCTTTCGTTCCTCAGGTCACCTCTCATCCCATTTCCTTCTCAATTTCAATACCCACTTTTTTATTTTCCGTGAAAATTGTATGGAAGCAAAAAGATTGAATTTTTATTAATTTTGTTTGTATATGAAAATTCAAGGTCGTTGAAGCTGTGGAATCTCTGTACTCTGAGTTCAGAGAAGTTGATAATTTGGTGGCGAAAAATAGTGCTCGTGTTCTCAAAGCATTTCAAAGAGCAAGAGTTGGGTCTCATGTGAGAATCTATGTTCTCCTTTTTTAATATATCTATTTTTTTATGAACCAAACAAATTTTTGCTCTAATGAGTTCATACTAGGTTTGCTTAACTTTGAAACTTGTATGCAAAGATCTCAACTTTAGGTGATGGCAAACAAATACTTCATTTGTTTAATTTTGAAGAAGCTGAAATTGTAGTTCAGCTATTTTTTATGTTAGCCAACATAAACGTAAAGAATTTAAAAATAGCCAATGTTTTGTAAATATGTTATATATAGCTATCGTCCTTACATGACAATCGCTTACAACAAATTGTAGACCAAAGTAAGTAATTTTAGGGGTTATTCGGGCTAAATTTTTCCAAATAATCTCGTTAACAGATTGACCTGTCTATTTACTGCACATTTAAAAAACGTTAGGTATTATCAAAATAATACTAATTTATATGGCTTGTGACTAGAATAATTTATTTAAATTGAAATCAGCACTTTGCGGGTTGCACCGGGTATGGCCACGATGAAGCCGGTGGACGAGAAGCACTCGATCAAGCATTTGCAGAGATCGTTGGTGCTGAGTCAGCGATTGTTCGATCCCAGGTCTACATTCAAAATATTTATTTATTTTTTGATTTTCTTTGCCTTGTTGTTTTGATCTCCAAGCGAGTTTTTTGCTTAAATTTCTCGTCTTCCTGGCGTCAGTTTTTCTCAGGAACTCACGCGATAACTTGTGCATTGTTCGCTTTTCTAAGGCCGGGCGATGAGGTGAGTCGAAAACCGGAAGTGAATTTACATTTTTGCCCTTTAGACAGGTTTTATTTTATTATTTTACTAAGCATGATGTCAGCTTTTGGCAGTTGCCGGAGCTCCGTACGACACCCTTGAGGAAGTCATCGGAAAAAGAGACTCCAATGGGATCGGATCGCTGAAGGATTTCGGCGTGAAATACCGAGAAGTTCCGGTAAAAAAATTTCTCTTGGGTTTTTTTTTCTTTTAGAAAGCAATCAAATTTTGTGGTGTTAGGTAAGATAGTCTAGTGGTAATACTACACCAATTCCAGTTAGGAAGTCCTGAGTTCGATCCCCACAAGCAGAAAAAAAGTTGCCTTAAAAAAACAAATCAAATTTGTTGACTTTTATGCTTTGTAAGCAATTTGATTGAACTTTTTCAGCTCGATGAAGAGGGTGGGGTTGACTGGAATGAACTCGAGGTGGCTTTGAAGCCGGAGACAAAGTGCGCTCTGATACAGAGATCACGTGGTTATTCTTGGCGAAGGAGTTTGAGTGTTAGCGAAATCGGAAGGGCCATAAAGATGATCAAGGTAAGCTTTGATTAAACCGTGTAGATAAAATGAAAAAGGAAAATTGTAATTTTTTTTTTACCCAATATCGAAGAAAGATTCTCGATCTTACTAACCAAAATCAAGCTTTTGAATTTATAGTAGTGTTGATGATTAAGTAGCACTATGTCACAAGCTCAAATTCTAGGACCCGAAACTTGGTGTAGAAGTGTTTATGTATAACTGAATCCGAATCTAAACCAATTCGAAATGAGTCACACAGCTTTATGAATCTTGTTGAATCCCTCAATACTTTTCGAACCGAGATCTTTATATGTACAATGTAAAACATAAAAAAATGTGAAATGCATTTACCTTATTGTCTTTGTCTTGAATTTCTAGTCACAAAATCCGGATTGCTTGGTCATGGTGGACAATTGCTACGGAGAATTCGTGGAAGCGTTCGAGCCACCTTCTGTGGTAACTTTTTTAGCTTCTAATTCAATTTTTTTCAATTTAAAAAAAAAACAAGAGGATAATAGTTGACTAATCATGGTTTCAGGGCGCGGACCTAATCGCGGGTAGTTTAATAAAAAACCCGGGCGGCACGATCGCGCCATGTGGCGGTTACGTGGCGGGAAAAGAGAGGTGGGTCCGAGCCGCGGGGGCTCGATTGTCTGCACCGGGGCTCGGAATCGACTGTGGCTCAACCCCGGGTGATATCATGAGGTCCTTTTTTCAAGGCTTGTATCTCTCACCCCAAATGGTTGGAGAGGCTGTCAAGGTAGGTGATATTTACGCACACAAAAAGTCTAAAATAATTCAAAGCACTCCTGTTTATTTTTTTCAGTCGATTTTGAAATTTAATATTTCAAAAATTTGAGATCAGATTGAAGTTAATATTTGCTTAACCGCGAAACAAGAGTTTCGAATAGAAATGACTTACAAATAAAAACTCATGAATTTAATGTCACGTAATCAGTTTAGTTATTTACAAAGAATTAACGAAAAGTTGGTTTTTCCCTATTTGCGATGTTTTGATAGCTTAGTTGGCTAAATTTTTGTATATATATATATGTATATGTAAATGATTTATTTATTTACGATGATGTAATTATCCGGTTCGACAGGGAACACTTTTGACAGCTGAAGTAATGGCATCTAAAGGGTTCAAAGTAGAGCCGCTTCCGCGTGTTCTTCGCCACGATACAGTCCAGGTATTTACTAAAACATAATGGAACAAATAAAGATATAACCTTTAACTTCTACGTCATGGAAGAATTTGGGTCTTCGACCTCTTAATGCTTAGGCTTGTTGCGCAAGAGATAGATTACGAACACATATCTCGATTATAATTCGATTTTGAATTCGTTTTTCTATTTGAAAAAGGCTGTACAGCTCGGAAGTAGAGAGCGACTTTTGAGATTTTGCGAGGCGGTGCAAAGAAGCTCTCCGGTGAGTTCATACACAAAGCCGGTCGCCGGAACAACCCCCGGATATGCCTCTGAGGTTTGTTCAATTGTGTATATAATTTCAAAATAAAGGGTTTTCTGTGGTTAATAGTCACTCGAAGTTAAGCGAATCGAGAAATTAGTAAAACTTTTGTTAATTTTGTGTAAAAAGTAAGCTCAAATAGTTCACTCATAGCACGCCCGCCTAATTATAACATATAATATCCGAATATTAATTTATTAACTTTGAAAACAGATTGAAGTTAGTATTTGCTGAACCGCTATACAAAAAATTTAAATTTTGAAAAAGAAAAATTATCAAATATATTTCATATACCGCATTGAACAGAGGATAAAACAAGTAACCGAAACTCACGAATTTGATACCACTTAATCAGTGTGGCTATTTACAAAAAAATGAACTAAAATATTGACTATTTCGCAGTTCGTGATGTTTTGGTAACTTAGTATAAGCATGTCCGCAGGTGATATTTGCGGACGGGACTTTCATCGACGGAAGTACGAGCGAGCTTTCTTGCGATGGACCCTTGAGAGAACCCTTTGCTGTTTATTGCCAAGTTTGTTTCTTTCTTTCTTTTTTACCGTTCGATTATCTTTTTTTTTTACTTCGGTTACGTGAATTTCGTTTTTTACTTCAGGGTGGTACGCATTGGACTCAGTGGGGACTAGTTCTTGGCGAGGTTCTGAAGGCGATCTGATCAACGATATTCGATCATCGAGCTTGAAAAGCGAGCGAAAAGAGTTTTCAGTGTTTTATGTTCTCTAGATAGATTTTATAGAAATTTTTTGGACATTTGATGAAGAAGAAGTTTTGATGATATAAATTATCTTTGCCATCTATTACATTTTTACGTACAAAAGTGAAACTGTAAATTGGAGTTAAATCACTAAAGAAACCATGCTTAAAAAAACACACAAAAAGTAAAAAAAAAAAAAAAAAATTACTTTGCTCTCCCAAAGTTGGGTTAAGAACTAAAATGGAGAACTGAAATTGTAATGCGGTGAGCGTGGATCGAACACGCGACCTTCAGATCTTCAGTCTGACGCTCTCCCAACTGAGCTATCCCCGCTTTCATGTCACACGTTAGTTTGATTTCGAAACAACTCGTAATTTGATTAGACTAAAATGATGTTGAGTAAAAAGATTGCGGTGAGCGTGGATCGAACACGCGACCTTCAGATCTTCAGTCTGACGCTCTCCCAACTGAGCTATCCCCGCTTTGATGGCATTTACAAATTTATCTCGTAAAGACTATCTAAATTTATACGTATTCGAAACGACAGAAAAAATTATGTACGTATAGAAAACGACAGATACATTTATATACCTATAAAAAACGACAGAACATGTTTAGATTTTTTTTTTTTGAGAAACGAACATGTTTAGATTTAAAAAGTGTGTAAGAAAGATCACTTGAGTAAGCGAATAGTAAGTTTATAACATATTTTATAAAGTGTAATATCAAGACAAAAGATAAATAAGCTCAAAAAATAGAAAACTATTGTACAATTTTCAATTATTTAATAAAATAAAAACCTAAAGTTTGTAACTAAAATTAGAGAGATAAGAAATAGTGGGACCAATTCTGAAAGAGAATTTAACATGTTAATAGCTCCAAATTGGTCACTACAAGAACACGTGGTGTTCAATTATAGGTTAAAAATAGATTGAGGCTCAAAGATTTATTTGCAATTCTGCTCTCTTCAGAAAATAATAGCATTGTTGGAGAAATAAAATCTTTCATTTTTATCAAAACCACAATGAAACCTTCTAGTCTAGTCCCACTTCTCAACACTTTTTACAGAGTATTTCCCAACAATTAACTATATATTTATATACAAAAAAAAAAAAAAAAAAAAAAACTTGCTATGGCAACATCTCTACAAATCTTCTTCAATATCTCAGCCTGCAAGTTGAGCACTGTGCATGGCAAAACCAAAAACAAACCCATTAATTTCAGAGTAAAGCTCGGTTCTTTACACAAAGATGAGAGCTTTTTCGGAGTAAAGCTCGGTTCTTTACATAAAGATGAGAGCTTTCCATTGAGAGTACAAAAGGGTAAAGAGACATATCCTCTGTTTGGAGAAGAGAAGAGAGATGAGAGATATAGTGAGAAGAAGAAGAAGAGAATGGTTATGGTGAGATTGAACCAGTTCGGTTTAAATGGCGGCGGTGGTGGAAATGATGAAGATGATGAAACGAGTAGGGTTTTGACCAATTTAGCCTTGGCTATTGGACTCGCTTATCTAACTTTGACCGGTCAACTCGGTTGGATATTTGATACAATTCTTTCCATTGGGGTACTCTTTATTTTTCTTTCTCTCTCTCTCTCAAATTGATTCTTGTGACTTTACTTGTGGATTTGATGATATTGTGTAACCATTGGTATAAGCCTAAAGGTTTATACTTTGTTTCAATGGTATCACTAGAACAATTTTTGGTTATATATTTTACGGTTAATGTAATTACTAGTTAGGTAAACTAAATGGTTTTTGGATATAGTATTACTTACAATAATTTGGAGAATAATTTAGTTCAAATATGTTTTCCTTCGCTCATTCCGAAAACGAAAAGAGCAAACCGGTAAGAAAATTTCGAAATAAATTTGTCTAAGTAAGCAAGTTGACTATTTACATCGAATTAACGAAACTTTGGCTACATTCAAATTTCTTATATTTAAGTTGGCTAATTACATAATATTTTGTTGTTTCAGTGATTTCACTAAAACAATATTTGGTTATTTATTTTATTGTTACGCCATTAGGTTTGGTATCAGATCACCAAACACAAAAGTTATAATCTTGATCAATGAATTTGATGTCCAGAGTATAGTTGTGAATTGTATCAGAGCCAAGAAATCATAGAGTGCTCAAATGTTTTGATGTGTAGTGTAACTAGAGAAACCTTTGTGACCTTGTATTTCATGCTTTCAGTGACTTTTGACACAATTTATGGGTTTTCCCCTGAAATTTTTCAGCTTTTTGTGGTCGTTGTTCCGATAGTTGGGATTGGTGCTTTTATTTGGTGGGCGGGTCGAGATATAGTTCAAAGCACGGTAAGACGTTTCTTCGATTCAAATCGTATGTTTTCGAGGTCCGAACTCAAGACCCGAATCGTTTCGTTCTAACACCGATTGAATGTTCTTAATTCGCAGTGCCCGAGTTGCGGAAACGAATTTCAGATGCTCAAGTATGTCTAAAGAAACCACCTTTGGTTTCATGTACTATTTGGAGGATTCTTCGGATTCGTTAATGGATATGGTTTTTCTTTTTTTCCTTCTTTCGGGTTTATATTAATGCGTTTACGATCTTTTGTTTTGCAGATCGACCATTAACGATGAAACACAGTCGTGCCCTTACTGCGCCCAACCATTCACCGGTACGTCTATTTCTCAGATTTATTATATTCTATGACATGTTTTTTTGTTGTTCTTTTAACAAAAATAATTAGGTAATTAACCAACGTAAACCTATGGAATTTGAATATAGTCAACGTTTTTTGTTGTTGTCTTTTTTAAGGAATTTTTGTAATTTTCTTACCTATTTGGCTTTTGATTTTGATCATTGGAAAGTTGTAAACAGATTGAACTGATCATTTACCAACAATTTACAAAATCTGAGCTAAATACGAACCTCGTACAGTTTGAAAGGCTAGTAAATTACATTTACCCTTTTCTTAGTGACTCGAGAAAGTGTTCGAAAGCGTCTTTGTTCTTGTCTAGTTTGAAGATGTAGAAACTATGAAACATGCCATTAGCTCAGCAAATTCCTTACATATTAGCACTGTTCTATACTCGTATAATTTTTTGATCTAGGTAGATACATGAGCCATATGAGATAGTAAAGTTTTAACCTTTTTCCTTGGTTTTTATTTTAACTTAGTGGAAGATAACAAGTTTGTGAAAGACTCCATGAACCAGTCAACAACGTTCTCCGACGCTTTCAAAGGTTTTCCCCGCTCGAAAAAAGGTTTGACCTTTCAACTTTCCATTTTCAAATATGATGAAATCATAAAACAAATTTGTAACATAAAACTAGTGTAGTAACAAAAGACCCTAAAACCGTTCGAGGAAATCGCAGGAAAGGAACCTTCAAACGTGATCGTCGACATTGAAGCGGAAGTCAAAGATGTTGACTGAGACTTCTTTGCTCTCTAATCATAAACACGATACAATACCGGATTATCTTGCGATGGAGCGAAATTAACCCCGATGAAATGAATATAGTTTCTCGTGATGCAAAAAATGTAAATTTTGAAAACATGTTGAGCCAAAGAAAGAATTGGTTTATACAATGTGTTCTTCTTCATGCTCTTCTTGTCTATAAAAGTTAAATTATTTTTTTGTATGTAATAGTTTTTTAGCTCATGTTGAGGAATGGAAATTAGATTGTATTTATTCTTCAAATTAACTTCTTCTATTAATACATTTGTAAACAAAATTTGTTTGGGAACAAGCTAGATATAAATAATACATTTGTAAACAAAATTGTTTTGAAAGCTAGATATAAACAACAAAAACTCAACATGGTTGTATTGAGAATCAAGTAAAGACGATGATTATTTATAGTGTATTTATAAAAGGTTGATTAGTTTCAAATTATTTATGTTTATGTTAAAACAAAGTATAAAGCTAAACAAAAAATGCACAAGGTTACATTATTTTTAATATTAACTTTTCGTTTATGGTTTTATAGTGGTATACATCCCAAACATCTATACATACACTTATGACATACTACATTAAGAATTTATACATTCATCAAGTTTTGTACTTCATTTTTTCTCTTCAAAGTCGAGACCGGATGAAAACCCTTTTCCCACTCTTTCCGAGCGATTCCGATCCCTTCGAATCTCCTCCGTTCGATTTCGGCACCGATGCCTTGCATTGCAAGGCAACGTTGCTCATGTCCATTTCCAACTTCTCGATCTTCGTCACGAAACTCTCGTCGGGTTTTTCCAAACACTTCTTTGCACTCTTTTGTCTTTCGATCTCTTCTCTTAGCTTCTCGATCTTCGCTTGAATTTCTTCCTTTCCCAACTTGTGATTATCGGCTTCTTTCGACTCTTTTTTATTCCCGCCTGAAAATCTCAATGTGATGATCGTAACAAATCGAGAATTTTGCTACGAAACAAGTACACCTCGAATTTTCAATTTTGTAGACAATTTAAACTCGGAATCTATACCGATTACACGTATCGTTTTAAAATATATTACTACCTAAAACACACAAAACTTAATTTCTAAAGATGAAAGCTTTTTCATTTATTTATTTACTGTTCTCTAAGAAATTGCAAAAGAAAATGTAAACATATATCACACAATGCTTGGTAAAGATTAAGAATATAAGATAGCTCATGAACTCAAGAAACTATAAAACTACAGAAAGTATTGTAATCCTCTGACTAAGAATAAGAATACTATTGATAAAAACAGGAATTTCCCAAGTTGATTCTTCCAAATCGAAAGTTTAAGCTATCAACATATTTTCCATTCATATCCAAATGTATGAAAAATTGGAGATTCAGACTTCTTTTTGTTTGTTCTTTATTTATCTCATATTCTTTCAAAGATACAAACTTTCATTTCAAAGCATTTCAAACACACGAATATGAAACAGCTTAGTCTTAAAATCTATCAATTTCTTACAACTTCATTACCAGTTCAAATCAATATAAATAGATAAAGCGTGAAAAAATCTGAATTCCTCATAAAATTTGCAAGTAATAGAAATCCCCAAAATTATTTCACTCATGGAACTGAAACCCTTAAAAAACTAAACTTTAAACTTTCTAGAGAGAGAGAGAGAGAGAGAGAGAGAACCTGTGGAGATCTTGAGAGACTGAACTAGAGTGGATTCGAAAGCGAATTTGGAGATAAAGTCCAAAACTTGACCGATCTTTCCAAGGTTGCCATGGGTTCTTCTTTGAATTCCAATTGCCTCACCCATTTTTGGACTTGATTTGGGAAAATTCTGCGATAAAGGATAAATAATGCACTTACAAATTGGGAATATTTAATGCCAATTTTTATCAATTTATCCACGAACGACAGATTAATTCGTGATGTCGTTTCTTCGGTAGGAGTAATTTTTTTTTTTAAGGCAATGGAGTAAATTTATTTAGTTTGTCCGTATAAATTAGTAGTATTTTTTTATAATAGTAATTGTTTCGTAAATACGTAGTAAATGTGTATTGGATCACATTAGTCTAAATTTCATTTCTCACTCATATATTATCGTTCAGAATTAAAATAAAAAGATAAATATAATTTATAATAAATATTAAAATTACTAAAATTAAAAAACATAATTGTTTGTAAACGACTAAAACTTATCGAAAAAAATAATTTGATTCATAGTTTTTATTGACCGAATATCAAGTAAACACATTCAGTTTTATAATATATTTACAAAATATTAGTTATTAAATAATTAATTTAATTCACTAAATAAGGATAAATGTATGGAAGTACGGGGCTAGAGTCTAAAAAATAAGAAGATTAAGGTCAAAAGAGTGATAGCATAAATTATTCAGAACTAGCACTAAAAAGCCCAAAAAGAAAAAGGTCATATAAACGCTAATAATCATCGTCTCTTTTCCAAGTCTAAAACCCCATTTTCAAGGTTTTTAACATTACACCAACACTGAAAAAGCTCCGAACTTTCAAATGGAAAAACCTTAGCTTGTTATTGTCATCAACGAATCGAATCAAAACACCAAGAACAACCATGGCTTTTCCCACTTCTCTCACGCTTTGCTCTCACAAAAATATCTCATTCACAATCCACAACCGTAATGATTCCCATATCAAAAAACGACCCACTTTAATCCCAACCCAGAAAATCAATCTCTCAAGCTCCTCAAACCCAAAAACAAGAATAACCCATTTCTCCAAAGAGAAGAAAAGTACTCTCCAGAAAGTTCTGGTGGAAAAAGCCGTGACCTTTATTGCTGGGTCGGTCCTATTCGCTGGGTTTTTCTTCGGTTTATCAAGAAAACCAGCCATTTCCGTTGTTCCAAACCAGTCTGAAAGCTCAGAGACAAGAAAAGAAGAACAAGAACAAGAAGAAGAGGAAGAAGAAGAAGATGAAGAGGTCGGTATGTATGAGAGGCTTTTGGAGAGAGAGCCAGAGAATGTTGAGGCTTTGAAGGTGGTTTTGCATGGGAAGATGAGAAGAGGGAAAACCAAAGAGGCTGTGAAGTTTGTGGAGAGATTGGCTCATTTGGAGCCTCAAGAAGTTGAGTGGAGGCTTTTGAAGGCGCTTTGCACTGAATTGATGGGAGATTTGAGCGAAGCTAAGAGTCTCTTTGTGGAGGTTTTGAAGGAGAAGCCTTTGCTTCTCAGAGCTTTACATGTATGTGTCGCCTCAACTTTCTTCATTATGATTTTGTTAATATGTATTTTAAGGAAGTTTTAGTGTTTTTGAGAGGTTTCAAAATTGGGTTTAGAAATGAATGTCTAAGTTCTTTCAAGGTGTGTTTGAATCTTAAATTGGTTGAAAAATTTGTTCTTGGTCCTTTTTTTAGATGTAATTGGGTGCTAAGGGAAAAAGATTGGTTCTTTGGTCTTTGTGTGTGATATGGATTGCAATGCTTAGATAGATTTCAAATTGGGTTTTAAAATGAGTGTTGAAATATTTCAAGGTGTGTTTGAATCTCAAATTGGTGAAAGTTTGTTTCTTGATCCTTTCTTTTAAGATGCAATTGGGTGCTAAGGAATAAAGATTGGTTCTTTGGTCTTTGTGTGTGTGTAATGTGTAATATGGATTGGATTCGGGGGTTCAATGTTTAGAGAGTTTTCAAATTGGTTTGAAACTTAGGGTTGAGTTCTTGAAGGTGTGTTTTGAAATAAGTTTTTTACTTTGTTTATAAGTGGTTGAAGATAAGTTTTTACTATGTTTTTTTACAGGGACTAGCATTGGTGATGCACAAAAACGGCGAAGGCGAGGCAGTTTTTGTGATGCTAAACAAAGCACTCGAAATTGCTCGCCGTAAAAAAAGAGTTACCGAGGAGAGGAACATAAAGATTCTCATGGCTCAGATGCGTGTTGTTAGGGTAATTCTCTTTCGAAGAAACATATGTCAATTATATATATATAATAGGATCGTATTCGGTAAGAAGATGTTGCAGCTGATTCAAAGGAGTTTACTTTTTAGTTGGTTGACTTTTTCTCTTCATTAAAGACGAGATCTTTACCTTGGACAGGGTGAATTGGAAGATGGGCTGAAAGGATTTAAAGCTTTAGTTGAAGAAGACTATCGTGATTTCCGACCGTATCTGTGTCTGGTGAGTTCTGAGATTCCTTATTATCACCCTGTTTTTTATTTTATTAATTTCTTATCCTTGAATCAAACTTTTCCCAAAAAGTCAAGAAACTCTGTTCTCTTGCTAAAAAGCTTGTGCAATCATTCTTAATGTTCCTTAACTTTTTTTTCCATAACTGATGAAACACAAGTATATCTAAAGAAAATGGGCGATTTAGAGATATTTTCATCATTTGTGTTAATAGGCAAAAAAAAGAGCATCAATTAGTGAAACTTGTGTCCGAATGGAGATATGGTACCTTGCGAAATTATTTTCAAGATCTCAGTTCTTATGTTTAGATAAAACCCTCTGGTTAAAATTACAATCGAAGTTCTCTGTAAAATAAATCTATAAATTCATGAAAAGTGAGCGAATTTTGAGAAGTGAAAACTCATTATGACGAAAAACTCGTTGACAAAATTTCTTTAGGGCTGAGAAAAAAAATGACTCCTTGAAGTTGAAGAACAATTATTCACACACAAAAAAAAACTCATTAGAAAGTAAATTGAAAATTTGTTTTCCTATAATTTATTCGGAATTTGGTGGCAGGGAATAATCTATAGTCTTCAGGACAAGAAGAAAGAAGCTGATGAACAGTTCGAGATTTACAGGTCGCTTGTGCCCGAAGAATTTCCTCAGCGGAATTTTCTCGATGATGTTGTGATCGCTGCGAAAACCAAATCCCAAGAACAATTGAAACAAGAGTTTCAAAATGAATACGCCACAACCTCAAAATGATCAAAGTTTCTGTTTTTCTGTGAGGAAAACATTTCTAGGATAGAATGGCCAGATGTATTTCTTTTTGTATAGTAGGGTTTATTAGGAGTGAAAATTAGGGATCATGAAAAGCTCAATTGCACAAGCTTGGAAGTTTAGTTTAGTTTAGTTTTAGTTTGTCCTTTTTTTTGTTCCTTAAAAGATAGTTCAATAGTCTTCAATTACAAGACTTGAATTTGTTTTTTGTGATAATCATTTGCCTTGTTTTATAGGTTTGATCTAGCACAAAAATGACACACATACACATGATGTATAACTAGATAATAGAAATTTTCCATTGACTTTGAAAATATGAGAGAGATCTACACACACACAATCAATCCATTCACCAAATCTCAAACAACACTTTCACACCATGTTCATAGCAAATGAGAGACCTTCATTGGCAAGTTGTTCCAAATTCCCAACTGCAGGTTGAAGTCTTGCAACTTTGGCAATAGCTTTATATTCTTCATCACTCCCTCCTTCCAAGAAAACCCCTTTCACTCTCCCATCTCGAACCCAATAAGAGCCGAACTTGTGTGGCCCTTTCGACGAAAAGTCCCTCTCCCCAAATGCCACACTCTCGCCGACATTGTCTCCATAGAACTTCCACGACAAATCAAACACTCTCGAATAGAAATACGGCAAATAGTCGTACTCATCGAGAGGCTCGCTTGCCCTGATAGCTCTGACTGCTTGCTCGGCCGACTTTCTAGCGTGATCGACGTGTTCGACTCTCCTCATATCTCCGTACAACTTCATCGGGAAAGTGGACACGTCTCCGACTGCATACACGCCAGAGATGCTTGTTTCGAAAAACCCGTCAGTTTTGATCCCTCCTTTTTCCTCTTTGACTTGTCCCTTAAGCAACCCAGTCAGAGGTCGCGTCCCAGCTCCGATGACAACGATATCAGCTGGAAATAGCCGGCCATTCTTCAATCTAACTTCCTTGACTACACCGGTTTTTGGGTCCGAAATGAAGTCTTCCGCGGTTGAACCTTTTACGATCTTGACTCCCTTGCGGAAGAAGTAACCCTCGTAGAACATTGCTAGCTCGGGCGTGAACAACCGAGGCATACACCATTTACCGGGGTAGACCATCGTTACATCCAATCCGTTGAGTCTCATTGCGGCCCCAACTTCGAGACCCATATACCCTCCTCCGACGATCACCACCTTTCCTTTTCTCCTCTTTAGCTTCACAGCCTTAACAAGCAAGTCGGCGTCGCTAATTTCTCTCAAGTAAAAGATGTTCTTCGCGTCCGATCCACGAACGCCAAAATCGGAAAGCTTCACGACCTCGGACCCGGTAGCCACGATCAAATTCCGATACAAGAACGTTCTTCCGTTTGAAGTCACGAGAGATTTGGACGAGAGATCCGTAGAGACTATCTCCGTGTTGAGGAACAACGAAATTCCATTCTCTCGGTACCACTCGGGAAGCAATCTCTCTCCACCGCTTCCGACGCAGACGTGGAAACTAGGGAGCCTCGTGGGATTCTTCGGAAACAGATATGACTTGCTAAGCGCAGGACGTTCATAAGGCGCCACGGCTTCTTTCGAGACAATGGCTAGTTCTCCATTTCTAAGGCCTCGCCTCACAAACTCTCTCGCTGCATATCCAGCCGAGACTCCTCCTCCGAGGATCACATACTCGAAGGATTTCACTTGAGATTCATGGGCACTTCCTTTCTCAAGAAGCTCCCTCGCTTCTCGTGTCTTTTTATCCACGAGTCTCCCGATAAGAACTCGTGAAGCGTGTTTTTTGACCCCAGCTTCTTGCTCGATAGACCTTATTTCACTTTGGATCTTTTCGACGTCTTTTAACCAATCCTTGGTTTCTTGTCCGGGGATTTTATACTCTCTCACTCTCTGCTCTATATCTTCCTTTTGAAGGCTTAGGCCCTCCGACAAGCTTTTGAGAGTCTTCGTGTTTTCTTCGAGGTCTTTGTAGTACTTGAAATATTGGTTCACGGGTTTAGTCCATGCCAACATCTTTCTTCTTATCATGGATATGACTGCAAAAAATGTGGATCCTGCATAGCATTGAAATATAAATATATACATATATACACTTATTTCAGGGTTCAAATGACACTACATGACTAGCAATTTTGATGCGAGTAAATTCCACAAATAAATGTCTAATCTTCATCTAATTAACCTTGCTCATTATCAAGGATATTACAACTTTTCATCCTATTTGGTGCTTGCCTTTTTTTACTAAGAAGTTGAAACACAAAACATAGAGTGACATAAAACATAATCACTAAATACTCTGAAGCCTAAAGACTTAACATTTTTGTATCTCATACCTGACTGACCGCAGAGAACAAGGGCGCTTTTTTGGTCTCAAAATACTAAGTCAACCGTGAAATGAAATGTCAGGCTTAATTAAAAGCCTAGTCTTTTT
This sequence comes from Urtica urens, assembly GCA_958296335.1. Classification (NCBI taxonomy): domain Eukaryota; kingdom Viridiplantae; phylum Streptophyta; class Magnoliopsida; order Rosales; family Urticaceae; genus Urtica; species Urtica urens. The sequence goes on along the minus strand of OY282526.1, from coordinate 24,463,681 downwards.
ATAAGAGAGAAGTTAAAGTTGGAGGAATTGAAGCAAGGTATCAAGTTCATTCACACTTTTGCAAGTTAAGTATGTGACTAAAAAAGGTACAAACATTTAAATCCCCTTCAATTATTTATTTATTTCTTCTTGTTTTTTATCATCATAAATAATTATCATCCAACTTAATGATGTTGATCCTTCATTTGAAACAAGAGCAAGAATCAAACTAGCCAAGAGTTTTATTTCAACTAAAATCATTAAATCTAAATAGTAAGTATGTCTTTACTCGAGAGTCCTCGGTGATATTTGTTGAGTGTGAAGTCTAATTTACGAAGCAGATCGTTACTGAGACTCAACGCAGAGCAGTTAGCTGATCGACGAAGAATGTTTTATATGTCGTGAGGGTAATTTGGACTTTTCGCACAAGTTAATTTCCCTAGGTTTAATTTTCGCATATATGTCTTGCAACTGCTTTCTTGTTTGTTGTAACAAAAGTGAGAGTGAGCGAATTGAACGTTGTAACCAAAAATTCCGATTGGAGATCATAGTTTATCGAATTTTACGAGCGACATGAGGACGTACTTTTTACATTGCAATGGAAACCACTATAATATCACGTGTTCATTTTCTTTGCAATTTTGTTTTCTGCGGAATTTAGCTTAAAATTCCTAACAATATTAACTTAAAAAGTAAAGTTCTTAACCTTTTTTGTATCTAAGCAAAGAATCCATAAGAACTTCATGGTCTCTTCTGAGTTTTCTAGACAAGATCATGGACCGAAGGAAAGAATATTTAGCAATAAACTATAAACTAGTACATGTGTGAAATTCAAATCTCTGATCTTTTCTCTCCCCATCAAGAAAATGAAAACAAAGCTTCCATTGATATATCTTTCTACAATAACATGAACAGCATTATTGGGGCCTTTCATAATATTTTCCAGAATTTGAGAAGCTAAATGAATTTTTTTCCCTTCTTCTGAGTCAGTTATTTTGTTAGAACTTGTGCAGTAAAAAAAAATCATTTAGTCACTAAAGATATTAACTTTGCAGACTACAAGTAGAATCTTTAATATAAAATATATATCAAACAAGCTGATCATAAAGATTTTTTTTATTACAAGGGCTACGCTAAACCACATTTGCCAAAGCAAATCCTTTTTTATTATTTTTCTAACAATGCTTACTATATACACATATCATTTAACATGTCTTTTTTACATAAGTCCCAAAAAAAACTATGCAAAATAGGTATAGCACAAAATTTCAGGATCAATCTGATTTCAGATAGAAAGCCCGGCGAAAAGCAATTCCAACTCTTCATCCTGCGATATACTTCTCTGTGCTCGTCCGTGAACAAACAATAAATGTTAATTTGAGCTAAAATAAATGTAAATAAAGAAGAATATGGACTTGGAATCAATTTTATAAAAATTGAGGTGGAACCTATTTCATCGCCTACTACGATCGGATCAACCTAATTTTATATTATGAGACCGTTTAGTGAGGAGATTTCTTAAACCTTAAAACAATGTTTTGGTTATCTTAACTTGTTAAACTCTATTGGGGTTTTGCTTATTAATTACGGTGATGTTCGAGGCAAAAAAAATTGGGTAATTAGCCAGCTTAAACTTCACGGATTTGGATATAGCCAACGTTTCGTTAATTATCAGTAAATAGCCTAACGGCTTATGTGGCATCAAATTCTTATATTTGTTACAAATAATTTGTAAATAACTACTTATGTAAGCTATTATCAACATTTGGTAAGTGTAAATAAATTGGGCCGCTATTTACCCATTATTTACAACACATGAGCTATTTTCAAATCTTATTGTACTTTATATGACTAGTATCTGCAATTACCCTAAGATAAACGAATCTGTGTGTGCGATAACTGATTTCGCAAGTCGAATTAGGGTCGAATTCAAGTTTTCTATTCCAAGGCAAGTTAAAGCCGATAAAATGATCATCCTATCATCAAACTAAATCAAATTAAAATTTTCCAGAAAATTAGAAGATAATCATTAGTAATGTTTTATTTTTACCTGAATGGACATGAGCTGAAGAATCTTGTTGAGAACTCGGAGACGATGAGTCGCGTAAGAGCTGGTCTGAGGAAGTCTCGCCATTCTCTTCATCTCTCCTTGAACTGCTTCCATTTTCGACTCGGTCCCGAGTTGACTCGGCTGAGTCACAACTCGGTCCTCCATAGCCATGTCAAGAGCGCTAATTCCAGTTGAGTTCTTCAGTGCATCCATATCTCATACACAATAAAGCCTAACCAAACATATAGGGATACAAACATTGATGAATAAATATCGAATTTAAAAATAAATAAAAAAACATTTTTGCTTGAAGCTAAACACATATGAATTAAATGTCAAGGAGTTTAGATGAATTAAAGTTACAACTAGCTCTAGGATTGAGCAACGAGTAAAGGGTTTTTCGCTAAGATCATCAAAACCTTTCTTCTTCTAAAAAGATCCCACCTTTTTCCTTTGTTTCATATGTCTTATGGAATTGAGAAAATACTAACATCAATGAGTTTATATGAATAAAAGTTAACTCTCTTGAGATATTATTGAACCCAGTTATCGAGAGACGAGTAATGGGGTTTTCGGTTATATCATCAAAACCTTTTTTCTTCTAAAAAGATCCCACCTTTTTTTTGTTCATAATCATACTAACGTTAAGGAGTTTATACGAATCAAAGTTAAAAGCTTTTGGGATATTATTATGCCCAGTTAGCTCTAGGATTGAACGACGAGTAAAGGGTTTCTCGCTAATATCATCAAAACCTTTTTCTTCTAAAAAAGACTCCACCTTTTTCTTTTTGTTCATTATGAATTGCAGAATAAGCATAACCTAGATCGAATACTAAAGTTAAAGCTTTTAGGATATTATTGAACCCAGTTAGCTCTAGGATTGAGCGACGAGTAATGGGTTTTTCGCTAATATCATCAAAACTTTTTTTCTTCTTATAAAGATTCCACCTTTTTCTTTTTGTTCATACGCCTCGTGGGATTGTAGAGAATATTGAAAACTCGGAATCAGTGATGAAAGGAGAGAAGCTTACCAGGTTCGTTACGAATAGGAGTTTCTGGAAACGACTCGTAGAGATTTCGCTGACGCAATATAAATAAAGAAGAACGAAGAGCTCTTTTTAGTTTTTATTATGGGAAGAAGAAACGCACCGTTTTGACCTTCGAAGAGTAACTTCAACTTTTAAAGTATATTTCTTTTTTGTTATTTAATGGGCTATAAACAAATATTCGACGGAGATTCTTATAAGTTTACGAAATAAATATAATATATTTATGATGGATGTCATTGAGTTAGATTTTTTTTTAATTAAATGGTGTAATCCACACAAGAAAATCAATTCTTAAGTCAAAATAAAAGTTCAATAGTTTCTTCATGTTAAAAAAAATATTTGTATTTGTACAAACACAAACACTTCTATGTTCTTCATAATGGAAAACTCTCTTCGTTACATAGTCTCTTCGTTGCGTGAATTTTAATCATAATAGCACTTATATGATGAGATTGAAAAATCAAATGGTTGCAATTTTCATATTCGAAAATCAAGATTTATTATCTTCCGATAGTATTAGGCATATTAATGCATGAATAAAACATACATATCATTTGTGATTGCCATTTTGAAATAACCAAATATTAATTCTATGTTGATTATCGCAAATTTCAAAATTTTGTGACAACAATATCACGAAATTTATGATTTCTCAATAATTTTTTATTGCTCTCAATATTCCGATCACAACTCAATAGTTTTGTTCTAAGGATGAGTTGGAAAGAGAATGTTTCTTTCATTAAATAAGATCCAATCATTAAAATTTTGATTTAACAATTAAACCTAGTGGATTTAGAAGAAAACAAGTCAATGATGGAAACTAATGCTTCGGAATTGGGCTATAATGTTTTCATTTTTAACTTTGTTAAGAGACCCACCAAAGATACGAATATGTGATCAAATCCCATGTGGAAGCACATGGACATCCAATAACACCCCTTTTAATTTAAATTTAAAAATAAACCCACTTAAATAAGTGGATTTATGAATCCCCACCATTATTCTTCTATTGTCTACCAATTTTTCCTTGGTTTGTTTGAATGAATAAGTGAAAATCAATGGCCTCTTTAAGGGTTTGAAATGAATATATATGTCCCCACAATAATCTAACACAAAAGAAAAAAAGCTTAGAGAACTCAAATTCCATAGTGATTGTTTGAACATGCATGCATGTATAGCTAAATATGTGTATATTTGCATACGTGTAAATGACATTATATTTTCTTTGAGGAACTATGACGTGATTTATCACATTTGATTTCTGAAGCAAAAATAATTTAGACGAAAATAAAAATAGGCGTGATTTGACTAGTCGAGGTGTAAAACAAAATAAAGTGTGTATATATTCTAATAAAAAAATTGAGCAGTCTTCTAGGAACACGATATATATATATGTACATATACATATATATATATGTACATATATACATATATATATATATATGTACATATACATATATATATATATATATTCATACGTTACACATTCTTACCCACTGAAAAATATTAGGTGATATTTTAGTATATAGTCATGTTGGATATGAATTTCTCACCAAACACCTAATGGTATTTATGTCAGAATAAACTGCATTATTATTATAAATCATGTTTATTTATTTTATTATGGTAACCCAAAAGGCCAATTGTTTTTGTATTGTTTCTTTCATTGCTTTAAATTCCAAATATTGGTTTATCATGGGTTAATTTAGCTTTTTGGGATTTATTTGTTGAGTAAATCAATATCACCGACGGTTATTAATGTAACTACACAAATGGATGAATTATTCACTACCGAAGTAGGTATGTTTATTTACATATATTTTTTTATTTCTTTTTTAGTTCAACGATAATTCTTTGAAACATAATTCCTCAATGATTCTTATTCTTGTACAAGGGCTACAACAGAGAAATATGGCACTCCATGCAAGATGATTAATCTATACGTGAAAATAAAGAACATATATACGTAATAAAATATATATCTATATATATACCACAAAATGAGATATATATATATATATATGGATATTTAATTAGTATAATAGCACTTCGAAACGTAATTGCAAAATAGCCAATGTTTCAAAAAAATTCGTTTATAACAACTACATTAAATAAACCGTAATAAAATAATTAAACCACTTATAATTTATAGTAAAATCAGTTACTAAACGTAAGAGTACAAATTAGTAAACACACAAAACACAATATTAACATTTCATTATTATTGGCTATAAACTAAAAAGGATAAAAAAAATTGGCTAAAGTTTTCTATTGGTTATATAAACAATAAATTTTTTTGCTATATAGCAAATTAAAAATTTTCATTGGTTATATAATGCAATTTTCCATTTATATATATATATATATATATATATATAAGATAACGAAACCATAGTAATCACGCGTCAAATGGTGATTAAACATAAATTTTACGCGTTCGTCTATGTTAATTATAAGGCCGTATGAGTTAAATTCTATGTGAATGATTGCGTTTATTAAAATATTCATTTCTTATATTGAATAAATAAATAAATAAGAAACATTGTTTGGATGATGGAGATACTTGAACTTTCATAATCTTGTTTGTTATAGTTACTAAGCGTGCTATTTAAAATTAGTGACGTTCAATTTACATTTGACTTATAAAATAATTATGAATTTAAATGTCAATTTATATGTTTATATTAGATATTCTATATATGTGACGACTTGCATATATTCTTTGAAGTTTTATTTATTTCTTTGAGAGCTACCAATTTTTTTTGTCTTTTAAGATAGTAAATACACCAATCGTATTCGTCTAGGTTCTAACTATAGTGTTTACTCTCTGGAAAATAAAAAAAGGAAAATGAGCTAACAAATAATAATTATTTTTCATAAAAAGCTCATGATTTGTCTTCAAATTTCGAAATTAATGTATCCTTAAAGTGAGTAACAAAAATCTCAATTATAAGCGAATCCGAGTTGATAAATTAAGAAGCTTTATAGAAACATTAATTTATAAATCACAAATATAAGTAAAATACTAAGATTTATTTAGTTTGTCATTTTTATAAAAAATAGAAGACAATTATATTATTTAAGATAAACAAAAAATAAGGAAAAAAGTATGCACATATTTTATTTTATTTTAACTAATATTAATGCTTCAAAAATTCCAAACTTATGGCGTTTCTTAAACGTATTTTTATCAATTTTTCCTAAATATTATTTTAATGAAATTCCATTGAAAATTAAATAAAAATTAAAGAAAAGGGAATAAAAATCAAAGAAGGCTATACCGCGTACTCTCTCTCTCTCTCTCTCTCTCTCTCTCTCTTGTGTTTCTCTTCGCTGATTGAAGAAGCTTTATCAGAGAAGACGAGACGAGACGAGAGAACGAAGATCAGTGTAGAGAGAGAGAGAGAGAATTGAAGTGCTTTTGACTTGACCTAATCGATCTTCTTCCTTTTTCTTCTTTATCTCTCTCTCTCGCGATTTCGTCATGAACGAGAAAGCCAACGTCACCAAGGAGCTCAACGCCAAGCACAGAAAGGTTTTTTTTCTTTCTTTCTTCTTCTTCTTCTTCTTATTCGTCTTTCCGTGCCCTAGAAACCGAAGCGGAAAGATTTCGGAGTTCGAATTTTTCGCGATTCTAATTTTGTAGCGAAGAGATTTGAGTCCTCGATCGTTGAAAACTAGATTCGATTTTTTGAAAGGGAATTTGGTCTGCGATGGATGATGAATGAATGAATGGGGAAAAAAATAAAAAAATTGTTGTTTTTGTTAGCTGATCTGTGTTTTGCCGATTTTGATCTCTGTTTCAAAAATAAAAATTCTATTTTGTTCCTTTTCTCTTATGATTGTTCATAATACTGTTATTTTGATGCTGAAACAGTTTTTTTTTTTTGGCCCCAAATTTTATGCTACAGTCTCAACTTTTAGCTATTTGGAATTTTGGATGAATTTACTTTGATAACTTTTGAGAAAGTATGTAATAGAAGTTCCAGATAAATCAATTACTGTGGTAACTTTTGAGAAATTATGCAATAGATCATGCTAATTCATGTGTTATCAAATCTAAAAGAAGTTGATAACTTTAGCTATTTGGAATTTTGGATGAATTTACTTTTGATAGCTTTTGAGAAAGTATGTAATATAGAAGTTTTAGATAATTGAACTACTGTGGTAACTTTTGAGGAAGTATGTAACAGAAGTTCCTAATAACTGAATTACTATGATGAATTCTGAGAAAGTATGTAATAGAGGTTAGTTCCAGATAAATGAATTACTGTGATAACTTCTGAGAAAGTATGCAATAGATCATGCTCTGATTCATGTGTTACTGACTTTTTGAACTCTCTAAGCTCTTTTACATGATGAAATTTTAGTTTTGTTTCATTTTCTGAAAGCTTTTTTGTTGGTTTGTAATGCTATTAATATATAAATTTTCGCAGGTTCTGGAAAGTCTTTTAAAGCTTCCAGAGAATAGAGAATGTGCAGATTGCAAGACAAAGTAAGCATTTTCCCCTTATCCTCGAAGAATTCGATAATTGCTTTATCTAATTCTTTTTATCTTATCCTTGTGGTAATAATCAATTTCTTCGTTCCGTGAATTCTAAATATTTGACGGGGTATTAAGGGTAATTCTAGCACATACTCATGTAAACTATGATCATTTTTAAATTATCCAATGTTTAGTGAATAAGTCGTAAATAGACAGAGGAATTCGTTTACAGCAATTTTGGGATGAAAAATGCTCTTAAATTGTTGAAAATTAAGCGTAAACTGGACCAAAATTTAACTGTAAACAGATGTCACGTCATAATAGTGGCTATTTACAATCTTTTTTACAAAACGTTGGTTAAAATTGCCAATTTTGTTAAATTAATTGCTTTTCAGAGGTCCGAGATGGGCTAGCGTGAACTTGGGGATCTTTATATGCATGCAATGTTCCGGGATCCACAGAAGCTTGGGAACACATATATCAAAGGTTTTTACTTTCTTTAAATCACTACTTTTTAACTACCTGAAAAGTTAATGATTTTGAGTTTAGGATTTTTACTTTTTCGGGTTGTAAGAGATTTTTCACCGGTGTCATACTCGGGTGCAGGTTAGATCGGCTACTTTAGACACATGGCTACCGGAGCAAGTTGCTTTTATCCAGTGTAAGTTTTTATTTACTTTCTTTTCCTAGTTCTGGTAATTTTTCGGATCGATAACAACTTTTTTTAAGTTTCACGCAGCGATGGGAAACGAGAAGTCGAATAGTCACTGGGAAGCTGAGCTGCCTCCGAACTACGACCGAGTGGGGATTGAGAACTTTATACGCGCAAAGTATGATTCTTTTTTTTTTTTACAAATCTCAGTTATTTTACGAACAAAAAGTTGGATCTTTAACCAACTTAAACATAAGGAATTTAGAAAATAGCCCACGTTCTGTAAATATGTTGTAAAAGTCAATGTGCTTACGTGACAGTCGTTTACACGAAAATATGGGCCGAATTGCCCTTCGTTTATATTGATTCAAATACTGTTCTAAACAGATTTGTCTGGCTATTTACTAAACGTGTTGGCTATTATCAAAATACTACCTCTTTATATGGTTGGCTAGTAACTAGAATTTACCTTTTCTTTACGAATCTAAGTATAATATACACATACACAAAGATGTTAATGGGTGTTGAGAAATCCTACTCTTTTTTTTTCAGGTACGAAGACAAAAGATGGGTTTCTAGGGACGGAAAACCGAAATCTCCTCCGGCGAGAAGTGAAGAAAAGGCTTCGATGCAGTGGCCGAGATCCGCGGAGAGAGTCAATCATGGAAGTTCGGAGAGACTTTCTCACGAAAGGAAGAACACTCAGCCAACTTCAACGAGAAGCAATTTCCCCGCTGCAAGAGTTTCCGTTCCCGTCCCTCCCAGAGGACCAGAACCAGTGAGTAATCTTTAGCCTTTTCTATTCATTACTTTTAGGTTGTTAATTGCTGCTAAGAGAGTAGTTTAGGGTTATTAGGTTGTGGTTATAAATAAAGGCATTCACCGGTTCTTTCGAAAGGCCAATTAACCTTGAAATTCCCGTTTTACCAATACATACAGTCTATTCTTATATCGTTTCAAAATACTCAAATGAAGGGAGCTTTAGAGTAATCTTTAGCCTTTCTATTGATTACTTTTAGGTTGTTAATTGTTGTTAAGATTAGTTTAGGGTTATTAGGGTTCTTTCGAAAGGAAGTTTATGTCATCACCGGTTCTTCCGAAAGGCCATTTTACCTTGTATTTTCCGTTTTAGCAATACAAGTAGTCTATTTCTTTTACCCCAATATATGTGTATGTATATTAACTGATAATCATTAACATAATATTCAAAAGATGGGAGCTTTAGAGTTATTAGAGCATTGACGAATAAAAATGTATGGACGTTGAGCTTAATATAGGATGACGGTGAATTGAATTGTTGAGATAAGAACATGCTTGTTTTTTTTTTCTTTACTTCAATATCAGTGACATACCTACACTGTGTAGGTCACTCCGGTTCCGAAACCGCAGAACATTCAGAAAGTGGAACCAGTTTCGCAACAGCCCGAGCCAGCAAAGCCGCCAAAAGTCGATTACGCCACTGACCTTTTCAACATGCTTTCTGTGGACGCTCCGTCCGAAAATGTCTCGTCCGACGAAATCTCTTGGGCTGGTTTTCAATGTCAGTGTTTTATCGAATCATACTTTTTTTTTTTTTTAACTTTTTGAGGTGCTGAGTTTTTGTTTTATTATTATGATTATGATTACTATTATTACCAGCTGCTCAAGAAGCAGCACCGTCAGCCGAGAAAACTGCTCCTCCTCCGCCGAAACCAGTCGAGAACAAGAACGGGAAATCCAGTTCCGAACTCGAGGATCTATTCAGAGATACACCTTCGATAACACCTGTTCCCGAGAAAGACGTGAAAAATGACATCATGTCTCTTTTCGAGAAGGTAAAAGCTCGTTTGACTCATGCTCCGGATATTTCTCGTCCCCATTTCGAGACGTCGATTATTATTATTATATCACAAAAATTTGTGTAAGTAATTAGCCAGCTTAAACCTCACGGTTTTGGATATAGCCAACGTTTCGTTAATTAGTAGTAAATAGCCTCACTTCTTTCATAGCATCAATTTTTTTAGTATTTGTTACTTGTAAATCATCTGTAAATTTCGTAATTAGACACCTTAAACCTCACGGCTTTTTACGTGGCATCAAATTCTTGAATATTTGCTACTTGTAAATCATTTGTGAATTGGGTAATTAGTCAGCTTAAACCTCACAGATTTGGATATAACCAACGTTTCGTTAACTACTAGTAAAAAGCCTCACTTCTTAATATTTACAAAATGTATCATTAATTATTTACAATACATTTTCAAATCTTATCTACTTTACATGACTAGTATCGACAATTATCCTTATTATTATTATTAATTTTTGTATTTGGAAAATCCGCAGACAAATATCGTGTCGCCTTATTCTTTGCACCAACAACAAATTGCGATGCTGGCCCAGCAACAATCCCTTCTCATGGCCGCCGCCGCTGCAAGAGCCGCCGGATCGGACCCGAAAAACCCGACCCAACCGGGTCAAAACGGGGCCGGTTTACCCGCCCAAAATTGGCCCAACATGGCCTATCAGATCCCGGGAATGATGATGATGCCTATGCCCGGAAATCAGGTATGTCAGAATGCGAAATAGCACAGTGAGCCGATTTATCTTCGTCGTGTAAAAAATCGCAGTAAAAATCTGAAAAAGGAATAAACTTTTTTTCAGCAGGGTCAGCCGAGAAGCACCGGGCCATCACAGAACGTTCAATATCCAGCATCCAGGTATTACTTTTCGATCCTATTTTCTCTAGAGAGTTTGATTAACCGCTTGGTTAACTACTGAAATTACCTGTTAAATTTAATCGCTTGATTAAATTGTATTTTAACAAAAGATTGGGTCTTTAGTCAACATAAACATAAAGGATTTGGAAATAGTCGAACGTTTTGTAAATTAATAGCCACTGTGCTTACATGACAGTCGTTTACAGGAAATTATGGACCAAATTGTCGTTTTCAAACCGAGTAATTTTAAGAGTTGTTTGGGCTAAATTGGTTAAACTCTAAATAATATTGTAAATAGACTGGCCTAACTATTTATTACACATTTAACAAACGTTGGGTATTATCAAAGTACTACTAGTTTATATAAGCTAGTAACTAGAATAACTCTAATTTTAACCCGTCAAAATGCCGACCTTTAAGCTCCGAGATATGAAGATTTCGTAAATTTCTTGCTCCGCGTCACCATTGGGGCGTATTTGTGATTTTTTGTTTTTTCGTATTGTGTAATGTATATAGCTTTTACGGTTTGGGTCAAGCCACCCCGGTCAACGGCGTGGGACCCGCCGGAGCGAATAAGACGCAAACGCCCTCTTTGCCTCCATCGCAGACGGGGAAAGACTACGACTTTTCGTCTTTGACACAAGGCTTTTTCCCAAAACCTTGAGAGAGAGAATGAGAGAACATGATGTGTGTTTATCACATGGTCATACCATACAGAACTAGTATGAATTTACAGAAAACATGACCATTCTATTTTCTCTCTTGTCATTATTACCTTATATATACATGCACACACACATATATATATATATATATCTTTTACCAAATTCAGTTTGCATTCTTGAGTATTTGTACAAGTAGGTGTATTAAAAATGACAACTTTTTAGATTGATCAGCACTTGTTTTCCCTTCAAAGTTGTTATTTGATTTTGCAACCTCTTATTGAAGTAATAATTTCCATTCTATAATGATGCTTTGCACTGAGAGCTATAATATGATTATTCTGAACTTTTTTTTTTTTGGAAATAATATGATTAGTTACCTTATCTCTCAGCGCTAATGTTTTAATTACGCGCTAATTCGAAAACCTCATTAGTTTCAAAACAATAGATAAGACGATTAGCAATATTGAAGCACTAATTGGAGATCTTTAATGGTAAGTTATAATAGCATTGGATTAAGTTAGGGGATCATAATATTCATAAGGTTCAACATTTTAAGTTAAAAGTTCATTTTTAGTGGTAAGTTAAAAGTCATATTTAGCTTAATTTTATCTAAATGAAATTAATATTTTTATTTATTTATCAATTCTCACTTTTCTATCAATAATATTTTAATTTATTTGTGACATGAGAAAATATATTAATCCACGTGTTAATAATTTATGAATTAATTCGCCTAATTAATTTTCTAAAATCAATTGACTTAGCTAAACTAATAAGTAAAATGCAAGATAATGTTTTAACTACTAGCTGATAATTATTTTTATTTACTAGTAAACTTTAATGTGCAACACTTAAGATGTTCTCACTAAGCATCAATTTAAAGTGTGATTTAACAAGTGACTCATTAAGATCTTTAATGATTTGAGCATATAATTGGAAAAACATTTTAGTATTTAGGAACACGCTATATTAATATGCGTCTTTTTTTTATTAGTTAACTATACTATTTTTCGCTATTAGGATGTTCATTAACAAATAAAAGAAATCAAAGTATGTTGTTATGCATGATCCGACTAAGTACCTCGATCATCAAATTATTTAATCGGTTTATTCATACTACAATATCTGTTGAGAAGAAAGAAAAGAAGTTATTATTTGTTAAATTTAAATAAATTTGTAACGTATAAAGTTACATTATTTTCCAAGAGGAAATTTGTCTCAGCTAGTCTATAGGAGTATCTGACCGCATGCATATAAACAATCACAAAATTAAAGCTCTGATTAATAATTTAACATATTTAAAAAAGGATATATATATATATATATATATATATATCCTTTTACGTGCGTGTGACGTGGCGACTAATGTACGTTTTACTCATTATCAATATATATCTAATAATAAATGGTCTTTCGGTATGTACACATATTTAATTACTAATTTTAATATACTCGGCCTTACGTGAATTTCGTTTAAATATTCACTATAAATTGTTACAAATTTTTTTAGGTTATTTTAACTTTTTTATTGAATAAATTAAATAAATTATTTACACAAAATAGTATTAATATTTTCTTAAACAAGTTATATTAGATATTTACACAAAATTAATCATATTAAAATTAATAAACTATTTATGAGAAAGAGCTAATTTTTTTTATAATAAATATATAATAATCAAACTACGAAAAATTGTGGCCTCAAATTCTGATCTGCAACGTACTCGGTGTGTATATGGGTCAACGGACAACAAGCTCTTTAGTCCACAATTGTTAGGCATGCAATACGAACAAAAGCTTATATATATACACACACAAAAAAAACAAGCAAGTGGAATTTCCACGTGTCGTTCATCGAACGGCTAGGCGGTGCGTAAACACGATCATAGGCATGTTACTAAATTTGACTCATTTCTACACACACAAAAAAAGTCAATATATCGCCGTACGTGATCACGTGTTAGTGTTTGCTACGTGAGGAACCGTGTTTGACTTTCTACGTTGACCAAAAGCTTGTTGCATTGCCATGCAACAACAAATAACAAAAACAAAATAACAACATATCATCTCGTCAATAAAATTAATATTTTTTTCTAATTAAATTTTATAGATCCATTTAAGTATGGAGTCCATGAATAGGGTAGTTATGAGAAAGGATGGCACATAAGTGTGGGAAAGAAACCGACACAAATATATATATTAATCAAATTGCATGTCAAATATATTCAATTTATATTGCTATAATAAATAATAAACATGAGAACACTGAATTCAGGCATGACTTGCCATATTTCGCAGTGTACGTAAGAAGTTCAATGTATATATCATTAATAAGAATGTACAACTACATATATTTTAGAAAAATAAAAATCGCTCAAGACTAGATATTAAGATTTAAGAAATGTATTTATATGAGTACGAAATGGGAAGTTATACATATGATATGTTTGCTCATGCATGCAAAAAAAAAACAATCAGTTTGTTATGAGTAATTTTTGTGGACGAGCTGAAAAAATCAAACTCGTAAGTAAATAAAAAAAATAAAAATTTGGATGAGTAGTCAATGTAAACAAAAGATTTACATTTAGTTAATTTTTTGTTATTTTGTTGTAAATAGTAAGCGTGTTTACGTCAACATACTTCTTTCGATTTTTTTTTTATCGGTTTGTCTTTTTCTTTCTCTTTTTAATTTGTTATTTTTTGGATTAAATTGGTCAAAAAATTGTAAATAGTCTTTATTTATTGCAAAAAATTGGATTTAATTTGTTTTTTTTTATTATATTGATAAATTGCAAAAGAATATCCGCCATTTACTAGCAATTTATCTGATATGAGCTATATTTAAAATACACGTAATTTATATGACTAATAACAAAAAAAAAACTACTATGTTTATCTCACTATGGAGGCACTAAATTTTCTCAAAATGCTTTTATCCTAATTATGTTATGATATTAGTATTTATTACTAGCTCATTTATAAATTTTCCTCTACATAAACTATATTTTCATTCGGAGTAAAATATAAACATATATTAAAATGTGAGATCTTTCTTTATCAAGCTAACAAAACAAAATGCTTACAATGACTCTTAACCAATCAAAATCTCCCAACAATTTCCATATTCTATACCCAATTATAACCATATATAAATTGACTTCTCAAACCCACAACTTTTGCCTTTTTGTGATTAATTTAAATGTTTTATTATAGTGCAACTTTTTGGAGCCACTCAACGTAAATCAAATCCTCACCATATAAACTATCTCAAAAATCAAATATTCGACTGTTTGGCAAATCGTTATAATTTTTTTTAATGAACTTGACGTATTGTTGCTTGTTTTGGAAACTCTCATTTAAATATATGATTATATTTTTACATTGCGTATACTAAAAGGTTAAGTAATCTAACATGTTAATTTTCTTTTAGTTAGGTGATGAATAATAAAAAAATTGTAAGTTTTTTATTTGCAAGGAAAAGATCGAGTGAATCTAGGTTGTTGTTCCTTTAGTGATAAAATATAGGTTTTAATAATATATTATATTTTAGGAGTTAAGCTTATATAACTTTATATCAATCATTTAGTAATTTATTTATTTAGCGTAATAATTGATTTTTTTTAATAATAGTTATAATCAACATTTATTAGCATCATAACATGTTAGCTTAAGAAACACGTAAAATTAATTTCATTAAAACAAATATATATATATGAAACTTCATAGGATGGTTCACATCAAATATTTAAGAATTATGAATAAGAAGAGTATTATTACGTGATAATATTTTTTTTATATTACCTAAAAAATAAAAGACTAATGTAATCTTGTATAAATAAATATAACAATAATAAATAATATAGGCTAATACGCATTATACCGTACCAGTAAATCAAAAAACATAAATGTTAATTAATCAAAGGTCTAATTGATCACCACGTCTGTATTGTAAATATGCAGTTACGAATAATCCAGCCAAAGTAATAGGAATTAGACTATTATAAGTTGACTTCTATTATTTTCTTTAATTGATGTGGATTACAAGATATAAGTACAAGGACAAGCAAAATAATAAATACACAATTAAAATGTTGACTTTTAAGTCAACAACATGTGAATTGCCTTAAATATGTACCCATTACTTATGAATTAATACTCATAATAATAAGTAACACGTACAATATTCTTTAGCACGTTAATTAATTTTGATTATTCTCAACTATTTACAGTGTGGCATTGGTCGGTAACACGTGCGAATTGGCACGTGGGAAGTACTAAAAATAGATCGAAGGAAATACCAGTGGGCCGGTGAACAACTAGCCTAAGACATCTCTCCGATTTTAACGGTCAAATTAAAATATAGCCGTTGGGGAAAACTTTTTTTTATTTAAGGTATTTAAATAATTGCCTGACAACGCTCTCACAGGTCACAGCATAAACGCATTATATACCTGTAAAATGTTTAACTATTAATTTTTTTTTTAAAAGTAAATAAAAGTAATGTCGAATTAATCGAAGATTATTAATTACATGTCCCTACATTAATAAAAAGAAGTATTTAATGCACCATAATAATGAGATCACAATTGAAAGGAAATAATAATATTCTAGTGTATTCATAGCGAAAAATTGAATAAATAAATAAATGTTTCTTGGTAGTACTTATCTTATTAATACATCTTAGAGAAAGTGTGACAAATTATGTCGCCTTATTTTCAGGCTATTCAATTTGTTTATATCTTCCATGGAATTTTCTGTGTGATTATGTGAGCCACCGTTTAAAACACCCAAAAAACCCAGAACTTTCTCTTTTGTCACAATAAATAAAACAAAAAAAGCTCTTAAATTTGTATTTCATCAGTGAATGTTTCAATATATAAAAATAATAGTTTTTTTTGCTACAAAAAAAAAAAAGCGTGCTCATTTGCTTAGCGAAAAGTGTCAGGTGTCATCAGTAAAAAATAAATAAAATTGCCAGCTGTCATATAATGCAACGTGGCATTGATTTAGAACACTCCTTATCTACATGGAATAGAGGAGTTAAAGAGCTCTTCGTTTAAATCTTTCTAAGATGAAGATCTGACGGTCAATAATCAATCATGAACAAAACAGCCCAAAAAGCTATTTTCCCTCTCCTATATATACACTCTCTCTCCTCAATCTCTTCAAATTCTCTCTCCCTCTCTCTACTCTCTAGAGACTCAAAACTGGAAAATAAATAAAAATAAAATAATAAATAAAAAGACCGTTTTGTCCTCTATCAATGGCGGCGAGTTACAGTTCGAGCTGGATCGTCTCGGTCAAGATCGCGCTGATCTCGACCGGCGTTCTCTCCGTTGCGGCGGCGCTGAAATTCTCCGTTCCGGTGATCGCGGACTTCGTGTCCTCCGAAGTTCCTTCTCTCTGGACGTTTCTCCTCTCGTGGCTCGAGCCTCCGTACATCTACGTCCTCATCAACTTCATCATCGCCGGCATCGTTGCTTCCTCCAAGCTCCATAACAAATCCGACGAAGCTCCTCCGAACATCGCCGGGAAATACAGGTACGACTACGACGGCGGCGGAGAAGAACAAATCGCGCCGAAGATCGCGACGGAGTCGAAGGTTGAGGCCGGAAATTACAGATTTGAATACGGCGGAGGAGGAGCAGAAGAACTCGCACCGAAGATCTCGGAAGCTGAGATCTCGTACGGTCAATCGAAGGTCGAGGCGGTGATAGAGCCAGAAAGAGACGGAGTCGAAGAAGAATCTCTGGTGAAGTTGAATAATAGAAATCTGCAGAGAAAAGATTCGGTTGATTTTTCCGGTGTGTTGAACGAGAGAGAAAAGCCTCCGATCTCGGCGAGGTTCGCCGTCAAAAAATCTCTGAAATCTACTCCCGAAGGTTCGTTAATTGACCAATTTACCACTAACTAATATTTTTTTTTTATATTTTCATTGCAGTATCAAATTTAATCGATTAATTAAAAAAATAATCCGTTTATTAGCGAGTGTAACAAAGGTTTTTTTTTTTTTTTTTAATATTTCAGTTTATTGTTTAGCTCTTAATTATTTTTTAAAAGGATGTAATATTTTCATTTGTTGTATACGGTGAGGGTAAAACGGTAAATAAAGCGAGTTAACGGTGTTCTGTTTGACGGCGTTCAGGCGCGAAGTCTCTCGGCGTATCGAAGAAGGCGAGGAAACAGGACACGCTGGAGAACACGTGGAAGACGATAACGGAGGGACGAGCCATGCCGTTAGCGAGGCACTTAAAAAAGTCCGACACGTTCGAGTCGCACGCGCGAGCCAAACCGCTCCTCCAAAATGACGAGAACACCCCTCCTCCGCAGAGGGCGATGAAGAAGTCCGAGACGTTCCACGACGGCGACGGGCAGTCTGAGTCCCCGGCGAAGGTCCGGCGAGAGGCGTCGCTGAGTCAGGACGAGTTGAATCGGCGAGTGGAGGCGTTCATAAGGAAGTTCAACGAGGAGATGAGGATGCAGAGGCAAGAGAGCCTCAACCAGTACCACGAGATGATCCGCAGCGGCGGAAAGTAGACTCCTTTTCCACGTGGCGTCTGCTCATTCGTCGCTGCTCTCTAGTAGTGCTAGTAGTTTTGCCTTCTCTTTATATAGCTCATGACAACAAAGTTTTTATTTTTATTTTTTATACTTATTATTAAATTGGTTTGGGTTGTCGGTTGGTTAAATAATCGAATTACCATGAAGTAAAACTAAGTTATAAATTGGATTGATTTGTTGTCACTCAATATGATTTGTTTGTATGAAATGTAAATAGCTCTATGAAATCCTCGTTTAATTCCATAGTAGTGAATTATAGTCCAAGCAGAGTTATTTTTGAGTGGATGTAGAAATAATTCAAACTTAAGGTTTCGTGTTCTACATTTGTATGTGATGGTATCAGATTCCATGCAAATTTGTGGCTGTAAAGCTCGGAAACACAGCTTGAGAGAAATGCGAGAACGACCGAAAGACAAAGCTTGACCATAATATATACATAATATAAGCACGTGCATAAATAGAGCGGAAAATGGTCGGCGTGGCTGACAAAAGAAGAATAGTAGGAAGTGTGAAAAGAAAGATGATATCTTTGTGCTTGTTGTTGGTATGTATCTTAATTCTTAACTTATTCTTCAAGTATCAAACTATTCTTTAGTGCGCTGTAAAAAGCTAGAGTGACGAAGAAAATAAGAATGAGGAAAGGAATTAATGAATCAATTATTCGAGGAATGTTAAGTTTGTATTTGTGATAACATATTTAGATGAGTAAATTCTTTATTTTAACAATAAAAAATTGGTATAAATATACTCTAAATAATCAAATGTACTTTCTAGAGTTTAATTGTCCTTTGTTTACATTCGATTAAAGTCGTTTTGTGTTTAAATATTGTTGTAAACAGATTTATCTGAATATTTACTGAACGTGTGATCAAAATATTACGTGTATGACTAGTAACTAAAATTAATTTTATTTTAACTATCGTAATTGCAACCCAACTTGGGTAAATAAATTGTGAAAACTGTTTTCGAGATCAAAATCTCAATCTCGATAGCAATAAATAATCTCCATTCTCTAGTTACGAACAAGTTGAGATTGTGAATAGCAATTTTCAAGTATCTTCGTTCATGAATCAATCATAAAGAAGAATGACTTCGTGATTTTTTTTTCCTATAAATAAATGTTTTTCATAAAAAGGGTAAAAAGAAATAACGACATGATTCAAAGCAATTGTTTTTTGGTCTTTCTATTTATATTTTTTGTGGTGGATTCTTCGTATATATTTAGCAACAAAAAAAGGTTGAATCTTTTGATTTGGATAAGGTTAAGGACTAATCAGTAATCACTTTGATTTAAAATCTCCGTATGCAATAAGATTTTTATCTTCTTATTTTTGTTAAATAAAAAGGAAATTTTTGGAATCTCTTAGCATCTCTGCTTCCGAAGTTAATAAATTGTAGTAGTGAAAAAAATCACAAGATCTATATATATTTCATGAAAAAAGAAACATATTAAAAGCAAAAAATACATACCTTTATTCAATTTCTTCTTTGGGAAAACATAAAGATCTTATCTTTACAAAATACCTTATCCTGAAGCTGAAAATGACGAATGATAAAATACCAAAAATTTAGATACGTTTACCAAGCTTTGTTTGCTCATTTATCAGAATTTAGGCTCTCACCGATACTTCAGTTTCAAAAAAGAAAAAAGAAAAAAGAAAAGAAAGGCTCGTGTTAATATAATAAACGTGATTAATATTATTATTAACAAATGAATATATTCAAGTCATTATCCGATAAGATTCAACTATACAAGAGTAAACTACTTTCCAAAGTCTTAATCTACTATCAATTTTTTCATTATGTTTGTTCCTTCGTTGTTTACTGATTTTGAAGTACCCAATGTTTTATTATTTTTTTGTAAATACTCAGTACAATGCATTTATATAAAAAAATTGGACTATTTTAGCACAAAATGAGTAATCAAAATTCGAAATAATTATGAGAGCAATATGGACAACAAATTCGTGTTAACGTATTGAGCTGAGTATTTACTAACTGTTTACAAAACGTTGTGTATATACAAAACATTATAGAATTTAGTGGGTAATTAACCAATTTTTTTAACATATTTTGTTTAGCAAGATCCTATTTATTACTTATTAATTTATTTTACATAACCATTGTTGCAGGAGGAAAAAGCCTATCTAAGAAAGTATAAAGACCCCCACCAAGTAGAAGAGCACCACTGCAACATTTGAAAGAAAAAAAAAACTTTAGATACTCGAATTATTTTTTGTTTTTTGTTCGATTTAGTAGCAACTAAATTTCATCGGATAATTACCTCACGGGGTTGATCCACGCAGAAAATTTCCGTAGAGAAAGAAGACTCTGCACATAAAATTTGAAAAATGAACGACCCGATGATTTTACTTTCAGTAGCTAATTAACAAGTAATGACCCAATATAATTAAGAACAATTGATAATATTATTTAATTTTTTTAAGAGTGATTCTAGTTACTAGCCATATAAACATGTACTATTTTGATAATAGTCAACGTTTTGTAAACATATAGTTAAATAATCAGTCAAATTTGTTTATAACAATATTTCGACCAACATACCCCAAAATTCGAAGTTCACAAAATAATTGTAAATGACTGTAAACAAAGGACAATTCGGTCCATAATTTATTGTACATAAAAACATTGACTTATTACAACATATTTACAGAACTTTACTCATTTCCAAATTTCTTATGTTTATGTTTGATCAAAAATCTAATTTTTTTAATGATCACATCAAAATTAGATAATAATAAATAATAATTGAAAAGCGACGAACCTGCAAAGCTCCGGCGAAAGAAGCTGCGAGTAGGAGAGGAGCGATGTAGCCGGTGGTGTAAGTCAATAAAAGGCTTCCTCCGATAAGCGGGTCCTATTAATTTATGTCATATACCTATATCAATAATTCATTTTACATATCAAAAAGGTCAACTATACAATCTAGACCGTCGGAAAAATACCCGTCTTTTGAAAATTTGAAAAATAGCTCTTAATTTAAATCATTTCATGAGTATATTGTTTATTGGGCTAAATTGGTCCGTAAAAATTGTAAATGGGTTAAGCTGGCCATTTACCAATAATTTACCAAACGTGAGCTATATCTAAAATCATGGTAATGACATTAACCCAATAAAAAAAGTTTAACTTTGTGTACGAAAATAGTGAAATTGTTAACCTTGGAAGTAGCTACATAAGCGAGAAGAGTGGCAAGAACCGGTGTACTACACGGCGAGGCAGCTAGAGCAAATGTGAGCCCAGCTAGATATGCTTGCACGCCTATCATATAAATATAAATTCCAAAAATCGTATCGTTTTGACGTGTATACAAAATCATATAAATATATAAATGTATGTATATGAAAAAATGGGAAATTCAGTGTGAAGTCAAAGTACCCGAAGGGAAGTTTGCAGCGGCGGAGCGGGCGTCGAAATTGTCGAAGAAAGAAGGAAGTCGTAGCTCGATTATCTGAAACGCCAAGATTGCTTGAATAAACAAAAAATATATTGTTTGATTTCCATTATATGTTGATAATTCGAATCCAAGTTTATATATTGATTGTCGTTTTTGTTTTTCGGATTTCTAACACAGGAACGAAAACGGAAAAGAGTCGAAACCTCTGTCTGATGGTTAGTTGAGCAATTACTTGGTATGAATAAGAAGAGAGTTTGATGATTGTTCGAATCCAAGTTTTAGTATACAAAATCATCTCTCTAACGTAGAAATTTTCATTCATGTTTTTCGGGTTTCAAACAAAAGCACGAAAATGGAAAAGAGTCGAAACCCGAAGGAGATTGAGGCCCATAATTTAAGACATTCAATTGAGGTGAAAAAACGAGCTTCTCGAAAGAGAAAATTGGGCGTGTGGGAACATGTTCGCGGCTTTTTTTTTCCCATTCTTGTTCGAGTGTGTTGTATAAAATCCGTAGGAGAAAAAAAGAAAAAAAAACTAGGAAGAGTGAAAGAGTGAGAAACCTGAAGGAGATTAAGGCCCATAATAACGGCCAATCCCGAGGCAGCCAAAGGTAAGCCTTGGCCGATCTGACCGTACGCTTTTCCGGCAAATGAAGCCCCGACGCCTAAAAGCGCCAGCGTCGTCGCCAATCCCAAAGCAAACGATATCGAATTTCCGATCCCCTAAAATCTCACCAACAAAAAAATATCGAAAACGAAAAACGGTAAGAAAAAGAGTATTACTTGTTTCCCCTTTCTATTTTGGCCATTGGATAGTTGTAAACAGATTGGGCCGGCTATTTTACCAACAATTTACAAAACCAGGGCAAAATACAAGACCCATATACTTCGAAAGGCCATCAAATTTTCGTAAATTTCTTACATGTTTTTCTTTCATTTTTGATCATTGGAAAGCTGTAAATAGATTGATCCGGCTATTTACCAACAAGTTACAAAACCAGGACTAATTACAAAACCCATATAGTTTGAAACGCTAGTAATTACAATTAGCCTTAGAGAAAAGGATAAGAAATTACCTCGGCTTTGCTTTTTCCCGACCCGAATGCTCCGATGTAACCGAGAGTCAACGGCAAAACACTCAAAGTGCAGGGAGAGAGGCTTGTCACAAGCCCTGCCCCGAAAATAACCGCAACACTTCGAAAAAAGAAAAGAAACAAAAAATTTGCGTAATATAAGAGATTTGAATTTAGCCAATATATTAAATTTGATGTAAATAACCAGCGTGCTTACGTGACAGACTTTTTTTCGAAATTTTCTTACTAGTTTGCCCTTTTTCGTTTTCGGAATGAGCGGGAAAACATATTTGGGCTAAATTGGTCCAATAAAAATTGTACATGATTTGAGCCAGCCATTTAACAATTTACAAAACGAAGCTATATCCAAAAACCATCTAGTTTACCTGGCTAGTAATTACATTAACCCTTGAAAGTAGGTCTTCAAACTTTGAGAACACATTTCTCGTACCTTGAGAGTTCGATTCCGAGACAAGAAAAAGAAAAAAGAAGAACCTGGTGAAACTCAGAGCCGATAATTGATCTTGAACAGCTTCGTTAGCTTGCTGACCCGCCGAAAATAGGAGTCCTCCGAAGATATCTCCAACACCTCCTTCGGATAAAGTGTAAACTGATTCCAAATTTTCCTAATCCACAGAGAGAGAAATAGAAAAAAGACACAATCTTTATCAGCAACGAAGCTCGAAAAGAAAAAAAGACACAATCTTTATCTGCAACAAAGTTCGAAAAGTAAACGAAGAAGGGTTCGTGTTCTAAGTTCTAACCGCCTTCGCTACATCCACTACGGCAAAACTCGATACTGTAATGATTATAAACGGAGAACTTGTTACAATTCAACTAATAATTGGATTTGAATCAGAAAAACTTCTAAAAAGAGAGTGTGAGATTCATTACCAGCCATGGCATTCACGAGAGCCATATAAGCGAAGCTTTCGTTCTTCGAAAGCGTGGCGAGATCTCGGCTGGAATCTTCTGATCTCTTCTCCGACGATGATGCAATCGGAACTAAATTCTTACCTTAAAAAAAAAGCATTTTCAGAGAGCAAAAAAGTTTATTTCTTTTCAATAATTTGTCATTGTATTGAGTTGATATGTAAAAGATGAATCTAAAACTCTATTCCAATGTACAAATTATATCTTCAAAGAGCAAAAAAGTTTCTTTCTTTTTTATAAATTTGTTTCATTACATTGAGTTTTTATGTACAAGATGAATCTAAAACTCTAGTTCCCATGTATAAATAAATCTTCAAAAAGCAAAAAAGTTTCTTTTTTATAAATTTGTTTCATTGCATTGAGTTTCTATGTAAAAGATGAATCTAAAACTCTAATTCCCATGAATAAGTTACCATTCTACAAAATCAGGCAAATAAACTGAAGAAAAAAATCAATAGAATTACTTCAATCTATACAAGAATGGCCAAATCTATGAAGCCCTGATAAAAAAAATTAAAGAAATATAAATAAATAAACGAAAGAGATGATCTTACTGTGAGTGATTGTGCGAGTGGGTTTGAAGCTGGAGATTCTGAGAGGATTAATCCCATAAGCCGAACAGCTATTCAGGCCTAAACCCATTTCTTGTTCGACTCTGAATAACAATACCCAAATTTTATTTATTAAAAATAAATAAGAATCGGACAAAAAGATTCAAGCTTTACGAATAGAAGTAGGCTTTACAAGAACTTAAGAGCTTCAGATTTCTGTTTCCTCTCTGGGTAAGCTTAGAGAGTTGAAAGTATATTCTTCTGAGTTGATTTGTGATTATTGACTTTAGAAAAGTCAAAATTGTTTGTAGTCAGTGAGCAGCCAAGTGAGTTCTTTGTAGCCATATACAAAGAAATTAAAAAAAGGTAGGAGATATAAATTTAACAAAAATACCGAAACTTTAAAACGAGAAAGTCCTAAAACGACATAAATATTCTGTAAAAGTACGACAATGAAAAATAATAACAATAAAAATGAAAGGACATATATATAGTAAATGTTATGTATACGATAGTTAGTCTTTTTTAAAATTTAAATAGACTAAAATAAATAATTTCCAGTTTACTCTAAGAAAATCATATATTCATATTTTTTTGTTTAGAATAACTTGGCATAAGAAAAATAATATTTGTGTTGATTAATCTTAATTGATATGTGACTTGATTGAGTATATTCGTATTATTTCATTGATCGAGTAATCCTAAAATTATATTCTCATTTCGATAATAAAAAAATTCCAAGTGTCCACTTATTTGAAGTAACCAAACAAAGTAATCAAATCTCTAAAAAATACAAAGTAGTTAGGTTTGCACATAGGCTTCATTGTGGAGATTTAGGTTTGCACTATATATATATATATATATATATATATATATATATATATATATATATATATATACTGAGACGAGACTCTATGAGTGATTCTGTGTGGTGTGCGAGGTTGAGTGAGCTTCTCCAATCGAGTTCATAGAATTTTAAATATAAATTTAGGGTTTTCGGTTATATATATGTATATAAATATAAATATATAAAGAAGTATCGGACAAAAAGTTTCAAGCTTTACAAATAGAAATAGGGTTTACAAGGTCAAAAAGAAAGAGAACGAGAACTTATTAAGCTTGAGACATCAAACTTCTCTATTTCTTCTTCCGAGTTTTCATGCATAATTATTGTTTTAAGTAATTATTATATTATAAGTATTTCTATATGCGTTTTTGGCAATCGCTTGACAAGAGAGAAAAAAAAGGGAAAGTGTTCAAAAAATGGTAGGAGGTGAAAGAATATAGCTAACATTTTTAGCTCTTCTTCACACATGACTATTATCTATTTTATATGCTATAAACATGGTATTCCACCATTTAATAACTAAAAAAAAAGATACGTAATTTCATTATCATATTATTAGGAAAAAAAAAACAAAAAAAAAAGTACCCAAAAGAAGAACACAAAAAAACCACATTAGTCTCTAAAGAAATACTCTCTTTTCTTTCTTTATGCTTAGAAAAAAATGAGCGTGAGACACAAAAGACAAAACAGATGACGTGGCTCATCGTCCTTGCGTGTCTCCCAAGAAAGTGCAACAACAACCACAACAACAAACGAAGACAAAAGAAAGAACGAAAGGGGTGATGATGATGAGAAGAAGAAGAAGATAAGGTGAAGAAAGAAGAAAACGACACAAAGCATGGCTTCTGCAGCGACGGTAAACGACTTCAAGAGCTTGTCGTTTGGAGACAGTCAATGCAGAGGCAGATTGACGGAGCTTTTCACGAAAGTGGCGGTCAACGTTTTGGTCTTCTTCGTCTTCGCCGGATGTTGCAACGCCTTTCACTTCGTCCTTAAACCTTTCTCTCAGCCCCGCATCACCACCGACACCTTCGTAAGCTCTCTCATATGATATGATATGATCAATGATTATTATTATTTCTTATTATTAGGGTTTCTACGAAGTTTCTTTGTTCACAATCGCAATGGACAATGATTTTTATTTAAAAAAGATTGGATTTTTAGCCAACATAAACATGAGAATTTCAATATAGTTAAATAGCTAATAATATGATATAGTATGATATGATATGATCGATTTCTTATTATTAGGGTTCTTAAGAAGTTTCTTAGTTCACATTCGCAATGGAAATGATTTTTATTTAAAAAGGATTGGATTTTTAGCTAGAAGAATTTCAATATAGTTAACGTAGCTAGTGATATGATATCATCGATGTTTCTTATTATTAGGGTTCTTTAAGAAGTTTCTTAGTTCACAATCGCAATGGAGGATTTTTATTTAAAAAAAATTGTATTTTAGCCAACATGAAGATAAAGAATAGATTATCATATACTGATTTAGGAAAGCAAAATAAAGACGTTAAGTGTAGAAAAAAAGAGATGCTTTAATAACAACATGATGTGATCATATTTTGATGATGATTTCTTATTAATCATTATTAGGTCGGATTGGTGATCGGAAACTTGGGGTTCATCCACAGATCGGTGAACCAATCGGTGGCGAAGACGCTTCGGTTCATAGTCGACTTTGGTATGATATGCTACATGTTCGTGTTGGGGATTGAGATGGAGCCTCAGGCCTTGTTTAGACCGCCCACCAAAGACGCGAAAGTGGCTTATGCCGGTATGGCATCCACTTTCGCTCTGGTGTGCGCGGTCACGCCGTTTTTACACTACACCACCACCACCACCGCGGCCACCACTCTAGCTCTGGCGGCGGCGCTCTCCAGCACTGGCTCGCCAGTGCTGACGCGCCTCGTCACGAGCCTCAAGATCGGAAAATCAGACATAGGACGCCTCGTCATTGCCGCGGGAATGCACTCGGATTTCGTGTCCACGTTGGCCCTCTCGCTAGGGTTCATCGTGTTTCCGGTGGTGGAGCTTCGAAAGACGTTCGTGATGGTGGGAGCTCTGGCGTTTCAGACGCTAGTGGCCACCGCGGTTGCGCCCATCTTGGTGAACTGGGTCAACAACGAGAATCCGGAGGGGAAGCCCATGAAAGGCTCCCACTTGATCCTCGCGTTGGCCTTCATGATCCTCGTGTGTTGCGTCTCGCCTGCGTACGGCTACAATCCGATGCTGAGCGCGTTTGTGGCCGGGGTTTGCCTCCCGCGACAGGGACGCCTGTCGCGGTGGGTCGTTAGCAAGATCAATTACCTCCTCAACACCATATTCTACCCCATCTTCTTCTTTTGGATGGGCTTCGAGGCCCAACTCGGAGATTTCGAGGCCTCTCACATCATGACTTGGGTGAGACTCTTCGTCCTCTTCATCGTTGTCACCCTCGGAAAGGTCGTGGGAACCGTCGTCTCCGGTGCTATGCTCGGCTTCAATTGGCCCGAGTCCGTCGCCATCGGCTTGCTTCTCACCACCAAAGGCCATTTTCACATTTACTTGGCCATAGCTTCCAAAACGGTAAGTAATTATCATATAACCCTAATACATAAATAAAAGAAGAAAAATACTAAAATAACGTTACATAAATAAGATAATAATAAGAATACTAACAATATACTCAAATAATCATAATACTATTCTTTTTATTTCATTTTAGCCCCTGAATTTTTTATTCTATCATCGAATATAGATCGGTAAGACAAGCGCGTCGACGAGCGCGGTAATGATCATAGTGACATTCTTCACGGTGGTGCACGCCCCGTGGGTGATAGCCCAAATCATAAAGCGGGCCCGCAAACGTGCCCCGACCCATCACATGTCCCTCGAGCTCCTCGACCCGTCGAGCGAGCTGCGAGTCCTCGCCTGTCTCCACGGGCCCCACAACGTGCCAGCTGTCGCAAACCTAGTCGAGATCTCTTGTGGCGGGCCCACGGGGGCGGTGGTGTACATCACCGATATGGTGGAGCTCACATCCGGAATCGCGGCCACGCTCGTGAAGGGAGATGGTCCCGACACGGTCACGGTGACCGATCCGACGGTGGTGAGGATGCGAGAGGAAGTCAACGCCTCCGTGGAGGCCTACAAGGCCGCCACCTCGCTAGAAGGGCTCGCGATCCGACGGATGCTAGCGCTCTCCACGTTCACGGGTCTACCGCAAGATGTTTGCATCCTCGCCGAAGATCTCATGACCGCCCTAATCCTCCTCCCGTTTCACAAGAACGCCGCCACCAACGCCGCCCACTCCGGATTTCGATATGTCAATCGAAAGGTCAGACCTAATAGTAAAAGTCAAACTACTAAATTCACTTTATATATATACATTCTATTTTCTTTCTCAATTTATTTTTTACTTTTAGAGTAAGTATGGAGTTTTTGTCCAAGAAATCATATTTTTGTTTTCAATACTTGTCAATAAAAACTATTGATTTTGGTTTCACTATCCTAAAGTATGACGACTTAATAATATCATTAAACATAGTGTTTTTTCATGACATTCATAACAATAGTTTTTGAAAAATACTTTGCATTATGACATTTAGTATAGGTAGGGATTTTTTTCTTCTTCCAAGAAATCATATTTTTCTCGATGCATGTCTACAAAAACAATTAATTTTGGTTCTATCATTAAAAATAGTGTACATTCATGACACTCATTTTTGAAAAATACGTTTTCCATTATGAACAGGTGTTGAGAAACGCGCCGTGCTCCGTCGGAATATTAGTCGACCGGGGCCTAGGCACATGCCAGCCCTACGCCGGAGCATCATCGCCATCGATGATGAGCGTGGCCGTGATCTTCATCGGCGGAAAAGACGACCGAGAAGCACTCGCCTTCTCCGGGCGCGTGGCACGTCACCCCGGAGTCAAACTAACCGTGGTCAGGTTTGTTGAAAATTGTCCCTAGCTATATCTAACACATTGAAATAACAAAAACATATGTACATAGGGAGAAAAAATAAAAAATAAAGTTTGAAAATGGTGCAACATAATACATAGAGAAATTACAATTACTCAGTTTAACTTTACAACATAAATTCTAGATTATATATTTTAAATAATTAAATTATGATTATTAAGTATAATAAGCTTACAAATATAGTTCATTTTTAATATAACTAACGTTTAGTTAAACTTATGTTAATGATGAGGCTTGGCTCATGTTCAACTTAGGTTAATGATCAAAATTGAAATGATAATTTAGTAAAATAAACATAATTAATTAGTTTGACACGTAAAGACTTGAACCATTGACGGAAGTTTAACGAAACGTCGGCTATACAGATAATGAGGTAATAATAAACGTTGGACCATTTCACCAATTTTTTTTTAAATATTCTAAAAAAAGGTTCGTCGCCGACGGCAACAACAACCCCGACAATGCCGCCGGAGGAAACTACCGCCACATCACCATGAGCAGCGCCACCGAGCAAGAGGAAGAAACCGCGCTCGACGACGCGCGCTTCGCCGAGTTCTATGAGCGACACGTGGCGGGGTCGAGCGACCGCCACGTGGCGTACGCGGAGAAGCACCTGGCGAACTCGGCGGAGACGCTGTTGGCTCTGAAGTCGTTCGAGGGTCAATACTCGCTGGTCATCGTGGGGAGGGGCGGGCGGGTCAACTCGCTGTTGACTTTCGGGATGAGCGATTGGCAGCAATGCCCGGAGCTGGGACCCGTCGGAGATGTGCTCTCCGGCGCCGATTTTGCCGCGTCGATGTCGGTGCTTGTCATTCAACGGCACGATCCGAAAGGCGAGCTAGACGGGCTCGACGACGAGTTCTCCATTATGTAAAATCAAGGAAAAAAAGGAAATAGAAATATATAGTTGATAGGATCACAAGGGGAGAGATCTAGATTTTACTTATAAAAGAATTTGAGTCGTAAACATAAGAAATTTGAAAAATAGTTAACATTTTGTAAATATGTTATAAATAGTTAATGTGCTTATATAGGAAATAATAGTCTTTTATATTTTTGATGGGCTTGACGATGAATTCTTGATTATGTAAAGAATAATTAAGGAAAAACGAAATAGTTTTTTTTTTTTAGTTACTAGCTATATAAATTAGTAATATTTTGATAATATTCAATTTTTTTGGTAAATTTGTGTTAAATAATTAGGTTAATCTGTTTACATTGAAAAGAACAAACTTGACGATGAATTCTCGATAATGTAAAAATAAGAATTAAGGGAAAAGACAATAGTTTTTGTACGTATAATTTATTTTTTGCATGGTTGTTTCTATAGTTCCTTTTATAAGAATATATATATATATATATATATATATGTGTGTGTATGTGTATAGTTGATAGGACCACAAAGTTGAGTGATGTATACAGTATATTTTACTTTACGGTAGATATGACTGTAATATTATTGTATTAATGTTTATATCTCATTAAAAGTTAGTCTAGGAGCACTGTGTACGTAGAAGTAATTGTATTTTAATGACTTGTGTGGTATTTAATTGTTTTTCCGTTCCTTTTAAATCTGATGAAAGTACTGGCCATTGAGCAGCCACGGCAAAATAATCGTGTGTGGTCCCAAACATCATTTTCGTTGTTTTAATTTAATATAATAATTCTTATTGACTATATTAATTTTGAATATAACTCAATTTCGTAAATTATTGGCATGGTCGGTCTAAATTATCTATAGTTTTTTTTTTTACAAACTATCTAAAATTTACAATAATTAACAAAAACTGAAAAAGATAAATCAGTAAGAAAATTTTGAAATAATAATGCCACGTATGTATGCTAATTATTTATTATAAATCAATAAAATGTTGGTTAAATAAATAAAAAAATCACATTTACATTAGCTAATTATCTAATTGTTTCTTCTTTTTTCTTCGAAGAAGATCATTTCGTTTTCTTTATGTCTTATATTTTATAAATAATTATGAACTAAATTGACATTCTTTACTATCGCTTTTGTGCGCTTTGAGTTTTGGGCTATATTATTATTATAAACAGATTTGTCTCACTGCTGTAGCTATTATTAAAATACTACAAGTTAATACGACTAATAATTAGTATTATCTTATTTAAAAACATAAGAAATAATTTCTATTAAAAATATATAGGAGCCGAGCCTAACAAAATGATAGGACAAGAAGGAATATCGGCAACACTTTTAGCTCTTCTTCACACATTTCATAATATGCTTGGAAACTGGTAATACCACTATTTAACACACAAAGATTCACTTAAGAAAAAAAAGGGAAAAGTAAAAGAGAAAGTGACAAAACCAAACCGACAAAAACGAGGCTGAGTTCAAGAACCCAAACAGACTCTCGTGGTTGGTATAATACACACATGAAAAGTATCACCATAAAAGCACAGGGTTATTTCAGTCTCTGAAAAAGAAGAAGAGAAATATGAGTTGTGAAGAAGAGAAAGTTGTGTGTGTGACAGGTGCTTCAGGGTACATCGCTTCATGGATCGTCAAGCTTTTGCTTCAACGAGGCTACACAGTCAAAGCCTCAGTTCGTGACCCAAGTAATTTTTTTTCTTTTTTGTGATTGTTCTGCAAGTTTATTATGTGGCTGTGAAAATGATTTTAAGATTCTGGGCATTGTTTGGTTTTTTGTTTTTTATGTGATGTAGAAGGAAAAACAAAAAAATATTTCAATAAAGACACAACCTTTTTGCTTAAACTTGTAGTCTAACATAATTCAAACTGTGGAAAAATAATTGAAAGCAGTTGATCCCAAGATTTTTTTTTTTGGGTGTGATTGTTTATGAATTTTATCATCTGGGTATAAAATTTGATTTTCAGATTCTGGGTATCATTGTAATTGGTTGAATATATAGCATAAACCAGACAAAACCCATGAGTCTAAGTAATAAAGATCCAACCTTTTGCTAAAAAACGTAGTCTAATCTTGAAGAAAATAATAAAGATCCAACCTTTTGCTAAAAATAGTAGTCTAATCTTGAAGAATTTTTCTGGGCAATAAATGAAAACAGATGATCCGAAGAAAACCCAGCACTTGATGTCAATGGAAGGAGCAAAAGAGAGACTTCATTTGTTCAAAGCTGACTTATTGGAAGAAGGATCTTTTGACTCTCTTGTTCATGGCTGTCAAGGCGTTTTTCATACTGCCTCTCCGGTTTTGGTCTCAGTCACTGACCCACAGGTTTTGCTTCGCTGATCATAATCTCGATTTTTAGAGAATTTGGACACTGCATTTATGTTTTCTCTCTTAAATGATGGAATTTTGATTGCTAACACATGGGTTTTGTTTTTAGGTTAACGTAATTAATAGCCAAATGTTAGGTTAATGTAATTAACAGGCATATATTTTGGATTTAGCCCAGCTTTGATAAATTGTTGGCAAATGCCGACCCATATCATTTACAATTTTTGTTGCACCAATTTAACCTAAAAATTTACAACATAAACAAGTTATGGCACCTAAGTACGCTAGTTATTTATAACAAATTAACAAAACGTTAGGTAAATCCAAATTTTTTATGTTTACATTCGCTAATTACCAACTTTTTTTTTATTTAATTTCATCTACATTCATATGGTTCCTAATTTTTTTTTTACTGATTTATGATAGAACAATAAGGAGCTAGCTTATGCAATTTATTTTTCTTTGGTTATTAATTAGGAAAAGATAAGAACTTTAATTTAATTGCCAATGATGATAATTTTGAATTAGATGTTATAAGCTTTATTTACTCACTTTCAATTGATTTATTATAGCGAGAGCTGATCGATCCAGCGTTGAAAGGAACGCTTAACGTTCTAAAGTCGGTCGCAAGAAATCCTTCGATAAAAAGAGTGGTCTTAACGTCTTCCCTAGCCACAATCTCCGTCAATGGAAAGCAATTGTCCCCCGAAACCATGGTCGACGAGACTTGGTTTTCCGATCTTGATTATTGTCAAAAGATTAAGGTCTTTCTTGGAACCCAAGTCACAACTTTGGTTTGGTATTCGCTTATTAATACCTTTATCTTCTTTTTCTTTTTCTTTCTTCTTAACAGAATTGGTATTTCATTTCGAAGATCTTAGCTGAAGAAGCGGCTATGAAATTCGCGAAAGAAAAAGGGATTGACTTGATCACTATGAACCCTGGCTATGTAGTTGGCCCTTTATTACAACCAACTCTAAATGTATCCGTCGAGATCATTCTCGATCTTGTAAATGGTAATTTAAAAATAAAATTTTCACCAATTCGTAATTTAGCTAATCAATTAATAAGATCCTATTATAAATGTTTTAATTAACCATTTTTCCCGAGTAGGAACCAAAAATGCGTATCCAAATTTACCGTACTTAAGTGTGCACGTAAAAGACGTCGCGTTGGCACATATTCTCGGATTCGAAATTCCTTCGGCGAATGGAAGATATTGTTTAGTCGGTCACATAAATCATTACGCAGATATCGCGACAATTTTACAAAAACTCTATCCCGATTTGAGTGTTCCCGACAAGTAAGTGAACTCTTTTAAATCTTTTTAAAATCATAATACAAGTTATTACTCGTGACATTATAGACTTTTGTTTAAGCCTATTTATTTTCTTATGTGATCTCCTCGACAACAATTAATTCTCGATTTTTTTTTGTAGGTGTGAAGACGAAAAGCCTCTTGTTTCGATGCATGGATTATCGCAAGAGAAAGCGAAGAGTTTGGGAATTACTTACACTCCGATTGAAGAGATTTTGAGGGACACCGTTGAAAGCTTGAAAGAGAAAGGATTTCTTAGGGTCTAAGTTACGCATGAGAGAAATGTACTTAAGACATTTTGGAACTAAGTTAATGAATTGAAAACAAAATAAATCTATCTTCGTTGTACACCATTAAGCATATGTACTATCAATTTAGAGTTTTTTGTTTATGATAAACGACAACAAACTCAAATAATAAACGACAAGATAAAAATAATAATTATAATGTGTGAGTAAATCAAAGTGACACCCTTTATTTCGATTGATTTCCTCTTTCACGTTAATTTCAAAAAATAGAGCTATTCATGACCCTAGTTTAACTGAAGTTTAGCTTTTATAAATCTCAAGAAACCACAGAAACGACAACTTTAAGAACTACGATGCCTTATAAACGACAACTAAAGATAGATGACATTTATGCATCAAAAGTAAGACCTTTTTCTGTTTCACGTCTTTCTCAATATTTTAAGTGCAATTTGAATATAAAAGTTAAACCCACCTAATAAATATTTAAAGAGTGATTTTCTTTTTAACCTAATTCTGGTTCTACCTGTATGTGAATATCGTCATCAGTGACGTAAGCAGAATAAAAACAAAACAGAAAGGCGTAAAAAGAGAAAATGATATAATAAATATAGAAAAATAGAAATAGTAGGAATTGAAGGTACTGTCTCAATTTCTCTTTCTACTATAAATAACACACAAAACGATACATTTACTCCA
Organism: Urtica urens; assembly: GCA_958296335.1. NCBI lineage: Eukaryota > Viridiplantae > Streptophyta > Magnoliopsida > Rosales > Urticaceae > Urtica > Urtica urens. The sequence goes on along the minus strand of OY282526.1, from coordinate 24,429,256 downwards.
TTGAAAGTGGATAAGAAAAATACCGACAAAAACGACGGTCGTACTATTTTATATATATACAAACACAGGGTTATTTTAGTCTCTGAAGAAGAAGAAGAAGAAGAAGAAGAAGAAGAAGAAGAAGAAGAAGAGAGATATGAGTTGTGAAGAAGGAAAAGAGAAAGTTGTGTGTGTGACAGGTGCTTCAGGGTACATTGCTTCATGGATCGTCAAGCTTTTGCTTCAACGTGGCTACACAGTCAAAGCCTCAGTTCGTGACCCAAGTAATTGATTTTTTTGCGATTGTTCTGGAATTTTATTATGTGGCTGTGAAAATGATTTTAAGATTCTGGGTGTTGTTTGGTTTTTTTTTATGTGATGTAGAAGGAAAAAATAATTGTTTTTTTCAATAAAGACACAACCTTTTTACTTAAACTCGTAGTCTAATCTAAAACAAACTATGGAAATTTGATTTTCAGATTCTGGGTTTTATTGTATTTGGTTGAATATATAATAAACCACACAAAACCCATGAGTCTAAATAATAAAGATCCAACCTTTAGCTAAAGATAGTAGTCTAATCTTGAAGAATATTTCTGGGTATTAACTGAAAACAGATGATCCGAAGAAAACCCAGCACTTGATGTCAATGGAAGGAGCAAAAGAGAGGCTTCATTTGTTCAAAGCTGACTTATTGAAAGAAGGCTCTTTTGACTCCCTTGTTCATGGCTGCCAAGGCGTTTTTCACACTGCTTCGCCGGTTATTTTCTCCGTCGAAGACCCACGGGTTTGCCTTATGTTCACTCTCATCATATTTGTATTCTTGAAATCATTATTAGTACAAAAAATTGAGTAATTAGTCAATTCAAACATTAGAGATTTGGTTATAACCAACCTTATGCTAATATGTTGTAGATAACCAGCGTGCTTAAATAGCATACTTATTTTTGGATTTATTTTATGGTTTGTTCTTTTTGTTTTTGGAATGAGCGTAAATTAGGTTAAATTGGTCCGGAAAAAATTGTAAATGAATTGGATTGGTCATTTATCAATAATTTAACAAATGTTGGCTATATCCGCATTCAAAGTAATTTATATGGCTAGTAATTGTATGATGATTTTAGGCGCAATTGATAGACCCGGCTCTGAAAGGAACGCTTAACGTTCTAAACTCGTGTGCGAAGAATCCATCGATAAAAAGAGTTGTCTTAACCTCTTCCATGGCTACGGTCTCACTCAACAAAAGAGCTTTGTCCCCCGAAACAATCATGGATGAGACTTGGTTTTCCGATCTTGATCATTGCGAGGAGATTAAGGTATTTCTTGGACCCCAAGTCTTTAGCTTGATTGCGCATTTTCCTCTTTCTTATTCTATTTTATGTCATTACAAAGAATTGGTACGCGATGTCGAAGATCTTAGCCGAAGATGCGGCTACGAAATTCGCGAAAGAAAATGGAATTGACTTGATCCTTATGAACCCTAGCTTCGTAATTGGCCCTTTGTTACAACCAACTATGAATTTGACCGTCGAGATGATCTTGAATCTTGTAGATGGTAAGCATAGAAGTTTCGTCAAAACTCGTAATTAGTCGATCAAGTCACCTTCGATGTACATGTTTTCTAATTTAGTGTTTTTATTTGTGAGCAGGAACGAAAGACTCATATCCGAATTCATCTTATAGAAGTGTGGACGTACGAGACGTCGCTTTGGCACATATTCTCGGATTCGAAATTCCTTCGGCTAATGGAAGATATTGTTTAGTTGGCCATGTCAATCATTATGCGAATATCGTGGAAATGTTGCGAAAACTCTATCCCGATTTGAGCGTTCCCCAAAAGTAAGTGGAGATTTTCTCTTATAATTCATTACACAAGTAAATAGACTTCGTTATTATGTATATTTGTATTCCGATGTAATATATAGCCTTCGCGAAATATATCGACTAAGACGATGAAAATTTTGTACTAATATTTAGGAATTTTGACATTTTTTTCGCAGATGTGAAGACGACGAACCTCTTGCTTCGGTTTATAGAGTATCGAATGAGAAGGCAAAGAGCTTGGGAATCAATTACACTCCGATTGAAACGACTTTGAGAGACACCGTTGAAAGCTTGAAACAAAAAGGATTTCTTAGCGCCTAAGTTATGTAGTTAAGCCAGTTATGTTGTATCAAAATATTATAATTCTTAAATGTTAATGAATTTATTTATAAAATAACCATGTATTAGTGTACACCAATATGAGAATGAGTTCTTATATGCATAGATTTTGAAGTTGGTTACATATTTTTATTATATATATCATAGAGTATTTTTATTAACAGAATTCAAGAATCCTTAGCTGGGAAATTCTGTATTTCCAGATATTAGGAATTCATATGTACGTATAAAACCTGATTAATTAGAAACTAAACAACAATTAAGAGAACATGAAATCATCTAGATATATAATTCAATATAAAAACCCAAATTTAAGTACTTGCCAACCAATCCAAAATATAGCAGAATAATTCAGCACCAACATTAAACCAAAAACAATAAAAATAGTAGCACCAGTAAAATAAAATAAAACAACAAAAAACAAATATGAAAAACCCTTCCAATTTGATGACCTAGCTAAAACGCAGGGAGAAACAATCAACTCTTCAAGTTCGTTCATATCTTCTCAACAATCACGATGTATTTCCTCACTCCATGCCTGTATATAAAAATGATCAAGAGATATATATCATCAATTAACATCTCATTTTCAGAAATAAAAACTCAATAGATTAATAATCAGCGATTAATAATTATTTCACCTCTTATGCGGGATCAGGTTCCACCTTGGTAGTTGCAATGATGAGCTTCCCGTTTGGCTCCACTTTATAAAATGTCACTGAATTCAAACATATTTTTGTCACAAATAATCTATCAACCTGACAATATTTTAATAAATATAAAAAAAAAAAAAAAAGAGAATAATACCTAAATCTCCAGGTCTCCAACGCATCTTGGAGCTGTAGGGTCTTAAGCCGTCAAGGCCGTAGAGAAGGGTCTTGCCGTCTCTCCAATAAGTGTACCGGAACTCCCACTCTTCGCCGGAAGTGTCTTCCACTTTTATTGACTTCCCTTCTTTTACTATCGCCGTAAATGCCTGCAAATTTCAATATTACATCCGCTTCTCAATGTGTATATATATATATATTGTGTGTGGTATAATAATCTCTGTGTACCACCTTAGGAAAACAATACGAAATAATTAATTTTTTGGAAAAAAAAAATTGAAGGTGAAAGTATGAAATTAGTTAATTAATCTACATTATTTGGGAAAATAAAAATAAGTACTGTCTTAAATTTAGAAAGAAAAAAAATTATTAGTTTCAATCTCACCTCATTCGTTAGTTTGTCAAGATATATATATATATATATATATATATATATATATATATATATGTTAGCAAATGGCCTCTCTTGACCCCATTTAAAAACCACATGAAAAATAATTAATAATTTTTCGGAATTATATGTAAATTAAGGTATGGCATTATTCGGAATAGATAATAGTGTAGTGAAATGAAAGAAAAACAATAGTCTAGTGAAATGAATTATAAGTAAAATTAAGGTTAAACTAGTTATTCAGGATAAATAGTAGTCAGTGAAATGAATTATAAGTAAAATTTAGGTGAAATTAGATAGATATTCGGGATAAATAAATAATAGTCTAGTAAAATGAAAAGAAAAAAAAAAGTAATCTCTCTAAAATAAAATTAAAAATTAAGATAAAATATTTTTATTGAATTTTCGGACTCGCCTGAAGGGTATCATCGGGAAGAATGAGACGCGAGGAGTTGAGCAACGCTTCGTCGATGCTCAGCTTCTTCTCGAATATCGGCCGCAGAAACGACACCGGAATTTTGCATCGTTCGCAGTACTTCGCCACCGGATCCGGCAGCGATGATGATGATCCGATCCCGACGATACACGGCCCGGGAAGTTCGTGTATCGTGAAACCGGTCGATACAACCGTTGGGATCGAAGAGAATTTGGTCTTCGGATTCGGAGAATGTTCGAGAGCTGTTTTCGTTGGACATGGTCCCTACATCAAAACATTAAAAATTAGGAAAGAAAAATTACTTGAAAAGAAGAAATTTATATTGTATTTGCAAATAATAATCGTTTTTCTATTGTAAAGTAATTTGTAGGTGGTCTTTAAATATAGAAACATAAAATGACTAAATATTCACTAACAGGCTAACACTCGTTTCATTACTTCACTAATTTTAACAATCATTATAATACTAATTTTAATTAAAAAAAATAAACGATAAAAATATTTTAGAATAAAGTCTAGATTATATATTTTAAATAATTAAAATATTCTTACAGCTTTAGACGGGTTCGGAGAGGAATCGATTATGATAGGATTGCTAGGGCTTCCGATGATCAGTTTCCGGGCTTTTTTCTCGGCTCGCTTTTCCGATTGGATCCTTTTCCGTTTTCCGGTCAACTTTTCCAGTGGAACGGGGTTTGGAGACGGTGTTCCGATCAACGAGTTCACTGAACGAGTTTTTTGCACCGGCGTATTTTGATGAGACGGAACAATAACTAGGGTTTTCGCGCTAGGTTTAGGGTTTTCGGTTTTTTTAGGGTTTAGGGTTTTCTTCACGGTCTTTTGTTTTAGCTCGATGAGATTTCCGGGCAGACGAATCGTCGGAGCTCTAGTTAGAACATTCGAAAAAGTCGATTTCTCTGAAACAAAAGAAGAAGAAGATGAAGAAGAACCCGGAAAATCCTTATTACCGGTCTTGCTATTCGGATCGTTGACTATTTGGCTCGATGAAAGAGGCGGTTTTGATCCCGAAGAGGCTTTTAGGGTCAACTTCTTCGGAGGAATTTCCGCTACTTTTAACACCGAATGTGTCTCGGCTCGATTTCCATTGTTCTCCGAAGTTGACCTAATTAGGGTTTTGCCAATCTTGATCGGAATAGTGACGTCACTAGACAAAGACGGTTTTTCGGGAAACTCTTTCGGAGGCATTATCATTTCCGGCGACTTTTCAACTTTCGTAGAAGAACCCGATTTCATTTTAACGGAAATCCGCGGACGAGGCGGCGGTTTTTCCATTGACTTTTTTGCACCATTTTGTTGGTTGACTAATAAATGCGGCTGATCACACGGTTTTATGTCGGAACCTAGACTCGCCAGATTATTCTGTGTGTACGGGTAAAAAGCGGAAACGTTTTTACCCGTCCCTTTCTCGGACGACGATGATTGGACTTTATTATTGGATAGAAAAGGGGATATAAGAGGAACATGGCTTCCTTTTCTCTCGATTTCGTAGAACCACTTCGGCTCCGGACAAATCAGCTCGTGTGGCCGTGACAATTCGGCTTGACCGGAAATTTGATCGGATGACCTTTTCTTTTCGGTCCCAACAATAGACTCGGAAGATTTTTCCGATGATCGGAAAGTTTTGTTTGGCTCGCTCCGTGGAGAAGGGCTTGTTTCTAGGTTTGGCAGCACTAGATTATTTGGCACCTCATTTGTTCCTGCCAAATAAAATCCCTTTTTGTTTTAGGGCACAATTCCTTCAAATATATATATATATATATATATATATATATATATATATATTAATGTAATTACATGTAAACTAAATAAGTTTTTAAATATAACACACAAAATGACCAGCTCAAATTATTTATAATTTTTTTGGACTAATTTAGTTCAAATTAATATTTTCAATCATTCTAAAAACAAAACAAAAAACAAAATCGGTAAGAATTTTTTTGAAATTTACGTAAACAGAACATTGACTAAGTTCAAATCGGCTAAATACCGAATATATATATAGTTTTACAGAAGAAAAAAAACAGACAAGAAAAATGAATGAATGAAACTAGGTTAAGTTGTGAACGAACTGACCAGAAATAACTTGGTGTGTGTTCACATTCTCTTTCATTTGATTACGTGAAGCTTCTTCATCGGAAATGTGATCAGATTTCTGTTCAACCGCTACAATAGCAGATGTTTCCGATGATCGGCCATTTTTGTTTGGCTGAGAAGGCCTTAATTCTAGGTTTGGCAACACTGGATTATTCGGTAACACCTTTGCCCCTGCCAAAACAATTCACTTGTTATATATATATATATATATATATATATATATAAGTAAGGCAAATAGATTAACTTGGAAATAAACTAACCAGAAGAAGAAGAAGCTCTTGATGATTGAAAAGTCTTCATGATTGGTTCGCTTGGTCGAGAAAGACTTAATGATAGGTTTGGCTCAATTCCTGAAACTAAATAATTGAAACTTTATTTATTTAATTTTTCAAATTCAACTAGATTAAAATCATCATTCTTAATAACACTAATTACCAGATATTGCTTTGCCTTTCTCCAGCAAATTAAGCACATTTTCTTCCATTTGCTTTTTGTTTTGTGTCCCCGGATTATTTTTTGGTAACACCGCTTCTCCTATAATTAAGATAATTAATTCATCAACAAGTGTTACTTGGCTTTGCATTTTTTGAATAGAAATAAAATTGAAAATAAATAATGTTATCTTTGGCATATATACTAAAAAAAATATACGAATAATTAATCATCAGCAAGTGTTACTTGGATTTGCATTTTCCGAATAGAAATAAAATTTAAAATAAATAATGTTATGATCTTTGGCTTATATACTAAAAATAATAATTATACGAATAATCAACTCAATTATATATAAAGTTGTGAAATACACTGACCGAAAATCACTTCATCGGAGGGAAATGCCGATCTAAGAGGTTCTCCGATTTGGAATGCGTTTTGAGAAAGAGAAAGATCGATCGATAATCTCAAGTTGTTCGCTGCGACTGGCTCGTGAATTTCGCTTGCTTGACCGGCCCAAGGAATTTTTGACATGTTTGGTAAAACCCTAGTTCCTATAATTCAAATTAATGTGCCTAAGGATTCAATTTATTCATCTAGATATTGATTGAATTATACATCCAAGGGAATTTTTTTTTGTAAAATGATGTTGGATTTGATTATTTGGCCTGAAATTTATACATCTCATTTTTCAAGAATGGAGACTATATATTATTTTCTACTTAATAAAAACTAACAAAATAAATAAACCGCTACACTTACCAGATACCATTTCATTTGAAACAGCAAAGTAATTATTAAGTCCTGAGGGATTCGTCACACTCAATGATAGTCCCGGAGATGAAATTAACGAAGGATTAATTGGTACCTAATCAAATACATACATAAATTTTTTTTAAAAAAAATTAACTACAAAATCTTGTATAGACTATTTTGTAATTAGGTATATATACATATAAAATGAATTGAAATTAATTTGCCCTAATTATTATTAAATAAAATCTCACCAGAGGCATGGCTTGCCTCGTACATTTCAAGCAGCCAACGCCTCCCGAATCTAACGCCTCGTATAAGTGAAGTGAAATTCTACATCCACAGTGAATATACTGCACAAATAAATATTTAATAATTTACAATTTTTTTAGATTTTACGTGCTCAATGAAATCATATTTATAAAGATCGGAATTTTCTGTTTAATTAAATTATTCTAACCTTTCCACAGATTTTGCAATCCCTCCAACCATCGGAGAATTGGTGAAACTTTAGGCAAAACGTGTCGTTCTCGTATGCGATACTGGATTAATCGAATAAAATTAATTGGATTAATTAACAAATTTAAATAATTAAGTAGTATAACTCTCAAACTTAAAGCTCTTTAACTTATTATATTAGTATAAATAAGGTAGTATTTTTATGGTACTGCAAAATTATAATAACTGAAGTCTTTGTGAGCTAAAAATATTTCATTCAATATCTGGAAATCTTTTATAGAAGTATTTATAATTACTATTCAAACGAGGCGTTCATATAGTAACAAGATATAAATATCTACGTGAACGAATATAAAATCAACTCTAATGAACTTGGATACCTCTATCGTAAGAATATAATTTGTTCAACGTGACGGCATTTGTCACACTAAATTAAAATCTAAAAGGCAAATTTCAAACTTTGAACTATCATCTAAGAGAAATCTATCATAATAACTACTTTGATAAATAAAAGTAATACAAATATCAATATAAACAAGGATGTACTATGTTGGCTTCATCATGGAAATAAATGTTAGGCTTAAATGAAAGTACACATGTTTCTCTTATTAAGCTAACTTAGATTTGTTTAGTTTTTAGGTTCCTATTTGAGAAAAAGGCTCGAAAATCGGATCAAGCGACAAAAACCCTACACCGATGCCTCTAATTAATGATACATTAATCTATTATTAACACATTCGAATGTGATATTACTAGCTAGTGTATAACCTATATAGCTTAAAAATTGATATTAAAAAACTAGATTCAAGTCGCTCCCATGCAAAATAGAATCGACGTTGCTTTTCTAAAAAGCGCCGTGAAAGATATATTCGTAGTTTAAGATAAAAATTCGACATCGGTACGTCTAATTAATGACACTCCTCAATCTATTATTAACACACTCGAATGTGATTTTACTAGCTAGGGTAATATAGCTTGAAAATTATATTAAAATATAGATTCGAGTCGCTCCCACGTAAAAGATAATCGACGTTGATTTTCTAGAAAGCGCCGTGAAATATATTATTAACACACTCGAATGTGATACTAGTAGCTAGTGTATGACCTATATAGCTTGAAAAATGATAGTAAAAGATAGATTCGAGTCGCTCCCACGTAAAAAAAAAAGATAATCGACGTTACTTTTCTAGAAAGCGTCGTGAAAGATATATTTGTAGTTTAAGAAAAAATCAAACATCGGTACGTCTAATTAATGAAACATCTCTCTCGATTATTAACACACTCGAAAGTGATATTACTAGCTAGTGTATATCTTATATAGCTTGAAAATAGATTCAAGTCGCTTCCCACATAAAAGAGAATCGACATTGCTTCGGTTGTACGTCGTTTCTCTAGAAAGCGCCGTGAAAGGTAAATTCATAATTTAGGTATCGCGTAAAAATAAAAGAAAGACCAAGAAATTGATAAGATCTCGATTCATTACGCGGAATATTCACATGATAATTCGCTACCAAAAATGCTAGCCGTTATATCATTCTTGTTCAAATATGTGGACCTATCGAATTTCTTAACTAAATCGTGATTTTAAAGCATCATCAACTAATAGAGAAATATTTTAAAGACAAAACCACTAATACCATATTTATAAACATGCAACAAATTACATAAGTATTATACAACTTATAAACTCAAAATAATATTAATATAGCCGAATAACTACTTAAACGAGTAGTTATATTATGCATAGGAACAAAAACAAAAATCCAACAAATAAAGTAAAAATGACAAAATAAATTATATAAATAACCCGGCCACGAAAAGCAAGATATATACTACACTAGAATCGGCTAATAAAATCCAAGTTTGCGTAACGAGAACCGGAAAAATACTAGGAATTTAAATAAACAATAACTATAAGGTTGTTATAAATATAAATTAGTCAATTCTACTACCATTTCTATCAAAGATTACGAACTTACAATTGTAATGCCAAAAATCCAAAGCAGATTTGAGTCACTATTTATTCCATAAAAATACATTGATTAATAAGATATATAAACCAACTCATGCATATATTTACATCAACTTCACAACGACAAAAATGTTATATAAAACACATGCATATATATCGTGAAAAGAACAAGCAAACGTTATTAAACAAACGATTGACGAAAAGAAATTGCAAAGCCCCATATTAAGAGTTTATACAGTTGAAACAAGAAACGTCCTCTTTTTCCTTCTTCTCCGTGTACTTATAGTTATATATAAAAGAGAGCGAGAGATATATATATATATATATAAGAGAGATAGAGATATATATATATATATATGTATATATAAGAGAGACAGAGAGAGATATATATATATAAATATAAGAGAGAGACAGAGACAGAGAGAGAGATATATAAATATAAGAAAGAGAGATATATATGTATATATATAAGAGAGAGAGAGAGAGAGAGAGAGAGAGAGAGAGAGGAACCTGCAAGGTTGGCAAAGCTTAGCAAATGTTCCGTTGAGGAATCTCCAACCATTTGTGAGCGCATTCGTCTGAGTCTTGCAATACCAACAACACTCATTCAACCCACTCATTTCCGACCCACGTTTGCACTACAAAACACCCACACACTTTTACACACCAAAATGAAACTATAACTATATCTATATATATCCTATATCTATAGAGAGAGAGATAGTGCACGTCAGAATCAAAGCCACGAATGGCTTAAATAGAAGAGAGAAGATAGAGAGAGAATTTCACTGACACTAACAGACCAATATATATATATTATATAGTGAGAGAGAGATTCAGTGACAAGAATGTAAAACGTTCACACTATTACTCACTCACACACACTCTCTCTCTTTCTCTCTCTATATATATATATATATTTATATGAACAAAAACAAGAACAAAGAAGGAAAGGAAAGTTTTTGGAATTTCATGATGACCGTGGATTCAGATATCGCTATTGGTTCAGACCTGCGGTTTCACACTGTCGTGTTGACACGTGTCATTACGGTGGAGAGAATGTTGGACTCTTTTAGTCTGAGACTGGTTGCAGAGTGTGTCTCGTCTTGTTTCGGATGCTGACGTGTCTTTCATTATATATTTCTCTCTTTGACTCGGTTCATGAATCATCATGCAAAAAAGACTTTAAATTTATTATTGAGTTTGTTTCCAACTAGAATTCCTTCTTTGTTCTTATTCAACGTCATTAAATGTTGAGGAGTGTTCTTAAATAGATACAAAATAATAGTCTCTCTTTTTTTTTTCTTCTAAAAGTTGTCAACTTTTTGCTTTATTTATTAATATATGTAAATTTTTTGCTGTCCGAGCGTTATTATCCATTTATTTTCAGTTCATAATAATTAATATGATTACAAGAGGTAATTTTTCTCTGTCATTTTGTTCAAAGCTTATCTCTTTAATATGTTTTATAGGGAAATGATAATTCTTTTTTTTTTCTTTTATATGGTCATGGTTATCAAATAGTAATTGCAGTTTATATTAGTAGCTGTTTTGGAGGCTTCTTATTAATAACTCTTAAATGTAATTTCTTTTTACTCATTGGCTATGTTGAAAAAAAGGGGAAAACTCCAACATATCCACGTGGCACCCGTGATATTCTTCATTTACATTTAATTTGACAATGTTTTAGCAAATTCATTGAGAGAATTATGAATCTGATACATGACATGATTATCATTTCAAATACTCGCACGTGTCAACTATTTGTTTATTTATAGCTCTCTCTAGTGAATTATATCTAGAATTTTAAAATCATCATTGCATCAATACAAAAATATAAGGCTACTCTAGTTAACTAGCCAAATTAAAAATAAAGCTTTACAAATTATTGCATGTTATATCTATTACAAAATAGAGATTGATCAAAATTAGGGAAATAAGTTTGATGGAATTACTCGTAACAACTTCAAATTAAAACTTAGAAGACATTAATCACTAAAAAAAATCACTTATTGCTCAGTTCCGCAATTTCAAGACCCCGTAAAAATTGAGAAAATGCACTCATGCTATTTTTGAAACACGAATTAAATATTTATAAGCCTCCAACACGGAGGCAAAATAGGGATGTTCGGGATTGTCGGACACATAAAACAAATCAAATCAGGTCGCATTTATACAAACTAAATTAATAAGCTTAAACAGTGTTCAACATATGTTAATGGTAATTTATGAAGATGTATATTTGTACATAGAAATAAGAGAAAATTTAACGATGATCAATAATCATCGATTAACGCATGTTAACTAGTTAATGATAGCTTAATAAGTGTTCGTCATTATATGCTAATAAAAAAGAGCACACAAATGGTAATCGAGAACTTGCCAACAACGAAATACGGTGAAATAATCGAGAACTTATGTAGCTTAGAAATTAGAAGACTTTACAAGAAGACTCTCTTAATTTCTCGCATCATTTTTAGTTTATGGTTATATATTTAATATATTAGCCCTATCTTATAAATATTTTTCAAATTTACGATAACCTTTTAAAATTTATTGGTGTCGGACGATGTTTGAATACGACAAAAATCGTATCAAATCAAGAATGATTGCGATTAGTCACATTCAATAAGGTTATAAATGGTTATGTGTTAGTGTTCCAAATTTTTGGCATGATACAATTCCGATCCTTAAATGGTATAAGAATTTTTGTCACTAATTAATCTATTGGCTTCAAATGATCTTTTAAATTTTATTTTTAATTCCTATTTTATTCTTATCTTCTAGATAACTTATCTAGAATTAGCTTCTAGAAATACCTTTGAAAACTACTAAACAAAATAAATTTATTATTTCAACACCTAGTCTCTTGATTACCTTATAAAAAATATTTAAGAAATGTTGCAATTGGCCTTGAATTATTCCACAAAACATTTCTTTTTTTTTTAAAGTAAGTTTTTTACTTCTTTAATTTAATATCGAGAACATGTAAAGAGTTCCTTGATTTTATCCGAGTCAAATATTAGGACACGTTAAATATTGTCTTTATTCTTTTCTCTTACGTAGTATTTATATTATATTATAAGAGTAGTTTTAGCGGTACACATAAAAAAAAATTAATAAATAAAAGTAGTTCTTAACTAAGAATTTTATCATTATATTGCATTTTATATATTAACTTAGTAAAGTTAATTGATTTTATAAATCTAATTTGCTAAATCAAATACATGTGACTCAATATTTATAGATTATTAACATGTGGATAAAAATGTTGACTTCCGTCACATACATAAATTAAAATATAATTGATAATAAGCGCGAAATTAAAAAAAATGGTTATTATCATGTCGATAAAATTAAGCTGAATAGTACTTATATCTTACCAATACATATAATTTTTAACTTAAATGTTGTGATTTAAAATAAAATTATAACATAAAACAATTAGGTAGGGACCCGAGTCTACAAGACCGTTTTTTATTAGCTTTTTGCTTTTCGAGGACCATAAATCAACAAAGAAAACGACATTTAAAACCTTTTTTTTGTAATTGGTCCGTTTATGACAAATTGAAAAACCGGAACCCCTAAAATAATTCGCTTAAATAAGTTCGCATCAACGCCAAAACTTAAAAACTTCAATCACCAACAAAATAAGCTTAACCAAAGACTATAAAAATACACTATTATGTGGTATCCATACATGGGGTTATCTACTCGTATTATGTGAACTTATATCAAGATTCAGGCGAATTCCTCTTCCCGGCAAAAAACAAATCATTTTATTTTCATATTATATTCTTCAATTAGACTTGTCTTGCAACGTAAACTTCAAATAGATTTGTAGTGCAGTCGAAATTTTCATATTAAATCATTTTTTTAATCACATATAAAATCATTTTAAATGAAATTTAACACATAAAGAACATAACCAATGGCGTAATTAGCTCATTTCAAACTTTGAAATTGAAAAAAAAAAAATCAATAGAACGGCTAAATTTTCTATATGCAACAATTATTGGTTGAGATTTCAATTAAATGTCAAATTCTTTTCGGGTTTTCTCTTTTCTAGTGTTTTCTCATAATATTGCAACATGAATGAAAAACCGGCATTCTACTAATCCATTTTGAATTATCTTTCAAACTTAATCAATTCAGCCCAATAACAAAAATAATCAGCACATCAATTAAAGAAAGATTCAACTATAATCAATCTCAAGAATATTACTAATAACATATTTAAGTGTTGATAGCTTGATACACTTGAGCAAGAAAAATTAATAAATATACATGATTGAAAAAATAACAATTTCTATGGACCTATAAAATAAGCTCTATGTTCTTCATTTATTCATACAGTAATTTTGCAGATTGCGTTCTCGATTTCTTGCAATCGTGCTTCAAAACTTTCTCCACGGATTGCTCGGTCTTTGAAATCGCTTTCGCAATCAACTTTGTCTTCCTAACATTTTTCGATCTCTTCATTGGCCTTCCCTTCTTCACTTTCCTGTACTCAGAAAAAATATCACAAATTAAACACAAACCAGAGAACAAATTTATTTATTTTTACATTTTTTACCCAAATTTATTTATTTTCTCATTTTTCGTACATCAAAAATTTACAAATTAGCCCACCCTCAAGTTTTTTTGTTTCATTTTAGACCCTCTAAATATAAATTATGGCTCTTCGTCCCTGAATTCATAATATAACAAAATACAGTTTGATGAAATAATATTTTATTTATAGATTAGATAGAACTAAGCACCTGGTCAAAATACAATTTATTGCCAACTTAAAGATAAGAAATTTAAAAATAGCCAACGTTGTGTAAATATGTTGCAAATACCAATCTGCTAAAACTATAGACCAAATTGCCCTTTCGATTTAAGTAAGCCAATGTTCTTATAGAGCAGTCGTTTATGGTAAATTGGGGATCGGATTGTCCTAGTAATTTTTAATATTTATTGTAAATTATTTGCACTATTTTAATTTAATTCCGGGTAGCGAAATGAGCAAGAAACAAAATTTGAGCTAATTATGCCAAAATAATTTTTGTAAACAGATTGATGTGCCTATTTACTACACATTAACCAAATTAGTTATAATCAAAATAATAGTTCATATAGCTAGTAACTAAAATTAACCAACTTCTTAACGAAACCAAATCAGAAACTTGTCAAAAAATATCTCCCTGTGAATAATTACATAGCGTAATCAGTACCTAAAGTAACTATAAGCTCATCAAATCGTCTTAATTAAACCAAGCAATGTAAATTTCACCTAAACTGAACAATACTCAGAATCTCAAGACTTATTATTTTCTAAAAGATAAGAAGAGAGACTCACATGTTGATTCCACCAGAAACTCGATTCGGAGCTCCAGATTCCGAAGTGTCCATATCTGTAATCTCACAACATTAAAAAAAATCAGCGAATCAGAGTTTTGAAGCTCAATTTTTTTTTCTTTAAATGATAAGTTTACCTTGAGGACGATCGGAGATCGAAGCTTCAGAGACGTCCATCGCGTCGCTGTCTCTCGCGTTCTTCTTCTTCTTGTTTCTGTTTTTCGCCATCGGAGAAATGTGGATTTAGATTGAGAAGAAATCGATTGGGGGTTTTTTCGAAAGGTTATGAAACCCTAGCCTCGGAAAAGTGACGATTTTTTGAGCGCCATTAATTTCCCCAAAGGAATGTATTTATACTATCAAAATGGGCCACGCACTATTGGGCCATTAGATTCATATTTTGCGAAATTTCTCGAAATGTTATGATGGAAAATATTTCACTTTCCATAACTACAATTCTTTAGAAATATTTATCAAAAAACAGAACATCATTTCGGAAATTATGTGTGATAGTGGGGTATATTATTTTTATGTGTGGTAAAATTGTATTGCGGTCGATTGCATAATTTAATATTAATTTCGTTATATTACAGTATATTACGGTCAAATTTTATAAAATCTATAATTATTTTTTGGCACATAGATTTCGTAATAAAATTTCATCACCCATAAAAACAGGACATTACCCCACTATCGCAGTTAGTTTCCGAAATTCACCATATATAATATAGAAAAAAGTCAGATATTCTTGAAACAAAAAATAATTATAAAGGTTGCTATAGATTTTTTAAGAATTATGCTAGTCATGAATTGGTATATTATTCTAGTTATTAAATGTCTAAAAGTATACTGTGTGTTTAACTACTATTAATCGCTTGAATATCTATATATTCTCAATAGTAATGCAATGTGTTCTCTTAATACAATGCATACATAAATCCATAGATAATTAGTAAATAGTCACATTCATGTATTTATACGTTTAACATGAATATATATTATAGAAACAAAAATCAAGATTGAGACCTTATTGATTATTTAGTAAACATTGCTTCTTTAAGACTTACATACATTACCTAAATTTGTTTAAAAGAAAAAGTAAGTGTAATCAGTTTCATTTAATTTTAAAAAGCAGATTTACATCAGTGATAATGACGATTCGAAGGAAAATTGTGTTTTTGGACCATCACCAAAATTATTATTATCTAGAAAAAGAAAAGAGGAATAAAAACTAACTTGAAAGAGTTGACAAGTTTTTGACACTCTCTTTTTGGCAATTAACGGCTTGATTTCAGAAATGGGCCCACTAAACGGCCCATAATTGAGTAAAGTGGGTTTTAAAGAAAAATAAAAGAGCTTTGTCCTTATTTTATTTTCTCTTTTCTCTTTGTATTTTATTGTTGAGCAAAGGAATTTTTTTATGATAACCTAACTTAGTATGATTGTAAATGTGCCTTTACAAAATGTGTGACAAAAAATGGGCTCCATTTTCTAGATATAGCTTATTAAGTTGTAGCATGTGCTTTATGTTGATTATTATTTATGAGTACAAGGCTTGCATTTAAAACCAGGCCTAACCTCAATAATAATAAGCATTATCTTTTATTTCTTCTTTTATACAAACATCCATACATTTAAATGATTGTATTCACTAAAATTATGATTAGTCTCCAAAATAAAATGTGTATTAACTTCATTGACAACTATGAAGTTTTGATGATTTTATATCAAATAAAGACTTTTAAAATGCGACAATATATTACCAGAGATAAGCTTCGCTTCTAATATAAAAAATTAAAATTATTATTTGATTGTGGAAACGACAAATTATTATTTTAATTTCCATTTCTTCTTTCGATTGTGACAAAAACTATGATATAAATCTATTATCGGGTATTTTTGTAATTTTTAAGCCTAGTTTTTATATTTTTTCCCATTATTTTTTACTATGCCTTCATGATTTTTGTAAGAAATTATTAGTTTTTGTTGTTGCTGTTATTGTTGTCTTTATAAATAGACTTTTAAGTTCTTTTTATACTTCTTTTTATGGGAAGAAGAATATTGCCTCAAAGTATGGACATTCTTAAGATGGACATTCTTAAGTTGATATAATATTTCTCTTTTGTTGGACTCTAGACATATGTCTTTTATATCTATACATTATAACTTTGTGACTACTCAAAGAAGCCTTAAAAGGAGGGTGTATGAACCAAGAGCTAGTGCTGTTTTTTTCTCTCTCTCTCTCTAAATAAATATATGAAAGCATATATTTAAATAAATATATAAATGTATGTAAATAAATGAAAGAATCTGTGGCACATGAAAAAGCAAAGAATGAGTCTATCCTAAGACATTCACACATGCACTGACGTTAAAGTAATGTTTCTGTCTTGCTCATGCATATCCACAAACAAACCTAAATATTGTGTAAGAAAATAATTAACCTTTATCTCTTAGAAGAGATAGATTTCATGTAATGTGTCTCATAATCCAGAGATTGTCAATTACAAAATTTTATTCGTGGATTAGAAAACTATATTAGTTTATCTGAAAGTGGTCCCATACTTTAAATTTGAAGATGTAACACACACTTTAAATTAAAACACATATAAGTACTTGATACTCAAATTCTTTCCATTCCACAACTTATAGCATGTCTTCTTACTTCTACTCCAACATATTAAATTTTGATCCAAATGTTGACGAAATCATAATTTAGAAAATTTATCCACTAATAACATTCACAATATGTTTATTATATGTGTGATCTAAACTTATTCTCTCTCAAAGCCCACCCAAAAAAGATAATTAAACTTTTAAACAACTCCGCCGAAATGGCAAGGCAAATGAATTACTAGCATAGTATATAGTTTTTTTTTTTTAATATATAATATTTGTATGTTTAATATAGGCGTGTACACAATGGGTCCTTAATGCCATCTTAGCTTTTATTTTTTGACATAAAAGTTGCTCGCAAAATCATGACTTTTCACTTTGTCAGGAATATGATTAATCATCATGTTATATAATATTTAGTAATAGTTACAAAATTCTTCAACATGATATAAAAATAAGATTAATAAGTAAATAAAATTGGCACGAACAAGCCTCAAAAAAATATTTATATATATATATATATATATATATATATATATATATATATATTGTCACGTCACTCGATCCAACATGAATACTAGAATATTATTTTTATTTTGAGACAATTTTTTATGAGTGAATAGTTTGTTCCATTTTAGCGACAATTGTGCTCAAACCTTTATGTTCGTTTTTATTTATTTTTATATTCCTTCTATTTCGGCGATGATTAATTTAAAAGGTCACCTTTTATCACTATTTTATTTGTAGAGAGAGTCATCATAACTCGATTAATTTAATTCAGTTTTTAGATAGATGCTTACCATGTTACAATAAGTATGGCTGGGATTTCAATCTTTTAAGAAGTCGCATAATAAATATTATATTAGACTAAATTAGCTACTAACGGATAACAATTTAAATATAATAGTCACTGAGAGTTCCCACCTCAAATATAACATTTTACAATCCAAGCCGTTAAATGAGATTATTATTGGTTGTAACACACCTTTGGTAAATTGTCAGTCCAAATTATTTATAATTTTTTTGGGATCAATTTAGCTTAAATATATTTTTCCTTTCATTCCGAAAACGAAAAACGTAAACCGGTAAAAAAATATTCGAAATAAATTAGTTAAGTAAGCATTTTGATTATGTTCAATAAATTAACAAAACATTGGATAAATCTAATTTTTTATATTTAGGTCGATCAATTACTCATTTTTTGTAATATTTATATAATTCAGTCTTTATTAAATCAGTCATTTTTTTTGCAATTTGGAATGTATTTATTTTGATCCCCACATACTTAATTTTATTTGATTACGAGAAAAAAATATATATAGCAATTAATTCAGCATTGTACTCATTATTAGCAAACTAATTATATGAAATTACAATCATTAGTAGTTAACACAAACTATTGAAATTTGGAAATAGTGATAATTAACAAACCTCAATCGTTGAGACTTGATATATATATATATATATATATATATATATATATATATATATATATATATATATATATATATATATATTGAGAGAGAGAGAGAGATAGGCTAAAATTGCCGTTTGTTTGCATTCATGCTTGGAGGTTTTCTTTTATTTTCTTGTTATTGTACATAATCTAACTAATATATTATATATATATGAAAAGAAATGAAATTATTATTCCTCAAATCACACGCTCACAACTGTATTAGTTAAAATATCTTCATGTGTTTGTCTCCAAATGCATGTTATATTATCATGCATGTTCATTTCCGAATGCATGTTATCTTATCATATGGCACCACATGTGTTTGTTCTACTCTCGTTTACACTTATCCTTTCTTTAATTCTTAAATAGTAAAGAAAGGCTCAAAATACCACTTATTTTCATGTTTTATTTTTTCATTTTCGTTAAAAACTATTTTTTGTCAATTTACTACTAAGAAAACAAAGATATTATAACTTTTTTTTTTTTTACATTTTCATACTAACTCTTAATTAATAATAATTAATTAAAAAATCAACTATTTAAAACTCGACCTCTCGTTTTCTATATGAAAAATTATATATTCATTTAATTAATCGGAACTAAGAGTTTAAACCTTAATAAAGATAAAATCCAAAGTTATGTGGTACTTTTAGTGGTAAAGCGGAAAAAAATATTTTAGAAGAAAAATAAGGAAAACATAGTGATACGTGACATTTTGAGCAATTTTTCAAAATAAAATGATGTTCGTTTTAATTTGTTTTGTGTCTTATTGACATCTTATGTGATTAAAACTCGGATTTTATGACATCTTATCATAATCAAATAATTTTATAATATAATGAAAGAATGCGGCATGAAGAGATTGCACCAAAAAGTGTTGATAATGTTTGAGACAAGAAATAAAGATTTTTGTTTTTTAGAGGCTAAAAAGAGAAAACAACAACAATTAAGTTCCAACAGACCAAAATTAGGTGATATTGTTGGGACGCATTCTATTAGATTTCTTTTAGGGCAACTTTTAAATTATTGACTTTATCCAAATTTCCTTTTTCTCCTTTGATTGCTCATTACAGGAATCCACGTTACCGTTGCAATTAATATTCTTTTTTTTTATATATACCACTAAGTTCATATTTTTTATTTAGTTATATCATATATGAGGTGTCACGTCCTCCAAGTCTAATTATACTTATAAGTATCTATTTCTATATTGACTAAAATTTCCCGGTTTTAGCATTTGAATTTTAAAAACTAATAATTTAGAAACGGACTAAATATTAGGTTTGACAAAAATAATAAATATTTAATTTATTAGTCTCATTTGAATATAGAACACACTTTATCTCAATTTTATTTTTGCAGTACTATAGCACATACCACAATTATTAATATGATAACGAACTTTAATTTGTGACGTTTGAACTTATAGTGTTAGTAAATCCAAAAGGGGTTTAGTGATTTAAAATCTTCCGTTCATTAATATAAAGCCACGTTGATCGTCCTTTGACTTTAGATTTTTAATGGACCTTGGACATTTTCAAGTCGTTTTCATATTTAAACATTTTTCACAAAATATTAAGCGCAAGTCTCATTCACAATTTAAATTTGTGGCTCCAACAATTACATAAAATCAATTGGAGCCAAAACACAAGTACTCCACACTATTCGTTTCCCATCATCTTCAACGTACATATCTTTAATATTTTTTTTAAAACTCCAATTTGTTAATATATATATATATATATATATATATATATATATATATATATGTTCTATTAAGGCTTGAAATTTTGGTTCGATCATAATCAAATTTTTATTATTATCGACGGTGGCAATTTAGTCAAATGTTTTCAAGTATCATAATCGTGTGACAAGTGAATTTTATTGTTAATTAAACTACAAATAATATAAGTCGTCATCTCATCGAATCTTTATTTAGATTTGTCGTCGACAAAGCTTCTTGATTTTTTAATATAATTTTCGTGACGAGCACTTCTGTCAAATAAAAGAATGTCTAATAATTGATTGAAGATTAAATTAGTTAGATACTAAATTAGCAATAAAACGATTATCGTACCCAAGAAATGAACAAACAAGGGTTTTTTCTTTGCTAAAAATTCATGTAAATGATTGTTTAGAAAAGGACCCTTAAACTAAAAAGCTAATTAGTGTGTGATCTCATAAGCTAAAAGATTAAATGCTTTAAAGAATTCTTTGATGTTGTTCTTATAAATTTGAAAACTTTATTGCCTTTAAGGTGGTTGAAAAGCTTAATTTGAGCAATCACACACATATTGTTGAACCACACTAGTCAATTATTTCATTTTAATATACTAAAATACATTATGTTTTTTTGCTTTAAGATAATGCTTATGTTGGATATCAAAAGTAAACATTAATTACAACAAACTTCCTAATTAATTGGGACGTTTTTAGACATGTATATCTTGGTTGGCAAAGATTAATGACACTCATTGCATGAGTTAAAGTACACAAATAAATAACATATAATTAAACTTAATTAAAGAGCTAATAAATTTAATAAGATAGTTTGTTGCGCCCTTTTACTCAAAAGAAAAATAATAACTTGCAACAAAATTAAACCAAGATTGTTCACTTTGTTTACATGAGAAAAAAAATTATAAAATACTCCCTTCATAATTGAAAACAAAAACCGAAATTACAATGAAACAATTTTTATCGGTATTTAATTTTGCTCGTGCTACCTATTTATTAGAGTTTTTTTTAATCAATTTATTAGAAATTTTAGTCAACGCATTTTTTGGAAAAATGACAATACTAATCCAAATGACATTATATTATAAATTAGTAGTAGAAGTGCAAATTACGATACTTATTAAGTTTAAATAATTTAGTAAAAATAAATTAAGTTAAAAAAAATGATAAATTTGCATCAAAATATGAGATCAAATTAGCTATAGCAATTTCTTTTAGCAAATTTCGATCATGAGTAATCATTGAGAGTCCTCGAATATGTCAAATTATTTCTCAATTTAATTTTTTTTTTTATTACCAAATTGATCCTATAAATTTTACTTTCCAAGTAAGGGAAATGATTGAGATGTATGAAAGAAAGGAAATTATTTGGTGTCCAACAAAAGAAAACCAAGAAGGGTATATATGGAATTTTTAAAATTCAAATATAAGTCAATACCAATCTTGTAATTTCCTAAAAAAAAATACGTGCTAATCCAAAACACCACTTCTTTTTCTATTTTTTTGTCCAACACATATACCACCTCTCTCCTTGTCACTTATATATTACTCGCATCTAATGTTCTTTTTATTTAAATTTATAGATTAAATAAAAAATCCATAATAAATTATACAATCGTCATCATTACTAGTTAAGTTTATTTTTTATTTTATTTTTCACTCCTTTATCAGATCCAAACGGCTTTCTCAAGACACGAATGTTCACCAACCTGATTTTTTTTTGAATTTATATTATTTTTTAGAAAAACTAAAATACAACGATAAAAACAAATAAAAAATAAATAAAAGCTTGAAGCGACAACAACAAAAAAGAAAAGAGAAAGAGAATTTTTTTTTAGTATAGTTGTTGTTGTTCAAATAACGACCATATTTCTTATTTAAAATTTAAACTTTTTTTATATTATTATTGTTCAAATTCAATAAGAAGAAGCCTGTTATTTTATTTATTTTATTTTATATTTCATTTATTTAGAAACTATCTTCTTCTTCTTCTTCTTCATTATTCTTTGGCTCTCTGTTATTTCAAAGGTTGTTTCTTTCTTCTTCATTTCTTCGTCTGAATTTCTTTCACTTTTTTCAGACCTCGAAACTCACGCTTTTTTTTTTCTTCCCTCCTCGAGTTAAGATCATCGTGGTCTCGGTAATGCCAAACGCTAATTTTCGAATTCGCTCTCTCTCTCTCTCTCGTGAAGGTTTAAATTTTTAATTTTTTTATGTTCTCGACGGAATTAGAAACGTTTTCACTGAAAAGGAAAAGCGAATCGTAACCGTTTCGGTTTCAATTTTGGATGTTCGAGCTATATCTGGACTCAATCCGGTGATTTCCGAATAGACGATTCGAGGAGAATAGGAGAGAAATCGGAGCTAGGTTTTCGTAGTAATCATGCTCGTCGGAGTCAGAGTGTGAATCAATTCGAGCTTTTTTTTTTTTTTTAATAAATTTAAAATTCTTCTTTCTAAATTTCGGCGGAAAATATGATGCTATCGGCATCTTCTCCGGCGACGATCGGGCGTAGCTCGCTGGAGGAAATGTTGGATTCGCTTCGCCGGAGAGACGAAGAAGAGAAGCCGAAGGATTTGCCTCCGGCATTGCCGTCGCGGCCGACCTCCCGTGGTCGCCTTCCTCCGGCGAGGCGGTCTCTTCCGACGAATTTCAGCCTCGCCGACGCCGATCGCTCGCCGGAGAATCTCCAGAACGGAGGAGAGGATGCGAAGAGAAAGGAGACGAGCTTTTTCTCGAGTAAGAAAGCGAGAGGAGAAGAAGAAGAAGAAGAAAGTGGTGACGATTCGCCGTACGGAGCAGAGGTGGAAGAGGATTCGAACGTCGGAGATGATAATATCGGATACTTCATTAGAAAGGTATAATAATGATAAAATGTGAAGATTGTTTATGTCGATTAAGACTTTTTTTTTGAAGGTTTAGTTCAGAAAGAAAGATGTGGATTTGTATACACATTTAGTACTACTAATAAGTCTTACTTTCTATGATAAATTTGATAGTGATGGAAGATAAATTTTGAAGAGTGCTTTGAATGTAGCATTGGATTGTTGTGTTATGAAAGTCTGAAATCATTGCAAAAAATCAGTAATGTATGTGAAAACAGTGGAATTTCTTGATTTAGCTCTTAAATTTACTATATGGGAAACTTAGAATTGGAAATTCGTTTCAGGAAACTTCGTGTCTGGTGTATCGGAGATGAATTATTGAAAAGTCACCGAGTATTTGTATGTGCATAATCTATGAACCTTACTATATTTGAAAACATTGGAATTCTCGTCTTAAGCTTCGAATTTACTATTCGGGAAACTTAGGAATGGAATTAGAAACATGGGTTTTAGCTGAAATGAACGTGTGTGTCTGTATCATTGCTGAACCTTATTATATGCGAAAACAGTGGAATTCTCGACTTAAGCTTCGAATTTAACAAGAATTTGGAAAATTCGTTTCAGAAACTTCGTGTCTGGTGTCGATCGCCATCTGGGAATTGGGAATTGGGGACGATTCAGTCGACTTCAGCACAGCATGTTCATGTTGCTCTGTCGAAGGGAAATGTAAGTTCTCGTTAATGTTTGTATTGTTCATCGATTTCTGTGTATTCTCTTTCGTTAATTTTTTTTTGTACAACTTCTATATAGATCACGAAAGTCCAGTCGTCTGAGCTTTTACCAGCGAATCCGAATATCCTCAACGGAGTGGATGATCTTGCGCAGCTCGGTTATTTGAACGACCCGTGTCTTCTTCACAATCTCCAGTTCAGATATTCTAAAGATACAATTTACGTAAGTGTTGGGTTTTTCTTTCCCTTATATGATTTTTTGTAGTGATAGTCGTGTTTTTTTGTTGCTCTTCCTGTAATTTTTTTTTGTTTCTTTTTCCTCATATGAAGAGCAAAGCAGGACCAGTTTTACTTGCTGTAAATCCCTTCAAAGATGTTCAAGTTTACGGAGATGATTTTATTAAGGCGTATAAGGAAAGGAGAACGGAAAGTCCTCATGTTTATGCTGTTATAGACAAAGCTTATAACGAGATGATAAGAGGTGAACTTTTTTTATACATTTTCTTTTTATAATCAGACTTTTGTTGTTTCCAAGATCGAGGTTAAGATATATAATTATCACGTTTACTTTGGCTCTAAACCTTTTTCTTTTTCTATGTATCTTTAATTTTAATTTCTGCAGATGAAGTAAATCAGTCGATTATCATAAGGTTAGAGTCCTTTAATTGTATATAATTTATTTTCATCAAATTTCAACCTCATTTTTTTCTCATCAGAGATTCTAAGTACCTTTTATGTTATAGTGGAGAAAGCGGAGCTGGGAAAACTGAGACAGCGAAAATTGCGATGCAGTATTTAACTGATCTTAGTGGTCGCTGTTCCGGAACCGAGAAAGAAATCCTACAGAGCAATTACATTCTAGAAGCATTTGGGAACGCAAAGACGAATAATAATAAAAATTCTAGCCGATTCGTGAGTTCACCTCAATACAAATATCATCATTTGATTCCTTAATGTTGCAGAAACGAGGTTAGCTGAAGATTTGTTTTTTGATTGGTTGCAGGGGAAGTTGATTGAAATTCATTTCAGATCAGATGGGGAAATCGTTGGTGCTAACATCCAAGCATGTTAGTACTTCTGTGTCTTTTTTTATTCATTTGATTTGAAATATTTAGATGTAAATATTGATACTGATCCAGTTCTCTCAACTTCATGTGACTCTCAAAATGGACAGTTCTTCTTGACAAGGTAACTATTTTGATGTGATCTCGTGGATGGTTTTTAAATTATTTAATGTTCCTTGTCTGAATCTGTATTGTTTTCTTTTGGGCAGTCACGAGTTGTTCAGGTAGTCGATGGTGAACGGTCATACCATATCTTCTATCAACTCTGTTCTGGTGCTCCAAAAAATCTAAGAGGTATAAACATTCCGCACGGTTTATTTTGTTACTATTTGTGTTCATTGATAAAAACAAGACATTGATTGTATAACAGATAATCCTTGTCTTTCAAGTCAAGTACTAGCAGTGCCAGTAAATCAAACCTTTGAACCCCTGGATTCTCTAAGTGCTAATAAATCCTATGTACACTTGTTATTCTGATATGTTCAATAAAAATTAGATATATTAAGTTGCAAGTCATTTTTTGTTGTATTGTAGAGGACATAAAGACTATAGATATTGATGATAATCATATTGACAATTCAGACAATTGTCATTTGTTTTTCTTTTTTATAAAGTTAGTTACACCTACCTCATCCAAAGTCGTAGTCATCACTTTAAACTTAATGAAAGCATACATACGAAGCATGTGAGCATGTGTATACGTATAACTTATTTTTTTTTCTTTCGCAGAAAAATTGAATCTTAAATCGGCTACCGAGTACAAATATCTTAACCAGAGTGATTGTTTAGCAATTGACGGTGTTAATGAAGCTGAGAAATTCAATACTCTTTTGGTAAGGACGCAATTTATGACGCAATTGATGAACTTTTATAATTTATCTTCATCTCGTTATGTTTATTAATTTTTTTTTGCTTATCGTATAATCAGGAAGCACTCGACACTTTACGGATATCTAAAGAAGATCAAGAGCGTCTATTTTCAATTACTGCGGCTATATTATGGCTGGGAAACATATCATTTGAAGCGACTGACAATGGCAACAAAGTGGAAGTTTTGTCTGATGAAGGTATAGCATCTTTCGGTTATTAGTAGTATTATATATTGAAGTTCGTTTTTTATTTCTATAAAATCAAAATTAGTATAATCAAGTTTGGTTGGAAATTAAGGGTTGTGCGACAGGTTGTCGAGTTATTAGTATTTTCTTTAGTTCTCGAGAAGTGTAAAGAGAGAGATTGGTTCATCTCTCGCATTGTGAAGCGAGTTTATCATAATAATTAGCAATTTTGTGTTCCGAGCTAGCCCCGGTCGGATCACTTTCCTTGCCTTTTTCTTTGATTGTCATATGTATATAGAATCTCAAGGAATGAGGAAGGTTGAAATTGATCTCAACGGTAACTTATATTTATGTATATAATTTTTTTTCCTTCATTTTCAGCTGTAACCAATGCTGCAAAATTGATGGGCTGTAGTACCGAAGAGCTGATATTATCGTTGTCTAGGCATAAGAGTGAAGCGGGAAAAGATGGCAGTGCCAGGAAATGGACCTTGCAGCAGGTTTGTGAGCTATTTCATCAAAGAGTCCATTTTTCTTCCTCCTATGAATGCTCTCACCTGAAATTTAAATTTATTTTCTCCTTTTTTGCAGGCAAGTGAAAGAAGAGATGCTTTGTCAAAATTTATGTATGCGAGTTTATTCGATTGGCTCGTAAAGCAGTTGAACAAGTCAGTTGAAGTGGGAGCGGACTCTGTTTGGAGATCTATCAGCATTCTCGACATATATGGGTTCGAGACTTTTCAGGTACGAGTTTTTCCACATTCACGTTTCACTATTATTATAGTCATTCTTTGGGGATTTGTAATAATATATTCTTTGTTTTATCAGAAGAACGGCTTCGAACAAATGTGCGTTAACTATGCAAATGAGAGGTTGCAACAGCATTTCAATCGGCATTTGCTTAAACTTGAGCAACAGGTGCGTCTATTATTTGACCATGGAAACTATGAAATGGCTTTACGAAAGCTTATACGATCTAAATGATATTCAATCTAAGGGTATGTGGATTTTCAGGATTATGAAAGGGATGGTATAATCTGGACCAAAGTAGACTTTGCCGATAACCTAGAGTGCCTGGATCTATTTGAGAAGGTAGTTTAGAAAGCCGAGCCTTTGAATATGTGAGCTTTGAATTGGTCTATTAAATCAAGTGTCTTTCGGAATGTGCAGAAATCTTCAGGGTTGATATCTGTGTTGGATGAGGAATCAAACTTGCCCAAGGCCAGTGATTTGACCTTTGCCAATAAGTTGAAGCAGCATTTGAGTTTGAATCCTTTCTTCAAAGGAGAAAGAGGAAGGGCTTTCAGTGTTCGACATCACGCTGGAGAGGTTGGTTTTTTGTTTTCTGTAAATTTAGAGTCTTCATTCTCGTGAAATAGAATTACTCGAAATAAGCTCTTTTTGCTTGTACTTTGGTATATCCGCTAGGTGCTTTACGATACGAACGGATTTCTAGAGAAGAACAAAGATTCTTTGCACACTCATTTTCTCCAGCTTCTCTCATCTAGTCACAATGAACTACCGAAGTCGTTTGCGATCAGTTCGTTGGATTCACAGAGCCAGAGTTTCGCCACTGAATTCAAGGTAGGTGAATGAATGCATAATTCTTGTGCTCAGATATCTAAAGCTGTTCGTTTAGCCTTATATAGTCTATGTATTTTGCTTCTTCGCAGTCGAAGCTTTCTTTTTCCCCTCTTTTTATTACAGATTCTCGTAAAAGAATATCTAAAGCTGTAATCTTTTTTCTTTTTCTTTTCTTGGAGCTATGTCGTAAAAGGCATTTGTAATACCTTTTTCTCTTAGAAATATTTTTTAATGTTCAGTTGGTCTACTCTGTGTAGCTTCTGTTGTTCAAACTCATGCGCCGATTGGAGAGCACAAAACCCCATTTAATTTGTTGCATAAGGCCAAACAATAATCAGCTTCCCGGGAAATATGAAGTAGATGTTGTTGCCAAGCAATTAAGGTGTTTCGGAGTGTTGGAGATTGTGAAGGTGTCGCAAATGGGATATCCGACTAAAATGAAGCATCAAGAGTTTTCACTCAGGTGAGCTGAAACTGTAAAATACTCAAAAGATCTTTTTCGCTTTTGGTTTCACTCAAAGATCCTAACTTTATTTTTCTTTTTTCCTTTTAGGTACGGGTTGTTACTTCCGAAACCCAGTCTACCTCAGGAGGATCCATTAAGTGTATCCATAGCTGTTCTTCAACAACTAAGGCTAAATCCAGAGGCGTACCGAATTGGCTACACTAAAGTCTTTCTTCGGTCGGGACAGGTAAACCAAAAATTTATGTTAGTAATGCTATATTAAGGGTTATTCTAGTAGTATTTTGATAATAGCCAACATCTTGTAAATGTGTAGTAAATTGCTAGGCCAGTCTGTTTACAATATTATTTGGCTGAATAACTCGAATCGTAAAGGGCAATCCGGTCCAAATTTGCTGTGCAACATATTTACAAGACGTTGGCTATATTCGAATTCTTTATGTTTATGTTGGCTAAAGACCCAATTTTTTAATTTAATTTATCTGCTTATTTGGCTGTTAGTAAAACATAAGTTTGTCCCTGGTCCTTCATAGATTGAAATATTGGAGCAAAAGAGAAGACAGCTTCTACGAGGAATAGTTGGTGTTCAGAAATACTTTCGTGGAAGCCAGGCTCGAAGTCGTTTCAATGAGCTTAAGAAGGGAGCAAAAACAATAAAATCATGTATGCAATACCCAAAAACTCCTTGGTCATTCCATAACTGATGTTAAAAAAAATCCCAACACTTAAACTCGGTAAATATACTTCATTAACGCAGGTATTCACAATGAACTTACGAGGAGCAAGAACAATATTGTCGTGAAGTGGCGCACAGCTAGTGCTCCTAAAACCCATGAAGAATTGCAGGCAGTTATTCAGATACAGTCCGGTATAAGATTTTTTTTACTTCGTTCTTACTTCACTCTTTCTCTCTGTATCCCAAAATTCTCATTCTTTCTTTGTTATGATGTACTTTAGTAATCAGGGGATTATTAGTTCGGAAACAAATTAATAATGGCACACATGGGCCGAGGATATCAACACCGAACAGTGACAAATATCGAAAGAAGACTGGAAGAAGAGTGTCTGATGTCAAGGTAGTTTTTTTTTTGTTTATAAATGTAAATATGTAATTTATAATATCTAAACAACACTTGTGTCTTTAATGTGAATTTTCATTTTTACTTTCCACAGGAACAAGTTGACATGCCTTCATCAGTGAAAGAGCTTGTGGAGGAAAAGGAAGAGGAAAACGCAGCTCTCCGTGAGCAGCTTCTTCAGGTTGAGACAAGATGGTCGGAGTACGAGCTCAAAATGAAGTCCATGGAAGAATTGTGGCAAAAGCAGATGGCATCTCTACAAGTAAGTTTGTTCTGTGAGATCAATACTAAAATTCTATTAAAAAAAATTAGGGAAAAGGGAAAAAAATAGCTAACATGTTCGCGTTTTCTCAGCCTTTCTCAGTACTAAACATATAATTTGTTAATTCCCAAAATCTTAAAACTAAACTACAATGTCAGTAAATTGTTCACCTTGTCCGAGCCTTTCTCGATATTAAAAATATAATTGGTTAGTTCTCAAAAAACGTAAGCTAATTTATGATGCTTTCGCGAATTCTCATCTAACTTGCATCACTAAACATAAAAAGTAGTTATGACAGACATCTTTATCTTTTTCTATATCATGTTCAACCGAAAAAATCTAAACTACACTACAAATTGTTTCGCGAATTCGCCCTACAAAATTCTATAAAAAATATAAATAAAACAGAAAATAGCTAACATATCCTCAAATTCCAGTAAATTGCTCACTTTTTCCGAGCCTTTCTCAATACTAAACATATAATCGGTTAATTTCCAAAAAACCCAAACAAAACTACCAACGGTTTTTCACGAACAATCATCTAATTTTTCTCTTTTCGATCTCGACTATGTATTGCAGATGAGTCTAGCTGCAGCTCGAAAGAGCATGCTGGATGCTCCGGCGGGTCAAGTCACCGGAAGAGCAGAAGCTGCCACGTCACCTCGATATTACGACTCGGACGCGACCTCGATGGGCTCTCGAACCCCCGGAGCTTCGACGCCCCTAAAAACCAGCGTTGGAGTCGGACGAGACACAAATGGAACTCTCAACGCAGTCAGCAATCTCATCCGCGAATTCGAGCAGCAGAGGCAGAGCTTCGATCACGAAGCCAAAGCGCTCTCGGAGATCACGCCGATCTCGAAGTCGAGCTCGGACGCGGAGCTTCGAAAGCTCAAGATCCGGTTCGAGATGTGGAAGAAGGAGTACAAGGCCAGGCTGAGGGAGACCAAGTCTAGGGTTCACAGGCTTGCGCAATCCGACGGCCGCCGAAAGTGGTGGGAGAGGATCAAGTCCTAGCCGGAGAGTTAGAGTAAGATTTTTTTTTCGAAAATGAAGTTTTGAGGAACACTTTTAATTTTTTCAAAAATTTATATTAGTGGGTCTGATGTGAAATACTTAGTTTTTTTTTTTCTGACTGAAAAAGTAAGATTTTTTCGAAAATGAACTTCTGAGGAACACTTAATTTTTTCAAGAAATTTCTTTTTGCGGGTCTAATGTGGATATTTTGACTATTGGATTCGTATATATTAAAAATTTATAGATTTTTTACTTGTTTCTTTTAGGAACACAGATGTGAAATACAAGGTGCGGATTCGGATGCTGTAAAAGCTTGCCAATGGGTAAGAAGAAGAAGAATGATGAGAAGAAGAAACTCTCGATTCGTGTCAGTTGATTTTGCTTCTTTTTGATCCTCGCATTTCGTAGGAAGTGGTGGGAGAGAATCATGTCCTAGCCAGAGAGTTTGATTTTTTTCTCCGGCTGAAGAAAGTAAGATATTTTCGCAGCTAAGGTGGAAGTTTGGATCAGTTTGTTGTGCATAATCTAGAAGATAGACTGTTAGTGATTTTCAGCTCAAGATCAGTTACATTTTGTGTATATCTCGTTTGTTTATTGTTGTTATTAATTAGAAGTTAGTATAGAAATTGCTTCAGAGAGTCAAGCACTGAAGATACATGGGGAAAGTGTTCATATACACTTTCCGTTGTTTATGTGTAGTTTTCTTTTTCTTTTCCTGAGTTATTCATGTTCATGTTCTTCATATTCTTCAGAATAATGTGTTATTAGAATCTGCACTCACTTTCCTCTAATCCATAATCTTTTACAGTGTCAATGAAAGCTTGGAACATGGGTGAATCTAATCGTTACTAGTTCATTCATTGATAACTTGGCACTGAAGCTATCAGGAAAAAACTGTTTTATTTGAAAGTAGTTAGCTTTTTGTGTTTATGAAATTCCGATGAAAGAACTTCCTCGATAAAATTTTGTAAACCATCGGTCAGCCGAAATATTAATATCCGATAATCTTCGCTTATTTGAAAGAACTTTACAATTAGCATACAGATTATTAGACGAAGAGCATTGCACATAAAGGAAAGACATTTAAGACAATCCATTACTTCCTTAACCAAATGAACACAAGTGATACTAGGAAAAAAAATCCCGAAGTCAGATGGACGATAAACCGATACAATCTACTTGAATTTCTTTACAAAAGTAGAAACGTTTTCATGTTCAGCAGAAAGCAAAAGATCGAATAATTCACAATACAATCACGAAATTACGAGCCGGGGGCGAATTTGGTGGCGTAGACCCAAGCGTTGTTGGCGACTGGGCTGTCAAGGTGGTCAAGGAGATTCTCGACGGGTCCTTTTCCGGTGACAATGGCTTGGACGAAGAATCCGAACATGGAGAACATAGCGAGCCTCCCGTTCTTGATCTCCTTGACCTTGAGCTCGGCAAAAGTGACCGGGTCATCAGCTAGGCCCAACGGGTCAAAGTATTGGCCCCCCGGGTAAAGGTCATTTCCCTCTCCGACTCCGTCGAGCCCGTTGATACGGAATCCCTCGACGAGGCCCATCAAGACTACTTGGAAGCCCAATACGGCGAGGATGCTCTGAGCGTGGACCAAGTTAGGGTTTCCCAAATAGTCGAGCCCTCCATCGCTGAAGATTTGTGACCCGGCTTTGAACCAAACCGGCTCTTTCAATTGCACTCCGACCCACTTTTGGAGGATTTCAGGGGTCACGCACCCGAACGCTCCGAGCATTGCCCATCGCCCGTGGATCACCTAAATTTCGAATAGTGGAAAAAATGTCATGGGGAAGTTTAAAAGCTAATTGATGTAACCTAGTTTAGATTGCAAGTTAAAGTAATAAAAACTAGTCTACATCTATGTATTCATCATCTCATGAGGACTAGCCTATTTTTTGGATTGGAAGGGAAGTAAACAATCATTAGTCTACATTCATAATCCGTTACAAATTTTTCCTCTTATAAGGATATTTGATTCTTATTTGGTAAAAGGACATGAATTACCTCATCTAGATTCATAACAACTTACAATATTCCTCTCATTTAAGGACTAGCCTTATAGTTGATTCTTATTTCGCATATTATGGTCACTTCCGATTAACCGAATTTCCTTACATTAGTTCGTATTTACAACAAAAGACCGAATTCTAACCGGTTAATATAGGCGTTAGAGTTTGGTGAATACAATAGGTAGGTAAAAGAGTAAAATTAAAGTTACCTCAAGAGCCCTGTTCTTGGCAAAGGCCTCGGGATCGGCGGAGAGGCCGGCGGTGTCCCAGCCGTAGTCGCCGGGGAATTCTCCGGTCAAATACGACGGAATTTGAGCCGAGAACGGACCCAACCACTTCACTCTGTCCGGTCCATACCACAAATCATTTCCCTACCACACAAAAGTAAAATGTTTAATGTAATTACTAACCATATATAGCCAGTCACAAACTATTTACAATTTCTTTTGACATTTAGCTTAAAAATGTACAAAAACGAAAAAGGCAAATCGATTAAAAAAAAATATTGCCACATAAACAAGTTGATTATTTACAATAAATTTACAAAACATTAACTAAATTCAAATAATTTATGTTTATGCTGTCTAATTATCCAATTTTTTTTTATAAAAAGTATTTAACAAAAGAACACAATATAAGTATATAGATTCAATATTTAGATATATACATACCATGGTGTATTTTCCGGTTCCCATAGGGACAACATCTCTAAGAGATTTTGAGGCTTTGGTTTGACCAAGAAATGGAGTTGGCTTGAGGAGAGTGCTTGAGCTAGCTGTAGCTGCCATTATCATTCTATGTTTTTATTTGAAGCTCTTTTTTTGGTTTTTTTTTTTGCCTCTCCTCAAGCCTCAAAATCTAAGCTTTGATTGAATTTGTGTCTCTCTTTGGTGAAAGAAGTGGTGGATTTGGGGGTCTAGTAAAATAGTGTGTGTGAGGAAAGAGAAAGGTGACACGTCAAGGACGTGGCTGAGAATTTTGACCAATCACAAACCTTCAAAGGATTCGTTTTCACATCTTTCTATCCACATTTTATCCTTCTTTGAGTTCTCTTATTTGTTTTTTGTTTTGAGGCTTGGTGTATTTATTTTTTAGTTTTGTTATAGCCATGCATTCATGGCATATTGTTTGTGTGGCTGTGGTTGAGTTGTTAGTGTGCAACAAAATAAGATAATGAATACTAAGCTAGACAATTAGTCAATTTTAGTTGAGTATAATTTTGAGTTTTAACCAAATTAGTCAAAATTAGAGATTTAATTATCCATCACATTATATTTTCATATTCCTAAAACACCCCTCGCTGTTTTTACCAAACCAATCGTTTGTGTGCTTGTTGTGACTTCTAATTCATCTGACTATGTTCGTCGTGTTTTCGATGAGAATTCAGATAAATAAAACAATTTCGGAAGAAAAAATAAGTTATTCTCAAAGGTACTACCGAAATAATACCATGAAAAAATGAACTTAGAATATTAATGATATATCATTCAATACCGTGAAAAAATGAACTTAGAAAATTAATGACTTTAATGTAAAATTATTAAGCAAATAATAACCATTTTGTATAGAAAAATTGTAAAACAAGAATGCGGTGAGCGTGGATCGAACACGCGACCTTCAGATCTTCAGTCTGACGCTCTCCCAACTGAGCTATCCCCGCTTTGTGTTGATGGCTTATAAACAAACAATAATTTTCACTAAAAATAATAAAATTTTGATACTTTTTTTTTTAATATTTAAACAAAAAAGAAAGGAAAAAAAAAAGGAAAACTTCACTATAGTTAGAAAGCGGTCAATTTATATATTTTCTTTGCTTGATAAAAACTTTATAATAGAGAAGTAAATATTAATTCTACGATAAGAAAATCAATTCTTACAAATTGAGATGAAGAGGGAAAACAAAATCTATTTTTAGCTTCAATTTAGTTACACTTTTATTGAGAAGAAAATAATAAATATACACAACTGAACTCGCAAATCATTATTACATTCTCCTTTAATGATAAATTAAATGAGTTCAAATAAATAACACACTTATAAAAATAATCCAACCCAACGGTCATATTATTCGGACACACTACATCTTAGTATATTCTCAGCCGTCTAATCTCAGCCGTCCATTTTCAGAACCCCATCACTCGATCTCATCAGAGGAAAAACAAAGAAAAGATCGTCTACTAATCCGACGGCTCATATTCAATCCCGCGAAAACCCACTTCTACAGAACCGAAACGCCTTCAATAAATCTCAGGCAATATGCCATTCTTTGATTAGCGAAAAAGATGATAATAAGAATAAATAAGAGCCGAAAAGATCACTGTACGGACAAAAACACATGGATTATTAGTTTTCGGAATTCTCTGTTTCAGTACTCTGATTTCTGAAGCTTTTGTTGATATTTTTTTTACAGAATTGAAGATATCAAGAAAGAAAAGGGAAAAAAAATGGGTATTCACGTCGACGAAGATCACTGGGATTTTCTGGTACGAATCTTTGATCTAGATTTCCTCTGAAATTTTCTTGTTCGGAAAACCTTGATTCTTTATTTTTTGTGATCATTTTTCATATTTGTTAAGATATATCAGGTTTAGAAGAAGCTTCGTTAATCAATCAATTTAGGGGTTTTCTTCATTTTTATTCCTTTTTGTGAAATGTGATTTATTTTAGCTTACTTTAAAGTTTCGATCTTTACAATTGTTCAAAAGAAATATAGCCTTTGTATTTTTTTCATTTCAATCAGTAAAAACTGTTCTATATCGATCTAATATCACTTGATGATTGAAACAGTTTGGAAATGTTTGTATAAAATATTAGGGTTTTATGAATCAACTTTTCTTCATTTTAATTCCTTTAATAAAATGTAATTTGTTTAGCTTACTTTAA
Organism: Urtica urens; assembly: GCA_958296335.1. Classification (NCBI taxonomy): domain Eukaryota; kingdom Viridiplantae; phylum Streptophyta; class Magnoliopsida; order Rosales; family Urticaceae; genus Urtica; species Urtica urens. Next base: position 24,393,586 of record OY282526.1, on the reverse strand, counting down.
AGTTTCGATCTTTACAGTAAAGCTGTTCTATATTGATCTAATATCAGTTTATATGATTGAATCAGGAAGAAATCGAAGCGCCTATGTGGACTGATCTCAGTTTAGAAGCCAAGTCCAATGTTCATAACATGTTAGTTTTCATACTCAAATTTATATATATAACTTTCTTAGATTTTTTCATATTTGTTACTTATCTGAAAAAATGTAATTTAGTTTCATTTTTGCTTTCTATAGCGGCGAAGATGAGTGGTTCTACACAACCCACCAGTAATCACTCTCTCCATTTCATCGTCAATACAACGAGGCCAATTTATGTATATGTATATATATGGTAATTATGTTGTGATTTTGTACCGAAAACTGTGATCAGGTTTCATCAAAGCTCTTCGAGCCACTTAAAGTCTGCGTTTTTACACGGAAGAGACGAGGTTACGAGCGTAGACTCGGGCTCCGTGTCCAAATCGAGAGGAAAAGAGTACAGGACCAAGAAATGGAAGGAGGGTAGTTTCGACAAAGCGCATCATCATCCCGTCAAGGCTCTGATCACTGGAGGATCAAGTGGGAAGAGGTTGAGTTCCGGCGTGGACAGGACTAGCGAACTCGACAATCCGAGGAGCACGGTGACTACTAGTTCGTCGTCATTTGGTCTGATCACCGGACAATCTTCGTCTTCAAAAGCGAAAAAAAACCCAAATTCGATCGTAGCTTTCGAAAGCTGTTCAAGTGGGAAGAGATTGAATTCCGGTGCGAACAGGACTAGCGAATTCACAGTCACTACTAATTCGTCGTTTGGTCAGACGAACGAGCTTTTGTCGATGATGAAGAAGATGTGTCTCCGAAAAAGCTACGTGGCGAGACGAGCCACGAGGGTCGAGATTCGGAATTCCTCGTCTAGTAATAATTCGAGCGTCGGATCTTCGTCGAACCCGAGTTACGGAATCACCCCTGACAGCAGAAATGCTCCGAGAATGTCTCATGTTGCAGCGAAGATCAAAGAAGAAGAAGAAGAAGGAGGAGAAAAAGTTGTTTCGAAGAACATGGAGAAACAAAAGGTGATATAAAAAAAAAGTTTCTGAAAAAGATAATCTTTGGATTGGAATTTTGTTGATTGATAAAAAGAATGGTTATTTCAGTTTCAGTGTCGTGATATTCGTAAAGCTTTGGCGCCTTTGAAAGTCAATGGCTCGAATTTGACTTTGGAGATCAAAGAAGGAGAAAAAGGGGTTTTGAATAATATGAGAGGCGTGGCTAAGAACACGGAAAAACAAAAGGTGCCCATGGAACAGTTGGTGAAAAAGATTTAATCTTTGGATTGGAATTTTGTTGATTAATAAAAAGAATGAATATTGCAGGTTCAGCGTCGTGATACTCGTAAAGCTTTGGCGCCTTTGAGAGATAATGGCTTGAACTCGAATTTGGTGGACTCGAAGGAGGAGATCAAGAAGAAAGGCTTGTCTCGGAGCTTAACCACTCAAGAACGAAAAGAAAACTTGACACAGAAGAAATGCATTGCCGCCAAAAGCGAGAATGCGACTCAGAAGCAATGCGCTGTTGGTGGAGGAGATCGGAAAGTGGTGAAAAAGTCTGTTTCGGGGAGTGTTGTAGCAGGGACGGTTTGCTCAAAGGTAAAAAAAAAATTGGGCATTTTATCTTTATATGGAATTTTTTCATGTGAATTTTATAAACAAAAATTTGAGTATAGCAAACGTTTTTGTTAATCGGTCGTTAATAATCAACCCAGCTTACGTATCACTCAAATTTTCGTAAATTTCTTAGCCGTTTTCCTTTTCAATTTTGGCTATTTACTAACAATTTACAAAACCTGGTCAAAATACAAAACTCGTATAGTTTAAAAGGCTAATAATTACAATAACCCTTTTATAAATGATCCTCATTTTTGTGAAACTTTTGTGGATCAGGGTAAAAGCCGGGGCCGAGCAAATTTGGAAAAGCCGAAGAGTTTGATTCATAGGGCTCATTTTCGATAGCTACATTGGGATTTTGTATAGTTCAGTTTCAATCCCAATATATTTTTTTAATTCCTTTCTTTCCATTGTGCATTTTGTGGTGGCTTTGCTTAGAGAACTTCCACAGTGCTTGTGGACGAGTTTACGGTTTTTTTGTGTACAGGTTTTTGGTTCTAGGGTTCATAGTCTTTTGCCGAAAGGATTATTTTCTATCACACTTTCTTTTTTTTGAACTTGAGAGCTATATTGGCTTACAGAAAGTTTGAAAGAGAATATGTCAGACTAGCATTTTGTTTTTGTATATATTCATACTTCAGTGTCATTCTTTCTGGTTTTCATATCCATCTATTGAAAAACAATGTATACAGGAAGATAAAAAAAACCCGAAAAAATGAATGTAACATCATCTATATAACGTTGTTGAACTCCTAAATTCGACATTTTCAGGTCAGTGACAAAAGTACTAAAATCACTCAAAAGATTGCAGTGATGTTTAGCGATTGTTTTTCCCGGTTTATCTGTGCAATATAAGTAAGACACGATTAAGTGAGCCCACGAAGAATCTTCTGTTACCTTCTCAGAGCACCGTAGTTTCTCGTTACCTGAGTGAAAAATAGGTAAAAAATAATGTCAACAAAGGAAACCCCACAAAAGAAAAAGAAAAAGAAAAAAAAAGATGGTTATCGAATTAAACCCGTTGTTGAGGTTTATTGAATCTCTTTGGAATATCGTCTTCATCATCATCATCGTCATCTTTGCTCATAATCATTCTATGCACTGCAGAGCTCGGAGAAGCTTTTCCCCGCTTGGACTGAGTTGACCCTCTTCCTCTTCCTCTCGGGGCAGCCCTTTTGCGTCCTTTTCCTTTCACGCTCTCGTCGTTTTCCTTTCGCAGTCGATTATATATAAACAAATATAAACTAGCTAGGACTCGAAAGAACTCGCGGTAATGTAATCAAACCAATTGAGAAACTAGTTCGTACCGAGCTTTCCTCGACCTCATCAACTTGATATCTTCGGTCATCGTCACTTGAACCCGAAATCCCATCGGCCTCATTCGTTGCAATGCTTTGCACAGCAGTGGTTGCAGCGGCCGATGCTGACCTGGCATAGCAAAATGTATACAAAGTTATTTTTTCTCGAAAATCTTAAAAATGTATACAAAATGTATCTATATACAGAGATCCAATTTACCTTTGAGAAGAGCGAAACCCGAGTGATGAATCAAGAGTCGTTTGCTTCAAGTTACTCGCTCCTCTGCCCCGACCCCTTCCTCGACCACCTCTCACGGAGGTCGTGGTGGTTGAGGCCTTTTTGCCTCTAGCGGTTGACTTTGTGGTGGTCAACTGAGCTGTGTCTTCATCGTCACTAAAAGAAACTCCACTTCCGATTCCCCCGCCACTTTTACTTCCCAACACCTACAGAATAAATTCCATAAGCGCAGCCGAAATTCTTGAATGTATATTAGGATCACTAATATTACTAGAAAGTATAAGAGAAAGAAAAGAAAAAAACGAACCTCCGAAGATTGAAATATTGAAGAAGGCTCTGCACTATCCTTAGGGCGAGTCGACCTTTCCTTTATGCGTTCCTGTATAAGATGAAGTTAAACTGAAATCAGTATCTGAGGATTGCAATTTAATGTAGAAGTGATGAGGGGAAATATATTTTCAGGCAAAAATTCGTAACCTGTTGAACCATTTGTATATTCTACGACTCACATTTAATGTGTTTCAATGGAAGAATTTTTTCATGAAAATTTTAGCATATTTCTAACAGGCACTGCAAAGAAAAGTATGCAAATTTCTTACCTCCAAACACTCTCCAGCTTTAAGAATCACATCTTCGGCTTCAAATTTTGCAATATCAGAATCCCTAGCAATTTTATTCTGTAAGAACGAAAGAGCCACAACCATTAGCAGAACACCTAAACGTTATATTAATATAAAAGACTAAAATGTTTTTGAACATTTTTCTCGGAATTTAGAGAAAAACCGAAAAAATGAAATGAACTTACTCGTGTTTCCTCAAGATTGTATTTTATGCAAGAGTAGAAAGCCATTTTGTCATCCTTATTGACAAAATTTTGCAAGGCAACATCCAAATCATCGACGGGTAGGATCTCCATTTTCTGTATGACAGTACAAAAGTTATCATGAAGTTTTTCGCTGTGAAATTCCCTCGTAATGACTTAATTGCCTGATACCAGATTATGTTCAGCAAGCAAAGCCTCTATGTTTTGTTGATTAAGCTCTTCAGGGCGAAGTCGTTCAGAATCACCAATATTAGCTTCAACAAAAAACAGATAATGAGATTCTTCTGAAATATTACACCCTAAAACTTAACTGCTGCAAAAATCATTATCATCGATAAAGTTTTGACAAGAGTACGAATGAAGTCATTGGTAAAAGTGTAGAGAGAAAACATGATAATTTGATGGGTGTATATCTTATTCTTACCTTCAGTTTTACCCCTTTTCGAGGCCTTAGAAAATATAAGAATGTCTTGAGGGTTCGCCACCTATAACAATTATTGATACCAGCACGTATTTTCAAATTTAGCGGTTATAAAAACTAATTATCAGCTTTGAGACAAAGAAGATTTTTTTTTACCTTTCCGACGTATTTTTGACCAAACCTTTGAGGATTTATTGCCATGAATCCAGAATAGTCTACCTGCAAAATCAACAATAGAAGGGACTCTCAAACTCTAGAAAGATATGTCCATGCAATAAATATTCTACATGTAGGGTCTATAAATTAGTTTAGCATCTGCATAAACTAAATAAACACAGAAGATTTAGAACTTTCGAAATCAAATAACGGAGAACATCATCATTTAAAATGCAACGTTTCAAAAGGAACAAAAAAACATGAAGCGCGTGTACAGATCATTTATTTAGCATAAAAGGTATTCAAATTAAAGGAGTTACCTTTATACGGACAAGTGGAAGTTTGATCTCTGATCCACTTACAGCATTTTTGCTGGCTTTTTCTATCATATTCCTAACCTGAAAGGTTAATATTTTGGTATTATAAGAAGTGTAAAAGAAAAAAACCTAGAATATAGTCTAACTAGTTATAAACTTTTTTGTTGGTAACAGAAGAGATCTCACCACTTTGTCCAAGTGTTCAAGAATTGAATTTTGATCATTGGGATCAATATCATTTTCATCTTTCAGTACAACCTGTTAGACGAGAATTGAATCAATTTACCATCATAATAATTCGAATATATCTGGTGAATATTATTATTATTATACAAAAAAAAATTGGGTAAATAGCAAACATAAACATAAGAAATTTGGAAATAGTCAACATTCTGTAAATAGTCTTAATTATGGATCAGATTGCCCTTCATTTACAGTCGTTTTGTGCACTTCGAATTTTTTATTATGTTGGTCCAAATATTGTTTAAAACAGATTTTTCTGGCTATTTACTAAACGTTTACAAAACGTTGGCTATTATCAAAATACTACATGTTTAGTAACTAGAATTACTCATAATATTAAATTACCTCTGTATACTCGAAAGGTCTGACTGATGTCAATGGTATCTTAGTTGGGCGATATTGATTTCCCTTCAAGACGCAAACACATTAGTTTCCGATTGGAAGTAAATTTGAAGAAATTTCCTAAAACATAAACGAGAATTAAAATGAACCTTAATTTCCAACAAAAGAACATGCTTAGGCTTTGATTCCCCGTCAATTAGTGATGTAGCTACAGACGAACCAGGTTGAGTGATGTGAAATCCCATTCCCGGAACTTCCTGTAAAAAAAAAAATCATTCTCACTATAGTCAAACTATCCCTAAACAATACATGAATAAGAACAATTTTTTAATTATTTTTACAAATAATTTATTAAATATCACTCGCACCTGAGGATCAACAAGACACTCGTGTTCATGTCCCCAAACAATGAAGTCCAGAAATCGCGGCAAAAAGTGCTCATTGATAGCGTTTTTAGGGTTAGCCTTTACTCTGCAAAACTCATAAACGAAGAGTCACAAACTCATTTCAGACCAACATAAAAAAAACAAATTAAGTGCAACATTACCTGTTCTGATGAAGTACAAGAATGTTGAACCAGTCAGAGACTTGACAACCCTCCTGAGCTTCAGGTCTCACCCATTGTACAGCATGTGGTGTCTGTAATGTTCATCGAAAAAAAAAATCATATTAATACTCCTCTTTCGCCCAAGAAAGATTTGATTCAATTAAAAAAAATTGGAGTGTGAAATGCAAAGTAGAAAAAAAATCTATTTATTAGGGGATCAATATTAGCAATTACACTAATTTATGGTTGTTTTTGGTTCGAACAATAAAAGGAAATATATGATATACATCTATGATTTCTAGTTAATTGAATATTATTCTATTATTTATAATATAAAAACACAAGTGATCTCAAACTTTCTTAGGTCCTGGAAAATGACATAAAAGATAAGTAAAAGATTTCACCTGAAACATTCTATTAAGCCTTTCGTCTCTGATGTTACCCAGACCATATAGAGCTATATTTGTTGAGCCCTGAAATTTATCGAGTTTATGGTATTAAAATTAAGGACTTGAAAACAGCTTTACAAGTATTTTTGTAAATGAAAAATAAGTGAGCTATAAAAGACCTTGCGAATAAGAATAGGCTGGATTGTTATTTGACCCACACCAGAACCACCGAGAACCATTTTACCGAAATAGTTCACAAGATTGCATGATGAAAGGATATCAACTGCAGATAGGTTATCCTGTCAAATTTTTACCACGGTTAAGTTTCATGATAAAAATACAAACTTGAGGAAAATGAGAATTAAGAAAATGATCAGAAAGTGAAATTCGCTCTCGTAAACAGCTAAATAAGTTTAACTCGTAACAGCTAAATAAGTTTACTATAAAAAAAATCAAGGAAGTTTATGAGTTTAATCTGCAGCATACATTTATGCATAGTTTTTTTCATCCAACAAATTTGATGAAACGAGTTTTTTCTTCGTTTTTCATTACATTCATATTCGCTAAACCACGATATGAATCGACTAGACTTTCTGAAAGCAAATGAGAATCGAAAAGGAAATTTGCGAAATATATTGCAATACGGGTAACTATAGTTATTACCAATATAGAAGTGAAAACAAATTCCGAAGTCAAAATATCGGTACGATCTTTAAGCACACGTGTTAATAATAATAATAATAAAAAACACTTCATTGGACAGAATACCACTCCAGCAGGATCGTCATGGTTTCCGTGAATACTGAAAACGGGCAAGCCAACGTTGAAATGAGGATCTTCATAATTAACGTGGCCAAATCTGTCAACAATTCGAGAAAATGAAGCATATCTTCTATTCAGAAAAAAGGTATCAAAAACAGACCATATCTCAATAAATATTGAGAAAAGATCACGGATATATGTATCTACGGAAGAACAAAGTTGCATAGCAATCTCAGAAAGGCCTCAAAACTTGCAGACTTATTCTCTATTCAAAAAGCTATATACATATATATATATATATATAGAAAAAGAAAGCATAGCTTCTACCAAATTTCAGGAAAAAGTATTCAAAACAGACCACATCTCGATAAAGATTGAGACAGATCACATATATATGTATCTACGGAAGAACAAAGTTGCAGACTTTTTCTATATATATATATATATATATATATATATATATATATATATATATATATATATATATATATCAACTCTGAAGGAACCTAGGAAAAAAAGAAATTTGGAAATCATTACGTGTTAGGAAAATTCACAGTCTGATCGCTAACAACTTGAAACTGAATCGGCTGATCTCCGAGGCAATGGCGGCGAAGAGTCTCGATCGCTTTGACCAGAGTTGACCTCGAAGGCTTGTTCTCATGGAAAAGATCGCCACCCAGAAGTACTAAATCCACCTGATACAAGACAAAGAAACATCATGGCAATAAGGTAAAAAAAAAATTGAACATGGTAGTTAAGATAACCCGGTGGTAATCCCACATCACTTTCAGTATAAAAAAAACGCCTTAAAATAAAATTGGATTCTATAGCCAATATAAACATAATGAGAAAACAACTACATTATATAAATATGTATTCTTACGTGGCAGTCGCTTACAGTAAATTATGGACCCGGTTGTCCTTCGATTACAGTCGTTTTGTACATTTCGGATTTTGGACTATAATGGTCCGAATATTGTTGTAAACAAATTCCCCTAGCTATTTACTAAACGTTAGGTATTATCAAAATACTACATGTCTATATGGCTAGCAACTAGAATTACGCTAAAGAAAAAGGTAAAAAAAATTGAAAACCTAGGATAAAGCACCTTCTTTTTTGCAGCTATCGAGCAAATCTCTTCGAAAGCCTGAAACGAATCCTGTCTCCGAATTTCATCCTTTTCCATATATCCCAAATGGCAATCCGTAGCAACGAGCACACGGAGAGTATCGCTGATCTCCTCGCTAAGCAAGAACGAGTCAAAGTTTGAAACTATATACATTACCTCAAAAATGAATAAAGCAATACGTATTTTTTTTTTACGATTTTTAACAAGTATTACAAGTGGAAGCTAGTTACCTTGACGAGTCACCCATGGTAGAGAGATTTCCCCCTTTGCAAGAACTCGAAAATCAACAAGAGATTCAAAAAAAGAAAAAATTACAAAAAATATTTTTCAAATTATTTAAGCACAATTCTGCAAACGGCACGTTAATAATCTCGAAGGAGATGCCACGTCATCCAAGCTTAGCTAAGTATGGCTATATCAGAGCATTAGTATATTGTGTGTATAAGGTGTTTGATGTAATGCCTCACTCAGATTTCTGGAATAAAATACAAAAAAAAAAAAAAAATTATATTATTTCTCAAATTATTTAAGCACACTTTTGCAAAGTAAAATTTTTCCTAATCTCGACGAACCTGCCACGTCATCCAACCTTAGCTAAACATGGCTATTTCAGAGCGTAAAGTATATTGTGCATATAAGCTGTTCGATGTAATGCCTCACTCAGATTTCTGAAATAAAAACTCAATATGGTATAAAGAGAAGATTTTCTCTCTAACCTGATCAATAATAGAATCTCAAATCGTATCTCCTAATAGAACGATTCAGTAACAGCACTAAAACACGAGATCGCAGTCAGAATCGGAAGCGATAAACGTATCAGCGCACAGTTCATACTTCATTATCAGAGTAAACATGAAAATCAGGGAAAGAAAATAAATACATTTCCGAATAACCAAAATAAACCTATTTTCTTTTTTCGAGATATACATATACACATATATATATATACATATATATGTTATCGAGAAACAAACAGTGAGCGAGAGAGAAATGAAATGGTGTTCACCTGAAGAATTGATCGGAAAATCGAGTTCGAAGAAGAAGGAGAGTCAGTGAAGAAGCTAGTGAAGCACCAGATCAATGGTGGCGCGGAATTTAAAAACAATAACAAAATAAAGTTTAATATCATTTAATAAAAATATATATAACTATATCGTACATTAAATAGACATAACATAATGGGTCCATAGCTCAGTGGTAGAGCATTTGACTGCAGATCAAGAGGTCACCGGTTCGAACCCGGTTGGGCCCTTTTTAAGTTCTGATTATATTCAGTTTAGAAAAGCCTCAGAAGTGCTGTAACATATGTGCTTGAAATAAAATTGTAACTCTTATGTAGATTAATTATTATAACTTCTATGTGCTTGAAATTTTCTGTTTTTCAGATCCAAAAAACTCCGAGGCATAAACAATATATGCTTTTTTTTTTTTTTTTTTTTTTTTATAAATGGAACATGTTAAAGTAAAACTTTTCTATAGTAAAAGAAAAACTACAATTTCCAATCATAAAGTTTTCAGACGACAAGATCAAAACGTTTTCAAAGTCAATTTTAGTCGTAACTTTGCTCGTCCACGTCACGCGCCTTGACCTATCCGGGAACGACACGTGTCAGCGCTGAGCTGGCGAACCTCGCCTCGATTTTCCCAGGCTCGAGAGCGTTGACTTCTCGGTCAACAACGCCCTCGATCGCCTTTGTATTTTTAGACTTGTCAAGTTTTGTCTACCACTAGTTTTCCAAGTCGAATTTAGTCGGAACTCTGCTCACCCACGTCACGCGCCTTGACCTATCCGGGAACGACACGTGTCAGCGCTGAGCTGGCGAACCTCACCTCGCCTCGATCTATTAGATGTTTCCTATATTAGCCCCTTTTCATCTCTAGATCTTTTCAAAATTCTTCTGTCTGAATAATTCGAGTTTGTTAGCGTCGTTGCTGGATATTTCCCGATTATCGGAAAAGTGAAACCGCTGACCTGACATGATTCACGTGGAATTTGAAAAGACCGTTTTAACCTCGAGGACTCTCGTAACGCAACGGATAAATCCCTGGTCAACGAAGTTTGATTCACGTTACAATTTAAACTGAATTTAGATTTATCCGGAGCTTGAAACTTTAGATTTCAAGCAGCAACTTCGAAATCATGCAAAGTGCTGAAGATGCATTAATATAAGTGTGAAATTTAATTATACAATGATCCTTAGAACTGACCTAAACAAGAGGAAAAATACACAAAAATAATGGTTTACACTGCAAATCAAATCAAACAATCCATTTAACGGCTTGCCGTGAATCACACGCCATCAAATAATGGATTTTCGTTGACTAAACACTTGCCGTGAGTCACAAGCCAAAAACATCGCCGGCTTCAATTACTGGAAAATCGAAGGCGACGGAATCTCCGATCAAATCCTGGAGAAGGCGATGAGAAACACAGAGCAAAGAAGATTTCGATAAGATTTGTTTTTTTGTTTTTCCATTTCTTTATTGTCCACCTTACACTGGGATTTCATTTTAATATTATTATTATAATTGTATATAACTATCTTGTACTTTGACTTTGACTCATTTGCTTTTTCATTTCAAGTACTCATTAGAATTCCTCGTAGCTTTGATTTCCTGTTCTTGCAGTTCGTCTCAAGGTACTCATTATAATGTGTCTTTTTTTTACTCATTACCTTTGAAATCTCCATTGATGGAAATACATGACTCAACTTTTTTCCATTCATACGAAGATAGTTGACAATAAAATTTGCACATAAACTGTTTGATGAAATGCCACACAGAATAAATTCTTAGTTAGGCCTATTCTCTCTCTTTTTCTAAAAGCATTGATTCATAAAGAATTCGTACGATCTATATTGTTGTGTCTTCATCAGAAAAGGCAATAGAATTTGATGATATGAGATTGAGTTTTTTTCAGAATTTACTTGCACATAAACTGTTTGATGAAATGCCACACGAGATAAAATATTCATTAGGCCCATTCTCATTCATTGAATTCATGCAATCTTAATTGATGTGTCTTCATCAGAAAAGGCATTATAAAATTGATGATTGAGTTTTTCAAAATTACTTGCACAGGAACTGTTTGATGAAATGCCACAGATGATAAAATCTTTATTAGGCTTATTTTCTCTCTTTTCTAAAAGCATTAATACATAGAGAATTCACAAAATCTTCATTCTTGTGTCTTGATCAGCAAAGGGCTCTGCTCGGAAAAAAAATGGAAGAAACAAGCCACGATTCTCCGGTTCAAGAGCAAAAAGACTCGAACTTGATCGAATCACTGAGATTAAAATTGGAAAAAGTCTCGCCATTTTCGTCCGATTGTTGCATCTACCGAGTCCCGGAACGAATCTACCTCGAAAACCCGCGAGCGTACACTCCGAGAATCATCTCGATCGGCCCGATTCACCGCGGAAGAGAAGCTCTCAAAGCCATGGAAGAACAAAAGCTCCTCTACTTGAAAAGCTTCCTCGCGAGAACGAGCTTGAGCCTCGAGAAATTCGGGAAGTTCGCCGAAGAACGCGAACAAAAAGTCCGAGATCACTATTCCGAGAGATTCGACAACTTGAAAAGCTTCGAATTCGTGGAAATGGTGGCTTTGGATTCGGCTTTCGTGGCCGAGCTTCTATGGAGGAACCACGCCGGAGCGGTTGAGGAATCCGATCGCTTGTTCAAGAAGCCATGGAAGGTCGTCGACGTTAGATACGATCTCATGCTCCTTGAGAATCAACTTCCGTTCTTCGTCTTGGAAGATCTCTTCGAGCTCGCCGGAACTCGAATCCCTCCAGAAAGCTCCGGAAGCTTCCGAGGATACTCTCTGAGCCCCGAGAGAATCTCCCTCGTGAAGCTCGTTCACAAGTTCTTCCGCTTCAAAGCTTACTTGGGCGAGAGAGATGGAGCAGAAGATTTCTTGCGAAGGAAGTTACCATCGTCAGATATAAAGCACTTTGTCGACTTTTTCCGAAAGTTCCACGTCCCTCGAGAGATTCCTCCGGCGAAGATCATCGAGACTCTGACAGTCCCAAGCGTGACCGAGCTCTACGAGGCCGGCGTCCACTTCGAGGCGGGGCCCACGAAGAGCCTCTTCGAGATCGAGTTTCGGGGACGGACACTCGTGATTCCCCTCCTCCGAATCCGACGGTCCACGGAGAGCTTCTTCCTCAACCTCTTGGCCTACGAGCAATGCCACTCGCTCGACTGCTACGTGAACGATTACGTGTTCGTGATCGATCGGCTCGTCGATTCTCCGAAAGCCGTTCAGATTCTCGCTCGAAAAGGAGTGATCGAGACCAAGCTTCCGGATCACCAAGAAGTCGTGGCGTCCATCGATAGCCTCGTCAGAGGAAGCATACTGCGGAGGAAGCATTTCCACTTCAACGAGCTCTGCGAGGGCTTGAAAGGCCATCTCGGAAATCCGTGGAATAAACGGATCACGATGGTGAAGCACACCCATTTCAGCTCTCCAATCACGGTTTTTGCGGTGATCGTCGCTTCGGCGATCTTCGTGCTCACAGTTCTCCAAACCATTTGTTCTTGCGGTGTTCAGTTCAAGTAATTGCTTCTATTCGAGTTTGATCTCTTCTTTTTTAAGGCATCTTTTTTTATCGCTGCTGGTGGGGATTGGATCCATTTTGTACTTAATGTGCTAAGGTTTGAAATGGCCTTATTGAATGGGATTACCTGTGTCTGATTGTTAAATTTTTCTTTGAAAAAAAGGATATCTACTTTTTTTTGGCTTAACCAAGCATAAAAATAAAAAGACTAAAAGATCTGAAGATCGGAAAACTCCAAGATTTGAACGTCAAAGAACACGATGAACACGAAAAAACACTTAACACGTGAAAATCATGAAGCACATGAACAACTATTGATGGGTCGATGAAGAACCGGAAATATCGTTTGACACAAATACACGGCTTCAATAGAAGCTATAAACATATATAAAAAATGTATATACATATACCTCTAAACTTCACTCTCATATTCACTTCCTCATAAATGTAAGTTCATATCCTCATCAAAGATAATGTTCATGCTAATGTAGAAAACTAACACCGAACTCAAAGTTGCTCTTAAATGCCGAATTATTTTCGGTGGAAACAATGTTTGGGATCTGCAAACTGCAACGATCTCCCCAATCTTTCACTTAAATCTCAAAATAGGGCTTCGATTATTTACAAACTCACTCAACAAGGAACAAAAAATAAAGCAGTTAACTTCTTTCGTATCGATAACTTGCAGAACTACAATTGTATAACTTTTTGCTACCCAAATAGCAATTATTTATCGATAAAGCAGATCGGAGATGAACCAAATAAAAAATAATATTTGCCTTACACCTCAAGGCTATTATTTTTCTTTTCTTTTCTTCATTATCAAATCAGCTTTGCAACGGTCAAAATATTTACGTCTTACCATGAAAAGACGCGAAATAGAGAGAGAAAGAGAGAGAGAGAGAGAGAGAGAGAGAGAGAGAGAGAGAGAGAGAGAGAGAGTTTCATAGAACCTTGTTATGGAGCCATAAGTCCTTCAATGGTGTAAAAGAAAGACTCAGCCCAGTCAGCTTTGAACAACAACGACCTCAAAGTATGCATCACATCATATTCCGGGTCTAATTTCTGTTGCCACCCCTGAAAAAAAAGGGTACAAGACTAAAATCCTTGTAACACAAAAAATTTACTCTTTTTTCTTTTGAAAATAGTAAAGATCGAGTCTTTTTAACCTCGAGAACCAAAGTGGTGACCATGACGGTGCAAACATTCCCGTCAATGTTGACTTTATGCCGTCTGACTTGCTCGAGCAATTGCTTGATGCACTCGCCCGTGCTCACCGATTCGCCTATCGCAGAGTCCCACAATCTGAACGATTTTTCCACTTCCTGTATTCCCTCATCACATTTTATCAACTATTTTTTCTCGAAACCTAAATAAACTTAAGAGGAATTGCCCAAAATGCCACTTTCAACACTAATTTTTTCAATTTCCCTTTAAAAAAAATTGAATAGGGTTAATTTAGCCAAATATGTTTTCCCGCTCATTCCAAAAACGAATAGGGCAAACCGGTAAATAATGTTCGAAATAAGTTGTCACGTAAGCACGCTGGCTATTTATGACAAATTAACAAAATGTTGGCTAAATCCAAATCTCTTATATTTAGGTTGGTAATTACTCATATTTGTTTTTCTCAGTTTGCCACTAAAAAAATGGTGAAAATATTATTTACCCTTGTAACAGTAGACCACTAGAATACATGTCTACAATAGACGTTTATAGTAATAGACAACTTTTAAGGAAAACGAGAAAAATTAGTACTGAAAGAGGCATTTTGGGCAATTTCTGATAAACTAATGCATTAAAAGTACTAGTATTTGACCTGAATGAAAGCCTTGGGGTTCGGGCAATTCTGCTTCGCTGAAAGTCTAAGCGTTCGCTCGGCCGCGGTTCGACCGTCTTTGATAGCGATGGCTTTGAAAAACTCGAGAAGGTTCGCCCGGTCGCGCTTCGAAAGCTCGGCGGTCATTCCGACATCGAGGAATATCACGTGAGGCTTCGATTTGAAGAGCAATTCTCGAGGCGGGTTTTTGTCTGTTACTCGTACGAGTATATTCCCCGGGTGCATATCCGCGTGAATGAAGTTATCCACCTATATTAGACAAGGTTAATAAGACTATATACCTACAATTTCTCTCATGACTTCCAAAACACATCTTAGCTAATGTGTAGATTCAATTTTGAGAATTAGGTTACTAAGTTTGTTCTCATTTTCCACCAAAAATGTCGTAGTCATCCCTCACCTTGTTTAAGAGATATTTTAATAATTAAAATACATTTAGTCCTTCGCACCACCAATTTTCGATGTTTCTATCGTATTCACATACCAAGAATACACTGTCAAATTACCTAAACCAAAACTCACCCAAATTTGCATTTTCCTTTCTTAAGTTTCCCCTCATTTTCTATGACTTCGAAACACAACCTAAAGTTTTCATCTTGATATTCGGCAAAGATGTTTATACGTACCAAGACCTTATTTAATAGAGTTTATACAATGAGTCAAACTCCACAATACAAAATAGGAATAAAATACGACAAAACGTTACGTACCAAGAGCATCTTGAGAAGGGCGTGGGTCCCGATATGAGCAAGGGCGGTTTTGACCTTCTCGTGACCTTCGACCTCGTCAACGAAGTGCATCACGCTCTGGCCTCGCTCGTAAGTCTCGACCAACACCGAAGGGTGGACCAAAGGATACAAAGGCTTGGGAAAGGACACGTCTTTGCAGCTCCGGAAATTGTAAATGAATCGGCTCAAATGAGCGGCCTCGCGAGAAAGGTCCACCTGAGACATCATGAAAACCCCGAATTGCCCCACGCTCTCGTCGAGCCTCACCCACGCCAAACCCGGGACCAGCCTCGAAATCTTTGCGACGAATTTCATGATCGCGAAGTCTCGTTTTATGGCTTCTCCCACGCCCGGGTGACGGACTTTCACTGCGACTACTACCCGTTTCGTCTCTTTCCCGGGATACCTGTTATTCATGATCATCTTTTTAGTTCGTTTTTCGATTTTTTTTTTTGAAAAATTGTCTAGTTTACTACTTCCAACTATTTTTTTTTTTAGTTTTTGTCGAAAAAAATCTAAGTTTTTCCCACTTTATCGGTAAATTTAAATTGAAAATACTATGTTGCCGTTTAGTTTATTTTTCATTACATATTTGGTGCCACTCTCTTAAACCTTTGAATTTTATTTCGGTTTTTCTTAGAAATTTTCCAATCTACTACTTCTCATTAGTTTTTTTCTCCTTTTTTTCAAAAAGATCTAATTTTTCCACTTATTCGCTAAATTAAATTTGAAAAAGACTCTACGATTCAGTTTAGTGTATTTTCATTACATATTTATTAGTGCCACAAAAGAACAAATAAGTAGAAAAAACTAACGAATTCGCCAATTTCTTTTAATTTTTTTTGTACAAAACTACTAGAAAAAAGCTCGAAAAAAAAAGAAAAACGAGCGAACCTGTATTTCAACGTGGCTTGATGAACCTGAGCGACGCTCCCCGAAGCCACAGGCACTTCCTCGAAACTCTCGAAGATCTCGTGTATCTTGCGCCCGAAGGCACGTTCGACGCTCCTCTCCGTGAACCAAAACCCGTGCGCCGGAGCGTTCGAGTGCAGCTTCGAAAGCTCGCCGCACAATTCTCCGGCAAAGAGATCGGGCCTCGTTGCGGCCCACTGGCCCCACTTGATGAACGCGGGCCCCGCCCTCTCCAGAGTCCGCCGAACCAAGCGGGCCCACCTTCTCGAATTCGCGGAAAAAAACGGAGCCGAGATCAAGCACGGCGAGAAAAGACCCGCCAGCTGGATCGCCCTTATCACTAATATGAAGAATTCGAAGAGCGAAAGCAAAAAAGATGTGAAGTGCAAACGGGTTTCTCGCGCTCCGAGAAGCAGGGAATCGCAGCTCGGCTCGGCGAGACTCGCTCTTCGTCTGAGAGCGAACTCGCCGGCCATGAAAGCGATGATCCCGCGAGGGACGAGGTTCGATCGCGTCAGAGCCAAACTTATCGGAGGCAAAATCGACGACGAAAACATCTGAAAAATCCGAAATCCGTTGATGGGTTTTCGGTAAGTTCTTTCGCTGAAAGCATTTTTGTTGTAAAGGAACAATCTTGATAATAACGAATTAGACCCGGCTCTATTGTATAACTTAATCGTACTTATTTCTAAGCTGCTCGAATTTCGACTCTGAATAAGGGACTGTACAAATCGCCTGGCATTTCCACAGGCAATATATCTGCAAAAAAAATAGACCCAATAAAGAAAAGATTCAATCTTTACATTTGAATATATCATTTGAAGCATGAGAAATGATAATGCTGTGACTGCAAGTACAATTATAAGCAAACTTTACAATTTCCACAGGCAATATATCTGCAAAAAATTTAGACCCAAAAAGGAAAAGTTTCGATCTTTACAATTAAATTTTTTTGAGCTGAAAATAATAATAGTGCTGTGACTGAAGACATAAACTTTTTCGCTCAATCTTCTGAATTCAACAGAAAAGATAATAAATTTAACTTCATTTCTGAATAAGTTATCGCAAGAATGTTTCTTTATTCTTTTTTAATTTCACCTGAATTAAGAACTATGATATTCAAATGAAATTTGATTCGCAAGGTGAACAACGTAGAAATTAGGAGGTGTGTTGAATCAGAAACAAACTGACCTTGTCATTGCTACCATAGATAGATTCAAGATCGTAAAGCTCTAAGCTTTGACATGAATTCAGCCGTAAAAAGACGAAAATACCCCTGCCGGCGTCAAACAAAGATTGAGACCTACTGGTGTGGTGGCGACTCTTATGCTCTGTCTCTCTCTTGTTTAGGCAATTATTTTAATCTTTGAGCTCTATACTCAGTATTAAAATTTACCAATTTCAAAATAAACGACGTTTACTCAACTTTTCTTACACATTCAACAAAAATTATTTACACGTATTTTGTTTTTATGAACTATATTTAACTATTGTTAATGAAAATATTATAATATATAAAAACGTTTAAACAATTTTACTGGATATTTACGAAAAATTTAATAAACTTTTGTGTATTTTTAAAGCACTAAACATTAATGTGAGTAAACAGTGCATTACTAATATAATTATGAAAAAGTAAAAACAAAAATGGAGAAAGGGACAAGATTGCTATTTGTTATTTTAGCAGTAGATTTCATTTTATATTTGTTTTTAAATTAATGTTATTTTTTAATTATAATAATTTATGTAATTATTATATATTTTGAAGACATGAAAAAAAAAACTACTCATCTCTTATTTTGGATAATATATTATTTTCCAAGAAAAAAAAAAACTAACGTAATTTAAATATGTCATTGTTTAGACATTGACAGTATGTCTCAAAAATGAGAGATGTGAGACATAAATGTTATGTGTTTTTTTCTTTCTGTTTGTCAACTACTTTCAATTAGAAATTTCATAAGTAGTAAAATATCAAGATCCACTTTATTATTCAAACAATATGTTGAATAAAAAATTTACTATTTTTCATGGAAAATCATCTTAATCAAATAACTATAGCTAATAAGTATCTTTAAATATCGGAAAGTATCTTCAACAAAATAATAAATCCATTTTTAATGTTTCTTTAATTATAAAGCCGATATCATGAAATTATATATATATATTAGAAGCGAGATACATGAAAGTTAGGTATAGAAAAACTCATAAAACTGGAAAGAGAGAAAAGTTAAAGTGAAAATAAATCAAACTTAATCTATTTAACATCTAATTAAGCACACTTCTTGTTAGGTAGAAATACATCAGCTATTTATTATGTATGTTACTAATGATACGGCCTATATTGTATAGTTAATATTTTATTTATACTCAAGAGTCGAATACTATGATTTTTAATTAATACTAGGATTTAATTATTCCAATAAACAATATTATTTAGAGCTCTTTTATAATACGCGACATGTAATACTATTTATTTTTTAATTATTACAGATTTGTTAATGTTTTTTACTTATAAGGCGGCATTAAAAACTAAAAACAACCAAATATTAGTATATATACAAATATATTCTCCATATTTTGTTAAATTGAGTTATGTCCACGTCTATTAGAGACTTTTTTACTAAGCTATTTTATTTTATTATAGTATTCCATTATAATAGCGACATTGACATCAAAAGGAGAAAAATGAAAATAAAGGACTATAGTGAAGACCAGAAAAAAAAAAAAGGTTCCAAATACATTGAAACACGTGAGATATTACAAATATTATTTGCTGGCAAGATTTTCACGAATATAAGAGAGTTTCGTATGATTTGAATTAAATAGTTTCGTTGGTCATGTTCTGACGAAATTAAGCCGATATTTGAACGTAAAAAGGAACAAAATCTAGAGGTTAAAACGTGTACGCAAATCCAACAATTTATTTACAGTTACACTGAAAATTAATAAAATAAAAACAAAAATAGAGCCAAATCATAACGAAATTTACTTACACTTTTAAAATGCACTTTTATTTAGACTTATTATGTCGTACTTCAATGCTTTTTAAGTCCCATAACGAAACAATATTAGAATAAATATTCTTTTTTTCTTTTCTTTTTCTGTTGTAGCATGGATTAGAAAATTGTTTACTTTTGTTATTGGCCAACGTAGTTAATTCTAGTAGCAGCTAAGATAGAGTCACGAAATTAAATCAGGAGAGACAAGTATACAAAAAAGAGTATGACCAATTAAATATAAATTTTGAACGCTTATGCGTAGGGTTCTTAATCTTTAGGATTAGGGTTTTTAATCATAATAGTACAATCTTAAACATGAAATGTTTCAATATCTCCAAAGGTTATCGGAATTGTGACAAATAAGAATAGATCATGAAGGCCATGTTTATGAAATTTAGAGACCTAATACGCCGTGATCTTTCAAAGATCGATCTACGATTTTCTTCGCCTGAGATAGACGAGAAATTGAGCCACGAGAGCACATATATAGAGATTTACTCGTGCAAATATTTTTGATTATCAACATTAGTACTATAAATTAAGTGAGAGAGAGAGAGTCTAGTTTAGGCATTTAATTAATTAGAGAAATGGCTAATTAGAGTTCATTTAAGCAAAGAAAGAAAATTTAAATCATATGAAAAAAAGTTAGCTCATTAAAGTAGCTACTTAAAAGTGCAAATTTTTCGAGTTATAAAGATATAAAAAATATTAAAAACATACAAAATAGTAAAATCATTTTGTTTAGGCGGCTCACTTATATATATATATATATATATATATATATATATATATATCGATTATAATTTACAAGCATGAAACACATAGAAAATAATATAGATAAAAAATGTTGCAGACTTCAGCAATCCCTTTTATTTTCAGGACGAACTCTACACTTGTTTTGTATTACACAAGTTCATTTTACATAATTCATATATATATTTAAAATTATGAAGAAAAACGCATAGCGTCGTACATAAACATGTTGGTAGACAAAAAACCATCCCTCTGATCATTTTCTTCTTGACTGGTTTCAGTACTGCACCTATAATTCCTCATCAAAGGCGTCGATATAAGCGAAGTAGTGAAGCTCGTATTCGCAAAATCATCAAAATCATAAAAACATTCTTGATTATTATTATTATTTCTCAGCGAATAGACCTCGGTGATCGGTGATGATTGAGTCGAATATTGATATCCGGTGAGCACTTTCCGATTCTCCACGAAACCCTCGTCTTGGTGAGCTTGAACATTGTTTTGCAACGTGGCGGATCTATTCATTAGGGTTTGAGACAAATGATCAACTTTGGTTTGAGTGAATTGTGTTTCATTCGCGCAATGATTAATGGAATTGGTCGAAAAATCGCGAGTTTTAGTTTGGATTATCTCCGGGCTTTCTAATAGTTGATTTTGTCGAAAATATTGGTATTGTGTTTGACTAAAATGTTGCTCAAGAGCTAGGGTTTCTTGAGAATTATTGTTTTCCATAGCAAAACCTAAGCTAACGAGGTTTTGATTAGAAAACTCTAATTGTCCCGTACTTTCGAATACGCAATTATAATTAGGGTTTTGACTTATCGAACACTGAGAGGTACAGAGAGTCGAGTTGAGAAGCGTCGTGAGTTCGAGAAGATCCAATCGAGGAGTGTGAGTAATCGGATCGATTCCCATTTTCAATAGCCTTTTTCTTATATTCGTGTTCCAATAATTTTTAATCTCGTTATCCGTTCTTCCGGGCAATCGAGCTGCGATCGTGGACCACCTAATTGATATGATCATAGAGAGACAAATTTGAGCATTATTATTCTTATAGGATTATTATGATTTTGGTACCTTGTATATATTCAATATGGGGCAAGAATAATTCACAAGAGACAGCTAATAATACCATTGACTTTCAAATAGTAAGTTACAATGAATGAATATAACAACTAAATTATCTTCATTATTTAATTATGATGAAATGATGGGCAACCTTATGAAATATAGAGCTAGAAATTATTTACACGATAATATATAACATATATATAGTGTATATGAGATAATTATATTGAAATGGTTTTTCTTGACAAATATATTTTATAAAGTATATATGTTTTTGTCTAATTAAATTAATTATTTAGATAATAATGCAATCCAAGTTACCTTTTGCAATATTCAATCTTCAGTTTTGTATAAACATAATCGAGTAGAATATTTGATAGATTAAATTATAGTGTTTGATTTTTTTAATTGTGCTTTTTCATATTACTTATTGATTCAAATATGTTACTCATAAAAGAACATGAACTTTCATAACATGATTTTTCAATACTATAAAGAAACCATTTCGATTATTGTCATACTATAGAAACATTGAATCAAAATTAAGAAACAAATCGTACATAGAATAATTTTGAAACAGAAAAATAGGAAGAAGAAAAAAGAGTAATTCAACTGAAACCAAGTTAAAAGTTCATACTAAACTAGGGTACACATATTATAGTTATATTATATGTAATTTTGTTTGTTTTGTTTGCTATGTAAATATAGGATTTTAATGTAAAAGAAATAACAGTAACTATAAATAAAATGAAATGAAATAAGTAATGTGCTGATTATTATTTATATAAACATTTTTAAATAATAAAATAATATAAAAATAAAGTTTTTAATACTATACATAGCATATATGTATAGTTTAGCATAAGTATTGCATGAAGATCGTTAATATACTATTGCTAAAGAATATACTATATATGTTGTTGTAACTAAATAACAAAAAATCCACTTCAAACGTTGATAATTTAGATAATAGTCAACGTTTTGAAACGAATTATAAATAGTCACTCTTATAGTTATAACGTACCGTAGTTAAATTTTTGTCCAATTTACTTTCAATATTTTGCTTTATTTTCAACAATTTTTGACCATTTTCATATCAATATTGTTATTAACCAGTTCGTCTAACTATTCACAATTTATTTACAAAACGTGAAGTAATTCTAAAATAATCATAACAAAAAAAAAAAAAAAAAAACTCACTTATTTCCCAAAAGACTATGCAAATGAATGATAGTCTGGTCTTCTTCGAATGAGAACCTTCCTCTCTTAATGTCTGGTCTCAAATAATTCGTCCATCGTAGCCGACAACTTTTCCCACATCTCTTCAATCCTATCAATCATCATCAATATTTATTACCTTCATTATATACATGTATATATGTATATGTATGTATATACATACATACCTGCATTGTTGGGGAGAGTTCTCCATCTTCCATGGCCATGTTTTCTGATGTAATCGATCAGTTTCTCATCTTCTTCTTGCGTCCACGGACCTTTTTTCAGTCCTTCTTTCTCTGAACATGAACTTTTTGACATCTTATATATATATATATGATATATATATAGAAGAAGAAGAAGAAGAAAGTTGTGAGTTTGGGGTTTGATATAAGTCAAAGAAACCTAAACGAACTTGAGTGCATATATATATAAACGATGGAAAGACACGTGTAAGTGTTTGTGTGATGAATGGAATATTTAAATATATTTGTGTTATATATGATATATAGGCAATAATGTTTATTTACGGAATTAGAAGAAATATGTACTATTTTGTCAATGGGATTTGGTGACCGTCTTTTTGTGCACCTTATAAAGAGACGTGTGTCCTCTCTTCTGGGGAAAAAATAATAAATATATATTTTAACATCGCTACTGATAATTACATTAACGTTATGAATATTTTTTTAATAATAATACTATTACGTCATGTATTTTACATCATGCTACTCTATTACCCACAAATCACGGATATTTATTTCGAAACACTTTTATGTGATTTTGTGTAATTATTTTTTATGTGAAATTCACTATAATTTTATTTGGTGTGCTTGACAAACATTTTTCTAAAATCTAACGTATTCTTTTTTTAATTATTTCAAGTATATATCAAAATTCTCCAATTCACGTAGTTAAATATTAAAGTCAATTGATCAGATAATTCATTGGGTTATTTCACTGCCAAAATACGATTCTAGCCACAAGTTATATATTTATTTTATATGTGTGTGTGTATATGTCTTGATATATAATAAATCATATGTGTGTGTGTGAAACGTTACGCATAAAAAGCCCCATCTATCTTTCAATCATATCAATCACTCAAGACTCATGCAGATAGTGCTACGTAATCCAAACAGTTAAATGTCTTTCAAGGTTATTGTCATTTTTATAATCGCTATGAATTAAAAATTTGATTTCAATTTTCACCTCATAAGTTATTGGACTTATCTGACACCTCTAAAAATAACTCAAACTATTGATATATTTAAGCGTGGATAGTTCTGATTGGTTGATATTATAAGAAAGTGATGGTCAAATGATTGTTTTCGCTAATTTTTGCGACCTTTTCTTAATGCTTTTTAATTCATAACTTTCATTAGTTAGTTATTCATATCTTAGTATTTTCTTTTTACCATGGTAACTTTCCTACAAAATCATATATCTATTTTTCAGGATGAATATGATCTTACTGATATTTTTTTTATTATCTTACATCATATAATGTATATCATCCATTTTTAAGTCATTATTAGAAACCATGAAAATTCAACATGCATGGAATAAATTATGAATCAAAATATGCAGTCTGGGTTAACATTATATTATGATTATATTAATTATTCAAAATAATAGTTAATATCCATTTTCAGTAGCTTTTTAGTTGAGTAATCATACAAGATGAATATGATCTCTAACTATTATTATTATTATTATTATCTTACATCATACATTATATATATCATCCATTATTAAGACATTGAAATTATCAGAAACCATCAAATTTCAACATGCATGAAATAAATTATTAATCAAAATAAAATAAATTTTGCGGGTGAACATATATTTTGTTATTACATTAATTTATTTAAAAATAAATAGTTTCCGTCCAATAAAAACAAAAAGATGTTGGTAAAAATGAATAATAAATTACTTAAAATAGTAAACTTAAAAGGTATCATACATTTCTTCCAAAAAAAAGGTATAATTCATGCATGGATATATACATGAAAGTACAAATAGAACATACAAAGCAAAGAATATAGCTTTAACTTAAAATAGTAAAATTATAGGAAATCTCACTGACCTTTATGGTTTTGTTAAAGTACTATATCTGGAAACTGAGACCTCCAAATATAATAACCTAATAATTAAATAAAATAATTAGATGATTTATTAAGTGAATTTCCTCGAATTTCTGCTATTATTGCATGCTCAATAGATAATCTATATTACTTACTTATGTAGGTTAATTTATTTTCTCTATAGTGAAACTCATCTTATAAATATCATAAACAGTTCCGTATGACGTGTATTAGTTTTTTAGCAATAAATCACTCGTCTTAACTTTTAATTTGACAAAATAGTCAATATATACCTATGAGTCTATGACGAATAAGTTGAAGAATAGAGTTCGACACGATCGTCTCCTATAAAAAAGAATCTTTATATATTTAGCAGGAAATAATAATAATAATAATAATAATAATAATAATAATAATAATAATAATAAACGTAGTCACTGGTAAATAACATGCAAACTCACGTTAGAAAAATACTGCCTTATCTTCAACGTAGTTTTGGAAGCTTGTGTAAATATATTATTATTTCTCACCACCAAAATGCTTCAACGTGTACCCCGATATGACGATGTCGTAGACCTTTAAATAGTAACATATCTAAGTCCTACTAAATATATATATATATATATATATATATAATATGTATATAATAATATGTATCTATAGTTGTAACTAGATCAAGGCTTTCATTAATATGGTATGGACGAGTATAATAGAATTTTTGGTATATCAATATCGACGAGTATATTTAATGAGTATCTTAGTGTATGTATATATATATATATAATATATTATCAATGATCTCAATAATTTATCAATAATATATCAAATATCGATAAATATATTGTCATAAGTTTATAATAATTATATTTTAAATAATTATAATCAAACAAATATATCTAAGTCATACTCTAAGCATATTTATATATATATAGCTATAATAAAAGCTATTACCAGCCTATGAATATAAAAATTTTGACCAACATAAACATAAACAATTTAGAGGTAAATATATTGTATACAAACAATGTACTTACATATCAACACCGAATTACTATTTTTGAAGCAAATATATTTTTCAATTAGTTATTGATATTTTGTAAATAACTTGTAAATAAAATTTATTAATTAATTTTAATTATTGGTTGTCAACTCAATGGAAAACTAATTTTGAAGTTATATTGGTTCAAATATTACTATAAACAAATTTGATTGACTACTTATTATTTATTTACAAAATGTTAATTATTATCAAAATATTATATCTTTATAACTACGATTTAAAGAGTAAAATTCACTAAATAAAATAGCCTACATTACGATCAAGTTGTTAATCCCTTTTCAACTATTATCAAACCATGAAAAGCTTGATCAACCAGCTCATATAAAATATTACAAGCCAAGAGAATATAATAAATTCTTGTATTCCTTGGCGGCGAATTAGTTTTATTACTTTTGACAAACATATATGCATGGAATAATGGACGTATATACAACTGTCCTCTCTATTTCACTTTGGAGAAACTTTTAGAAAAACTGTTCTGGGAACTGGGATATGATGGTTGATCATGACTGTCAATGATCATTCATATCACTCATTATTTGTCCCATGGATATTTACCTTTTATTGACAAGAATAAATTTTTGTAAATTTATAACATTTATGTAAGTTGGAGATTTTACAAGAGAGTGCTATCTTTCAAAGGGTTACCAAAAAAATGTTACAGCAATTCACACAAAAATATATTTACTTTGCTGAAACTTCAAGGCATAGTCGTTCAATATACTAATAAATTTTCCCATAAAAGAGAATAAATGTCGATTTGATGGTGTAATAGGACTTTAAAGAGTCTTGAAAATTTGATAGTGTAAAATTTATAGTCAACGTCTTTTTTTTTTACTTCGTCAGTTAATCAGAATAACGATTTATCGATTATTAACGACTTATAATCATTGAATACGTGTGTTTGGTCAATTTCGAAGTGATAATCGTCGCGATTATTTCTCTAACTTGTGACCATAATTTCTTTCTTTTTTAAGTGGATTTTTAAGGTCTCATAAACTTCTCCTTCTTATTATGTATCTAATGTTTTTTTATGTAACTATAATTTTTTTTAATACACGCGATTATACTAATCATACGGTAGACATGCACAACGATAAAAGCGCAAAACTAAATAAACGAATGTCTTAGCTTAATGACACTCTCTTCTCGATTCAAAAGGGTTTATGCTTATTTGAATATGGTGTTAATATTATGCAATGATAATATAATAAAAATAAAAACAAAAACTATATGCATTACACAACTTGAACTTTTCTCTTTTTGCTTCTTTTGAAAATTCAAAAGCTTATCTTTCTTTCCATATTGATGGATTGACGATTTATTGTTTGGTGCTAGTCTAATCTTGAAATGATTAACCCAAATCATGAGTTCTTTGATAATGATAGTCAAATATCTTGTAATTATGTACATGCATCGGATGACCAAGTTTAGAGGAACTTTATTACTTTTTTTTTTTTTTTGAAATAGTTCTTTAAATTTGATCATGTTTTTTTATTTTATTTTTAGTATTAATCAAGTAGGACACATGATCATTCATATATACACCTTTCTTTTTTAGTATAAAAACTAACATTAAAGGCACTATGTCAAACATGCATCGATCAAGCACGTGATTATTGAAGCCTTGATTATTTGCATGACGCATGTTATTTTAATGACTTTTTAACATGTTTTTTTTCTCGGTATTTTTCTTTAATTCTTCAAAGACTCATGGTATGTCTTGATGAAAAAGCCTCTCACAAAGTCTATATTTATTTGATATTGATAATTCAATCATGGTATTGATGAATCATTTATGAATGTTACGTGGGAAAATATAAATGTTACTTGGTATGTCACTTAAAATATAATACACTTATAAAAACTCAAAAGTGCATGAATATTAAGCTTCCCAAATTTTATTTAGCGAACACTTTCGTCTTATACACTCTTAGAACTCGCTTAGATTTCTTTCACATTCACTTTATCTTCTCCCGAGTCGTCTAAAATATGCGAGTCGTTCAAAATTTGATGTCGACGAATTTCTCCTAAAACGAAAATGCATACTCAAATTAAATATCAAAAACTCGAAATCGAAGACTCATGTAATTACAAGCCGAGACGAGTTTCGCGAAACAATTACACGTGAGAGACTCACCGATATTTGTTTGATCTTCATCATCAACGCGTTGATGGAAAAGCCAATATTGCTCAATTATAGACTGAAGCTTTTGATTGACATGACCGAATTGTCCTTTCAGAGAGGACTTGAATGCCACGCCAAAGTTTGATATGACAATCAATCAGCCAAGAACTTGCTCTCTATCTACATATCACTCATTTCACGTAGGATTCATTTTAAGCCTATCTTTCATATCACCTCTTTGACCATGCTTTTAAATAGATTTTTATATGCATGCACCAAAGTATTATTATATATTTTGCTCGTCCAAAAAAAGCATCAACGATCAATGATAAACATTATCAGCTATGAAGTTCTTATATTGATAAATGCATATATTATATTGTTTTTGTACCGAGATTAGTTCTTTAACTTAAACCTTATATAGATGGGTCGGCAAACGTTTAACATTTTTTTTTTATAAATGATCCTGTTAAAATTCAACGTTAATTTTAAGACGAATTTGCCCAAATTTTCAAAACTTCTCAAAATGAAAAATGGCAAAACTGTAAAGTCATCCTGTTAATTATATATACAACGTAAACAATAAGATCATTAAACAATATTAACCAAAACGTTGACCATTTTAAAATAGACACATCAAATGTTGATCATTTTAGCCATTTTTTTTGTATATATATCATCCCAATTTTCCTGAAATTTGAAGATCACTTGACCTTGATCATTAATTATGGAGTGTTCCTCACAGTAAATTCTCTAGTGAGTCTTGGTATGAATTTTGGCACATGTTATTATTATTATTGTTAATGAAAAATAAGGAGCTCGAATTCGAAGCGAGAATGAGTTAACACGTAAAATAAGGAAAAGTGAGTAATTTTCTTCTTCTTGTTCGAACTGATTGATCAAATATACTATTCCTGTTATATATATTCTGACTAGATCTAGTGTATTTCTTGTCAAAAAGTTTGGGAGAAGTTTGAATTATTGGAACATGACTAATGAATGTAATTTAACATTAGGAAGATATTACAATCATATGGTTGTAAAACATTTTTCTTGATATCTCGTCAAAAAAATAACTAATTTTTTTTACTTTTTGCTATAAATAATCAAATGAAACATTGATATTACTGTTTGACCATTTTTTTTTTTTTGTTTAGTAAATAGTCATTTATTGTGATATGACTGCTAGTAATTGTTGTTAATGAGTTACATTTTTAGTTAATATATACATATTTATTTTGATTAATGACTATTAACCAATTTTTTTCAAAGGTTTAAATATATAGCAATTAATATGTTCCAAAGTACTATACATTATCTTTTTTTATTAACTTATTGTGTGGATGGAAATCAGAAGATGCCCTAAAAATGTCATACATAAAAAAACAAAAATTATATTTTTGATATTGGTACGTGTTAATTTAAAATTTAGAAAGCTCTAATTTTAATTGTGGTTATCATTATAATATTGGATCCACTTAGCATCTATTTCTTATAAAAATATTTATTAAACTTTAAACTTGCCAATTTAAGCCGGTTCAACTTTATAAATATATCCTCGTCTATAACGAGTCTTTGAAATAAACGAACAAAACAAAATAGGCACCAACCTTACGCTAGATAACAACAAGCATCATATCATGCATATATATATATATATATACATATATATATATATATATATAGTCTACTTCATCACAATAGCTAAGCTTAAGCTAGGCTAATTTGTTAATTATATGTATATGTATGTACATTGTTATAAACTTGTGGCAGAGATTGACCTCACTTTTGCGTTGTTGGCTTTTATTTCTCACCAAAATTGGAAATTCCTTAGAACTCCAATGTATTAAACAAATATATGGATATCCCAATAAATATCTCGTTTTTTTAATAAATAATGAGTTAAAGGATATCACTAAACAGTTAATGATATAAGAACGTCATGGATTAGTATATCACATGTTTATTTTGGTAATTAGCGTTTGGCATATAAACATGTAATATTTTAATTATATTCAATATTATGTAAGGGCTTGGTAAGTAAACAAGCAAATTTGTTTATAACAATATTTGAATCAATATTGTAATGCACAAAATAATTGTAAACGATTGGCAATTTGATTCATAATTTATTGTAAACAACTATACATAAACACATTAATTTTTTTGCCATATATTATTATTTAAAATTCTTTATTTCTTTTTGGACTAAAGACTTATTTTTTTGTTCTTATTATCCATCACACACATATATATATATATATATATATATATATATACGTATTTATGTAATAGAAAGCATTTTGAGATGAACATAAATAGCATTTTATTGCAAATACCATAGTAAAGGGGAGTTATAATAATGAAGAAAATAATATATGTTATTCATAAAAAAAATGCAATATAATAAATCTTACCTGTATTTCTATTTTGAATTTTGTATCTTTCTTAAAAGTTTATTATTTCTTCGTTAGTATAGTGAATTTTGAATTGGAGAATAAAAGGCTACGGAATTAACAATCACTTCTATTAGGAATATTTGGGCTTAAATCAATTCAGCCCATTAAGACTGGGCTATAAATTGAATTCCACTATAAGAGTCAACTGCACAGAACCAGCCACGTCATCGCAGCCGGCGAAAATGTGAACGCTAGGACAAGCTCTTTTGTGACGTCATCGGTGGCGATTAAGATGGGTCCCATGCAGAGAAAGAGTGTCCACGTGCATGAAGAAGTAACAGACGTGAATTCTCGTTTTCATAATTTACTCTCTCTCTCTCTCTCTATTTAATTTATTTAAATATTAATAATTTAATTTATAGAGGATACGAGCATTAATAATTTAAGATCGATTTACTACGATGCTTTTAAAAACCATCCTTACATATTCTTATCCAAATCTGCATTTCTAAAGTGTGAGTTACTCCGACATTTTTTAATTTTGTATTTGTAAAAGAAATTATATCTTAAAAAAAGAATTATTTAAAAGTTCTGATTAAAAAAAATAAAATAAAAAATAAAAAAATATATACGTTTTTGAGTTTCTTAAACTCTGTCCCAAGTTTGATGTTTTTCTTTTTCTTTTTAAATCATAATTGTTTATAAAAATGAATATTTTGGAGGGATATCAACTTGTTAAATTTATTAATTTTGATATAAAATTGTCCAAAGTCAAGAAGCCGACATGTATTTGTTTGGCTAAGAACACACGTTTTCTGACTTAAATTGCTGTTACTAATGTATTAGTAGTTTCTATTTCTACTTGTTACTGAAAAAAAAGGAAAAGAAAATTGATAAAATCAATCTATATTCAACGATCAAAGTAATTGATAATGTTCTAGAAATTACTGTATAAAAACACTTTGATCAGTGTGTAAATACGAAAACTATAAGTCGCAATTTTGACAGATTTTCCATACTCATACGAATTTCGGTATTCATAGGGAAATATAATTATTTTTTAAGACAGATAGGGAAATATAATTAAACGCATTGACTTAGTCTTTGAAGAGAAAAAAAAGTACGTCTTTTATTCGGTTAATTCTTTGACTTCATTTTAATATCATAATTTCTAACATCGCGCATTTATTAAAATAAATTATTTTGGCAAGTTTAATTTCTTAATATATATTTGAATTTAAAGGCAAAAAATCTATATGATAACTTTCTTATTTTAGATTATTATAAAAGTCGTGCTACTTTCCTCTAGATTTTTTTAACGCTTTTTTTATTAAAATTATAAAATTATTTTGGAGGACTGCAAATTTATTGTTTCAATTAAAGTGGTGTAAATCTTAATCCACTTACTCTTATTGATACATTTAAATAAATATTGTGTTTCACATAGTAGAATTGTTGACAGCCGAAACGATTGAAGATTAATAAATACTTTGAAAAATATTTGTTTGAATAAAATACGCTCTAATTTAGAGGGAAAGTCTGAGTTAATATTTATAAATAGCTAATTAATATAAAAATTATTCATATAAAATCGTACGTTATACTGATAATCTAATAAATTAATCTTCACTATTATTATTCTCTTTATCATGAATATATTTACTGTTAATTAAATCGTTGTCTCAAATTAGGTAAATTAATTAGAATACAATTAATAATTATGAGACCAAACTTATAAATCTACCTTAATTCCTCAACCACAAAGGTGTTTTTCTTTAATAATTCTCAACTACTACAAAGTATAATAAAAAAATTCACTTTATTTTCTCAAACAATAAGTCTCAATTAAAAATGAATTTTTATAACTATATATATTTTTATTTGAGGAAATAGTCAAATCTCACACGCGACGAAACCGAAAAGGAAGAGACATAGCTTTGTTTCTTTCTTCGTTTATTATAATTGTCAAACAACAAAAAAAGCAAAGCAGAATCTTCGAATTGCCGTGTCATTTTATTTTTGTCAATTTCGTTTTTTTTTTCCTTAAATCTGGTTTTTTTTTTCTTTTCATTTAAGTCTTCTTAACGTACATTTATATAACTACCCAATGATCGGAATCTTCTGATTCGAAGCATCGACGAACTTTCTCATCCAGGTAAAGAATCAATTTTTATTATATATATATATATATATATATTCAGTTTTACTGATTATTATTAATTGAAGCACACGAAAAGGTCTTTGCTTTTCTGTCTAGTCGAGAAAATTGACCACGAAAAAAAAATTCAAGTGGATTTATTATATAAAGTCTTTGTAATAATTCCAAATTAGCTTCTTCAGAAAAAAAAAAAGCTAATAAGAATAAAAAAAATGTCGTTTCGTGATCGTCACAGAAACTCGTTTGAATCTGGAAAAAATCGATTGCGTGAACTTTCTTCAGGTTCTAAATCCGTAGCAAGAGATCTTCGTACCGTTGTTCATAACATTGTTTCTAACAGGTTCGGATTTTTATCTTTGTTTTTGTTTTTGGGTTAGTTAAAAAATCAGGATTGTGAATCTGACAATTTAATTTCGGATATATCGTTGTTAATTTTTTTTTTTGTATTTTTTATTAGGCAACTTTGCATAATCAAGAAAAAAATGGATTTTGCCAAACCCATTTAGATTAAAGCAGGAATCTTTATTCTATAAATAATATAAAGGAAGAGACTTTATTATAATAAATAATAATCATGTTTATAATTCGAAAGGTGAAATCTTTTTGCAGCTGGGAATCGATGATGATGAGTCAAATGAGAGCAGAGAATTTGATGGATTTCTTCATTCCGGATCACATTCTGATTCCCGGGTCGGATCCTTTTCCGGGTTCGGATTCCGGGCCGGAATGCCCGGTCATCGTGTTCATAAACTCCAAGAGTGGTGGTCAGTTAGGAGGAGAATTGCTTCTCACGTATCAATCGCTTTTGAATAAAAATCAGGTAATGAAATTGAATACCCAATGACGAGAAAGTGAAAAAGTTTCAATCTTTTGAGTTGGGTTATGTTTGAATTTTGATTTTGATTTTTATTTTTATTTTTGGAAATTTATGAATAGGTGTTTGACTTGGGAGAAAAGGGTCCTGATAAGGTGTTGCATGATCTTTATGTGAACTTGGATAGGCTCAAGAACAGTGGAGATTCTTTGGCTCCTGAAATTGAGAGGAGATTGAGAATCATTGTGAGTTTTTTGTTTTGTGCTTTGGTTTTCATTCTTAATGATGGTTATATACCATATCTATACCTCTTTTTATCAGATGATCACAATTTTAGATTGAAACAAGACTTTCAATTCCGAATTTCGTTCAATGATTTTTTTTCGAAAAGCAAAACAGACTACACATTTGTGGTTTTATTTATTGACTAATTCAAGAAAAATACAATGGACATGAATGATCATTGTGTAATTCTAGTTACTATTCGTATTATAACCATTTGGTATTTTGATAATAGTAAACGTTTCGTAAATAGGCAGGCAAAACGACTGTAAATGAAGGGCAATCTTGTCCATAATATCTTGTAAACAACTGTCACGTAAGCACATTGATTATTCACAACAACTTTACAGAACATTTGTTATTTATTTTCCAATTTCTTATGTTTAAGTTGGCTAAATATTCAATTTTTTTATGATTATACTAGCTAAGTAAAAGTAGTGCAATTTTGGTTATACTCAACATCTAGTTAATAGATAATAAATAGCCAGTTAATTTCGTTTACAAAACATTAACTAGCGATAATCTGAACATAACAAGCAGGTATAAATGAACGCTATGTAATCAAGAGTGGCTATTTCATAAGCGCTTACCAAATCACTATTTTGTTTATTTAAAATGTAAATAATGTTTTTTTACTAAGGTGAGAATTTGGTTGGAAACAGGTCGCCGGAGGAGATGGAACGGCGGGTTGGCTTTTGGGAGTAGTTTCCGATCTGAAACTGCCTCACCCGCCTCCGATCGCAACCGTGCCACTTGGCACCGGAAATAACTTACCCTTTTCTTTCGGATGGGTAATAATTATAATAATCTCGAGGCGAATCGCTCAGCTTTGTTTCTTTATTACTCAAATGTGATCATTTTTTTTGCTCACTACAATTTGCTCGGAAAAAACCAGGGAAAGAAGAATCCGGGGACCGATAAACAATCCGTCGAGGCTTTCTTGTATCAAGTGCGAGAAGCAAAGGAAATGAAAATCGACAGGTATAATAATGAATTCCGAATGAGGATTTTCTGTCTCAAAAATCATGTTTCTCATACCATTTTCCTTGTCTGTTTTGTTATACTAACTCATGTGATTAGTATTAACTTAACTGCTTAACTTCATACCATTTTTCTGTATGTTTTATACTAATTCATGTGATTTGTACTAACTCAAGAATTAATCCGGTGAATGGTTTGACTTAAACTTTTAAACTTCATACCACTTTGCTGTTACCTCATATACTATTTTCTTGTCTGTTTTCTTATACTAATTCATGTGTTTTGTAGACTTACTTTAACTTCTAAACTTGACACCATTTTCCAATATCTCATATACCATTTTCCTCTTTGTTGCATACTAATTCATGTGATTTATAGACTAACTTAACTTCTAAACTTCACACCATTTTCATAATATCTCATACACCATTTTCCTGTCTTTTTTCTTTAATACTAATTCATGTGACTTGTAGACTAACTTAACTTCCTAACTTGACACCATTTTCCTATTTGTTTGTATACTAATTCATGTGACTTAACTTCTACAGTTCACACCATTTTCCAAATATATCATATATCATTTTCCTGTCTGGTTTCAAACTAATTCAAGTGATTTGTAGACTAGCTTAACTTCATACCGTTTTCCTGTCTGGTTTTTACTAATTCATGTTATTTATAGACTAACTTAACTTCTAAACTTGATACTATTTTTGTATCTAAAATCTCAGCTGGCATATAATCATGAGAATGAAAGCTCCGAAAGAAGGAGGGGCTTGCGAACCGATCGCACCTCTCGAACTTCCTCATTCTCTCCACGCTTTTCATCGCGTCTCTCAAAACGATTCACTCAACATGGTATAATCATATCTATATATATATATATATATATGTATACAATTTCTGAGTATTAAATCTCTTAATCATGCTTTTCTCTTTTATAATACTTCTCTTTTTTCTTTTTATTGCTATTCTTTTAGGAGGGCTACCACACTTATCGCGGCGGATTCTGGAACTATTTCAGCATGGGTAAGAATTAATTTGATCATATTAATTTAACAATAAAGAAGAAATATTTTCGAACGGAGATTTTATTTTGGCTTTTTTCGGACAGGAATGGATGCTCAAGTTTCGTATGCTTTTCACTCCGAGAGGAAGTTGCACCCCGAAAAGTTTAAAAATCAATTGATTAATCAGGTATACTTAAAAAAATCATTGATCAACTATATATCTTCGAATAATAATGTGCTAATTTTTTTGTTTCTGATTTTTCTTGGTAACTTGCAGAGCACGTATTTGAAGCTTGGTTGTAC
Source organism: Urtica urens (assembly GCA_958296335.1). NCBI lineage: Eukaryota > Viridiplantae > Streptophyta > Magnoliopsida > Rosales > Urticaceae > Urtica > Urtica urens. The sequence goes on along the minus strand of OY282526.1, from coordinate 24,357,978 downwards.
TCAAGGATGGTTTTGCGCTTCGCTTTTTCACCCTGCTTCAAAGTTAGTATACTAAAAATTCACCGGCTTTGTTTCACTTCTATTTTTCTTTTTTTAATGCTTGTCGTATTAGGAGTTAACTCTTTGTATGATCGTAGGAACATAGCTCAGCTTTCGAAGGTCATGATCATGAAAAAGCCGGGTCAATGGGAAGAACTCACCATACCTCGAAGGTTCATTCGAAATCTTTCTTCCGTTTCGTATTTTTTTTTTCTTGTTTCTTATGATGTTTTTTTTTTAACATTTTGATTTTTGATTTTTTGCAGCATAAGGTCCATAGTGTGCTTGAACTTGCCAAGCTTCTCGGGCGGGCTCAATCCGTGGGGAGAGCCGAACGGGAACAAAACAAGAGATGTTAGTAAAATTCAAATTTAATAAAGAAAGGGTTATTCTAATTCCTAGCCATCTAACTAATAGTATTTTGGTAATAGTCAGCGTTTCTGTAAATGTGTAGTAAATAGCCAGACTAATCTGTTTACAAAATTATTTTGACCAATTAGTCCGAAAAGGGCAATCTGGTACAAAATATTATGCAAATGACTCCCACGTAAACGGTCTGGTTATTTACAACATATTTACAAACGTTGGCTATAGACCCAAATTTGATAAAGAAATTTTAGAAAAAGTTAAAATGAAATGCTTGAATAATGCTAACGAGAATTTATGGTCGACAGAGAGATTTGACTGCGCCGTATGTGGACGATGGACTTCTAGAGATTGTCGGGTTCAGAAACGGATGGCACGGCCTTGTTTTGCTCGCTCCCAACGGTCACGGAACTCGTCTTGCTCAGGTAATACTTCCCAAATTACCCTCTTCCTTGTTCCACTAAACCCGTCTCCGCGTTCTAAAATTACAATCAATTTACGACAACATTGCTCGACGACGATTTTTGCATTCGTAATAGAAAATTTGACCAAAGTATCACAAAATTTACTAAGTTTTTTTTCCTCATTTTCCACCGAAACACCATTTTCGCCCAAAATCTCACTAACTTTGCAAATACTATATCACCTTTCACTCTATTTTCTTTTTACGATTTCGCACCGACTTTAATTAAAGCATGAGAAATTAATCAATAGATCTTTCTAATTAATTAAGTAAATTTAGTCCTTCGCACCAACTTTGACTAATACATCTTTCAGGTGGTCGCACCGATAGTTCTAATTTTCGCATATGATAGTACTTGTAGATGCAAAAATATCGCATATGAAAATCCATATCCGAAAGTCTCATATGCGACTTGTCGCATCTGAAAGTCCAGAAGTTTTAGATGCGATAATTTCGATACGACACATCGCACCAATATCGGAAAACTAATTTTAGTTTTTCGTATTTTGTTATTTTAAAAGGCTAGTAGGGTTCGTTTCGAGTTCAGAAAGGGGGCGGCGAGCGAGACGTTCATGAGGATCGACGGAGAGCCGTGGAAGCAACCGCTGCCGGTGGAGGATGACACGGTGACGGTGGAGATCTCCCACTTCGGCCAAGTCAACATGCTCGCCGCTCGCTCTTGTCGTTCAAAAAGCGTCTTCGACCCGACTTCCCCGGTTTCTCGACACACAAACGACGAAGAAGACGAAGAAGATAGCATTGAAGACGACGAAGATTTCGAGGAGCGACGCAAGTTCGGCGCCGCCGCCACTTTCAAGTTGCCGCCTAATGTTGATATTTCTCAACTTAGTTGAAATTTCAATTCATTAATTTTTTGTTTTTTGTGTATAGAAAAAAGAAGGTTAATTTATGTGTTTTGATTAGTGATTTTTGTAGATTGACGTTTTTTTTTTTTTATTCTATAATAATTATTATAGAGATTTGTAAATAACATGATTTATAGAGAAAAGCTTCATTTGGATTTTGGTTTCTTAATTTTTGATGAGTTCTTGTTGATTTGTAGAAAAGAAGTTTGATATTATTTCTTTTATGTTTTTTGATTAGTAATTTTTGTAGATTGATGTTTTTTTTATTTCGTTTCTAAAGTTATGGTCATAGAGATTTGTAATAACATGATTATAGTGAAAAGCTTCATTTGTATTTTGGTTTTCTTTATTTTTGATGGTTTTTTTTTATTTAAGTGGACACTTTTTCATTTTTTTTTATTTAAAAAAATGAATAGATCTACCAGACAACAATCAATAGTCAAGAGACCTAAATGACACTCAATATAAAGAAATTAAACGACATATAAACTAATAAAACGATAATGCCTTTAAAACAAGAGCAAACGAGGCTCTACAATCCACGTCAGATGTGATAAAATTATAAAATAAGAAATACACTCATCTATAGAGGAAAAAAGATGACTTTATTTCTTTCAAACTAGAATCTGAATTAATTGCATGTAGTTGATAACTATTGAATTACACATATTCATTGACTGAAACCAACTTTTCGGGTATATCTACAAACTCCTCTAGAAGATATCTAAATTAATAAATGAACATTCAAGAACGGAAATATTTCATTATGGATATCCATGGAAAATGTGAATTACCCTTGAAAACTTATTCTCTAATTATAGACAACCACTGAGTTTATATAAATTTAGTTCACTCTTAAACATTTCATATACATCTTACTTGAGAACTACATTATATTTAAAAAAAAAATGGCGTCTTTCAAAGTGAACTACACTCTTTGCTTGCTTTTCTTATTCGCTTTCTCTTTCGGAGCTACTTTTTTTCTATTAATTTCATTGAACATAATGCAAAACGTTGTCAAAATGTTTTTAATAAATCTTGATTTTGTAAGACACTACTAAACTATTTGATCTTCAACGAATCCTCAATGTATCGGCTTAATTGAATTTTTTTTTCCGAAAATGCTCAATTCTTCAAGCAAATCAACAAATTTTCAATTATATTCATTTTTTCGATAAGTACATAATTTTCATTTGATTATATCTAACGTAGACGATTTGTAACTAATGATTTATTTTTCTTGTCATGTCGCTCTAGTACTACGATCTATGTGCTCGAAAGATTTGGGTACACGTGATTCGCAACTTAATAAGCAATGCACAATCGGGATAGGAATGTGTAGCATGAATTGTAACAACTCTTGTTGTAACCAAAAATGTATCGAAAGATTTCCCGACTCGAATACTTATGGGTGGTGTCGTCACGAGGTCACTGTCAATACTTGTTTGTGTACTTATAATTGTCATGCTTGAGGGTAATAATGTCAACATTGTTGAACTTCCCTACTCTTATTGTTTAAGGTTAATAATTTTTTTTCTTGAGCATGTTGTACCGTTTCAATCAAAAGAAAATAAGTGAAGTTCTTTCGTGTTTAAAGAAATTAAATACTACATCACCAATTTATATACAATTTTAAGATATCGGTTGAAGCTAAATTGTCTTTCGAGTTTTTTTTTATGCGAATTGTCGGGTATGAAAAGTCATATAAATGCGATAATGTCAGATCCAAAAACATCCGTATCATAAACTTCATATGTGTAGTAATTCATATACATAATAAGTAGTTGTATCTTTCAAATTATTCAAAATAATTACTTCTTGAAAGCACATAAATAAAAATTCACATAATAATGTAAAAGTTGTTGAACGATCCCTACTCTCTCTTATTTGGTTGGGTTGATTAGTTCTTTCTTAAGCATAAGCATGTTGTATTTGTCTTTTAAATAAAAATAAATAAATAAGCGAAGGTCTTTGGTATCTAAAAAAAATAAAATGTAGTACTTAAATGTTTTTCGTCGTTTTTATAATCATAGTCAATACAAGTTGTCGTTTTCTCCTTCAAGATAAGGGTCTTGAGAATCCCACATCAAAATTCAACGGAAACGGAAACGGAAACTTACAAAAGGTTATTACCAATTGATTTTAATATAGAAAATATACTTTCACTAAGGGAAAACAAAAATCTACCAAAATCGAGAATAAAAAATAAATAAAAAAGCCCTAAAAATCCACTATTATGAAAGGATGAATTATGTTTTCACATTTCAAGGATTTGTAATATTTAAGCTTTCGTATATGAACTTACAAAACTCAATCAAAATCTAACAACTACTAAGATCTTTGTTCAAAACAACCTGGTGATTGTTGACTTGAGAAATACAATATATTACAATCTTATATATATATATATATATATATTCTAGTTGTTTGGACCCCAACAACTCAATTACTCAAGTACATGACGGATTATTCGTGAGTGTTTTTATTTCATTTCCTATTTTTTATTTAATTGCCATGGCTGTTCCTTTTCAAAAATAAAATAAATTAATAGTAGCAAGCGTCTTATTCAAGATCACTTCGATTCATTCGAGTAAAATATATTTACAATCCAAAAATATAAGATAATCAAAAGATTCTAGTTGTTTGGACCCCAACAGCTCAAGTACATGACCGTTCTGAGAGATTCCTCAGATTTCATCAACTTCTCATCTCTCAATAACATCTGAGAAGATGAGAGTTTGTTCTTGGCCTGAGAAGAATAAGATCTGAGGTTTGACTTTGCGTGTTGATGAACTGATCTCAGCGTTGACTTGTTCCATCTGCAAACTCCTTGATCTTTCAAAGCTTCAACGACTCCGATGCTCGTTGCTACGATCCAAGCCCTTCTTGATGAACTCATTTTGTTTATGATTTGATAATATTTTGGAAAAATAGTATATGATGATGATCTTCTTCGAAGTGGGTTTTTTTAGTTTGTGTTGTGTTTGTGTTTTTTCTGAGGATTGAAGCCTTGTACTTATATATATATATATATATAGAGTATAGAGTGATGAAGTTTCTAGACTAGTAATGATAAAGTGGGAAATCAAAACTAGAGGCTTTTTTTTTTGCCTGTGGTATTGTTTACTAAAAAACCACGTGTGTGTTGTTTCATTTTTTTTGTCGTATTATAAAACGACAAAACGGTATTGTTGCTTTCTGCTGGTTTGTTGTGTATATATAACGTGGTTTTCTTTTTCGTCGTAGATTGGTTTGGACTTTGGAACAAAAGATTGAAATTTCGATAATTTTTTTGTAATATATAAACGACTCTATATATTATGTCGTTTGTATACTTAGTTTTTGCTTTATGTTGTTTATTTGTTTAAGCTTTTGAATTTCAAAACTCGGTTACTGTCTTGAAAAAATTTATTAACAGTTTATTAATTTATTAATGTTCAATTTCTTGAATTTTAATATGGTATTAGAATATTTTCGTACATTCGACGACTCTAAATTCTATTTCTTTTCGACGGATTCATGCTCAACTTAAGTCGCAATAAAATCAATCGAAATTTCATTGGTAGAGATTTTCAGGATTTTAAATTTGAATAAATCTCGCATCTATTTTGGCTGATTCCGAATACATACCCAGCAAAACGACAAACGTAATCAAGTCAGTATGTAAGAGTTTTTTGGAATTTTGCCACGCATGTACAGAAGATATCATTAGCACACGTCATGCAATGTTTACACGTGTCCTCTTCAAACATACGTGGCATTGCATGGCGTTACACCATATGTTTCCTTTGTTTGACACCTCAACGCCATGCAAAATAGTGTCACTTATTTTTTTTAATTTTTTTTTTTAATATTCAATAATTAAATTCATCCCCACATATTATTGGTAAAGCCAAAAATGAAACCAATTGGCTTTTTGCCATTCTCAAAAGCTTGAGGAAAAGGACAAATTACAAATCCCTAGGAATTCTTAAATATTATTTACATATATATTTCTGTTAATTGGTCCACTCTTCTCTTCTTCTATATAAGAAACTCGTCACTCTCGTTAACATGAAACCTCACAACAAAAAGAAGACAAACTGGGATATTAACACAAAATACTTGATAATAATTCAAAAGCAAAAGAAAAAGAAAAAGGAAAATGAGTTCTCCGACGAGATCAGCTTTGATTGTGGCGACGAGTTTAGGAGCGATCGAAGCTCTGAAGGATCAAGGAATGTGCAAATGGAACGGAGTTTTGAGATCGGTCAAACTATGCGCAAAGAACAACGTCAGATCTTTTTCTCAGGCGACGAACAGAATCTCCGGCGAGTCTTCTTCTTCTTCTTCTCTCTTCGCCACGTGTCAGTCCGACGAGTCTTTGAAGAGAGTCATGTATATGACGTGTTGGGGCTCTTGAATTGTAATAATTTCAATTTTGAAATTATTAATTTTTCTTTTGTTGATATTATTGCTGATTGTAAAAACTAATGAAATAATGTTACACCACTATCGCATCGCTTTTTTTTATATATATTTTATTGTGTGATTTGAGTTTAATTAATTTGCACCATCTTTTAACATTTCAACGTAAGATTATAATTCTGATAATTACCATGTACTACATACACCTTCCAGTTTATTAATATCACCAATATGGCACTAAATTTCTTTCTAATTCAATATGTATTTTTATAAGATTTTTCCATGGGCTATTTAGGTCATAGGCATATATGAATACATATGGTCAAGCTTTTGAGAGTTGAAACAAATTATTAGAGAGAGATACATGTTTAAAAACTTTATGAAACATTTGTGGTTTTGAATTTCTCTCATATATATATATATATAGAGAGAGAGAGAGAGAGAGAGAGAGAGGGGATATTTAAGCCATTTATTAAACCATTTGTGGTTTGGCCTGAATTTCTCATTTTTATTAATAATAATTAACTATTGTCGATACAGCTTTTGTTTGGTGGTAATTTCCGTTGAGACACATTTTTCTATTATAATCCGTGTGCAAATCGACAATGGTTTGAAACAATACTATTTGCCAAAAACCATTTGCTCACTCGTATTCGCTGATACCCACATTAATTAATAAATATTTAATATAATCCACTCCCCTAGATTTTTGTCCCTTTACTCTCGGATGACCAAAACCTAAATATCATATCACATATACATATACATATATATAACCACTCACTTTCAATCCCATAATCCATCAAAACATCATCTACATATACTTCTTTCTTCTTCTCACCAACAACAAAAAATAATTAAAATAATATTATAATAAAAAAATGAGTAGGGCATGGATAGTGGCGGCGAGCATCGGAGCGGTGGAAGCTTTAAAAGATCAAGGCGTTTGTCGGTGGAATCACTCCATAAAATCTCTTCATCAACACTTGAAGAACAATGTTAGATCTTTTTCTCAAGCCAAGAGAATCTCTTCTTCTTCTTCGGAAGTAGGTTTGAATAAAGTCAACCGGTCAAAGGAAGAGAAGATGAGGAAGGTCATGGAACTTAGTTGCTTCGGTCCTAGTACTACAAGATTTTAGCTTTATGTTTTTGGTTAGATGTTATCTTACTTTGGTTGGATTATGAAATGTGGTGCAAGGGTTTTGATATGTACGTTGGTATTGGAAGTAAATGGAAATATTATTGACATATCCAAAATGAAAAAAATTGTTCAATAATAACCATTATTTTTGCGTATTATTATTATTTATGTTGGTTCATAATTATTAAAAGAAAATGTATAGAGCTAGAGAGCATACGACAAGTCGTCTGAGTCAGAAATTAAGTCAATGATATATAGCGTATTTCATGCATGTTTGTTGCTCTAGATGTTTCTGTGTAAATATGTGATTAATTACCGCGAGTGCACAAGAACAAATATTGAATCTAAAATATTAAAATATAAAAATATTTTTGTTTTATTTTGAATCTAAAATTTATTTTCAAATACTTTTAATGAAATAAATCTAATATGAATCTGCATATTTTTTTCGATTTACTTGTCTCGCATATTTTTCCATTTTTTTTTGGTATCGTGGCCTGAAAATATAGAAAAAAGAATAAATACTAATGTAAATCATTTGGTAGAGTTAAAGCAAAAGTTTCGTTTCCAAACCAATCTACAACAAAAGAAAACCACGTTCTACTAATTACTAACACAAACCAGCTGAAAGAAACCAACAATACCGTTTTGTCGTTTTATAATACGACAAAAGAAATGAAACAACACACACGTGGTTTTTTAGTAAACAATACCACAGGCAAAAAAAAAAGCCTCTAGTTTTGATTTCCCACTTTATCATTACTACTCTAGAAACTTCATCACTCTATACTCTATATAAGTACAAGGCTTCAATCCTCAAAAAAAACACAAACACAACACAACACAACTAAAGAACCCACTTCGAAGAAGATCATCATCACATACTACTTTTCAAAATTATTATCAAATCATAAAAAAAAATGAGTTCATCAAGAAGGGCGTGGATCGTAGCAACGAGCATCGGAGTCGTTGAAGCTTTGAAAGATCAAGGAGTTTGCAGATGGAACAAGTCAACGCTGAGATCAGTTCATCAACACGCAAAGTCAAACCTCAGATCTTATTCTTCTCAGGCCAAGAACAAACTCTCATCTTCTCAGATGTTATTGAGAGATGAGAAGTTGATGAAATCTGAAGAATCTCTTAGAACAGTCATGTACTTGAGCTGTTGGGGTCCAAACAACTAGAATCTTCTTGTATATATTTCAATAGTCTAAGATTGTAATATATTCTTTTTCTCAAGTCAAACAATCACAACGTTGTTCTGAACCAATATCTTGTACTTTGCAATGACTTGTATTGATTATGGCTTAACACATCCGAGCATAAATTCAAAATGTCCAAAAGTATTGCATTTATTGAAATTGAGAATAGATAGACATTGAAATTGAGAATAAGGAAAAAATGAACTCTTATTAAATAATTGAGAATTAAATAATTGAGAGTGAAAGTGTTTATTTTAATTTTATTATTATGAATGATTTTATATAATCATGACACATAAAAATACAATAAAACAAATATGAAAAACAACTTATCCTACTTTATGGTTTTATAGTCATAAATGACTCATTGACAAATTTAATCTCTAATACAAAGAAAGAAGGATAATGAACGTTAATAGAAGTTTAACACTGATCAAACTTGAAATTAGACTTATTCAAATATTTTATCAATTTTACTAAATACTAAGAAACTAGAAGACAATTGTTAACCGGAAAATCAGTATCAAACATTAACTTAATCAAAAGTCCATGAACATAAGAATTCAGAATAGAGTTTTGATCTAAATTTAGATAATAGGAAAATAAGACTAGTCAACTAAAAGTCTAAAATGTATGATTGATCACTCTAAAACACCTCATAATAGCATTCACCAGCGACAAAGAAACATTTGAGACTTATATAAAAAAAAGACGAGGTCATAAGTGATAAATTATTTTTACCAACGGAAGATAATTTGTTTATTTCCTTATCTATTGTATAATATTCTCATTATATTACATATTGCTCTTTTGTATATGATTCGTTATTATTTATAAAAAAGTCTTGCCTACTAAGTTGAGGAAATTTAAGATTGTCTACTCGAAACTCAGAGATAGTTACATAATAAGAGGCTTACAAGACATAATGCATTTTTATTTTCAATATGACCTTGTTTGGTTAAAATTGCGTTAATGTCTCAACTCAAATTAAATTTTATTAATGGCCAAAAAATTTCAAAAATAATCTAGTAAAACAAATATAATTAATTATTTTTACACGTAAAATTTTGATCATTTCGTCAATTTTTATTTTACAAATTAACCCCTGTACTCAGCAATTATTTTCTTTATTGACTTATTATTTTTCCCAAATGAATTGATAAGAAATATCCTTTCTTGAATTTTCAAAAAAAAATCTAGAGATGGCAATTTTGCACGTACCCACCAGATACTAAAATAATATAAATCTAACAAAATGTTATCCTTTAGCGAAAACCCAGTTGTCTTCGTTGGTTTATTTAAAAAAGAAAACCACCACACGTATTTCCCAAACTACCGGCAAATAAAGCCTCCAGTTTTGGTTTCCCACTTATCATTATTACTTCATATCTCTATTCTATATAAGGATAAGTCTTAGTGACTCAAATATCCAAAAACATAAACACGAACTAAAAAATCCCAGTTCAAAGAAGATCATCATATCATCATACAAGTTTTCCAAATTATTATCAAATCATAAAAAAAATGAGTTCATCAAGAAGGGCTTGGATTGTGGCGACGAGTATAGGAGTCGTTGAAGCTTTGAAAGATCAAGGAGTTTGCAGATGGAACAAGTCAACGCTGAGATCAGTTCATCAACACGCAAAGTCAAACCTCAGATCTTATTCTTCTCAGGCCAAGAACAAACTCTCATCTTCTCAGTGTTGTTCAAAAGCTGTGAGAGATGAGAAATTAATGAAATCTGAGGAATCTCTTAGAACAGTCATGTACTTGAGTTGTTGGGGTCCAAACAACTAGAATCTTTATTATCTTTTTTATTTTCGATTGTAAATATATTTTTCTCGAATGAGACGCTTGCTACTATTATTTTATTTTATTTTTGTTAGGAATTGCTTATACTATATGCTTGCCCTGGAAAAATCTCAAAGTAGAGAAACTTGAACATATTGGTACATTAATTTGGCAATATTACACTGAATTGTAAAGTAGAATTAATGTGAATTAATAATGGGGTTTTGCTCAAGAACAACAAACTTGACTAATATGACCAACCATAAAATTTAATATGTTTTAGATGTAAAATTTAATTTATTTACATTTGCGTATTATCAATTTATAATCATAAGAAAATCCATATGAATTGTTATAAAAAATTCTTAAAAAAATTATTATGTGAATTACGTTTTTAAGAAGTAACTATTTTGAATAATTTGAAACATACAACATACTTATTTATATGAAGTAATGACTTTTAGACGCGACAATTCGCATCTCTTGAAAGTTGCTATAGAGATTAGTGAAGTGACACTTAATTTCTTTAAACACAAAAGAGCTTCGTTTATTTGTATTTATTTATTTAAACGATAAATACAACATGCTTAAGAGAGAACTAATCAACCCGACCAAATAAGAGTAGGGAAGTTCAACAATGTTGACATTATTACCCTCAAGCATGACATTTACGAGTACACAAACAAGTATTGACAGTGACCTCGTGACGACACCACCCATAAGTATTCGATTCGGGAAATCTTTCGATACATTTTCTGTTACAACATGCCTTGTTACAAGCCATACTACACATTCCTATCCCAACGGTGCATTGCTTATTACGTTGTGAATCACGTGTACCCAAATCTTCCGAGCACATAGATCGTAGCACTAAAGTGAAATGACAAGGTAAAAAAAATCATTAGTGACAAATCGTCTAAGTTAGATGTAATCGAATGAAAATTGTGTAATTGCCAAAAAGAATATAATTGAATCACGCGATCCGTTCTATTGAAAAATCGTGATTTGCTCGAAGTATTGAGCATCATGTTTCCGACAATCTCTTTTTCAATTGAGTCAATTGAGTCAATTTTACCCCAATGAATATTTATTAAAAACATTTAACTACGTTTAAAAGATAATTACGGAAAACATGCATAGTTTTTCAGTTATGGTCGAGGTTAATCGCGGTGACGTAATAAAATTAAACAAAAAATACCTCCGGAAGAGAAAACGAATAAGAAAAGCAAGCAAAGAGTGCAGTTCACTTTGAAAGACGCCATCTTCAGAAAAATATAATGTAGTTCTCAAGTTAGATGAATATCAATTGTTTAAGTGTGAAATAATTTTTATAAACTCAGTGGTTGTCTATAATTAGAGAATAATGTTTTCAAGTGTAATTCACATTTTCCATTGATATCCAAAATTAAATATTTCCTTTCTTGAAGGGTCATTAATTTAGATATCTTGTAGAAGAGTTTGTAGATATCCGAAAAGTTGGCTTCGGCCAATGAATATATATGAATTGAATAGTATCAATTCCATGCAATTAATTTAGATTCTAGTTTGAAAGAAATATTTAATCTTCCTTTAAATTCATAATGGATATGCATCATCGATTCAGTGTATGGATGAGTGTGATCATTTTATGATTTGATCACATTGACGTGGATTCAGCCGTTGTTTTATTTATTGAATTCTGGTTTCATGATAGTGTATTAATTGTAATAGTTTATTTTTTTTTGAAAACGTGGGCGTTACCACGGAAATAACATTAAGAGCCCTCACTTAGGTGGCGGAGTAATACCGTGGTTACAACATAAGAGATTGTCTTTACCTATTTCACGTTCGGCGCAAGGAGGGACACGCCCCATCCAATGCACGTCGGTATTTAATTTAAGAGCATACTTACCCAAGTTATGGGCCGCTTCGTTACATGTACGAGGGATAAAAGAGAAGGTGCATTCCAAAAAGGATATCGATCTAACCTTAATGTCGTTGAGTAGTGTGCCCACCTCCGTAGCCGGTACGCGTCGCTCTCCGAGTGCCCGAACCATACTAAGACAGTCGGATTGGACAATGACTCGGCCACAACCAACTTCGCCGGCGAACTTTAAGCCACGGAGGATGGCCGCTGCTTCCGCTGCTTCCGGGGAGAAAAACACATGTTTCACCGTGATATCCGAAGCCAAAACCTCCCCGAGGTGGTCCCGTATCACACACCCGGTACCGAAGCGCTTACCTTGGGAGTCCACCGCTGCGTCGACGCTCACGGCGACCACTCCGGCCCTTGGGCAAGGCCAGCCGGAAATCAGCTCTCTTTCTCCGGTCCGGGTAGCCCCCGCAATCGCCCTTTTATAATCGTCGAGGTAGGTACCTGTCCACTCCACAAGGTCCCCCGATTTCCACTTCTCTTTCCCCATCGCGACGTTATTTCTGTGATTCCAAATCTCCCAAGTCAAGGTAAGAAAGAAGTCGAACTTACCTCTTTGAAGGCACTCCTTAGCTTTGGTGAAAATGGAGGTGGCTTCCAAACCCCGAATGCTTCTGGCAATCAGCCCAAAACCCGCATGCTCCCAGATTTTGCGGCTCTCTACGCATCCCCAAATGGCATGTGTTACCGTTTCGGGGCCCTTACGGCACAAAGGGCAGCAGCTTTCGTCGATTATTCTCTTGCTCACGAGGTTGGTTTTGACCGGAATCCACCTCTTGCACACTCTCCAAACGAACAATTTTACTTTGGGGGGAACCGGGCTTTTCCAAAGGGACATCCACCATTCGGAGGCCACCGAGGGGTCGGAGGGGCCGGCTCGTGGGGAGGATGACATAGCCACCCGATACCCGCTTTTGACCGAGTACTCGCCGTCGTTGGTGTAGTGCCATCGAATTACATCGGGATAGCCATACTCGCTCACCGGTATCCCGATAATGGCATCCGCATCTTCTTCGATAAACATTGCTCGGACCAAGGCTTCATTCCAACTTCCGTCGTAATTCTTAAGCTCCGCAACCCGCATATTATCGGGGATATATGGTGGGGCTGCGAGGCGAAGGGAATCCCCGTGAGCGATCCATCTATCACCGCTCACCAAAACTGATTCTCCATCTCCGATTTTCCATCTTGAAGCTTGCTCAATGATCTCTTTCCCCCACATGAGGCTTCTCCAAATCGAAGAAGCATTGAACTTGCATTTAGCTCTCAAGATGTCGCCGGCCGGGAAGTAGCACTCGCGATAAACCCTCCCAACAAGGCTCTCGGGACGGCGTAAGAGTCTCCAAACACTCTTGGCTATAAGAGCTTGGTTGGCTTTCTCCATATCCTGGAATCCAAGGCCTCCCTCCGACTTATGGTTCACCAAGACCTCCCATTTGCACCGATGGATTTTCTTCTCATCACAGTTACCCCACCAAAATCTCGCCATGGCTTTGTGGATATCGTCGGTAAGGCCCTTGGGCAGCCTAAAGACACTCGATACATAGGTGGGAATGGCTTGGAGAACGGACTTGATAAGGACCTCCCTCCCCGCTTGAGAGAACCAAATTCCCCTCCAAGATTTGATTTTCTCCCAAACCCGTTCCCGGACGAACGCAAACAGCTCCTTCTTCCGCTTCCCGGTCACCGTTGGGAGCCCCAAGTAACGACGATGGCACTCGGTAACCGGGACCTTGAGGACGTCCGCCACTTCCCTTTTCTTCCCCTCGACCACCTTACACCCGAAGCATATATCGGACTTGGCAAAGTTAATTTGCTGTCCCGACGCCGCCGCATATGTCTCGAGGCATTCCGCTACCGCCGCTGCCTCCGTCGTCTCAGCCCGAAGGAAGACAAGACTATCGTCCGCAAATAGAAGGTGTGAGACTCGGAAGTTGTGTCGCCCAAAGCGGATCCCGGTGATGTCTCCTCTCCTTTCTCCGTCCCGAAGAAGGCACGATAGCCCCTCCGAACACATAAGAAAGAGAAGAGGGGAAAGAGGGTCGCCTTGCCGGAGCCCCCGAGAGGGCTTGAGCCACCCCTTCCTCTCGCCGTTGATGTTGAAGGAGTATGAAACCGACTCGACGCACGCCATTATCTTCTTGACCCAAGGCTCGGCAAAGCCCATCTTCAACATGATGGCCTTGAGGTATGACCATTCGACCCGGTCGTAAGCCTTGGCCATATCAATCTTGAGAGCCGCATGGTTCCCGTTTCCAAATCTTCCCTTCTTCATTGTGTGGATTCCCTCGAAGCAAACCATGACGTTATCCAATATTTGTCTACCCCCAACAAAAGCTCCTTGGTTTTCCGAGATGACCTTGTCCAACACACCCCTCAATCTCATCACATAGCATCGAGAAATTATTTTATAGATAACATTGCACAGGCTTATCGGGCGAAACTCACTAACCTTTTCGGGCTTCTCCACTTTGGGGATGAGAGTGATGAGGGTGTCGTTAATGTCGTGGAGCGGAAGGTCCATGTTGAGGATATTTAGGCATGTCTTTGTCACAAGATTCTCCACCGTGCCCCAATGTCGTTGATAGAAAAGGGTGGGGAAACCGTCATTTCCGGGTGCCTTGATGGGGGGCATCGAGAAAAGCGCCTCTTTGATCTCCTCGTCGGTAAAGGGCCTCATGAGTGCGGCATTAGACTCAAGTGTGACGGACTCCTCGACCCCTTGTAAGGCAGCCTCTACGGTTTCCTCATTCGGCTGAGACGAGGTGAAAATTCCTTCAAAGTACTCCGTGATAACCTCCTCCACTCCTTGATCACCTTCCCTCCATCTTCCCTCTTTGTCAAATAGACCTCCAATATTGTTCCTCTTCCTTCTCGCTGAGGCTCTTCGATGAAACAACGTGGTATTTTTGTCACCACATTTTAGCCACCCCAAGCGGCTCCTTTATCTCCAATAAGTTTCCTCCTTCTCGAGTAAGGCGTCGAGCTGCCTCTGTTCGCGATACAAACAGCCCCGGGCATGGTTATTGTTGTCTCCCAATCTTCGTACAATCTCCTTTTGGGTGTTAATTCGATTCTTGAGCTCCATTCTCTTCCCTCGACCCTACTCTTCCAGCCCCTTCCGGCACCGCAAGAGGGCCTTCTGCACACTTGCAGGGTCTCCCGTCTCTCCTACCGACCCCCACGCATCACGGATCTTGGCCTCGCATTCTTCCTCTTTGCACCACGCCTCCTCGAAGAAGAACCTCCGCCTTTTCTTAGTATTGAACTCTTTCTTCCGGCCCTTGGTAGTTAGGAGGAGCGGCCGATGATCCGAGTTCCAATACTCGAGATGGAATACCTTAGCAGTCGGGTATATGGTAGACCATCCCGGGTTGACAAGGCACCGATCGAGTCGTTCCTCCACACACTCAGTCGACCCACTCTTCCTCCAGGTGAAGTCAGCGCCCACGTAACCCAAATCAGTGAGGTCGCAGTCCTCCGCCAAACTGCGGAACGCCTCCAGCAGCCGAGGCTCTCGAGTTCTACCATGACTCAGCTCCCTATTATCCATCACTTCATTGAGGTCCCCACCGACTAGCCAAGGCCCTGTCCACCGATTCATCACCCTCCGAACAAGCTCCCAGGAAAACTTACGGTTCGTCGCAACCGGGTCTCCGTAGAGTCCCAGAAATTTCCAATCCTTTCCGTTCTCATTCGTAACCACCCCTTCAATGTGATAGCGAGAGTAAGATCCAAGGTTGAACCTTATCGACTCCCGCCACATCACCATAAGTCCTCCACTTCTACCTTCGCAATCCACCACCACACAGCTGCTAAAACCCATCGAAACCCGAACCCTCTCAGCCGCCCCACTTCTGAGTTTTGTTTCCGACAAGAAAATGAGATCGGGTTTAAACTCAGTAATGTGTGACTTCAAGGTCCTCCTCGTCCGGGCGTTGCCCAACCCCCGGACGTTCCAAAATAAGCCTAACATTGTGTTCGGTCGCCCACAACCTCGTGGGGCGCCGCTCTGTTGACAATAGGAACCTCTAACAAATCCACCGATGCAGAAATGTTAGCGGGAGAAATGGGTGACGAGGCAGGTGTGGAAATCTCAAGTGGGTGCCTCTGTTGAACCACCTGAGCAGAAGAGGCCGAGCCCCACTCCCCGGCTGACCTCCCGTCTTCTGCATCTTAGAGTCATCACGGGACTTCCCGGAGGTCCGAGCTCTCTTTTTCCAGGATCTTTGCCTCTCCATGTTGCTGTCCGAGCGACCCTCGTCGAAACAGACCCTTGGCCCCGGATCGAGGTTGCGTAGGACAGGAGAGGGAGAATGGGCCTGTTCCTCGCCATGGGAGACTTGGCTGGTCTTCCCGTCCTCCGTCGTTGTCTTCGTGCTTCGGAGCTTGGGTCGCGTAGGAGCACGGGCGGCGAACTCCAGGTTGCTGGAGGTGTGGGGGTCGCCCTCGTGTGGAGGGTGATCTGGGCCTTGAGCAAACGAGCTTGCCTGGTTCGAGAGGCTCTGGGAGCGGCCCACTTCAACAGTTGGTGCATTTGGGCCTCGCGAGTGGGCTTGCGGGTGAGGGAAAGCAGCCCTTTCCCTGGTCATAGGGTTTACCGAGTCCAGTGCTTGTGGTGATTTTGTGCCACGTGTCAATTCCTCCTTACCATCGCTACTTTTGGGTGTTCCCGAGCTCTCGGAAATGTGCCCGTCCTCCTTGCCATTATTGTGTTCCCCACTTTCTCTTTGGGTTCCCGATGAGTTCAACTTCGTGTTCCTTTCCGAGGTCCGTTCACTGTGCTCCGTCCTAGCCGGCCCCTCCGCCCTTGGCTCGCTGTTTCTGAGCTCTTTCTCCGGCCGGGTTCGGGTCGAGCTTCTCGCATCTCCCTGGTTCTCAGTCATCCTCCAGGTTTCACGTCGACCCCCCATTATTCGGAAAACAGGAGAATTAAATCTGTTGGGGGTCTCGCCGCCGAGGAAGTTCCCATACTTCCATCCTTCCTCCGGCTCCACCGTCGGTGCTCTCGGGGCAGTGCATAGGTCCCAGTGGTGTCCAATGAGACCACAAGCAAAGCAAAGAAGCGGGATTCTCTCGTACTTGATTGGGCACCATCTAGAGCCACCTGTCTTCCCCAGTTGTACAGACATTCCCCTTCGCAGGGGCTTCGAGATATCAATTTTAATCTTCACACGGACGAAGTTATCCCGGACTCTCCCATTCTTGTCCGTGTCTACCTTCTGAACCTCCCCCATCTGGCGGCCGAGCAACTCACCCATTTTGGCTGTGAGTGCGACCTGTGGCAGCTCATGGATTTGAATCCACATGCTAGTCTTCGTGAACGCCGTAGGGTCATGGGGATCGTGTACAGCTGGGTCGTAGAGGCAGAGCAGCGCTTTGTCAAATAGCCAAGGTTCACCTTCCAGAACTCTCCTCTTATCTGAGGCTGCCCCAAAACTGAACCTGAAAGTCCCATCCTGGAGATCTGAAATCTCCAGCCCATCCTTGATGTTCCACTGGTTGCCCACGACTGCTTTCAAGGCTCTTCTATTGAACCTCCTATCAGTTAAGAGCTTCCCAAGCAAAATGTTATCAGCCTCCTTTCGGCCGTCCTCCAGAGTTTCTTCATCCACTTCTACAATAGTCTCTTCCTCCTCTGTCACGTTTAGGTGACTCCATTTGTTGCATAAATCCTCCATATCGAAGGTATCACCCCTGGGGTGTATGCTCTACAGACACAGAGAGCGGCGGCGCTTTACGTTTCTCTAACTCGTAAATCACCGGTCTACAAAAAAATTAGGTTATACATATATAGACATGTATCTTTACAATTGTTCTGGTCTGACTATCTTCTTTCTCTTAAGAAATCACGATTCTTTTTTGGTACCACTCTTTATTAAGTCAGTCAAATTCTTCTTATTTCTTCGTCAGCCTCGAAAATCCATGTGTAATAGTTTATAGTAAATATATATAGTATATAATTTTAATGTTCCCGTGGTTAAGGTTTTCCAATTTTTTTTAAATAACTCAATCTTATGTCCAAAGTTTTAGTTCATTAATTTTAAATGCACTAATAGTTTCAAAACTAATTTCTAAATTATAAAAATTGTTTAGGAACTTTTGAAAAGTGAGTATGTATTTTTTTTCTTCTTAATAGTAAAACCAACATACTTAAATTGCACAAGTAAATTTGTTCACACAAAAAAAAGTACTAAAATAAAATAGTAGCAACAACCATAAAAAAAGTTCATGGAAAATACCAAATGATTATTGGATCAACCAAAAATTCTAATTTCCCTTTCAGCAAATCTCAAATATAAACGAAATGACGAAAATCACTCTCACGCTTTGCAGTCAATAGTGCATATGCAAGAACTAAATGTAACATACGTAAGACAAACTCCGGTAGCATTTGAGACGGGAAATCTCTCGAGGCATTTCTGGTTACAACAATCTTTGTTACACGAAACGCTACAAAATCCAATTCCGACTTTGCAACGTTTAGACGCCGCAATCGCACTATTTTCTTTGGCTTCGCACGCCCCAGAATCTCCAGAGCCCACATCGCATTTTCCTATGCTGAGTAGTACTACAAGTCGAGGTGAAATGTCGAATAGATAAATAAAATTATATTTGTATTGATTGTATAATTTAAAGGTTTTTTAGCTAATTAGTCGCGTTCAAATTTAAGTTTCGATTAAACATAAAAATTTTGCAATAATTTCGGTATTAAAAATTTCACTACTATAAATAGTGGATCCTACATTAGATTACTATATTTGAAACAATAGCTAAATATAAATAATAGCTTTTTAAAGGTACCTGTTTAATATATATATATATATATATATATGTATATATATATATATAGTTAACTATATATATATATTAACTATATTAACTATATATTTTTTAAATATATTAACTATATATATATATATATATATATTTCATAAATGACATTTCGAAATAATTAGTTCGCAAAAGTAGCCCAAATGAAAATATCCAACAAATACAAAATCGACCACGAATGATTATAAATTATGAATTTAGGCGCTTATGCGAATAACACTTAATCTCATATTATTATACAAATCACGATCAATTATGTTTTGATACATATTTGGATTAAGAGTAACTTTTCTGAAATTCAAAATTACGGTTAGCACACATTTCATCTCCAAGAAACAATTTATATATAAGAGCTTGAATAATGGCTTGGTTTACCTAATTTTTATAAGTTAATTGAAAAAGTATAGGATTATGACTACAAATAAAACAAGAACAAAGTGTACCTCCTGAAGAATAAGCGAATAAGAAAAGCAAGCAAAGAGTGTATTTCAGAGTGGAAATCTTGGTTGACATCTTCAGAAGAATAAACTCTATGAATGTATTTTTCTTCTTATATACACACATATATTTATAATTTTATAATAAGGAAATTAATAGCCTATTAACTCAATGGTTATTATTATCCATGCATATACGTTTTCCATTTACTTCATTTCACTATTGATAGCCTTGATAATTCCAAACGTTTCAATATACTTGAATTAGTATTTATATATTTACATAAATACCAATATCTCCATCACTTTATTGCATGGATTGAGATGTATTTCCTTGGTTTTGTTACTATATATCTCTCTAACTAAAACTAGGGCAAAGGAGCGGAATAGCCATTTAAATAAGTAGTAATTAAATAATTTATTACTGTTGAAATATCTAAATTAACCTTTTGTGTTTTGTTTTTAAGAGAGTTTAAAAAATGTTTTATTACAAAAAAAAAAACAGCACATAAAATTGTTGCCGTGACTACTAGTCTATATAATCTCATAATTGAATGAGAATTTTTTTTGAAGAGGTTTGAATGAGAAAATTTATGGCATATACAGTGTATATTTAGTTGGTCAATAAACTAGGAAAGAGTAACCAATACAGAAAAAAAAAAAGACCGATTTTTTTAATTAATTGTTGAAATATAAATATTGAAAATATAAATACTTGTGGTGCATGCATGTGGGAATTTCTCCAAGTAAAGCTGAAGAAGTTTTCACATTCATTTTAATATTACTTGTAAATTTAATTTAAATTGTTCATAAACTATAAAATAACAAACATCAAAAGTCGCATAATTACTAAAAAAAAACAAACTTAAATAAGATACTGAAAAACAAACTTAAAATAAAATACCGAAAAACAAACTTAAAATAAAATACCGAAAAACAAACTTAAAAATAATATGTATATATATAAGATACTACTACTGTCGAGGCTTGCATAAAAAAGTGCAAAGACACGCGCTGAAACGCGCCGCTCCGATGGGATTATAGCACGTGCCGTCAGCTTTTTGGTCGGGATATTTTCCGGCGCATTTTTGGCGGCAACAGTCGTCGTTACAAGCCATGCTACACATTCCCAACCCGCCGTTGCACCGTTTCGCCGCCGGACAATCGTAGTAGCATCTGCACGCGCCGGTGGGCCCGTCTAACGCGCCTCTTGCGCCGTCGTGTTTCGCGTCGCATTTCGTCTGACATTGGTCGTCGAACGGACCCATATCCTCCGTGCACACGTCACCTTTTCCTGTTCCGAATAATACTACAACATACGAATAAAATAATATTAAATACTATTACTATTACGTAGTTATATAATAACGTCTTTTTAGAAAAGAGAAATTATTGTTTGCCATTATACTTGAAATTATTATAATTTTTCTCCGAATTTATAATAAAAAATGAAAAAACAAGAAAAAAAGACTGAAAATGTTAACAAAAATAATTTGAAAGGTAAATCGTCTCTTTTAAATATTTTTATGGTATATTAAGTAAAAAACAGTAATTTTTAAGAGAATTTATAAATAAATAAAAAAGTGGGGAAAGTGAAATTTTTGACAATTTCTCTATAAAAATGGGAAACTATAGTGATTAATTATGTAATGCTAAATTACGGATATTAACTAGAGAAAAATGAGTGTTATACCTCCTGAATAGTAAGTGAAAAGCAAAACGTAGCAAAGAGTATACTTCACTTTGGAAAACTTGGAAATCATCTTTCTACTGATTTGTATTTTTGAAGATGAGTTTGTGAGTGATCTTACATTGTCACACATATATATATATATATATATATATATTATTTACACTAATGAATGTTTATGATATGGAAAATAGTGTTACTCTAATAATAGGAACCGTTGTTATTATTATCCCGAAGGGTCAGTCAAACAATGAATTTTGGATAGGAGTCTGTGAATTGATCTTACTTTGGCATATACATTAATACATATATTTATATAATATATATGTGTATATATCATTTATAATAGTGAGTGTTTATGATATGAAAAATAGTACTACTCTTACAATAGGAACCGTTGACTAAGTATGATACCGAAGGGTCAGTAAAAAAAATGCTTATAATTAATTTCACCTTCAATGCTTCTTATATATTCGGGTATATATAATGACTGTATAATTTCTTGTTTATTATCATGGATATGCGGATTATGACTTTAGACTTCCTTGTTTATTATCCTTTTGACAATCTATTTAGGAATTGTTTTATTTATTGACGTTTTTTCTTCTTCTTTTCTAAATGAATCAATAACAAATATCCTTGTTTCAAATGATTCATTGGCTCTAGAGTCACCCTCAAATTTTCAAATATTAAAAATATAGTATCATTATATAGTTCCAATTTACGTATTTTCAATAAGTTTCATTACTATTTGTAGTGATTTTTATAGATAACCGTTAACTTAATTCGATGCTTGATTAATAAACAAACATGCGACAAACATAAAATCAGATTTATCGTGCTTCAGTTAAAAAGACCTACATGTAAGTTTGAACTCGATCGAAGAAGTTCGTCTACACTATTTCGTCTCGTTATACAAGAAAACACGAGTGATTCGCGGATCGCATAATTATACAAACTCATAGAGAAAATATTTACAAAAAACACTAGATTTCGAGAGGAACAGAGATTATGACCCGAACGATTTGACCGAATGATTTTATAAGACTCGGTTAGTTAGGTCAAATGAGAAGCGTTTAATCCAGCTTCAATGTCGTTTAAAAAACAAAACGATAGAGAAACGATTTAATCCACCATTATTATCTATATATTTTGATAATATAATGTGGCTGAATCCGAAAAATAAAAAATAAACAAAAAAATTTAAATGTCTAATATAGATCTAAGAATATTTAATTAGCAGTTTATATTTTTCTCCATTAAAGATATCAATCCCAAAACTGATCAGTTCCTCATCTAGGATAGCTTTATATTTATTTAATGGACAAAAATATAAACTGTTATCTATTATACTTTACTCTCATCCTTCGTATCAATATACGAGGATTTGCTCAAAGATTAAAGATTATCTCCTAGAGAATAGGACAATAAAGAACGAATCCAAGAAAAATAAGTCTCTTAATTACGTTAATATCCTATTACTAATAAAAAGTTGTGGTGCTGAATTTTATGACAATATAGCCATTTTAAAAGCTTAATTTTTCATTAAACATTAGAAGAATTCTAACTTCACTTAAAAAACAAGAATTTATAGAAGATCCAAAACCAGCGACACCTTCAGATTTTAATCCATTTGGAGGGCTTATTTATACTACTTTACTATTTTATCATCTTTCTACAAGATAAGTCATGCTTTAAGAGTATAAAAAATAATATAAAAATATATATTTATCGTTTAGCTAAACCCACTTGTCTTCGTTGGTTTATTAAAAAAAACAACGAAACCACCACACGTATTTCCAAAACTACCGGCAAAAAAAAAAAGCCGCTAGTTTTAATTTGACACTTACAATTATCACTTCATATCTCTATATATAAGTACAGGTTTTCTCAGTGACTCAAATCTCAAAACACACAACCAAAATATCCCATTTCAAAGAAGATCATCATCATACAACTTTTTCAAATTATTATCAAATCATAAAATAAAAAAATGAGTTCATCAAGAAGGGCTTGGATCGTAGCAACGAGTATTGGAGTCGTCGAAGCTTTGAAAGATCAAGGAGTTTGCAGATGGAACAAGTCAACGCTGAGATCAGTTCATCAACACGCAAAGTCAAACCTCAGATCTCATTCTTCTCAGGCCAAGAACAAACTCTCATCTTCTCAGATGTTATTGAGAGATGAGAAGTTGATGAAATCTGAAGAATCTCTTAGAACAGTCATGTACTTGAGCTGTTGGGGTCCAAACAACTAGAATCTTCTTGTATATATTTAGTTTTTATTTTTAATATTGTAATATATTCTTGCAAGTCAACAATCAGAAGGTTGTTTTGAACAAATATCTTTTTTTTTCTTCTCTTGGTACTTGTCAGATTTTGATTGAGTTTTATAAGTTCATATACAAAAGCACTTAACAATTGCATAGCTTAAATATCAAACAAGTCCTTAAATATTATAAGTTCATAAGTTTTATTGACTATGATAACGTAAACGACAACTGTTATTTATTAAGATAAAATAAACGACAACTATGATTGACTATGATAACAAAATTATTATTGACTATGATAACGAAAACGACAACTACTATCGACTATGATAAGCGAAACGACAATTATGATTGACTATGATAACGAGAACGACAATACAAAAATGAAGTAAGCAAGCAACAAAATGCACCGTGGCGAATCCTATTCCGGTATATTATTTTATAATAAAATATAAAATACAATAAAAATGCTACTAGTATATGTGATCGACATTTTATTTTATTATAAGATATTTGTATATTGTCATTCAATAAATAAATACCACTCTCCTGTCCCACTATACTAAATAAGAAGCTTCGTCCTTTGTCTTTTTTTCTTCTTCTCAAATAAGTCCAAAAATTTACCATCTTTTAATTAGGAAAATAATCAGATATTATTATTTAAAAAAACAACCAGCTTTTTCCAAACTACCAGCCAAATCGCCTCTAGTTTCACAAAATTTCCTCTTCCTATATATATATATGTATAGACTTTTAGTGTCGTAATACACATCATCTCAAATTCAATCATCAATAAAAACAAAAACAAAAACAAAAACACCAAAAACAAAAGAAGCAAAAAGATGAAACAGAAGATCGAATTCTCATTAGCAATGAGTTCGTCAAGAAGAGTTGGTGAAAAAGTACAAGGAGTCGGTGAAAAAGTGTATAACAACAATAAATAAAAAATTGTATTTATTTTAGACTTGTTAGTTCACTGACAAACATGTTAATTTGCAAGATAACTTTATGATATATTATTAGATTATCGATTATTCAAAAGTGTAGTTTCCATTAATTTGAAACCAAAGATAACTAATTTGTATTACAGCAACAAAAACAAAATTCTTTAGAGCTTACATTAGTTTATTATTATCATCATCTTACAAGTAAAGAGCTGCTTAAATAATATACAAAAATTACTCCAATAACCAAAAATATGAATATTATTATTTAACCATTATTTCTTTTGTAAGTAACATTTAGTACGACATACTTGTTAATAACTGCTATTAATTGATTATTTTTTATTATATATATTAATTTTATTTTGGTTAACGATTATTAATCATTTTTTATAAACGTTTGATTATATGACAATTATTTTGTTTCAAAGTTCTATATTAATATTTATTCCAATAATATAATGATTAAAACTATAAAAGTAAATATTAAAAAGCCAAAGTCATGTCGTTCTCTAACCAAACCTCTCCTAGTCTTTGATGGTTTTTAGACTTTAGAAGTATTTCCCAAACTGCTGGCGAACAGCCTTTCTATTTATTTATTAATTTATTTCACACTTATCCTCTCAACTCTCACGAAACTTCATCACTCTATATATATTATATATATAAGTGCAAGTTTCCTCGGTGACTCAAATATCAAAAAACACAAACACAACACAACTAAAAATCCCAGTTCGAAGAAGATCATCATCATATACTACTTTTCCAAAATATTATCAAATCATAAACAAAATGAGTTCATCAAGAAGGGCTTGGATCGTAGCAACGAGCATCGGAGTCGTTGAAGCTTTGAAAGATCAAGGAGTTTGCAGATGGAACAAGTCAACGCTGAGATCAGTTCATCAGCACGCAAAGTCAAAGCTCGGATCTTATTCTTCTCAGGCCAAGAATAAACTCTCATCTTCTCAGATGTTATTGAGAGACCAGAAATTTATGAAATCTGAGGAATCTCTCAGAACAGTCATGTACTTGAGTTGTTGGGGTCCAAACAACTAGAATATATATATATATATAAGATTGTAATATATTGTTTTCTTTTTCTTTGATTCAATGATCAAAAGGTTTTGTTACAAAGTTCATCGCTCTGAAATAATAACTTTAAGAGGAGAGAAACCCTAACATCTGCACAATGAATATAGTCAAATGAGTTTTAACAAGTTCCATATGCGATTATTATTATTATTTATTATTATTTAAGGATCTACGAGTGATTGAAACTGATTAAGACTATAGTAAGAATTGTTGGTCGTATATGCAAATCATTATGATATGTATTTTATGAATGATAATCCAAATCAATTAAGAAAATACTCATAAATTCTGGCTACCCAATTTTTTGAGGCCCGTAAGAAATGAAATTTTATACTAATTTACAATTATACTGGGAAATATTACAGCACTTTCAGTTATATTTAATCCTTACAAA
Organism: Urtica urens; assembly: GCA_958296335.1. Classification (NCBI taxonomy): domain Eukaryota; kingdom Viridiplantae; phylum Streptophyta; class Magnoliopsida; order Rosales; family Urticaceae; genus Urtica; species Urtica urens. The sequence continues at coordinate 24,332,128 of OY282526.1, read as the reverse complement.
CAGCAAAAAATTCTTTATAAAATGTAGCCCAGTAGAGCATAATAGCCTCCTTAACTTTGGTCTATATTTTAGTTAAATAAGTTACTAATAGCCACATTAATTGTTCATAACATGACTGATTTACGATCAAATGATACTTATAAACTAAAAAAAATCTTCTGATTTGTTACGTAAAAATTGTTTAAAACGAAATTACAAAAAAAAACAGAATTATTTATCACACATTAAATGATAGATTTATGGAGTTATATGTTAATATTATTTTAGATCTTTTTCATTCACTTTACGTCCGAGATCCAAATCGTATAAATAAAACTAGTGGCTATATTTTTATTTACCAGCAGTTTATTTCAAGAGCTAGATAAATCTTTGGATATGGTTGAGAAAACAAGGTATTTTCCCCAATAAAAACAACGAAAAATAATAATTAAAAAGAACGTGGATAAGAACTAGATTACTGAAAAGGACAAGAACTGTTCCCTTAGAGTACACTGCCCTTTGCCGGTAGAGAAACGATTAAAGAATTCTGAAAATAAATTATTTTGCAGTAGGAAAATAATTCACTTTTGTATTCGAAATTAATTTAGCTGTACAAAAGAACAGTATCTGATTCCATTTATTCTTAATAATACTAGAAGAAAATTTAATTTAAATTAAGAGATAAACTAAGCCAATTCGAACTTATTCGATTTAATAAATACCCAATCTTTCATTTTATTTAAACTACTTGCCATTCTAAACATTTTAGGAAGTCTTTTAATAACTCATTTTACTATTTTATTTTTTAATCATTAATCTTATAATTTATCTGATTCTATTTGTATTTCAATATATTATATTAACGAAAGTTCCAGCTATTTTATTAGTAGTATTTAATTAGTTTATATTATTACTTAAATAATCTCAATTGTAATATTAGAGGATTTCTCTACCTTCCTTCCTAAAAATATTTAATTGTATTCCACAATAAATGTATACTTATCTTATATACACTATGCTGTATTCTAATTACTTTTAGAAAAATATGTACTTGGTTAAAAATAGTTAAAGTATATACTTGTTTCACTATTTTCCATTTCAACTATTATCCCTTGAAATCTGATAAATAAAAAGTATATCCCCTGAAAAAAGAAAAACACAGCATGGACCATAGTTCTTCAAAGAAATATTAATAGCCCACTGAAAATTAAAAAAGGATGAACAAACAAACAAAAAAGGACCCATATTTTTGCACGAGTGTCACAATCACACGAATTAACGAAACGTGATAAACCATCCTATCCAGGTTCAAAGGCACACCATTTATCAAAATGGTATTATTTATATTTCTATATGCCCATAACATTATACCTCTCACTCCCATGCTGTTGGCAAAAAAAAACAGCCCTTGGTTTTTATTTTTTTAAAATTTTTCTCAAATTAAATTTATTTTTCTCTATAAATAAGACCGACCCTTTTCCCCAAAAACACCCAACAACACAACAATATCATCACCCAAACTCAATTTGTAATAAAAATATTCCCTTCTTAAGGAGAAAGAAAAAGAAAAAAGATGAGCTCAAAGAATAGAAGTTGGTTTGTGGCTTCAAGTATTGAGTCATTGAAAGAGAGCAAAGGTGTTTGTGGATTGAGCAATGCTTTGAGATCTATGTCTTCTCAATCTTCATCTGGAAATGGAAATGGAGGTTCTTCAAAGAAAAGTAGAGAGAGTGAAAGAATGAAGCAATCTGAGGATGCTTTGAGAACTATCATGTATTTGAGCTGTTGGGGTCCTAATTAATAATTAGTATCTCAATTTGTAAATTTGAGGCCTTGTTTTTTTATTGCAAAGAGTTTGTACCTACATCATCTTAATTATCAACTTTAATGTTTATAGTCTTTTTTTCTTAACTAGCTGAGCTAATAATAAAAAAAAGTATACATCTACACTATTTTTAGTTTGTATTAAACTATATGAACTTTGTATTTAGTTCACATTTTTTAAAATTATTTGTAAATGATCGGTCCAATTAATTTATAATTTTCAAATGACCGAATTCGGAAAAAGCAAACAGATAAGAAATTTATGAAAATTTGACGCCACATAAACCGATTAGCTATTAACAACTAATCAACGAAAACGTTGGTTATATTCAACTCACTTAAATTTACGTTGGCTAATTATCTAATTTTTTGAAAAAAAAATGAAAATCTCAAATCTCTTTTTGAAAATTTGAGAATTAGAATTGCCAATGGAACAAATTTTTATAGCTAGAATGTACATTTTGTTAAAAACCTAAATTTATTTGTTGGGTATTTTGTATTTTCATAGGACAAAAGCCTTTAGTACCTCATTTTTTTCCATGGCTATTTATTTTCTTTTAATTTTCGAGAAAAGTTCAACAATTATAAAGTTGATGCCAACGAGTAGACGTGGTGATATGTTCAGTACCAACCAAAATTAAAATAAGAAATAAAAATAAAAATATATATAGTTGACGATGACAACCATTAGAGCTAGTATCATGATCAGTCCCATCCAAGAAATACATTACCATGTGCTTTAAAATGGTGCCAAAAAAATTAGTGGGCCTTCTAATAATAACATGAATGATACTTATACCATTAATTATTACGTTACTTAGATCTTATGATTAAATAATGAAATGTAACACGAGGGACTTCATTTGAAAACCTGGGACCAATCATAATAAATCTAGCTAATCACTACGTCACTATATGTATATATGTTAGGTTGATATTAGAGTTATCTTTTAAAATTAAATGTCTATTACGAGTTTGTTTAGATAAATAGCTCAAATTTAAACTAAATATTATGATATATCAGGTGCAGATTTCAGTCAATTGATTAATATTGTAGTTAATTAGATTGGATATCACGGTTAATACACAGAAGGTTAGTAATGTTACAAATTATATTAGCATAAATTAATGACAATAAGAAAATAAATAAGATATAAATTGGAATTGAGAAAGATAAAAAAAAAAAAGAGTTCGTCGACTCTCATTGAAAGACTTTTTATAAGTTTTCTTATCGCATTCCACATGTGTTGAATACAAAGTGTTTAGATTAGAGAATTGACAACTTTTTAAAGAGTTTGACTTTAGCAATAAACGTTAGTTAACGTTTTTCATTTCGACCATCAAAATAATTCCGCAGCAAGACATTTTACACAATCGTTTGCATGCACGGGTTACCACTTTTTAATTTAATCCATGCAATAACTTTAACGTTATTTGTGAAATTAAAATATTTTAGAAGTGAAGTTTATAATAAAATGATATGGATTATCACAAATAAACCCGAGTCCGAGCCTAAGCATCATCTCAAAAGCATTAGAAGAATCCAAATTATCGAACCCTAACTGCAGTCCAAGTCTGACCAGACTCGACGACAATGCTTGTGTATGTGCTTGCGAGAGCTAACTCATCCACACACTCCTCTTTTGCACTTGTTCATCTTCTTAAGAAATATGATACTATATATACACTACACAACACACTTACCCGACTAATGTGTGACTGTTTATATTTACTTCATTTGCACATAACATATGTGCTCTTAAGTTAAGCATAAATTTATTATTCATTATAAAAATGACAAAAAAAACTTAATCTTATATTTGACGGAACTCGAAATAAAAATACGAAAAAATTAACTAATTTTGATCGAAGACTTCACTAAAATACAAGTAAAAAAAATCAGTCATTCGATCTCATTTACATGGAGAGGATTAAGGACATTTGAATGTGAGGCAGTTTTGATCAAGATCAAAGACAACGGACTAAATATGGACCAACAATATATCATCATACATTATGCGATAGGAATGACAAGGGCAGTGATCCTATGTGATGCATTCTTTAAAAGTAGATTTTGATGCTTTATTTTCTATTTTTCATAAATATCACCTGTCTATAAAAATTAAGATTTAAAAAGAAATATTTGTTTATTAATCAAATTATGAATAATTCTAATTACTAGCCGTATAAACATATAATATTTTTTTATAATAATGATTAACGTTTTATAAATAGTTAGACAAATTTATTTACAACAAATATATGGATCGATATAATCCAAAATTTGAAGTCAATAAAACGATTATAAACAAATAATATTTTGTAAACGACGGTTACGTAAACATATTAATTATTTCAAAAATTCTTAAATTTATGTTTGCTAAGGATATAAAAAAAAAAATTTGTAAAATTATTTATGTAAGAGAAATATAAGAAAAAAAAGTAATGCACTTGATTTGATGGGCCCAATAAATCATTTAATAAATTCGATATACTCGAGACTTGAGTAGATTTGATTCATAAAGTAGTTATATTTTTGGGTGTTATTGTTGCTTGGTGGAGTAGATATACATCGTAGTGCAATTAAGTAGATCTCAACGACGCAACACACTTTTAATTATTTTGTGTGTTCGTTGGAGTGTTCGAAAAATTTGACGATTGCTTGTTATTTTGGTTTTGTTGTTCTTTCTTTTTCTTTGGTTTCTTATTGCTAGTTTTGGATTTATGTGTAGAAAATGGAAGTTCGTTGCTTGGTTATTATTGTGAGCCATAAATGCATGAAGAAGGAAGGTATAGATAGAAAGGTATTGATCATCAACATCTATTTTTCACTTTCCTTGATTAATATATGGCATCAATGTATTATATATTTTTTGTTAATATATTATTACATCATCAAAGAATAATAGCAATAACTCAAAACATGGTACATCCAAAAAGAACAATGCTATAAAATCGTTGCATAATATCATGTTATCAAAGCTTATATAATATATTTTTTTTATTAATATATCCATATAAACTCTAGTAGTTAGTAAATTAAAGGGATATTGAATATGACTTTAAATGATTTATCTGGTTTTTTTTACTTTGCTTCATGACGATTGTTAAAAAGTGACTTTATTTTATGTAACTTGTCAAGATTTTGGTAATATATTACATCATCAAATAACGTATTATTGGATAGTGGCATAATTATCTAATCATTAAGAAAATACTCTTTAGCTTTATGTGAAAAATCTACCCATAAAGTTTTGATTGCACTTTATATTTTATTTTTTCATATTCTGATATTTATTTTATTTTGAATCTTCACATAAAATTATCTTTAGAAAAATGTTACCTCACAAAATTGTAAGTTCCAGTTGAATAAAAAAGTAAAAAAAAAAAAAAAAAAATTATTACTTGTTACACCACGAAATAGTGACACAACTACCATGAAAATGTCATTATTCACCTAATAAATTTCTAACTTCCAATCTAATACTCTCCGACAAACACAACCGACAATTTTAAATGTGCTATCGAATCACACCTAATTTACTCATCCAAATATTACAAGATCATGAATAAAACTCAGAAATACGATCACCTAATATATGAATTACATATTGAAAATCCATACCCACCTCAACCACAGAAATAATGATAATTTCACTCCATCCATTAAATAAGGCTTTTTAGAATGTATTTTCAAAGTGACACTTGACAATATGCATAACCCTAATTATTATTATTTTTTATTTAAGAAAATGAATGGTGGACTTTGAATGACCCATACTTTTGGAGTCCCAACACATTTTTTTTATTTGTACTAGAAAGTCAATAGTTATTTTCTTATCTAGTTAATGAAGGTGGATTATAACTAATTTTAGGAGGTGCAATTTAATCCAATCTTGGAGTATTTTATCAGCCTTGTGCGGTTGTGCCATTTTTTGGTAGGAGTAAATGTTGATTAAATAATTGAGATAAAGAGATTTAGCAATGGTAATTAACATCAAAATTATAAATTTATCAAGCTGACAATGCTTCATATTCAGTGAGTTGGATTTTCAATTCTAGCCTTATGAAGGACAGTTTTATTTTTAGAATTCAAAAGAAAATGTTCTATTTGATTCAATTAGATATAATTAGTTAGTTTGTTTCGAAATTTTATACATAAATTATTCTCCTGATCGTTTATTTATTTATTTTCATTTAATAAAATCTTGAATTCTAGCGTTTGAACTATTTTCATTTATTTTGTTATTGTGTAAAATGAAGTGAATGTAAAGAATCAGGCATAAATGAGGCTAATATGTTGTGTATTGTATATATGATATCATCTTTTTTAAGCTTACAAGATTTGAGTGTGATTTAATTATCTCTACCCCTTTGCGTGCGCATGCATTGCCGGCGAGCCGAGCTTGAACTAAGACTTGAGTTTGGTAATTTGGATTCTTTTTGAACTTTCAGGCAGATGTTTGAGCTTGGACTTAAGTTTATTTATAATATATTTTATATTTTTATCACAAGTTTCACTTTTAAAATGCTTTAATTTTACAAATAACGTTTAGATTATTTCTAAAAATTAGATTACGAAATGGTAAACGTGTATGCCAACAATCGTGTGAATATTTTACTGACCAAAATTAAGAGTACTAAAAATATGTTATGATAGCCGGACTAAAGAGCATTAACTAATGTTTATTGTTGAAGTCAAGGTTCTTAGTAAATCTTGAGTTTTCTCATTCTAAACACTTTCGCTCATTTTATTCTACTCCTGTGGAAGAAGACGATATTTTTCTTTAAAGAAAAAAAGGACCATACTTCATACACCTCAAGACCTTCAAAGGTCATAATCGTAAAATCATTCAATCACTTTCATAGAGGTTAGAGAAGCATTGTGGACAAGAAAACATTGTTTTGTAAATTTCAACAAAATATGTGTAATACCGGGATAAAATTATGTTTCAATGTGTGATAAAACTTTATTACGAAATATATGTGCAATTGTGGTATGTTGCGGTCAATTGCGTTATTTTACAAAATTTGATACCAATTACAATATGTTGTTGTCAAATTTTATCAGAATTTTTTTTGTCATTTGACAAATATATTTTGTAATAAAATTTTATCACAAGTATACTTCGAAATTTCCATATTTTATTTCTAACTTCTAAAACATTGGACACGTAAGCAACTAACAAGACGTTTAAAATGGAAACGCCCGCACGGGAACATCCTTACAAAAGAATCCAAGCCTACTTATAAACCACTGAAAACGCGCTCATCGCTATCTCCTCAACTAACCCATCTCCCAAACTGATCCGAAGAAAATAGGAAAATCCTAGACTCACCCACCGCAGTTCCGTCACCGCCACTCTTGATCCTCCACGTGTCCCCATGGCCGTGCTCGACAAAAGCCCGAGCCCGAAGAAGCCTCCTCAACCGTCCGATGCCAAGATCTTCGGCCTCTGTCCGTTCTGGCAATCAGGTAATGCGCAAACGACGACCAAAAGCCAGAGCAACCGTCGTTTAATGGAGAATCCGAAAACGACACCGAAATCGATGTCGTTTGTTGCGAGGTCGCTCTTGCCGCCTCGCCGGAGACTCAGGCTTGACCCTCCGAAGTGTCTTAACTTTCCCTGTACGTCGTCGTTTCGTTATTTCATTTTTTTTAATTATATTTTTTAGAAAGCTTTGAAATTTTTCATGATCGTCCCTCTTGTGGTTTTTTTTTCTCAATCACTTCTAAAGATTTTGTCAATTAATGTTGTGAAGTCGTAGTGTTTTCTTCGTCGATTCAATGTTTTGCAATCATTAATTTGGTTAGTTAATGAGTAACATTGATTAGTTGTCGTGTATTATAATTAAAGTACGTTACTCAACTACTTCTTAATAGTAAACTGAAAAAAGTTTTATTGTCCTAATTAATTCATATCATTTCATTTCTTGTATATTTTTTTTAATAATTTTTTTTTGGGTGTGTTTGATTTGGTTAGATGAGACAGGGAAGCAAGTGAAGAGCGCAATTAAGCTAAAGAACACTAGTAGGTCCCACGTAGCTTTCAAGGTAAACTCAAATATCTAAATTATTTTTGTTTTTCTTCCATAATTTCACACTTAACCAATGAAATTTATATAAGATAGCTAATTTATTATAAAAAAAATAATCGTATATTTATTTTCTTAAATTGTATGTTTTTTTTAAGATTAAGTTATCACGTTTTTAAGCTATAGTATTTTGTATAAGAGCATGGTTAGGTTTATATTACATTTGAGTAATTTATTTATTTTTATGTTGATTTAGTTTCAAACGACTGCACCAAAGAGCTGTTACATGAGACCTCCAGGCGGAATTTTAGCTCCGGGTGAAACCGTAATCGCTACCGGTAAAATTTAATTTATATTGATTTTGATGATTATTTTTGTTAAAAAAATATACTAAATTTTTGGAATGCAATAAATGGGCAGTGTTCAGATTCGTGGAAAGTCCCGAGAGCAACTTGAAATACCCGGAAAAAACCGGCAAGGTCAAGTTCAAAATCATGAGTCTCAAAGTCAACGGAGATATCGATTATGTCCCCGAGCTGGTAAAGAAAAATCTTAATCTTATCATGAATTAAAAAAATTGTATCCCTCTTCCGAAACTATATGTTTAATTAAATTAAATTGATTATGGAATTGAAATTTAGTTCGATGAGCAAAAAGACGGGGTTGTGGTCGAGCGAATATTGCGTGTAGTATTTTTGGATGCAGAACGACCTAGTCCGGTAAGCTCGTGTTATATAGTAATTAACGTTTATCTTAATAATATACATCATTATAAGTTTCTTAGGTATTTATTTTTTTTAAAAAATTAGGCGTTAGATAAATTAAATCGCCAATTAGCCGAAGCTGAAGCCGCCCTTGAAGCGCGAAGAAAACCACCCGTAATTGTGGGGCCGTGTCTTGTCGGAGAAGGTCTTGTAATCGACGAATGGGTAATTTTTATTTCGTCACCTATAAATTTATAGTTTATTCATTAAATTTTTTTATTTCAGAGTTTTATTTATTTATTAATAATAAGTGGAAGTGAATTTCAAATTATTTAGTGATCATCTTCTAATTTTGTTCTAAATGAAACAAACAAAAAAAATAAACTTTTTTAATCAATTTATTATCGATAATTAGTTTCGTAACGACGAGTTAAATTTTTGTTTTTTGTTAATTGTTTCAGAAAGAGAGAAGAGAGAAATACTTGGCTAAGCAACAGATTGAAGCAATTGAGTGTTAGTGAGGTGGGATTTTGAGTTCACTTTCTTGTCAACAAATGTTGCTTTTTTGGTCAAATCTCGTCAACAAATGCTTTTGCAGAAAAGGAATTCCTTATAAAGAAGGAACATAAAAGTAATCTTTTGGTGGGTCTAGAAAGGAATTGTGATTCCATTTCTTTAGATTTTTTATGAGATTTAAATGTATGGATGTAAGTATGAATTTGGTTCTTTCCTAATTTTGTAGATAGCTTCACAATTTTTGTGTTTGTGTTTGGTGGAGAAATTTCAGTGAAGTCTTGAGTTTCAAGGTTCAGATTTCCCTAATGTCAAAAACACATAATCATTGTATATGACCATTTTTAACAGCTATTTATAATGATTCCATCTCGGAAAATAACTTAGTAGTCTTTTTTTTCTCATTTTTCTTTGAAAGAGATTAAGTTTTTGGAAATTAAAGTGTATCTGAATTTTTCATTAATATAACATTCTTAAATAGACCAGTGATTATAACTTAATGATCCCGGTGCAAAATTGAAGTACTAATGACATAAGCAAATTGTAATTAATAAATTTAAATTCAGAAAAATAAAATATACGACTTACAATAATATTTGGATCAATATAACTCAAATCAAATCAGTAGCTATCTAAGTTGATTATTGTAAAATTCTTTATATTTACATCGATGGACTTAAAACCCAAATCAAAACGAAGTCCAACAATCGACTTGCAATTTATTAACACAAATTTGACATGTGAAATATCAAAATCATATATAATCATAATCCAAAAAATTGGTCAAATGACTATAATTTAGTAACTCATTTTGAAAATCAACAACATTTCGTAAAATTCGTGTGGCTGACCTAATGCTTTTGTGTCATATCAATTTATATTGTAAATAACAACGTAAATTGACATGACATATAAACACTATGATCATTTACATGAGTTTTACAAACGTTACTCGTATCGAAAATAACAAACGTATATACAATAATCCATCATAATCTGACCCTTTGTGATTAAAAGGAAAAAAATAGAAAGACAAGCCAATAAATTTAAGTTTTTGTTTTCTTTCCATCCCAACTAACAATAAATGAAACACAATCATCTCCTCGATTATACATACGTAAAGAATGATAATAAAAAAAACCCATGTCAAATATCATGAGGCAATTCAAAGGCTTGGGACCCGAAAATTCGGTATGACGAGGGGTCTTGGAGGAACATGACGAGCCCGCGTCTGACCGGGTCGAATTACGGCCAGAAGACTAAAGCGATATATTCGACTATATACACATGTATTATTTTGATAATAGCTAATGTTTTGTATGCGTTTAATAAATTGTAAGACAAATTTGTTACAATATCAATACAGCTCAAAATTCGAAATTCACAAATCGACTGTAACGAAAGATAATTCGGTTTATAATTTTCTGCAAACGACCAACTTGTAATTTACTAACACAAACTTTAACATGTAAAATATCAAAAAACATATATTATTACAATAAATTCAAAGTTTTTTGTTTTCTTTCCATCCCAACTAAAAATGAATAAACACAAACCATGTAACTATACATAAAAGAATCACAAAAAAAAGAAGAGAAAGTCATGTCAAATATCATGAGGCAATTCAAATTCTTGGGACCCAAAAATCCGGTACGAGGAGGGGTCTTGGAGGAACACGGCAAGCCCGCATCTGGCCGGGTCAAATTCCGGCCAGAGGGCAAAAGAGACATTTCCCGATACGTTCTTTTTGGCGGCAACGGAGCAAAGCTTCTCGATCCTCCGAACCACGAAATCGTTGTTCAAGACTCGGCCTTTGTTCTCTCCCCTCCCGCACTCCGTCACGAGCCCGCTCTCGTACAAAGCCGCCATCAAGTTCCCGCCTTTTTCCTCCTCCCCTCTTTCTCTCCTCCTCAGCGGGCCCCACACCCGAACTTCTAGCATCGTCGTCGTCTCCGACCTTTCGAATTTCGCCTGTTGTGTGGGACCCACGTAAGGAAAACGACATCAAACTCGATTAGTGAAGCGAAGATAGCAACTTTTTTCGACAAATTGGCGAGAAATTTATAACCTTGAGTCATTTTATATGCACTTCAAATTTTGAGTTATAAGTCCAAATATTATTGTAAAAAAATTTGCATCACTATTTATTAAATATTTATAAAACTATTTCTATTATCAAAATACTTACATGTTTAAATGATTAATAACTAAAATTACTCTTTTTTTTTTATATATAAATATACATTTGAGTCATTTGATGATTTAGCTTTTTGTTCTTCCTATTTTTCTAAAAGGGAATTAAAACACCTAAAACAACCCGTTCATAATTTGTGGTAAACGACTGAAATATAAGCAAAACGACTATTTATAATATATTTAGACAATATTGTGTTTATGTTAATTAAAAGATCCAAATTTTTTTGTCATAGCGCATTACACAAAGAGGCTAAGAATTTGAAAAAAGTAATCGAAATTTGACAAAGATTTAATCTTTAAAATAGCCCTAGTCCGGGAATATAAGGAACAATCAAAATTTGCATCGACCGCAAGAAAATAAACTCAACCAACCTATCGTATAACTTGTCCAAAAATTCAAACAATCTCTCCGCATAAAAAATAAAAAAAACCAAATGATTACCATTTTGAAAAGAAGAAGAAGAAAAAACAAAGCTTAGAAAGCGTGAGAAGTAATAAAATCACCTGAAACCCGAGAGCAGGGTATTTGTGTGCACCCTTGACGAGGGCCAACAAAGCGTCCTCGTCATCGGCGATGCAGTGGGCCCCACCCTGCACGACGGCCTGAGGAGTGAACATCATGTCCAGCCTCAGCGCCTCCACGTACGCCTTCTGCCTCACCGTCGCCTGGCTCGACCCGAACGGGTCCTTCCAACCCGCGTGGTCCCAGTAGTCCACGTGGTGCACCAGCACCATGACACGTGGCATCCCCTCGTCCTCTTTATTCTTCTCCTTTTTCCCGAGCGTGGACGCCACCGCCTCCGCCGCCGGAGAAGCCGCGCAGCCCTGCGACGTGAAAAGCTCCACCACCACCGTCGCCGGAGATATTACTGCTTCTGACGTCACGGCGGCGGAGTCGGTCGGCTGGGAGGGGCGTGCGAAGCACGCGAAGAGACGGCGAGGCATTTCTAGAGAGAGAGAGATTGTGGTTTTTGGAAGGTGGTGGAATATTCTGAATTTTGTGTTGATGCAAATATAGGTTTTTATGGAGATTGTTGATAAATTAGTGCTTTTGGTTTCATGGTTTTGATACTTCAGTCCTGATTTGTGTTTTCTATTCATATTTGGACGACTGGTTTTTAAGTGTGCGTTAATTATTTTAAAAGAAATAGTAAGCAAAGTAGATTTCGGTGTATTAATAGTAGACGTCTTATAAATTTTTCATAAATAATCATATCACGATATTATTCATAATATATTAAAAAAGACTATATTGAAAATACGACTAGTTATAAAACATGTATTTAATGGAGTATAACTATTTTAAAATGTCTAAATAATTATTTTCATTGATCGAACTAAACATTCAATCAACTAACATGTTCAACCTAAATTATTAGATCTAGATAAAAAAAGAAAAATTAAAATTCGTGTTCTTGTACAATCTGAATAGCCGTTTTAAATTTTGAAAACGGACTAAACTATTTTAGATAAGTCAAACAATTGATTTTAAATAATTACGTAAGAGTAGTCTGGTTTTTTTTTTCTTTCTATTTTTACGTAAGAGAATATAATACGTGTTTTAAATTAAATTAAATTGTAAATTTTATAGTCTGCTTTGTTATAATTTATGAATAGCAATGAAACGAAATTTCAAATAAGTTGGGTATTACAAATAAAGTACCAAAAATAATACGTTCCAAAATAACATATCAACGTACACTGGGATGAAACAGCGAATCTGAAACTTCCAAAGGGTCAATTCATAAATAGAATAGTTTTCAGGGACGTAGAAAGAAAAACAAGAGAATCTAGATTTGGCTTTGCCGACACGGATGTGTCGGTGACACGTTGCTATATATTCTGACAGTTTGTCAAACTATTTGTTGGTTTTAGTTGTTCAACAACAATCAAACTATTAGCTGTTTTTTTATATTTATTTTTAGTGTAAACTAAAAATCAAAACCTGGCTTTGTGTTAATTGGCGACAACTACTTTTGCATTATTTGACTTCATGCAATGAAGTTACACTTTATTATACAGCCATGCATGCTTTACTAGCTCCGTTTTAAAAATAGGAGTGAAAATCGAAAATAAATATTGATTATTATTGTTATTGTTTGAACTGATGAAAAATAGGATGAAACGATAAATAGAGGAAAAAAAGTGAGAGAGAATTGTGTTATTTTTGAATTTGAAATGAAATCGATGACTAACATTTAACTAAGATTTATTCTATCATTCAAAACATTTTCTCTATTTATATTATTATCTCTCTCGCCGAAACAAATATTTCCCAAAAAAAAAATATAACCAAACCGGAAAAAAATTCATCGACTATAAACTTCTCGCGCAATGAAGCTCTCTCTCTCGAATATATTTTTTTAAGAGAAATAGTTAGTCATTAGTAGACAGATAAAAGTTTAAAGATTTATGAATTTTTAAAATTTTATTTTATATTTCCGAACGCTATTATTGAATATAATTTTCGTACTTATCAATTTTTTAGGATCTCGTTCGAGAAATGAATTTTTAAGTAATCGAACTAGTGAACGAAATTAAAATATTTGACTCCAAATTTCTTTGCGACATCAAGATCAGGCGAATAAACCACATGTCTAAATATACAATTATTTAACCATATGTATCTTATTGTCTAATGTAAAATAGTACGAATAACCATATGTATCTTATTGTCGAATAAGATAACCTGGCAGAGAACGGGGAGAGCGACGTTGCATTTCATTAACTAATAAACGACTTGTCAGTTTCCTCTGCTGAATAGTAATAAACGTCGTTTATAAGAAGATAATAAAATGACGTGGCATAATATAAGCTATGTGTTTATAGGCTAATAACTAAAAGTATCCTTGTGTCTGGGACCCTGTTATGACGCCACCTGTCCTGGACGTGGACCCCACCCTACATTCAAAGGATTATTTATCTCTCTATTTTAAGAAGGAAAGAATTAGAGCGCCAAATTGATAGAAATCACAAAATAGGAAACTAGGAAGAGAGAGAGAGAAAAGAGAGGGAAATCAGAGAGAGAGAGAAAAGAGAGGGAAACCCTAAATCATCTGCGATTTCCAATCTGCCGACCAGAGAGCGAAAGAAATAGAGATTTTCGAGCATTTCTCCGATCTAGGGCTCCTCTTCGGCGACGGAAGATTCAGGTTTGTTGTTTAACACCGTACGTATATGTTTCATTCTCTTGCTGATTTGAGTTTGTACTGATACAGCTCGGCGATTCTGAGACTGACGAATCCGATTACTCCGTCTCCGCCGAACCCTAGCCTCCTTCAAACGGCGCTTCTCAGGCCATGCAAGCCTATCTCCTTCATAGACCCACGCTGAAGAAGAATCCGATCGTCGAAGAAGCGAATCACCAGGTTCTCCTCGTTCTTCTTCTTCTCTTCGCTCGTCTCTCTCTCTCTCTCTCTCTCTCTCTCTCCCTCTCTCTCCATAAATACATACATACATGCATATATATATATATATATATATATATATATCAATGATTAGGAAAATCGGTGAGATTTTCAGGTGTGAATCCGATTACTCTCTGTCTCTCCAAATTCGTCTCCGCTCACAACGGCGCCTCCTTGAAAGACCTTCAGAAATCCCCTTCCTCTTCTCACAAGAGGAACCACCGCCGCTGAAAATGTAAGAGCATCTCTGACCTAATTATTTATGTTCTTTTTCATCGGAGGTCCAATTTCTTTGTTGTCGAGACGATCTATGCAATTTATTTGCTTTGAGCTTGAATTCGTTGTCAAGTGGATTGGTTATATTTAATGTATTTTCTCATTTGGATCAAGCTGTCCTGTTCGAGACTCCACTTATAGTCAAGAAGATTTCTGATAATTTTGATTAGAGAGTGAGGTTTAGCTTAGCTCAGTGAAGTTCAAATGATGTGTTGATGTTTAAGTTTTTGGTTTGAGCTTTAGATTGCACTATCGAAAATTGATGCCAATCCTACCGTGTATTACACTATTGAAAATTGCATGATCCGTTTCAAAGAGGTGTTAAATCAAAATGGCATATAGATAGATACTTCTATTCGTGTATTTTGTCGATTTTGAATTTCACATTCATCGCAGAGTGTAGAAAGCGAGTGAATACAAGCTCCTCTAAAATGAGTTCAGTTCAGATTGAAAGAAAATAAAGTCTTGAAGCAAAAGCATAGATTAAACCTCATAATTGCTGTTGAATTTTGATCCAGGGACATCTGAGCGCGGAAGTGATGAAGATTTGGGTTAGTCAAAGGTCCATTTGAGGATTCGATTTACCAACAGGTACAAATACGCCTTGGTTGTTTTCCTTAATCTAATATTCTTAAGAGTTCACTTCTTTTTAATGATAACAACTTTCTTTTTAATTAAAACATATGATTGGTTATCTTCCTTGCCCATTTCCCTGGATCTATTGTTTTTTGGTTGAGTTTTTAGTTGTTTTTTTTGGGTAGAGAGTAAAGGTGTTTTTTTGGGTAGAGAGTTTAGGTTGTTGGCCGGCTTATGTGTTTAGGTATTTTTTCTTTCAAGATTCAGTGCAATGTTCATAGAAGTTTAACCGGACATATACAATTTTCTGTCTTACCTATATGTATAAAGATATGAATTTTGTTGCCATTTTTATAATTTATGGATCTTTATGCTGTATAAGACTTTTAACAAATTTGTTTTTTGTTTTCTGTCTTTTGAGCCCAAAAAATTTAAAAATTTGGTAGCAGGTCTCAGCGTCGCTCGATCTCGGTCCGACTGGTGTATCTCGCATTGCATTTTTGTAGGCTTTTATAATGGGTCTGTGTAATGCTCCTGTGAGTAGTCTTAGATTCCCTTTTGAATATGGAGTGGGAGACTGTTGGAGTGATTGATGAATCTTATGTGTTTGTTGCTGCAGATAGTGTTCAGGGATGATGGTTATCTATCATCTGAAAGTGGGTGTCCACAGGAAATCATCATGAGAGAAACAGAATCACCGACGCCTAACCTCTAGATATATTTCAGTGACTCCTTAATGGACTCCTAAGTTTAAAAAAACAGGACATGTTTTGATGTTATTTCATCTTAATGATTCATCGTTTAAGTAATTTGGTAATGAGATTTTATTTTTACAGATGTCAGGAAGATGGGGCGAGACCCGACACTACAGAGTTTCCAAATTTACACAGACTTTGGCTATTAGGGGAATTCAACAATTTGATTGTGTCTGGTTTGCAAGTAAGTGTGATGAGACGGTGCTCTGTAATTCAAGAAATCGGTAATCTTTTTTTTCACATTTTTTTAATTCCTATTTATGTTTTGAGGGTCACTAAATTTATTTCCTGAATCAGGATGCTGAGAAGATTGAAACTTCCGAACCCGAGCGACTTTGAATCTTCGTGATCGCCGAACTTCGGCTGACACCGGTCTTTGAACTAGCCACACTCACTAAGGCATGATTGCTTTTTATTTTCTATTTCTCTGTTACTCTTGTTCTGTCTATCCGCTATGTTTTTACTTTTGAGCTGCGATTTTGATTGTTACTCTGTTGCTAACTCACTAACTTGTAACTTTACTAACCACTAGCTTTCTAACTCTTTAATCACTGACTATTAACTTACTAATCACTAACAAACTAACTCACTAACTATTGACACACTAACTCGCTAACCAACTCTTAATTTTACTAACCATTAACATAACTCACTCGCTTAAGTCAATAACTACAAACTTTACTAACCATTAACATACTAACTTTACTTAAAATTATGCATTGATCTAATACTAACTCCCTACAAGGGCATGATCCATCTCTAAAGTTATTTTATTCAAAGTGTTGGTTCGAAACAAGTTGCTTTTTATTTTTATTTCTTGTATTAAATTTGTCCAACAATTGACTGACGGCTTAGAGTTAGATTCTTTATACGCAAGAGGGGATACTAAAGTTGTCTAGGCATAAGAGTGAAGTAGGAAAAGACAGCAATTAGACCTTGCAGCAGGTTTGCCAGCTATAACTTGAAAGTGTCCATTTTTTTCTTCTTACTAATAAAGTTCTCATCTGAAAATAAATATTTCCTCTTTGCAGGCAAGTGAAGGAAGAGATATGCGAGTTCATTACTTTCCACATGAGTATCTTCAAATTCCTTCATCTGTAAAAGATAATTCTCTCTCTCTCTCTGCAATAATTTAGAGCTAATCCTATGTGCCTTATCTCCACAAGCCTCTCACAATTGGAGTATGTTCAACTCCAATCAGTCCCACAGATGTTGTAGTGTGAAGAGCCTCCAGAAGAAAATCTGTTACACTTAGTAACTGGGGTCGATATAATCGTAGCCGATACTTCTTCCAAGGAATGGTCAGAGAATCCAGAACTGCAGTTTCTGAAAAAGGTACTGAAAAATACATCACCCAAAAAAAACCAAGATTGATCGTCTTATCAAGATATACCCGTCATTTCCAAGTGTATCTTTTTCAGATCGAGATGTTATCAAAGGTCAATCATAAGATTTTTGTCAACTTTCACCAGGGAGATGGCGGTTTTGACTCGCAGGTGTTAGCCCTGGCGTGGCAACAACTTCATCGGAGGAAATATGTTCCAGGCTTAACACTAAATTCTTGCTTCAGTCGGGATAGGTTTGTGTATTTAGTTTATCTGCTCATTTTGGCCATGAGTGCAATATTAATTATATTTTTTTACGGACTCTTCTCCCTCTGATAATTTATAGATTGAAAGGCTAGAAGAAAGAGAAGACAGGAAATGAGGTTTCAAGGGGCTTAAGAGGAAGCATGGTTAAAAACTTGCACAATGGAAGATAAGTCCTGCCACTCTTTGAGGCTTATTCAAAGATATAAATCAGCCTAAGAGTCAGGTATGCCTGAAATCATCCTACTTTATATTTTTTTTCAGAATGTTGAAATTTCTAGAAACAAGATATTATACCTCGTAAATAAGTTAAAAAGCTCACGTAATAAATGTTTGAATCCTGCATTCCCGTGTTTGTGTTTGTTTATGCTACTTGCATTTGGTGTGGAATGTACTTAAGTAGCTAGTGTTAGTGTTAATTATGATTGATATTTAGGTTTTATATTTTTTTTGAAGAACCGTGGGCGGCACCACGGGAAGTAAAATAAAGAGCCTCAACTTAAAATGGCGGAGGAATACCGTGGTTACATTGAGGACTAATACCACGGGAGTCGTTCACAGCCTCTCTAACAACACAAAGAGGGGCCGATCCCAACCACCGGGCGTCTCGATGAGAATTAACAGCAAAACAAGCAAGCGCATGAGCAGCCCTATTACAACATCGAGGGTGAAATACAAACTCTACACTCTCCAACAAGACGAAGTAGATAAATATCGTTCAACACCGTACCTAACTCCGTAGCAGGCAAGGACCGTCTCCGAATAGCCAATATCACCTCCCGACAATCTGACTGAATCACAACACGAGTCCAACCCATCCGTATAGCAAAAGACATACCATGGAGGATTGCCGTAGCCTCTGCAAGCTGGGGCGAGAGACCCAAGTGCACCACCTTCGTCTCCGACCAGAGGATGTCACCCTTGTAGTCCCGCGCCACCATTCCAAGCCCAATACTCCTTGGGCGAATTGCCGCGTCCATTGATATAGCTAGTACTCCCTCCAAAAGTGGCCTCCAAGTAGTTGTCCTCGCCGTCCCGCTCCAGTTCTTGGGAGTCGTACATGCATACTTATAGTCTTCCAAGTATCTTCCTGACCACTCGACGAGATCCCCCGGGTTCCAAATCTTCTTCCCCGCATAGACTCCATTCTTGTGATTCCAAAGTTCCCACATAACAATAAGAAAGAGTTCAAGATCACGTACCTTAATTTTGGAGGAGGCGAGGAGGAGTGTCCCGATCGTATCCCCGTCTCTAAACTCCTTGACCAACTCCTTGAATCCCCCGACCTTCCAAGCCTTCTTAACCCAAGGACATCCCCAAAGAGCATGAAATATCGATTCGTCCATTTTTTCGCAAATCGGGAATCTGTCATCCGTGAAGACGTGTCTATGTCTCAAAATAGTGCGGGTAGGAATCCAACTGCGGAAGACTCTCCAGATAAATGACTTGACTTTAGGTGGAATATCCAGCTTCCACATCTTATCCCACCACTCCATATTGCCCGATCGGCCTGATGTGCCCGCCGTAGGTCTCCTCTCCGACGCAAATCTATATCCACTTTTAACCGTATATTCCCATCCTTCGTATAGTGCCATCGAAGCATGTCAGTCCCTCCTTTGCTCTTAGGGATGCTCAAGATAGTCTCCACATCATCGGGAGAGAGCATCGCCTCTATAAGGGGGATATTCCACGCCCTCGTGATATCTTTAAGCTCAGAGACCTTATATCGTCCGGAATAGGAGGGGCATCGCGGAGCCTGAAAGTCGGAGGACACGAAATCCATCTATCTCGAATAACCGAAATATTCTCACCATCTCCGATCCTCCACCTGGACCCACTCGCAATGATCTCTTTTCCCAACACAGACTCCTCCACAGGTACGACCCCGAAGGATCACAAGTGGCACGAAAGATATCCCCTTTCGGGAAGTAGCACTGTTGAAAGACCCGACCCATAAGGCTAGACGAACGACGTATAAGGTTCCACACATTCTTGGCTAGCAAGGCCTGATTAAAGTCTCTAATGTCTCTGAATCCGAGGCCTCCCTGAGATTTGTGTCGGGTAAGTTCCTCCCATTTACACCAATGAATCTTCTTATGCCCAGAGTCGCCCCACCAAAAGCTAGCGATGGCTCTGTGGATCCCCTTAATGAGACTTTCGGGGAGTTGAAAACAATTGGCCACATAAGTCGGTATGGCTTGGAGGACGACTTTGATGAGGGTCTCTTTACCTCCCTGAGAAAACAAAATGTCTCTCCAGGAGCTAATCCTCTCCCACACTTTCACTCTGACAAAGGCGAAGATGTCCACCTTTTCTCTTCCTACCGAAGTAGGCAAGCCCAGTACCGATTGTGGCAATTGGTAACAAGCACCCCTCGTCGGAGAGCAAGCTTGGCACCTATATCATCATCAACACTAGAGCCAAAACAAATATCATATCTATGAAAATTAATGATCTGACCTGAAGCTTCAGAGTACTTAGAAAGACATTGCGCTACTTCGGAACATTCCTCAGGATTTGCATGGAAGAACAAGATGTTATCGTCAGCGAAAAAGAGATGAGACATCATCGACCCTCCTCTGCAAAACCGCACTCCACGAATCAACTCTTGGGCCTCCCTTTTCCGGAGAAGGCATGAGAACCCTTCCGAACAAAATAGAAAAAGGAAGGAGACAGTGGATCCCCTTGTCTAAGTCCCCTTCCCGCAATCAGGCGTCCTCAAACTTCCCCGTTGATATTGAAGGAGAAGCTGACCGTTGAGACATATCTCATTATCAAAGAGACCCATTTGGCATCATAGCCAATCTAAGCATCATAAACTCCAGAAATTGTCACTCGACTCTATCATATGCCTTGGCCATATCGATCTTTAAAGCCGCACAAGCCCCGTTACCAAATTTCCCCCTATCCCTGGTGTATAGCTTCGTAGTAAATCATCACGTTGTCAAAGATTTGACGACCTCCCACAAAGGTACTCGTTCTCCGAGATAGCAAGATCCATAGTGCCTTTAAGGCGATCCACCAAACACTTCGAAACGACTTTATATAGAACATTATAGAGATTGATCGGCCTGAAGTCTTTGACGCGTTTAGGTTTGTCCACCTTTGGGATAAGAGTGATGATGGCGTTGTTGAAATCGCGAACAGGTCTACCATCGTTCAAGACTCCCAAAACAATATTCCACCACCAAGTTACCCTCCACATCCCAGTATTTTTGATAGAACAATGCTGGGAAGCCATCAGATCTAGGGGCTTTTATCGTCTCCATTTCGAACACCGCTCTCTTCACATCTTCGCTCGTAAAGGGGAGGAGTAGCTCCTCGTTAATAGCTTGGGAGATGACCAGAGACACCGCCTCCAATGCATCCCTCGATGATTGAGAAGAGGAGAACAAAGAAGAAAAGTAAGAAGAAATAACATTTTCAATATATTGCGTACTTTCGATCTAGATCTCTCAGTCATCATAAAGGCCTCGGATGTTATTTCTCTTCCTTCTCGTAGAAGCCTTGCGGTGGAACAGTTTGGAGTTCTTGTCTCCACATTTCATCCACGTCGACATGCTTCGCTACCTCTAGTACACCTCTTCTTTCTCCAGCAGCGCGTCGAGCTGGCGTTCCTCCCGTCGGATCTTATCCCTGTTCTCCCCATCGTCTATTTCGCTCACACGCCGGAAGACTTCTTTTTGCTTGGACACCCTTTCCCTCGAGACTTTCGACGACGACCTCCCCCAGCTTTGTAGCGCTTTCTGGCAGCCCCTGAGGGACTTGGCGACCCGGTCCTCAATAGTGCCGAGCGAATCACCTCCTCTGCACCTTCTTCGCTGCACCAAGCCTCCTCGAAGAAGAAACCGTGTGGGCCTCTCCTCATTTGTTCCTGAGCACGCCCCATAGTGTGTAGGAGCAGCGGCCTGTGATCCGGCCCCCAAAAATCGAGATGGGAGACCGACGCCCTAGGAAACAAATCTATCCACTCCGAGTTACCCAGGTATCTGTCAAGCCGGCCCGCACAAGTGTCTTTCTTATTGCACCGACGCCACATACATAATTCTCCCTCAAAGCCCAAGTCTTGCAACTGACATTCCTCCAACATTTTCCTGAAAGCCTCGAGAAGAGAGGGGTTCCTGGTTCTATCCCTGCTGAGTTCAGCATTCGAGACCACCTCATTTAGATCCCCCCGACTACCCATGGGGCACTAGGCCACGGTCGCAATCTCTTCACGAGCTCCCACGAAAATTTTCTCTTAGCTGCCACCGGATCCCCATAAAGACCAACAAAATTCCACTTTGTCCCTCCTCGTCCTTGACCAGCCCTTCCACATGGAACCTCGAGTATGATCGTACTATAGATTCTATCGACTCCCTCCACAATAAGATCAGGCCGCCGCTTTTGCCAACACACTCCACCATAAAACAGTTCTCAAAAACCAGCAACACTCTCAACCTTTCCGCTGCTTCCTTCCTCAGCTTAGTTTCTGATAAAAAACAATAACTGGCTTATATTCAACCGTATGCGAGCGCAGCGCTCTCCTCGTCCAAGGGCTTTTGAGCCCCTGGACGTTCCATAAAACATCTATCATTGCGTTCGGCGGCCCTCCGCTTTGAGGGGCGCCGCTTCATCAATCAAGATATCTCCGGCCAAATCAATGCTACGAGAAACAGCAGGTGACGGGGGAGGGGTTGAAGCAGAGACAATATCCTCCTGTTGGGGCTTCAGGTCCACAGGAGGCCTTTTGGGATCAATGTCAACGTCGGAGAACTCACCTTTGGCCGACTTCTTCAAAACACCCGCTCCACTATCAGTGGACGGCTTTCTCTTCGAGCCCGGTTTGCTGTACTCGTAATCTTCAGCCAGTTTTGTCGCCTCCTTAGCACCACGTCGATCCTTGCTCGTTTTTTTTCTTTTCCCCAGATCGAGATTGGACCCTTCAGAAGTAAATTCTCCTCTAAAGCCTGAGTCCGACTTCTTTCGATCTCCTTGAGCGTCCACCAATTCCGGTCGAGCAGCCCCCGGAGCAAGCAGCGCCACTTCCCATTTTTTGGATGCAGTCCGAGCTTTCTTCCTCCATTTTGTACCATCCCTCTAACTCGAAGCACAATAAAGGGATTGAGAGTCGTCGCCTAAGGTTCCGTGCGCGGCTGAGAAACTTCTCCTTTTTCTCCCAAAGTTTTTTCCACGCAATTCACCCTGGCCATCGTCCGTGAGGGAGAGTAGTCGGGCTTTGACCTTGTCCCTTTCTCGGCCCATTCAGAGACAATATTTCCTTGGCCCACCAAAGAATTCACCACTCCCTTAACCAGCTTCGGATCCAAAGGGTGATAAGGGCCCAAGGCAAGCCCAACACACTGTTTTTTCTTGAGGGCAATATCATTGTCTAAGACAATTCATCCAATCCCTTAGAAACCCTACTAGCTGTAGTCATAGTCATTGAAGCTCTTTCCCCACGCAAAGATGAGATTAAATCTGTGCAATCATCTCCCATATTTTTGAGGCAAAGATCCATCATCTTCTCCGGATTCTCAGTCTTCAAAGGCGCCGGATTAATCATGGGGTCTTGGCTCGAAGGGGAGTTCGCGTGAGAATGAGGGCCACGTGGCAAAGGCGTGCTTTCATTCGCTTTTAGGGATTTGACGCTATGCCTGAGGTGAAGGATGCGGAAACGTCGGGGTCTGTTTCTCCAGGTACCTCGCCTGCATGCCTTCCTTATCCATCCTTGGCTTCTGATGAAGTTCCTGCGGTCGATTCGCCGCTTCCTCGCCGGTCCCGATAGATTTCCATGGAGAACCACGTCGGCTTGCCTCCTCGCGTTTTTGGACGCTCTCCGCCCCTCTGAAAATGTATGACGTCCGGACAAACCTATTAGGAGCCTCTGCTTTCATCCACGTTCCGAACTTAAACCTCCTCTTCGATGCTTCCGGTTGTTCGTCAGTTCCCTGTGGTTGGAGGTGTGGGTCCTGACAGTGTTTCCAATTGTGGCCCATCCTCCCACACGAAAAGCAGAAATCACCGAGTCTTACGTATTTGATCTCAACCCTGATTTTGGTTGCATTAGTTCCAAGGGCCACGGCAAGTCCACTTCTAAGAGGTTTCGTAATATCATTCAACACCCGCATCCGAATGAAAGGGTCGCGACATCGACCTTCTTTGTCCAGATCGAATTTTACGATCATGACTATTCTGTTCCCCACGATCTCCCCGATTTTAGCCGTCCGAGCCAGCGGCGGTAGTCCGTGTAATTGGACCCACATCTCCTAAGACGAGAATGTAGGCTCCTTCCCTTCACTGCCCTCTGGATCATAAAGTATCAGCATAGCTCTATCACAGAGCCAAGGACCCGACTCCCATACCTTGCGTTTATCGGCCGGGGAATCAAACTCAAAACAGGTGACATTATTGTTTAAGTCATCAATTTTTACATTTGTTGAGGTGTTCCACATGCCTGAAAGAACAACGTTAAACACCTTCTTGTTGATATTTTTGTGGCTAAGCAGTCTACCCAGTAGAATCCTCACCGTATCCTCATCGTCATCGTCAAGCTCCAAGCCTGACCATTTCTGGTATAAATCCTCCATGCTACCCCAAAACGTCAGGGACGAGAGCTCTCCCGTTACCCCACTACCAGCTATCCCGTACTACTGTCACCAGTACTCTCCTATGAGAACAACAAAGCTAACAGGTTACGAGGCAGAGCAGGAGAAGCGAAAGGGCTCTAGAGAGAATACTAGGTTTTATATTTAGGTAGAGAGTTTAGGCTATTTTTGGGTAGAGAGTTTAGGCTGTTTGCCAGCTTATATGTTTTTAAGTTTTTTTTTTCAAGATTCAGTCCAATGTTCAGGGAAGTTTAAGCAACATATAAAATTTATATATAGCTTGAGATGTATATTCTTTGTAATATAAAATTGTTTCTCTAATATTATTTGTATTTAAACCTGTTGCTAATTAAATCGTTTTTGGCGATGTATATGGGGCTGATGGAAGACTTGGAAGTTTGGCATTCGAGATGGATTGAATATGACGTTCCACAGTGTCGCTGAATGCAGGGTCTTCGTCTGCTCGATATTATTTAACTATGCAAACTCAATCATCTTCCAGCAACGAACCCACAAAGTCAGACTATTACGATTCTTGTTTGCTTCTTTTGCAGTTCATCCAATTTAATAATAGGAAATCCTCTTCTCAGGTGATGACGCATGGAGGTCTCTACCATTCAAACATACAATGTCAGGGTCAAACAGGCAAAACGAGTTCAAGATGGTTTACTCTGTATTAGCCAGCTCCAACCAGAATCAGCCAGAGTCACCTGAAATCTCGGCGGCGATCGCTGATCTTCACGAACTGTCCGACAATGAACACCTCCCCAGATTCCACCATCTCGAACTCGCTCTCCCCGTTCTCTGCCTGGTTATCTTATTCGACATTTTTTTATCAAGAACTCGAACTCATTTGACCCTGACATTGTATATTTGAATGGTAGAGACTTCCATGCGACATCACCTGAGAAGAGGATTTCCTAATAATTAAATTGGACGGACTGGAAGAGAAGCAAACAAGAATTGAAATAGGCAAAAGAAAAGGTTACAAATCTTGAAGGTCATCATGTTGAACGAGGAAACCTTGCCACCAGGAGCGAACATGACGTAGAAATCATGTTTAGACAAATTTGTCATGCGAGTCCCGTTCCGAGGCTTCCACAACTGAGGCATCACATGAGCTGTCATTGCAAAACAAATAAAACAAAACAAAAGTATGTCAAAACTAGACATTCCATATATATTTGCAAACGAGCAAAGGGAAGTGAGTGCTCCTTGTTTTGTGTACACATCTATTCCACAACCTACAACATTCGGATCCAATACTTGTATAGCTAGAGTTTTGAGATGTAGATAAAGACACGAGTCAAACCTTACTCTACGAGTCCCGTCAAAACCGCCGCAACCACCTGTCCTGTCTGCAAACACCAATTTACATCTATCAAAAGAGACAATTAAACACCGTTTCGAAATTCAACCATACAAAAAACACAAAGACAGAGTTGAGCAGATACCCGTTACAATTTTCTTGGGTTGAGAAGCTTGTTAGAGGAAACTTGACCTGCAAGGAAACACGTGGCTGGACTCATAATTGAGCTGCCTACATACCCTTTCGGGATCAAGTCACTGTTGTTCGTGTATTCACAAAACGATGTTAGAAACTTTAGTGCCAAAAGCAATGTATAATAATTACGTATATGTATCTAATTTTAAATAGTATTCTCAATCTCTAACATTAGATTCTTCGTTGACAACGCTATAAGGAAATCCAACATACACATACTTCGAGCTTAAAAAAAATTAGTTTTGTTTGAAAAACGTAAATGTTGCTTATTCTCCCCTTTTTTTTATTTTAAAAACATTTGAGCCGGCCGGCAAAGGGAGGATAAGAAAGCCATAAATAGCGTACGTTATTTTCCGTTCTTCGTTATGTAGGAACTAAATCAAGAGATTGGCGAGAATACTCTTTAAAATTATGCATATATAGTATAGATCGACTTCCAAGAACGAGTTCGATTCTTGCCAAGCCAAAAAAAAAGATGCATTTAGTACTAATCGTCAAGGGTAACAATAAATATTTAACCTGTGAAGCACTTCTCATTGCATATATGGTCACGTGCCTAAAGCAAATCTCTCTCACGAGAACCCGTCCACAACTCCAGCGTTAGGTCACATCTGCAAAATCAGAAGGTAAAAAAAACTAAAAATAACATCTAATCATGTTGACTTTTTTTTACCTTAGCTAGGGTGGTCGCCAGTTTAGTGTATCTAGACAGAATCATCACTTTCTGCAACAGCAAATACATGAGATTCATCAATTAACAATCTCACTCCATACTTGCAAGGGATTCTAAGACTACTCACAGGATGCGAATCACCCAGAACAAGAGAAGCTCCAGGCACCTGCCTCCACGACAGGGTTGTTACCTTGCAGGTCCAAGATTCAATTTCACTATTATATACGGAAATATAAATTGATTTTTACACGTACACCTGAGAATACATTATTTATAGAGTCGAAGAAGGAAGACGCATACCTTATTTAGTTCTTCTCTTGACATGGGGTGCCGCTGCCCACAAAAAGGCATGAAAGGAATTCTTACTTGAGCATCGCCTCCAAAAGAAACAAGCACATTCAGAGTTGTAGTGAACGCAAGACCTGTGATCCGAGTCGAATGACCTTTCAAATCTCCCAGCACAATCAAGAAAAAATAGACAAAGGGATGCATTGGAAAAGTATATATGCATAAACAATGTATAGAGGCAAAAGAAGTAAGACAATTACCTTATTTATTTGCCTTGAACCCGAGCGGAAAAGGAGAGTTACCTGTAAATAATTATGTTGTTCAGAGTTCGAGATTTTACATATCTACCTGAAAATCAGAAGCAATCAATATAAAAGGACACCTGTCACTTCCCATTAGCCTCGAACACTTTCTGCAAAAACAAACAAAAAAGATTCATCAACCAACAAATACTCTTAACAATCTCTCTCCGCATTCCCAGGGAACTCTACTCACATGAGATTCTCCTGTGAATATCCGCTGCAGAGCCGTCTACATTTCCGTCGAAGAAAGCATACAAGGGGAGATCTTCACTCTACCATGTTAAAAGAAGATATCAAAATCAAGCACATTTATTCATCAAAATTGGCTATGACCAGTTGACTACACAAACCTGACGACAATAGTCCTAAAGCAACTGGAATACACTGTTTCTCCCATTGCTCTGGCTTCCCTGTTCGCAACACAACATCTGCATAATTAATTAAATAATATAGAATTAAAAATATATATATACACACATATATACACCATCAGCTGGGCCATCAATTAATACCTCGCAGAGCACGCGAAGCATAACCAGCCCGAGAACGTACCTGCAAAGCGTTTGAACAAACAGCCATTTGAATCTAACTGATTAGCAAAATGGCCACTTGATTCAACAGACGTACCATTTTGCGGGTCCAAACTCTCTTATAGATGTCGACAAGTCTGACTTTGTGGGTTCGTCGCTGGAAGAGGATTGAGTTTGCATAGTTAAATAATATCGAGCAGACGAAGACTCTGCATTCAGTGACACTATGGAACGCCATATTCGATCCATCTCGAACGCCAAACTTCCAAGTGCTCCCTCAGTCCCATATACATCGCCAAAAACAATTTAATTAGCAACAGTTTGAAATACAAATAATCTTATACAGTAGTAAACAGCTCTCAACATTTTATGAAAGCTCTTCAGTAAATAATATTATAAAAAATATACATCTCAAGCTATATATGAATTATATATGTTGCTTAAACTTCCCTGAACATTGGACTGAATCTTGAAAAAAAAACCTAAACACATAAGCCGGCAAACAACCTAAACTCTCTACCCAAAAATAAAACTTAAACTCTCTACCCAAAAATAAAACCTAAAATCTCTACCCAGAAAAAAAAAAAAAGATCCAGGGAAATGCGCATCACATGAAAGTACTTTCCGTTTTATTAATAAGAAAAAGTTAACTTTGAAAATTATAATGTCCAGAAATTAAGGGTAAAAAATTGAACAATGCGTACCAATTAGTACTTTCTCAGTCACACCTAGACCAGAGAAACGAAGTTCAGAAGTATGAGAGAGAAAGAGTTCAGAGTCGTACCAGATTCGGTGTACTTAAGAAAACGACAGGCGGGGAGTGGAGATTGCAAATCTGATCAAGGACGATGGAGAGTTAGGAACCGAAGGGAGTGAAGAGAGGTTAGTTATGGGGTACCGGAGGGAGTGAACAAGTTTATGAAGAGAGTATAGAAGCTCGCTCGAAGCAATTTTCTGCACGTCAAAAAAAAAGATTACCAATTTCTTGAATTACAGAGCACAGTCTCATTGCACTCACTTGCAAACCAGACACAATGAAATTGTTGAATTCCCAAAATAGCCAAAGTCTGTCTAAACTAGTGAAATAGACAGAGAAAAAACAATATCATTAATTTTGGACAACATAATAGATTAGTTTAATCACACAGCTACAATGAGCAGATAAATGAAATAAAGAACACAGCACAGCAGTACTAACAAATATTTTAGTTTACCTGTCCCGACTGAAGAAAGACTGCAGCATAACCTTGACAGAGTCTTTCACAAAGCCCCAACCTCTTATATAGGCTCTGCACCCTGTCATAGCTTCAACTCTTTTCATTCCGTACACCTCGTAAAAACAAAACAGACTAAAACGTAAGCCTTGTGATCCGAGTCCGATAACCTTGCAGTTCCCTTTTCACCTGTCAAATCTCCCAAATCAGAACAGAGAGGACAAACAACACAATCAAGCACAAATAGACAAAGGGGTGAACGAGCAAACAAGAGTTGTTATAGGCTAAAAAAGGTTTATAGAATTATATCAGATTTCAGAGAGACGATTACGCATACACATAACGCATTGACAACCTAAACTCAAAAGGCATAAATGAATTCTTAACTGAGCATCGCCTCCAAAAGAAACACAAGCCCTGTGATCCGAGTCTGATGACCTTTCAGTTCTATTCTCACCTGTCAAATCTCCCAACATCAGAACAGAGAGGACAACCTACAACACAATCGAGCAAAAAGAGGCAAAGGGGTGAACTGGAAACCTTGCCGCTAGAAGTGAACAGTAAGAATCATATTTAGACAAATATGTCATGCGAGTCCCATTCCAAGGCTGCCACAGCTGAGGCATGACATGAGCCGTCATTGAAAAAGAAATAAAACAAAACAAAAAGAAGTCAAAACTAGACATTCTAGAAGTAAACGACCAAAGACAAGTTTGTACCTTTCCAGAAGGAAGCCTTTCACTGGCATTTCCACTGGAAGTGAGTGCCCGTTGTTTGTGTACACATCAATTTCAGGACCTGCAACATTCGGATGCAATACTTGTATAGATACACATTTGATATTACTTCGAACGCCCAGCAGTTTCGAGATGCAGATAAAGACACAAAGAAGAAAACGAGTCCTCTAAAAAGCGCCGCAAAGACATGTCATGTGCTCGAAATTTAGAAACTATTCAGTGTTGAGTCTCGCCCCGATCGCGCACACATCTTCCTGAAAGCTGCAAAACTCAGAATAGATTAAATAATATCGAAACATGTTTTGTGTTTTTGTACCTTAGGATTTAAAAATAAAATAGATGATGTCTTTCCTCTTTCTAACCTTGTCAGACTGGGCAGTGCTCGGAATCAGCCGACTGATAATCCATTCCCGTAACACCTGTCGTACCTCGGGTGCTTCAGGTGGAACATGAACGTAACATATCTGGTGGAAGGTCTGTGTTCTTCATTGCATTGGAGAGCTATTAGCAGAATCCTGTTCAGCCATTATATTTTCAATTCATCAAAAGAATAACACAGAGAGAATATTCAATTTCCAATCATACAAAAAAAGACATTAAGACATACCTGAGGTTAGGTTAGACACTAAACATCGTCTCTTAGAGAAAATTTAGGCGCATCTGCAAGAACGGTTGCACTCAAGACTGGGCTGGCCTACATACCCTCTCTCTCTCTTTGTTTAAGAGAGAGAGAGGGATCAAGCCCTTGTTGTTCGTAAATCAACAGCATCCAAGATGCAAAATATGTCAGATATGTGATGTCAAAACAGTATACACTATCAATAATAGATCAATGCATAATTTTAAGTAAAGTTAGTATTTATTGACTTAGGGAGTTAGTATGTTAATGTTAGTAAAGTTAAGTTAGTGATAACCGAGTTAGTTTGTTAACAGTTATTGGGTTAGCGAGTTAGTATGGTCGTGGTTAGTAAAGTTAGTAGTTAGTGATCTGTATGGTTAATAATTAGTGGTTCGAGAGTTAGTACATTAGTGGTTAGCAAAGTTAAAAGTTAGTGAGTTAGCGACTTATAATACTTATTGAGTTAGCGAGATAGTATGGTAGTGGTTAGTAAAGTTAGCAATTAGTGTGTTTTCGAGTTAGTAAGTTAATAGATAGTAAATTTAATAGTAATATTTCTCCCTAAAAAACATTTGAGCCGGCCGGCAAAGGGAGGATAACCAATCATTTTTAGCCAGAAACCGTGTTAGTTATTTTCCGATCGTATTTCAAGAGATTAGAGTTCAGAATTTTTTTAAAATTATGCATATCTGAGTAAACAATATATAAAGGTAAAAGAAGTAAGACAGTTACCTTATATATTTGTCTTGAACACAAGCTGAAATGGAAATACATACGATTTAGTTTCCTTGCTTGAATTATGAGAGAGTTACCTTGCTTGAATTACGGAGCTTGGTCTCACATACCGTAACTGCAGAGGAGTAAAATATCGATCAGGGGAAGCTGGCTAAGAAAGTCTAAACACCTAATTCATCAGAGTTGGTGATTTGAAAAAGTTAAAATCCTCTAAGCATAAACTTATAAAGTTGGCCTTAGGATACAAGGAGTAGTTAGTTAAAGAGAAAATATTAAAATAGTTGAAATATGGTAGTACATACATAACGCATTAATATGAACCCCATTCCTATGAGCTCCAAATCTGACCCTTAAACTCCAAATTCTTCCGGCTTTAACAGTGGTATCCACGAGTTAGCACAGAATTCCAGTAACTAAATGTATAAATAAATGAAATAAAAATTTAATTAGGTATGCAACGACAGACCTGATGAGACAGAACATGAATCGGGTGAAGATCGAGCGGCGCTGAGAGATCTGATCGCAAGATCCGCTGTGGTTCATTAAATTTTTGTATACTCGAATGTTTGAACCCAAAAAAGAGTTGTAATTATAGAAAAAAATCAGATTTCACAGAGACGATTACGCATACAACGCATTGACAACCCAAACTCAAAAGGCATGATATGACTTCTTACCTGAGAATCGCCTCCAAAAGAAACAAGCACGTTCAGAGTTGGAGAAAACACAAGCCCTGTGATCCGAGTCTGATGACCTTTCAGTTCTATTCTCACCTGTCAAATCTCCCAACATCAGAACAGAGAGGACAAACAACAACACAATCAAGCAAAAATAGGCAAAGGGGTGAACTGAAACCTTGTCGCCAGAAGTGAACAGTAAGAATCATATTTAGACAATCAAACGACAATCAAACTATTGAATATAAAGAATAGCCAAAGTCTGATTTAACTAGTAAATAGACAGAAAACAAACATCAATGTCGAATATTTTGGACTTGAGAATAAAAAAAATCACTCGCAGCAGATAAATTAAATAAGGAATATAGCAGTACAAAGTTCTAACAGAATTTTTGGTTTACCTGTCTCGACTGAAGAATGACTTTAGTGTAACCAAACTCCGGGGAGCGAGATAATATGAAAGTCTTTCTCTTTTTGTAATTAATTAGAAGTCTCATGAAATTAATACAAGTTGAGAAACGTCAGATCATTCAAAGAGTATTTACCAAGAGGCGTTATTGAAAAATCTTAAGATTATGCACAATATTAAAGTAGAGGTTTTAAATGTTACTAAGTCTAACAGGTACCTGAAGCAATTCTATCTCACGAGCACCGCGATGAATGCATGACCTGATGCCATGTAAGATCTCCTTATCCACCTGGTTGTCCTGACACGATGAACTGTGACTCCAGACACCTCGTCAAAACAAGACACTTAGCTATGAAAAATAACCAACATGATCAACAATATTCATTTATTATTATTTTTCTCCCCTAAAACTGGTTCCAACGTTTTCCTGACAGCCATCAAGTACACAGTGGAATGGGAATGAAATTCCCAAAAAAAAATTTAATGCCTAAGAACAGCCATTCCGACGAGCAACCAAAACAAAAAAGGTAAAAACTTGATAAAAAATGTCGAATAAGATAACCTGGCAGAGAACGGGGAGAGCGAGTTCGAGATGGTGGAATCTGGTGCGATGTTCATTGTCGGACAGTTCGTCAAGATCAGCGATCGCCGGCAAGATTTCAAGTGACTCGGGCTGATTCTGGTTGGAGCTGGCTAATACAGAGTAAACCAAATAGAATTAGTTTATAAAGGTTTTTTCAAAGCTATATTCTCCAAAAGAAACCGAATGTTTGAAGTGTTTTGGGCTCACAAAAACACGAAAAAAAGCAAATTTGTTAAAAATCTTATGCTACATAAAGATCTATAAATTATATAAATGGCAACAAAATTCATATCTATATACATATATAGGTCTTACAAAAAATCTGATACGTCGGTTAAACTTCCGTGAACATTGCACTGAATCTTGAAAGAAAGAAAAAGCTAGACACATGAAGCCGGCAAACAACCTAAACTCTACCCGAAAAAAACCTAAAAAAGCATAACCTAAAATCTGTACCCAAAAATAATAGATTCAGGGAAATGGAAGAAGGAAGATAACCGGGTCAATTTTTTTGTTTAAGAGAAAAATAAAGGTTGCATGATAACAATAGATCCATGATTCGATGTGTATAAAACATAAGCAGAGATCCATGATTCGATGTGTATAAAACATAAGCAGAGATCCATGATTCGATGTGTATAAAACATTAGCAGAGATCCATGATTCGATGTGTATAAAACATAAGCAGGGATGTGTGTAAAAGACCTTGTCTGAAGATTTCTATAAATAAGGAGGGAGTGAACAGGTTTATGAAGAGAGTATAGAAGCTCGCTTGAAGAAATTTTCTGCGCGTCAAAAAAATGATTACCAATTTCTTGAATTACAGAGCACAGTCTCATTGCACTCACTTGCAAACCAAACACAATGATATTGTTGAATTCCCAGAATAGCCAAAGTCTGTCTAAGACTAGTGAAATATACAAAGTAAAAACAATATCATTAATTTTGGACAACATAATAGATTAGTTTAATCACACAGCTACAATGAGCAGATAAATGAAGATAAATGAAATAAAGAACACAGCAGTACTAACAAATATTTTAGTTTACCTGTCCCGACTGAAGAAAGAGTGCAGCATAACCTTGACAGAGTCTTTCACAAAGCCCCGACCTCTCATATAGGCTCTGCACCCTGTCATAGCTTCAACTCTTTTCATTCCGTACACCTCGTAAAAACAAAACAGTTAGCTACAAAAAACAATAACCAATATGATCAACAATATTCATTATTATTATTTTTTCTTCTCCATAATATTCGTTCCAATGTTTTCCTGCCAGCCATTATGTATACAGTGGAATGAGAACGAAATTCCCAAAATAAGCTATATACCTAAGAACTGTCAAGTATACAATATGTTAGAAACCCGATGTAAATACAATTCACAATGTAAACTAATAAAATAATCTGAAGATTTTTCACTAACGCCTCTACGTAAATACTCAATAAGTAATTTTAAGATTCTCAACTCCAATCTCAAACATAAGATTCCCTGATAGAAATTATGTTTGGAAAATACAACAAACATAAACTTTCAGCTAAACAAGTATACATATATAATTTTTTTTAAACCAAAGATGTTTCTTATGCTTCCCGAAGTTGGACTGACAAAAAAAAAAGAGATTTTGGCCGGCTGGCACTTTTGAAGAAAAAGCTTTAGAGCCAGTCAAACAAATAAAGAGGAGAATAACCAATCAATTTTTTTAATATAAAAAATATGTCCGTCAGAAAGCATATGGATATCTTTTCTCTTTTAGTAATTAATTAAGAATTTTATAAAATTAATCGAAGTTGAGAATCTTAAGATTATTTAAAGAGTATGTACGTAGAGGCCGTTTGTGAAAAATCTTTAGATTATGCAAAGTATTAAACTAGGCTGTTAGTAAAAGATAGGAAACAAAGTACCTGTATCATTGATCGGAATTCATGCATCGAAGAGCTATCAATAAAAAAAATTAAAATATAATGAAAAAGGAAAGCGGATAGACAGAACAAGAGTAACCGAGAAATAGCAAATAAAAAATAATCATGCCTTGGTGAGCATGGCCGGTTCAAAGGTCGAACCTCTTACCTGTGCATCGCTTTTGAAATAGGCAAATTTAGAGTTGGAGAAAACGTAAGCCTTGTGATCCGAGTCCGATAACCTTGCAGTTCCCTTTTCACCTGTCAAATTTCCCAAATCAGGACAGAGGACAAACAACAGAATCAAGCACAAATAGACAAAGGGGTGAACGAGCAAACAAAAGTTGTAATAGGCAAAAAAAGGTTTATAGAAAAAAAATCAGATTTCAGAGAGACGATTACGCATACAACGCAATGACAACCATCAACGCAATGACAACCGAAACTCAAAAGGCATGATATGACTTCTTACCTGAGCATCGCCTCCAAAAGAAACAAGCACATTCAGAGTTGGAGAAAACACAAGCCCTG
This sequence comes from Urtica urens, assembly GCA_958296335.1. Classification (NCBI taxonomy): domain Eukaryota; kingdom Viridiplantae; phylum Streptophyta; class Magnoliopsida; order Rosales; family Urticaceae; genus Urtica; species Urtica urens. The sequence goes on along the minus strand of OY282526.1, from coordinate 24,296,984 downwards.
TGATCCGAGTCTGATGACCTTTCAGTTCTATTCTAAGCTGTCAAATCTCCTAACATCAGAACAGAGAGGACATACAACAACACAATCAAGCAAAAATAGGCAGAGGGGTGAACTGGAAACCTTTGCCGCCAGAAGTGAACAATAAGAACCATATTTGGACAAATATGTCATGTGAGTCCAATTCCAAGGCTGCCACAACTGAGGCATGACATGAGCTGTCATTGCAAGAGAAATAAAACAAAACAAAAAAGAGTCGAAACTAGACATTATATATATATATATATATATATATATATATATATATATATATATATATAAACGACCAAAGACAAGTTCGTACCTTTCCAGAAGGAAGCCTTTCACTGTGCTGGCATTTCCACTGGAAGTGAGTGCCCGTACACATCAATTTCAGAACCTGCAACATTCGGATGCAATACTTGTATAGATACACATTTGATATTACTTCGAACACAAAGCAGAAAACGAGACATACCTTACTCTGCGAGTCCCCTAAAAAGCGCCACAAAGACATGTCATGTGCTCGAAATTTAGAAACTATGCAGTGTTGAGTCTCGCCCCGATAGCGCACACATCTTCCTGAAAGCTGCAAAACTCAGAACAGAAGAAAAATTCCCATTACCAAGTTACTAAAATGATCAGTCATTCAGACGAAATAACATGGAAACATGTTTTGTGTTTTTGTACCTTAGGAGTTAAAAATAAAATAGATAATGTCTTTCCTCTTTCTAACCTTGTCAGACTGGGCGATAATCCATTCCCGTAACACCTGCTGGACCTTGGGAGATTCAGGTGGAACATGAACGTAACATATCCGGTGGAAGTCTGTGTTCTTTATCGCATCGGAGAGCTATCAACAGAATCCTGTTCAGCCATTATATTTTCAATTCATCAAAAGAATAACACAGAGAGAATATTCAGTTTTCAATAATACAAAAAAAGACATTAAGACATACCTAAGGTTAGTTTAGACACTAAACATCGTCTCTTCTAGAAAATTTAAGGGCATCTGCAAGAACGGCTGCACTCAAGACTGAGCTGACCTACATACCCTTTCTCTTTGTTTAAGAGAGAGAGATGGATCAAGCCCTTGTAGTTCGTAAATCAACAGCATCCAAGATGCAAAATGTGTCAAAAATGTGATGTCAAAACAGTATACACTATCAATAATAGATCAATGCATAATTTTAAGTAAAGTTAGTATTTATTGACTTAGGGAATTAGTATGTTAACGACTAGTAAGGTCAATAGTTAGTGAGTTAGCTAGTTAGTATGTTAATGGGTAGTCAAGTTAAAAGTTAGTGATACGCGAGTTAGTTTGCTAATAGTTATTGGGTTAGCGAGTTAGTATGGTCGTGGTTAGTAAAGTTAGTAGTTAGTGATCTGTAAGGTTAATAGTTAGTGGTTAGCGAGTTAGTACATTAGTGGTTAGTAAAGTTAAAAGTTAGTGAGTTTAGTTAGTTTGTTAATAGTTATTGAGTTAGCGATGATGTTGCTTATCCTCCCCGGAGGAGGACTGACAGAAAAATAAAGTTTTTTAGATTTTGGCCGGCCGACACTTTTGGAAAAAACAGTCAATCAAACAATGAAAGGGAGAATAACCACTTAACCTTTTTTTAATATAAAAAATAAGTCAGCCATAAATAATATGAAAGTCTTTCTCTTTTCGTAATTAATTAGAAGTCTCATGAAATTAATACAAGTTGAGAAATGTCAGATCATTCAAAGAGTATTTACCAAGAGGCGTTATTGAAAAATCTTAAGATTATGCACAATATTAAAGTAGAGGTTTTAAATGTTACTATGTCTAACAGGTACCTGAAGCAATTCTATCCCACGAGCACCGCGATGAATGCATGACCCGATGCCATGTTCGATCTCCTCTCCACCTGGTTGTCCTGACACGACTCCAGCCTCCGGTGAGATAATCCGATGAATTGTCACTCCATACACCTCGTCAAAACAAGACAATTAGCTACGAAAAATACCAACATGATAGAAAATATTCATTTATTATTATCTTTTCTCCCTAAAACTGGTTCCAACATTTTCCTCCCGACAGCCATCAAGTACACAGTGGAATGGAATGAAATTCCCAAAAAAAACTGAATGCCTATAACAGCCATTCCGACGAGCAACCAAAACAAAAAACGGTAAAAACTTGATACAAAATTGTCGAATAAGTTAACCTGGGAGAGAACGGGGAGAACGAGTTCGAGATGCAGTCTGGGGCGGCGTTCACTATCAGACAGTTTGTCAAGGTCGGCAAGATCGGAGATCGCCGGCGAGATTTGGGGTGACTCTGGCTGATTCTGGCTATTCTCCTAATCACAGCCTAATTGTTGGAGATGGGCTCGTGTTTAAGATGAGACTGTGTGGAGTTTGATCTTATAATCTGAAACAAAACACAAAGCTCTCACCAACTTGGTGTATAATATTTAAGTTTGTAGTATTTTATCTCAATCAAAGTTACCAACTTACCAACTTCTTTCTTGGTGCAAAAGTTGATACTTGTGAAAAATGGTTGGTCGACTGCTAGCCCAGCAAAGTCAGTATACCTTGTAAAAAAAATAGCTATGAGGAAAAAATAACCAATTTGATCAACAATTCAATTTCAAGTCATTATTTTTTCTCCCTAATACTCGTTACAAACAACAATACCTTGTTAAGTGTGACCGTCACTTTCTAAAGAACCCGACGCTGTTGTTCATCAAGCGGTCAAAGGCACTATCTCTTGAAACCTGAAATCCTCTTCCCACATCAGTCACTGCAGATAACATTAGAGTCAGAAGTGGGCTTACCCGAGCACATAAATGTCCGACGAGATCTGCACTTAAAGGTACCTATACACAACCGAAAATATCATAAACATGAATTACAGAGCATGGTCTCATTGTACCAAATCACACGCAATTAAACAAGTATTGAATTCCAAAAATACCCAAAGTCTGTCTAAACTAGTAAATCGACAAAATTAAACAAAAATCAAATACATCTTAATTACTATAGTGAATGGAAGTTTCGTGTTCATAATCGAAATGAACATATTTACCGCGGAAAATCAAATCAACATGAAAATCCAAGGTTTAGAGCTCTCAGCTTCTTGTCCCGACACGTGGGGTAAGTCATCACTGCTATCTAACTTGGGGGACAGTCTCGGACAATTATTAAGAAAAAATAATTAAACATCGTCTCTTACAAATTTTTAGGGAGACAATTAAACATTGTGTCAATTTTCAACCATACAAATAAAAGACATTAAGACAGACCTGAGGTTAGGTTAGACAATAAACATCGTCTCTTACAAATTTTTAGTGCCTATGTAAAAACGGTTGAACTCGAGATTGAGCTGCCTACATACCCTCTCTCTCTCTTTGTTAAGGAGAGAAAGAGGGATCAAGCCCTTGTAGTTCGTATATAAACAAGATCAAAGATGCAAAATATGTCAGATATACGATGTCAATGACTATTAGCCAGAAACTGTGTAAGTTATTTTTCGTTCGTATGTCATGTAAGAACAAAATCAACAGATTAAAGTTGATTATTTTTTTATTATAAATTATGCATATCTGGCTAAACAATATATAAAGGCAAAAGAGGTAAGACAGTTACCTTATATATTTTGTCTAGAACGCAACCGGAAATGGAAATACATATGATTTAGTAACCTTGCTTAAATTACGGAGCTTGGTCTCATATCGTAACTGCAGAGGAGTAAAATATCGATCAGGGGAAGCTGGCATTATTAAAGTCTAAACACCCAATTGATCAGCGTTGGTGATTTGAAACAGTTTCAAGCCTCCAAGCATAAACTTAGGATATAAGGAGTGGTTAGTTAAAGAGCAGAGTTTAAATAGTTGAAATATTGTAGTACATACATGAAGAATTAATATGAGGCCCATTCCTATGAGCTCCAAATCTGACCCTTTATCTCCAAATTCTTCCAGATTTGCCGGCTGTATATATCCACGAGCTAGTACAGATTTCCAGTAAAATAAATGTATAAATAAATTAAATAAAAATTTAGTTAGGTGTTCAACGACAGACCTGACGAAACAGAACATAAATCGGGTAGAGATCGAGCGGCGCTGAGAGATCCGATCGCAAGATCCGCTGTGGTTCTTTAAATTTTTGTATGCTCCGAATGTTTGAAGTGTTTTGGGCTCACAAAAAACACGGAAAAAAACAAATTTGTTAAAAATCTTATGCAACATAGAGATCTATAAATTATATAATGGCAACAAAATTCATATCTATATACATATATAGGTCTTACAAAAAATCTGATACGTCGGTTAAACTTTTTGCACTGAATCTTGAAAGAAAGAAAAAGCTAGACATAAGCCGGCAAACAACCCATATCTACCCAAAAAATAAACCTAAAAAAGCATAACCTAAAATCTGTACCCAAAAATAATAGATTCATGGAAATGGAAGAAGGAAGATAACCGGGTCAGTTTTTTTGTTTGAGAGAAAAATAAAGGTTGCATGATAACAATAGATCCATGATTCGATGTGTATAAAACATAAGCAGGGATCCATGATTCGATGTGTATAAAACATAAGCAGAGATCCATGATTCGATGTGTATAAAACATAAGCAGGGATGTGTGTAAAAGACCTTGTCTGAAGATTTCTATGTCAAAAAACAAAGCGCAGTGAGTAAATAGATTTTGTGAAAGATAAAGCGTGTTACCTGACCGTGACTCAAAAGAGTAGTGAAGAGCTTGATGTCGAGAAGACCAAATCGACTCCTCTGAAACTGAACGTCTTCTTCTTCGGCCTGAAGCATAAACACATCAAAATGTATATATATAGAAGAATCGAATCGGAAGAAGGTGAATCGGAAATCATCGCCGGAAATACCATGATCGGGGATTTGTTAGAGCTAAACCCTAATTCCGAGGCTATAGGCCTGAGACAGAGAGTAATCGAATGCGTCGGAGAATGATCGAGGCTTGCATGGATCGGAGAATGCTCTTAGGTTTCGAAATCGCCCTCTATTTCGAAATCTCCCAAAATGATATTGCGCTCTCTCAGGGTTTCAGGTTTATATATATCTTCCGATTTCCCTCTCTTTCTCTCTTCTCTTCTGATTTCCCTCTCTTTCTCTTCCGTTACTTTCCTGTTTTGTGCAAATCGCAATTAAATCTGATTTCCCTGATTTCCGTGATTGATCTTCATTTTGGCGCTCTTTCTCTCTCATTCCTTGTTCATTACGCTCTTTCTCTCTCTGATTTCCCTCTCTTTCTCTTCCCTGAGTTTCCTGTTTTGTGCAAATCGCAATTAAATCTGATTTCCGTGATTGATCTTCATTTTGGCGCTCTTTCTCTCTCATTCCTTGTTCATTTTCGCGCTCCGAGGATCTCTTGCGCCGTCCTCGTCGAGTTACTATTTTACCCTTCTTTTATTTACTACCTTACTCAATACTCATCTCTTACAAAATGGAAATTTTATGCCTTTAAAACAACAAATTGGAAATTTTATTGCATTTAGGTCTCGAAATTAAAAGTACAAGTTCGAATCTTTTACTTTGAAAATTAATTTCGTATCTTTGGATACTAAATTCATTTATTCGCTTTCTTTTATTTACTCGCTCGTCAATAATAATTTGTTACTTATCTAATATACTTATAAAAGATAAAATCATTATATTTAGATCATTAACACTACAAGTTTAAATATTTACTTTCAAAAAAATAATGAACTTAGTATCCTAATTTACTTTTTATCAGTACTCCTTCTTTTATTGACTAGCTCGTCAATAATTTATTATAACTAGTTCATTTATATATATAAATTTCATTATATATAGATCCCAAAATCAATAATACAAGTTTAAGATTTTGACGTTGAAAATGAATTTAGTATCTTTATTTCGGATAAAAGGATGACAAAATCACTTTTAGGTACTTTTAAAGTAAGAGCTTTTATGTTTTATTCAGTTAGGAAAATATTTAGAAAAAACATAAATTACAAATAAAACACTTAAACTTTTTACTTCAATATTTTTTTTAAATGAACTTAGTGTCCTTGTATTTAGACCTTTTGGGATGTTATATAACACGATATATTTGCAAAATTTGGACAAAATTGTTATGGGCATTTAGGACATTTTGTCATTTCCGTTGGGCGTCACAAAATTTTAAATTTATAACCGCAAAATTTGTTTCGATATTGATAAGAGTTCAAAAATCATTTCCAAGTAAAAGGGGATGATTGTACACTAGGAACATATAAAATTTCAATTTGCCATAACTCTTTTGTCTATGCTTAATATTCTTGATCATTTAAGTGAGGTATATCTGTATTTTTAAATGCAACCAGGCGTAGAATGTCTCTTTTACATACAAAAAGTCTTCAAAATTATTTTACATGTCAAAAGAGTTAATAATCGAAATGCTTATAGAAAATGTAATTATCACTAGTATTTAAATAGTGCTTAAATTTAACAGTATTTGCAATTTAGGCTGGATTCCACTCTGTTATAAATTTATACAAAGTATAATTGGTTTTTGACACAAAAAATAAATTCAAAATTTTATTTTCGTGCAAAAGCGGATAATAGTACACGAAAAACTTGTTAAATTTGAAAATATCGTAACTCTTGCGAATAGTGCCAATTATTTAAAGATTCGTAGCCATTTATGCATTACTAAAATTTCGAATGTGTCCATGTGTAGGACATTGATCAACACAAATATTTGAATGCAACGATTACAAAGATTTATTATAAAATGTATACAATAAACATGTATATACACGTTCCGAAGAGTCGCATTATATATCAAAACAAACGTAATAGCTGAATGCAATAATAATTAAGCACGAAATGGTAGTTTTATGACTCAAGTTATCAATATATTTACGAAGAGTAATATTTTAAATATGTTCATCGCGGATGTATACAATTTATTGGATTGGTCGTCCTAATTAATGTTCAGTTCACTAAGCACGACATACATTTGAGCATAAAAGTAACTAAAGTTCATATTAGATTAGAGAGTCATAAACCAAAAAAAAAAATGATTTAAGTTCTAATATAAAAAATATGATTTTTTATTTCTCTCTCCTCTCTTTCAAAATCGCCCCTATTTTCCCAAAATAATTTTTCGCTCTCTCCGGTTTATATATATCTTTCGATTTCCCTCTTCCTATCTTTCTCTTATTACCTTAGTTTCTTTTTCTGTGACTTCTTCCATTATGTAGTACCGCAATTAAAGGTTTCTTTCCGTGATTGACGCGTCAATTTGGCGCTCTCTCACATTCCTTCATTATTTGGCGCTCAAAAGTTCTCATTGCTTCATATAGAGAAATTTTATTTATAGACTTAAAAACATTAAAAATATTCAGATTACACTCATCGTTTTAAAAATATCTAAAACTAGACTTTAGATCCAAAATCGGACAAAAATATATTTCAGCTCATTTAAAATGTTTAAATCTCATTTTTACATTCAAATCCACCATAAATTCGTTAACTAATATGTATGTTACTTCATTAACTATGTTTAAATCATTTTTGAAGATATTGGTAATATATATACAAATAACATGCGACACAAAACTCGTATTATAATCACATGATAAAATCTTGGATTTGTGAGACGTGGGAAAATCGTAGTGATGAACCAAAGAGCCAAAAAGAATGTCGACGAACCTTGTTCAAAAACATGACAAAAAGAACATTCGGATTATTTCCTATCATACATGAAACGATTTTAGCTTCTTGTACACCTCTCTATTACTAATTGCTTATAAATAATACAATTTACTAGCATAAAGAAACAAAAAATTGTCCACGTATGGTCACAATTGGCATAATTCCATTGAATAATATGGTGCTCTTTTAGAGCCACAAGAATATGATTAATAATTCTTTTTTTTTCCTTTGTCACGTTCTTATTCCTCTATTATATAAAGGTGCAATTTTACTCCATCCACAAATTAGTCTGAAAATAACAATTCTTAAAAGAAAAATGATGGAGGGGAAAGCCATTGTTGGAGAAACAGACATGTTAGAAACCATGCAACACGACGCCCTCGAATTGGCCTCGAAAGCCCTAGATTTCTTTGATGTCACCGAAGGCACCGATATCGCTCGTTTCATCAAGAAGGTAAAATATAATTCATATTTTCTTATTTATATGTATAAAGTATCGGATTAATTATCTTTTTTTGAACTGCGACGCTCGGATATATTTTATGTTATTTGGTCGAATTTCATCATCCTAAAATTAACCCAAAAAATATTTAGAGGACGATGATAAATTAAACCAGTACACACTAAAATCACGGTGACGATTTTATTTATTTATTTATTTTTTGCAGGAATTTGATAAGTTGTACGGTTCGGGATGGCAATGTGTTGTAGGAACGGATTTTGGTTCGTTTGTGACACATCATTCGGGTTGTTTCATCTATTTTACCGTAGGAAGTCTCGCCATTTTACTCTTTAGAGGATCTTCTGCTTTCGAAGCTGTCAAGGCTTAAGAACACATCAATGTTTTTATATATAGGGTTTTCTATTTTACGTATATTTGTGAATTAGCTTATATTAGTTTTGTTACTATATTTCCTTGTTTACTATGGCAATTTGAACACTCCGTTTCTTGTAGCTACCGTGCAGAAAATATAAAAGATTTAGAACAGCTAATAATCAACCGAAAACATAGTATGAAATATGAACACCCTAATCTTTTGGGGGATTGTTTCTGCTTATGATTTAAACGTGGTAAATTGAGAATGATACGTTCTCTTTATGACTATTTAAATTTCTTCCAAAACTAATATTCGCCATACGGAAATATATTTATTTTGTTAGTATTTAACTAATATTCGTATTACTAATCAATTAATAATTTCCATTGGAAAACCAAATACCAAAAACATTCAATTTATCAAACAAAATATTCCTCTTATTCACAAAACCAATTATAATAAAATAGAAACAAGAACTCATCCATAATTCCATACCACTTCCAAATCAAATCAGAAATCGTGGGCTCAATCTCCACCTGCAATAAAGCTGCCTTTGAAAACTGAAAAAGAAGGATCAAAAGTCAAAGTCATCTTGATTGGGTTTGGGAGAGGTCAAGAGGGCGGTGTAGAGGCGAAGGCGATCCTCCCCTAAAGAGGAGCATCGAGAAAGAGGCCGGCGGGGGCGAATGAAGGAGAGCGAAGCGAGCGTCAGGCGGTGCTTGTACCTCCGCCAGGCGAGCTGCACGGCCACCGCGGCCCACGTCCTCCACCCGGGGGAGTAGTACCTCGCGGATCGCTTCACTTTCTCGCTCACAAACGTGTATCGAAAGTGCTGAGTCACGTACTTCACATCCTCCGCCTCCAGAGAGAAGGCCTCCGTCGTCTCCAATGTCACCAGTGTGGAGGACGACGGAGGCAGCCGCTCCACGAAGGGGCGGCGGAGGCACCACGAGAGAAGCTCATCCCCGCTGAAGTTCCCGGGCCCCAGCATGCAACAACTCTTCAACCCGTCCCGGAGGACTTGGCTGCTCTGGAGGTGGCCCCGCACAACGAACAACATTCGTTGCACCGGGTCACCTTCTCTCGCTATCTGAAACAATAACAATTATAATCATAATAAAAGAGAGGCGCTAGCTCTAAATTATTGTCTTTGCTAATTATTATCGAGTGTGAAATCTAATTTACACGAAAGTGCTATCAAGAATCATGACAAAGACAAGGGCGTGTAAACGAAAGACTATGATTATAGTAGATCGAGATTTACATAACCCCACTAGAGTCATAACTAATTTGTAAATTCTCAAATAAAAAAGCAATACAAAAATATAAATTTAAGTAAATTTGAGGAGGGAAAATTGCTCTCACACCTAGAGCGAACCACAATAATTTTATTTTTCAAATTTTCGCTTTTAGTTTACATTTTCTAATTTGAGAATTTAGATCGAAATTCACGTATTCTTGTCTAGTTCAGTCCTTACTTTCACTCCGATGATCAAATAGGTTTTGAAGCTATAGACAACTAAACAAAAACATTTTATTCGAGCATATACCTTATTATATTGAATGTTTCAAAATTAAGATTATATTTTGAGAAAAGTAATAAGATATATGACTTACGGTTTCTCCTTTAGTGAAAATGAGTGACTTGACTCTATCGCAAATATTCTCAAGGACCAAGTCATCCATGTGTTGGAAGAGAGGCACCTGGCGAACCAAGTCGAGGCAGAGATGGTACTTGATGTCTCGCCGGAGCCCCTCCGGCAAGTTTCTGATCATCTGACACTCGTCGACGCCTCTCATTGCCGCCCACCGCTGTCGCTCGTAGTTTCGCACTCTCTGCCGAAAACCCTGCGGCAAATGCCTCTTCCTCATCCACCACTCTATGTTCCTCATCTTCAGTTGCATCGCCTGCTTTTTCGATGTCGTCGCGTGCAAAAATACCTAACGAAACGAGACCCCATTCTCGTTTGATTTAAGTTATTGTATTTAAGGTAATTTTAGTTATTAGTCGTACAAATATTTAATATTTTGATAATAATTAACATTTAGTAAATAGTCAGATAAATTTGTTTACAATAATATCTGGACAAATACAGCCGGGAATTTGTAGTGCACAAAACGACTGTAAAACGAAAGGCAATTCGGACTATAATTTTATGTAAACGATTATCAGTAAGCGAATTGACTATAAAGAAATACATGTTTTTTTTGTTATATTTATGATCGTGAAGTAAAAGATAAATATAGATGAATTACCTTTATGTTACCGATCAACATGGTGACTAGAAGGAGACCACTTGTTAAGACTATGATGTTGAACACTACTTCTAGCCATTCCGTTGTGCTTTCCAAGTTCCCGAATGTGCTGCCCAATCATGTTTTTGTATTAATAATTTCTAAGTGTTTGATAGCCATTGGTGAATTTGAAAAATAATACAGCATTTGGACTATAAAGTATAAACTTCAAAGAATACAATATTCATTTGGCCACCTGTCTTTAGTATAAAAAGAAAATGTAAAAAATGGTAACATTGTTCTACCTTTTTCTATTCATTTTATTGTCTTATTAATTAATTGGGATTAAAGTATTTAATAAAAATAAAAATGTAAAATGGTCTTTTTAGAATTTTTTAGTGAAAAATTTGAGAATCAAATATTTTTAAGGGATACGAGAAAAAATAAATAAACGGAGGTGACATTTCGAAAATTAATTTTCTAATATAAATGAAAAAGAACCCAAAGCTCCCACGACACTCAAAATCGTAAAACTTTCTTATTACCTTTAATAAGCATTGTAGAATCATATTTTTGTAGTAGTAGCGAAATTTAATTACCTAAGAGTCATGAGGCCCCAAAAGATGGGAAAGAGCATTTTCTCGAGGCGACTATTATTGGTGACGAGCTGAACGGTCCACTTATAAGCTCCATAATCGTAATTATCGGGGCTGGCTAAGCAAGCGGACCTAACTTGCTTGTTAAGTGCCCACGAAAGGCTTGGTCCGTCTCTGACCATGCTATTTCCTCCGTAGTAAATCGGGTGTTTGCACGACAATATGTTCATCGAACAACCACTCGTTTCCATGCATTGTTGCTTCAGGCATTTCGCCGCTCTTTGGATTCCCAACAAGTACCAACACGCTCCTGCCGCCTATAAATTATATATATATTTTTTACTTATTGCGCTCGTTCGAGGATATATTTAAAATGTAAATAACATATGATTATTGAAAAAAAGGCTTTGCATTATATTTTGATATTCTTTAGGTGTTTCTAAATAGCGGAGAACGAGAAGAAGAAGAAGAATAAGTAGAAGAAAAAACCTTCGATTTAATCATACTTTTTGAGTAATTCAAGTTATTTATCAAAATTATACATTTAAGGTTAGGTTTGTACCTTTTTCAAGCTTTGCTCATGATTTATTTTAGCAATAGGAGTAAATATACAATGTTCAGCTAGCTAGCTAAATGAGATGTTTCATTCTCCGGCTTACTGAAACCAATAAGTAAATAAAATATACAGTAAATAAAATGCTGAGAATATATTAATATAATTTATTATAGCTTGTCAAGTATTTTAAACTTTAGCATATGTTCTAGTTCATTTTTCTTAATTCATGCCAAATGTCATAAAGTATTTGATTTCATAGTTATTCGGATAAGCAGTGTTAAACTCCGATAATAACAATTATAATGATTATTATTACAAAAAATTAGCTCCATACCCATGTTTATATTTACCAATTTCAATGTATCCAACGTATAAATACTCACGGTAAATTGTTTACGAAAATATTATGACTATTTTTTGTAATTAATTTATTTCATTTATTCAAATAAAATGACCAAAATAGTCTAATTTTTTTCGTAAACTGAGTATTTACACAAAATTAACGTAACATTTACTATATTAAAATTGGTAAACGATTATATACGAAAAAAACCTTATTATTATGACTCGTCCATATATACACTAATGTTGTAGAATAATTACTGCGTATACAATTTGTCTCTCCCTCATTATTGTCATTTTTATATTATCATGTTTGATAGGGCCTTCACAGATTAATATTTGTCATTAATTAAAAGAAAACCAACTGGATTTGAGCTTTAGCTTATCATTTATATTATAAATATAATGAACATATCAATAGTCAACACAGCGAAACAATGAAACGTAGACTTCATAACTAAATCATTAAAACAACCCAATTGGGTTTTGAGATAATTAAAGTATATCATCAAGAATATAAGTTGATCTATTGGCATCACAAATGAATATAGAAAAAATAATATAGTCGTGTTTAGTAATTGATATTTAATGGTTCACGTAGACTTCACAACAATAATTAAAGTCATCATCATCAAGAGAAAGAGATTATGTGTCAATATATACACGAATTTAGTGTAAAGTATTCAATGTTGTGTAATGATGATGTAACATATTTTAACAATGCGAAATTGGTGATAATTAATTATGATTTTATGTATACACATACTTGAAAAAATCATTCACCCATCATAAGTAATTATAAATTTAATACTTCGTTATGAATACAAAAAAATAACCTGTATAAAATAATTTTTTCATAGTGTAAAAAATCTGAATCATAAACAATTTTAAACTATTTTAGTAGGTGTATTTTGGTAAGAATTATTAAACAAAAAATGTAAATAAACATGTAATTTCATATATATATGTAACCATTATAATTTATTTATTTCAGAGTTAAGAGTTAAGTGGAGAAAGTCTCACTATTTTGCTTCTTTTATACCTAACTATATATTATAATTAAGTAATTATCTAGTTTATTGATTATAATCTAGAGGATTACTTATTTTTGGAGGTCTATATTGGTAGAAAAAAAGCATTATTAAACAAAAATGTAACAAAATTTTGTAATATCGTATAATTAAATTATTTCACAGTTATTACTTATTTTAGTAGGTCTATTTTGGTAAAAAATATTAAACAAAAAGGTGTGATATTATAAATATATGTAACCCATTGAAATATATTTATATCACAGTCAAGACATAAGCGGAGAAAGCCTCACCATTTTGCTTCTTTTATACCTAAATATATATATTAAAACCCTACCATGGATGGTATATAAATAAATAGATAAATAATAAGAAAAGAGAGATAGTACTTACGTGGGAAGCGACAAAATAAGCAATGAGGTTGAGAGCGATTCCCCACCAAACGGTGCCGAAAACATAGCCGGAGAGATTTTGCATGCGACGGAGCAAACAAACGGAGTGATATATCTTCGGCAAATATTGCACCAGAAATATTATCAGAAACACCGTCATCACTATCGTCACCGATCCTCTCTCCAACAGCCACGGTATTCCCACCCATAGCACTATCTGAAAATTATTCCCATATATACCCACAACGTTACATTTCATGTCAAAGAACGGTATATCTACTATATTCCTTCATATTGAATGTTGAGTAAACGGTCAAAATTCAAATCCGATATATAATTTTATGTAAGAACATTAGTTATTTGCAACATATTTTACGTAACGTTTTCCATTTTTTTATTTATGATTATGCTACCTAAAGACCCAATTTTATTTTGTTTAAAGTGAAATAAAATATGTTTAATAATCGGGTTTTAAGTACTTAGAAGGATCTCTGTTTTTCTTTTGAGGAATAGAAGGATCTCTGTTAAAACAAAAAGGAAAAAGAATGTAAAATTATTTCCATCAAAATCGAATAATTTAGGGAAATATTCTATAACCTTTGGCCATATTATTACCAAAGGACAAATTCTGTTACTGATTTTTTTTTATTCTCCAAGGTATTGTTTTTATATTTTCTTTTATATTGATGTATTAAGGGCAAATTGTACGTAGACAATTATATACTTTATTTTATGGGATAAGCTATGACAAAGATATACAAGTCCCTACAAGCACCTGGCAGCAAATTATTGTATCGCCCATGCAAAATTAATTCAATAAATATTACATACGTATATAATTCTCTACACAATAATTAAATTGACATGTATTTATCCACATCTCCTCTTTACTTACTTTATCTAGTTTCTATTTGCATTATAAGCTATTACTGCAGTAATATAGTACTCTTACAGGTATTAAATAATTTGTGTAACATTATAAGAATAACTGTACCAAAGCAGTAAATTTACTTGTTTTATATACATAGTGACTGTTTGATAGTTACGTGTCAAATGCCAATAGCATATTTTATTTCAAACTAGAACATATATACTTATCAAAACAGTAAATTACAGTATTTTATTATTTTTTATAATAAGAAAAAAAATGAGAATATGATTACTAGTATAATGCATAAATAATTAGAAAATAGCCAGTGTTCTAAATATGGCAATTTACTTATGAATATGCATTCTCACACACACCATAAAAGAATTTACCATAACTGTAAAAATATTTATAAATACATGATACCTTCTGAATTTTCTTAATTTATAATAATATTGGGTGAATAAAACAAAGACAATAATTCCGGTGGTGCCATCAAACAGATAAATTAAGATAAAATAGCTATACTATAGTTGTATATCAAATAATAAGTAGACAAACTTTCATCTCTCTAATAATATATAACATAGACAAACTTTCACAAACATTTATATGTAGCTCAAAATTTCAAATGGGACTTAATTTCATGTATTCAATAGATCTACGACTTTTCTCGTACATGTCTTGCAAAAATAAAAATATCCAAAGT
Source organism: Urtica urens (assembly GCA_958296335.1). NCBI lineage: Eukaryota > Viridiplantae > Streptophyta > Magnoliopsida > Rosales > Urticaceae > Urtica > Urtica urens. Next base: position 24,281,756 of record OY282526.1, on the reverse strand, counting down.
CACACATATATCTAATACTTCTCAATGGAAGAAACTAAATTATCATAAAATAAAAAAGTGATATTGAATTTAAAATTTCCACGCCAAAAAAAATAAAATTCAAATAATTATTTCAACTAAAGCTTTAAAAATTATTATAAAATGATCATAAAATGACGCAAAGCATTTTATTTATCCTTCTATTAAAATAAAATATGGAAAACATGAATGAATATTGCTTAAAATTCACGAAATATCAATTATTTATATATAAAAAATACGACTATAAACCTAATTACCCTAGAAAAAAACACACACACTTTGTTCGATACTTTAATTTCCGATTATACCCTCTTTTCTCGCCGGCACAGAGAAACACCTGGCTACACACATCTAGACCTATTTCAATCACGTGTTTCCGATCCCACTAAAAGTACAGCTCTCTATGGATTGACAGACAATAAGGGTATGCTTGTCTTTTCCCACATGAAAACAGAAATCTCATGCAAATTAAACAAATTCTGCACCCACACCTCACTGAATGTACAAAGCAAAGACAAAAACGGAACTCAAAAAATTGATAGATATACATAATCACTATCATCAACTCATTATTCAAAACTTTTCAAAATCTCGATTTTATTAATTTAATAAAAAAATTAGGTCTTCCACCAATATAAATATAAAAGATTTAAAAATAACAAACGTCGTATGTGCTTACATAGTAATTTCAACAGTTAAATTAGTCGAAATTATTTTGTGTTTTGTACATTTCAACTTCTGAATTATATTGATCCAAATTTTTTTATAAACAAATTTATCTGACTCTATATAAAATTATCAAAAAGTACTGCGTGATCGTAACTAAGATTATCCCAATTACTATTATCAACTCACTAATCAAAACTAATATATATATATAAATTTGAAAATAACTAATATTTTGTAAATATATTATAAATAATTATCATGTTTACATGTCAGTAGTCTACGTTTACAGAAAATTATAAATCGGAATGTTCTTATCTATTTGAATAATTTTAACAATTATTCGAATTAAATTAATCCATATTATTTAGCAAAAGATTCGCCTGAAATATTAACTACAATTTACAGAAACTTTATTATTAAAAATACAAGAATAAAATGAAAGGAAGTACCTACTTGTGGCAAAGGAAGAATGACGAAGAGATCAAACCAAAACCCCTTCTTAGACCTCAAATACCACCGCGAGTTAATTCCACCGCCGGCGGAGAATCCGACGCCGGAGATAAACCGGCTCCGATTGACCATCCGAAACTGGAGGCACATGTTCCACACGTGCAAGGCGTCCGTCATGCAGCGGAGCGCCGTTACGGTGACGGCGAACCACCCGTCCACGAAGACGCACATACACGTGTCGCTTATCGATAGGGCGTAGAAGAAAAGCGGGTCGACGAAGAGACCCGTGGCGCAGACGAGAAGAAAGACCCGGTTCCATTCCCGGATCCACCTCGCTCTCGGGTCTAACCACCCTTTCGACCCGCCACACAGATAGTACACAAACCCTCTCTCTCTCTTTTTATTATATTTATCCGAGTCTGAGTCTGAATCTTTATCATAATCGTTGTTCACAAATATTTCTTCTTCTTCATCTTCTTCTTCTTCTTCTTCATCATCGCTTGTGTGATCTTCGTCTGTGATGAACTCTGTGTTTCTCTCCGCCATTGGTAGGGGGTGAAAATGCGAGAAAAAGTATTCAGAGGGTTTTTTTTGTTAATATAAATAATGATTTTTTTTAGAGCTTTTGGAATACTGGAAGGTCAGAGAGAGAAGTTGGGTATGAACTCTTTTCAATTTTAACCATGGCATGGACAAAAATGTTCGTGTAGCGATGATATAGTGTCACGCAAAGGGACAAAACTGTTCTATATTTATATGTTGGGAAATTTTACGATTTTGCCCTCCGGTGAAACCCCACTTGCTCGTGGGCATTTTTTTCAGTTGCTGATAAATGTTAGTTGTACTTTGGTGAAGTTTGTGATTATTGTTACACTGTTTTTTTTAATGGGAATATTGTATAGTGGCATGATTGTTATTTGTCACAAAAGAATAATGAATTTCCAATTATGCGGTTGTGATGTTTGAGCAAGTAATTTGAAAATAATCAGTGTTTTTGTAAATGATAAATGTTTTTACATAACAATTGTTTACAAAAAAATTTAATCAGCTATAATTTTTTTGTAAAGAACTTGAATATACGATTTGTTAATTCATTTTAATTTTAATTGTCAATTGAGTGGAATACAAATTTTAGGTTATATTTGTCCAAATATTATTTTAAAACAAATTGACCCGACTATTTACTAAATATATACAGAACATTAATTATCATAAAAATACTACATATTTATATGGATAGTAACAAAAACAATCCTGTGATTAATCCTCTTCTAGGAGTGAAAATCAAACTTAAATGCACGGAGATATAATTCTGAATTAGTATTTCCTTACTAGATGGAAATCATATCGATACACTATATGTATATACATTATTCCTGATTTTCGGGATATTATATACTAATCCAGTCTAACCTACGTTTACATTTCAACATAATATTTTACTCATCCCGTTTTACACGTGTGTATATATATATATATATATATATATATATTAGAGCATTAATATAATCTTCATAAGGGCAATTAATACTTTCTTAATGAAAATTCCTGATTAAAAAAGTGCTAACACGTCAGCAGTACTCACAAGGTAACATATGTATGGCATGTTAATGACACTCTAATTTTATCGTAATTTATTACAATGATGGGATTAATAGGGAGAGAGAGAGAGAGAGAGAGAGAGAGAGAGAGAGAGAGAGAGAGAGAGAGAGAGAGAGAGAGAGAGAGAGAGAGAGAGAGAGAGAGAGTACATTTGATTACGTAAGACTACGTTGTAAAGTGTATACTGAAATTGTAGTCCTATAATAAGAAAGACTACGTTGTTTTTACTGCATGTGATTTATCTATCACGTCCATTTTCTTTCTATACCAGTTTTACCATGGAGCTCTTCATTTTAGTAAATGTAACATATTCTGGTCGTGATATAAGTCATCAATATAGTAGACGTATTTTTCGCTATTATGATGTACATATTTAAATTTTTTTAAAAAAAATTATGATTAATGATTGGAAACTTAAAAGGGTATTTCGGGAACAAAGAATGGGGTATGGTAATGAGGTTAGAAAATGAATTGAGATTTTTTGTTGGCATTTACATATGAAGTTGGAAACAATAAGGCAACTTCCATGCAGTTTCTTCGCTTTTGTTTGTTTGTTCATCAGTTTTTTGTTTCATCATTTTTTTTATTTTGTTCATATATATGTCCTATCAGAGACATTCCCTCGTTATATATATATATATATATATATATATATATATATATATATATATTTCATTGTTCTTTAAATAAATTTTTAGGCAAAGTTATTCTATAATTATTTTAAACATAATATTACAATTTCATTAGGATACAGCCAACCGACCTATAAAATTCTGAAAACATCTCTTAATTTAACTGCACGTCAAATTAAAATAGCATGATTATTTTGCAAATATAAATTTCCAAGTTATGTAATATTTCCACCAGAGACTATACATATATGTTTTTTCGGAAATATAGCTTTTTTTTTTTAATTCTTGCAATTAATCACTCCACCAGTTTTTTATTTTATTACACAAAAAACAAATCAAACGAATTAAAATAGATTAATAAATTTAACTTGGCTTAATAGGTTACTTTCCGAAGTAAATTAAGCTAATCAGTTAGTTACTACTGAATTTTTTTTCTTAATCAAATAATTTTTATTTTTAGAAAATGACTGTGAACTATTAATAGTACTTAATTAACGCAGTTATCGATTTCTAAAACTTATTAGTACCCAAGTATACATTTATATATGGCTAGTGTACTCACTGCAACAAATGGTATTTAAGCTTTGAGATTTTGTTTTTTCATTGATAATCATTTCACTACAAAAAGAAAAAGCTTACATACACTAATCTTCTATTTTATTAAATACCAAAATTTGTACAAATGGGTTTTTGATCTCTAACACTCACTTGATCCAACCTTCAATATTTCTAAAACAAATAAATTCATTACTTTTTTTTAAGAACCAAATAAATTCATTACTAATACCCAGAAATTCACATTCCACGGAAAACAAAATTGCACACGAAATTTCACGTTCATAAGTTGAATATATTTCGCTATATAGTCACATCACATGGACTTTCATTCACAAACAAATTGTTCAAATATATATAATCATTTTGTTTTAATAAAACACTCGTTTGTTGATATTATTAATTCTTACTAGGGCTCGTCTGAAACTGAAAGAGTGTCACGTTATTAGTTTTTGACCTAGAAAAACAAATCATGATTAAAATCGATCATTAACGTGGTGAAAGTTTGATAGCACAAAGTTGTTGCGAGTAGTATATTTTATATTTATAAAATTGAGAATTTTAACTGTACACTAAAACTACAAAACATTTGTTTTCAAGTACAGATTCACTTTTTCTGATAAGCCATGAAATAATTTCCTCAAATCTACGAAATACATCATCACATGTAGATGTAGGGCATGACTTTCATTATGAATATAAAAAAAAGGATTTATACTAAAAAAATTTAACTGCCTTGTGGTCCATTCAAACTATATACTTTTACTCTCCACATAATATTGTCTTCATATTATTCATATATCGAGAGTACATGCATAATTCAGTTTGGCCTTTATCAATCAGTTGATCGATACATACATACATATATATATATATATATACATAATATGGTCCCATTCATATTACAAATTTGATTGCTTAATTCAACTTCGATTTGTACGTGCTTTGGCATAATAAAACATACAAAAAATTAAGTAATTAGCTAGTTTAAACTTAATTATTAATAAACAACTTAATTATTTATGTGAGTTATATTCAACAAACATTTGATGAGTGTAAATAAATTGAAATTGTATAATATTACCATTATCCTATAAATACATTTGTGGTTTGTTCCTTATTCTACAAAATTTACGACTTGTTGTCTGAATGAATTCATGATACAAATTTTCTAACCTATATAGATAGATATATAAATATAATTTCAGTGACGGATGAAGATCGATGACGTGGCGGGTCGTCGTTGGATTAATAGATGCTCATCGTGACATGACACATCTTTAAATTATTTTTTATTGGCTATGTTTAAGAGTAGATCAAATATATATAACCTTTGTTTGGTTATCGACATATTCACTTCTCTTAACATTATCACATAATAAGCGTCCAAGGATTTCATGAAACCATTATTTTTTTTACTATTTACTGTGGCCACAGAAGCGAGATTATCGTGAAAATAATATTGTGGTAAATTGGGCTAGTTGAGTTTTCACAGGCGAACACAGGAGAGAAGGTTTCTTGAAGAACACGCTGGTGAAAAACCTTCCAGTCGAGATCTACGAGCTTCGGAATCGGAAACAGATTTCCGATTCAGACTGCTTCAGAAGGGAACGCCAAATGTTCGACGAAATGTCTGAGAGAAAAAGAGGGAGTGTTTCGTCGTATGAAAACGACGCGCTGGTAAAAGAAATGACGTGTTGTTTTTATAATATAAAAACGACAGCTTTGAAAATAAATGGCATGTCGTTTTATTTATATAGAAACGACATCTTTGAAATAGAAATGACATGTCGTTTTTTTTTTTTTTTTTTTTTGACAGTTCTTGCTCTGAATCCGAATCTGGAAGAACTCGGATTCGGAGAAAGAAGATGATCAGAGGTCGGCCAGTGTGGATTGAGAGGTATTGAAATGAGAAATCGGAGTTGAACAAACAGATAGGGAAAATAAGGAGAAGAACCTGACACTTCATATTCATCTTCTTTATCAATCAATTAAGGTGAAACACACTTGGACATTTCAGTTACAATATAGAGTGAAAACTGTCTGAGACCAAAATATAATTTCAATATATAATCAAACGAAAGAAAAAACATTCAATGATACAAAGAGCACAGAAGAAAGGTTGAAGATAGGATTCTGAATCTTAATATGGATCGGCATGGAAGAAAGGTTGAAGGGAAGAGTCGACCTTTTTCAGTTCCGGGCATCTGCTTATGTAACAAAAGAATAAAGAATTGGCGACAAACTCGGCGCTCTTCAGTTTCGGCAACATGAACAAGCTAAGAATTTTGAGAGCGGGAAGTTCCATTTTCATCGCATCCTCGTCTTCGTATGCAATTATTTCCTCCAACTCCTCGCATTCATAGATAACGAGCACTTCGAGATGCGGCAGCGAGGACTCTTTGTCGACAACGAACACTGTCTTCAACGCATGACAGCCTTCAATAGCCAACTTCTTGAGAGCGGAAAATGCCGCGAGTGGCAGCGGCGCCGGAGAAGCCGTTCCATCTCCCTCGTGGCCCATCAATGCGCGAAGTTCCGGCAAAGCGTGAAGTTTCAATTGCGTGATGTTTGAAAGCAGAGGAAATACCGCCGGGGAATCATAAATCATGTACTCCATCCTACCCCCTTCGATTATGAGCCTATGACGGTTTTTCAGATCTTCGACGGATATGAGACGACACACACTTATATCGCAGTCATTCAAGCAGAGTTCATCAATGAAAGGTTGAAGGGAAGAGTCGACCTTTTTCAGTTCCGGGCATCTTGTTATGTCACCACGCGATAAAGAATTGGCGACAAACTCGGCGCTCTTCAGTTTCGGCAATTCTGACAACATAAGACTTTTGAGAGCGGGAAGTTCCATTTTCATCGCATCCTCGTTTTCGTATCTTATTATTTCCTCCAACTCCTCGCATCTCGTGATAGAGAGCTGTTCGAGATGCGGCAGCGAGGACTCTTTGTCGACAACGAACACTGTCTTCAACGCATCACAGTTACCGATAGCGAGCTGTTTGAGATGTGCCAGAGAGGACTCTTTGTCGACAACGAACACTGTCTTCAACGCATGACAGCCTTTAATAGTCAACTTCTTGAGAGCGGAAAATGCCGCGAGTGTCAGCGCCGCCGGAGAAGCCGTTCCATCTCCCTCGTGGCCGATCAATGCATGAAGATTCAGCAAATCGTAAAGTTCCAATTTCGTGATGTTTGAAAGCAGAGGAAGTACCATCGGGGAATCATAAATCATGCACTCCATCCTACCCCCTAAAATTATGAGCTTCTGACGGTTTTTCAAATCTTCAACGGATATGAGACGACACACGCTTATGTCGCAGTCCTTCAAGCAGAGTTCCTCAATGAAAGGTTGAAGGGAAGAGTCGACCTTTTTCAGTTCCGGGCATCTTGTTATGTCACCGTCGGATAAAGAATTGGCGACAAACTCGGCGCTCTTGAGTTTCGGCAATTCTGACAACATAAGACTTTTGAGAGTGGGAAGTTCCATTTTCATCGCATCCTCGTCTTCGTATCTTATTATTTCCTCCAACTCTAAGCAATCCATGATATCGAGATCTTCGAGATGCGGAAATGAGGACTCTTTGTCGACAACGAACACTCTCTTCAATGCATGACAGTCTGAAATTCTCAACTTCTTGAGAGCGGAGAATGCCCCGAGTGGCAGCGGTGCCGGAGAAGCCGTTCCATCTCCCTCGTGGCCCATCAATGCGCGAAGTTTCGACAATGCGTAGAGTTTCAATTCCGTGATGTTTGAGAACAAAGGAATAACGTCCGGGGAATGATATAACATGTACTCCATCTCACCTTTTCTAAGTTCGAGCCTCTGCAAGTTTCTCATATCTTTGACGAATAGGAGACGGCACAGACTCGTGTCACATTTCATCAAGCGGAGTACCTCGACGTTATTTGGAATCGCGATCGGAAGGCTGCCGTCGTCATCCTCTAACAAATCGCAGTTCAACGAAACGGATTTCGGGACTTTCTTCACATAGCGCACAGATCCGATGCTGAACCTGGAATCAGGCACAGGCCTCGCCGACTTGAAATAGGAGCGAAACAAGTTGAACTTCCAAAATTCCACTTTGAGAGTCTCGAGCTTATTTAGAGTCGCCAACTCTTCTGCGCTCTCTACTCCCGCGCTTTCCGGCAATACAATCGAGAGGTATCGGAGTTCGGTGAGCTTGGAGAGAAAGCCTTTGGGGTAAGTTTGAGCCCAGATGTCACCCAAGTCAAGGTAAGCCAGCTTTACCAACTTATCTATACCTTCAGGAAAGTATTCCATCTTCACGCCTTGCAAGTCTAGCCTCGTCAAATTCTTCAATTCCGATAGATCTGGCACGCTCTTCAACTGATAGCAATCTTTGAGCGACAATACAGAAGTATTTTCCAATTCAACGATGGAACGAGGCAGGCTTTGGATCTTCGTGTCAGATAGATCGATGACACACAACCCCTTCATTCGTGCAAAGAAATCATCCGGAATATTTTTCAATCCAGCCACATTGAGAAACAAAGTCGATAGTCTTGGACACTCTCGAGGCTCGTCGAGTGAGAGTGTTTCGGTCTTCCCCCTCAACGAAACTTTCTCGAGATTCTCGTCCCATTTTTCTCCTTCCAGCGACCCAAAGTCCTCCACCAAGAAGCGGGAAGGAGTCTCGCGCATGATCTGAATCGCCATGTCTCTCACCGAGTCGTGGAGCTTCACGCATTTCTCCTGGTTTTTGTTGACCGCGTCGATCAACAAGCAATCCCGAACGAGGCCGTTCAACATTACGTGACATTTATCAAACATACTTGCTCTCCCTTTCTCGACACTTCCTAGGGCGATCAATTGATCTCGCAATAAATCTCTTGGGATCAAATGATCTTCGCTGTACAACGCACAATGTAGAATACACGCCTTGTGTTCATCTTTCAGCCGATCATAGCTGAACCTCAAAATACTCGTAATTTCAATTGACATAGAAGATGTGGCGTGTTTGAGCTCTGTCAGAGCAACCTCCCACTCTATCGACTCACTCTTGTCTCTCAAGCTTCCAGCGACAGTGACGATCGCTAGAGGAAGACGTGCACATTCTATAGCCACTCGCCTCGCGATTTCATTGAGTTTCGGGTCTGAAGCCACGCTTTTTCCGACGTTATCGAAGAACAACTCCACTGCCTCTTCTTCGGATAGAAAATCCATTTTGATTATCTCGTCACATCTCATCTTGCTACAAACATCGCGAGACCGAGTCGTGAGAACTAACTTGCACCTGTTTTCAAGGGTCGGGTTGGGGACTCCGAGCTTTTCGAGAGGGTAATCTTCCCAAAGATCGTCGATGATGAGTAGGAAGCTCTTGTTCTTGAGCACACTCAATAAGACAATGGCCCTAGTTTCTTCCTCGTCCTTGTCTCTAAGAGCACCCAGCTCGAATTGGCACCCGATTTTATCCTGTAAACCTCTGATGCCAGTCGCTTTCGACGCTGTGACCCAGATGATCTTGTCAAAGCTGCTTCCGATCTCGTCCCCGGTTTTCAATAGCTCGTTGTGGATATGTTCGAGCAAGGTCGTCTTCCCAATCCCTCCCATGCCATGGATTCCAATCCTCGTGACTTGCTTGTCAGCCAAGCAACGCAAAATCTCGCTCTTTGTTTTGTCGCTCGTACTTTCGCCTCCGATCACTGCCGTTGTCGGTATCTCTCTCCCCCGTTGCTCGATCTTCCTGACAAGACTGGCTTCTCGTAGCTTGCCACCTTCTTCGTAAAGTCTCTCGATTCTTGGAATCATTTCTCGAATCCTTCGGCTGAGCCTCGCACGGGACATAAATTTGACCCGAGCCACATCGTTTCCAGTTTGTTCCGCTTCACAAATGATGTTTTCCACGCTTTCCAGCCAGAATTTGACTTCCTCTAGCTCCTCGGTTTCTTCGGGAACGACCTCGGTTTCGAGTCTTTTTTTTAGGTCTTGTTTTCGATGGCTGAGTTTCTGAGAGGCTTCTTTGAGAGCGAGCGTGTTCTTTTTGAGGTCTCGGTGGTCTCTCCAACGATTTCCTGCGTGGGATGACACACCATCCACAGCTGGGACAAGTGCCGACGCTAGAATCTCCATTGTTGTCCCTGCACCACTGAAATTCCCATTAAAAAACTTGCATGATTTGGTTCACGAAATACTCACAATACTGATAAAACCTCAGTGTAGTTCATATGCAGGGACAAGTGTTCAAAATAGTTTTATGCAGATTGTATTCTACATATATCCAAAGAAAATGAAATGTTCTGCCTTGAGATGATTGCTATCCAAAAACATCAGTTCATTCATCTTCCGTTAAGACACGTTTCTGTACTAATAATGTTTCCATTTTTAAAGTGTTAAGGAATGATGATAATCTTGTGTTTGTAGAAACCTACAAGTGACATAGTTAGAGATTTGATGGAAGAGCAAACGAGAGTAACTTACGGCACAAGTATCCGCCGCTGATTCCCAAATAAGACTTCGGAAGCTGTTCCTGAGTTCTTTCTTTCTTTCTAACACTCCTGTGAAGGAAGATGAAGATGTATTAATGTTACAAAATAAATATAAATATTTAAAAATCCAACAACAAAGCATATTTTTTTTGTTTTCTTTTCTGCTCTTATGAAGAAGAATTAAATTAAATAATTATTTTGTCAGTAGGATTTAGCAGATGATTGAGATTTGTTTCAGATCTGCTTAGATGATTCTACTTGGAAATCTGATTTTGTGGCTAATGTTATAAAACCTAAATTGCAAAGTCATTCAGATTTGTTTCACATCTGCTTAGCATGTTGTAGACCATGTATAGAGAGAGATATTTAGTGTGTAAATAAAGTCAACGATCATGAATATGAAAGAGGAAAGTAAGTTACCGCAGAAATAGAAGTGAAGTTGGGATCTCCGGTTTTGGAAGATGTATTAAGGTCTAAATATATTTATAACAATCCAAACATTGGATGCAAAAGAGAAACATTCAGATTTGTTTCAGATCTGCTTGGAATTCGTTGGAATTTGTTTCAGATCTGCTTAGATGATTCTACTTAACATGTTGTTGATCTACGTCGAAATCTTCCTACTAAGACAGATATAGAGAGATATTTGGTGTCTAAATAAAGTCAACGATCATCGGAAAGTAAGTTACAGCAGAAATAGAAGTCAACTCGAAAGAAAGTTGTGTATTTCTGATTGCTTCTTTTTTATTTTTTTTATTTTTTTATGCAGAATGTATTCTACATATATTAAAAAAAATGAAATATATAACTTTGAACTTACTCCGGCGCCAATCATTTTTTGTATCCAAAAACTAACTCCGGTTTTTGAACTAACAATGTTTTATCATCTATTTGGGTATATATATAATTTTGATAATGAAGCAATCAATTGTGGCTGACCTTAATGTATGTATGCCGTAGATCTACTTTGAAATCTTCTGCTTTCTCCAATCCTACAAGACATATATAGAGAGGGTTTTTGATGTCTGAATAAAGTCAATATGGAATAGATATCAAATGTGAGAGTAACTTACAAGTCAACCTCACAGCTGATGATTCCGATAGGCTTTGGATCACCATTTTTTGATGTCTGTATGATTGTTTGTAACAAAATAAATATAAATATTCAAATATACAACAACGCAGCATGTACTACATATGGAGCAGTTAATATATATATATATATATATAATGTCAAAGAGCAATTATATACCTAAATCCTGTTCTTATTACAGCTATACATAATTAAATATTGCATATTTCATTTCATTTCTTAAGCTCTATGATGTGTTTCAAGTTAGTTCGAACTCCTATAATATCGTTTTAGGGTTTGGCATTATGACAGAATCAGGTAAGAACTATGTTTTATCATTCTCCTAGAAACACCATTGCATTAAAGTTGGTTGATAATTATAACTATGTCTTGTTCACTGTAAACTAAGCTGGATTTGTGAATTAATTCTTGAATGGGTCGACAAGTGTTCGACGTAATGTCTGAGAGAGAGAAAAAGAGAGAGTTTCGTCGTATGTAAACGACACACTAGAAAAATAAATGACATGTCGTTTACTTAAAACAAAAACGACATTGGTTTAGGGGTTTGGATTCGGCCGAAAAACGTAGGGATTAAGGTTTCGGAATCAATTATGGGGATTTGAGGTTTGGGAAAAAAATATGATATTTGTAATTTAGTGCGACAATCAGGCTGCGTTACACATCGGTTTTGATTGTGGTAAATTGGGCTAGTTGAGTTTTCACAGACGAACATAGGAGAGAAGGTTTCTTGAAGAACACGCTGGTGAAGAAGCTTCCCGTCGAGATCTACGAGCTTCGGAATCGGAAACAGATTTCCGATTCAGACTGCTTCAGAAGGGAACGCCAAGTGTTCGACGAAATGTCTGAGAGAAAAAGAGGGAGTGTTTCGTCGTATGAAAACGACGCACTGGAAAAAAGAAATGACATGTTGTTTTTATAATATAAAACGACAGCTTTGAAAATAAATGACATGTCGTTTTATTTATATAGAAACGACAGCTTTGAAATATAAATGAGATGTCGTTTTTGTTTTATTTTTTCTTTTTTTTTGACAGTTGTTGCTCTGAATCCGAATCTGGAAGATCTCAGGATCGGATTCGGAGAAAGAAGATGATCAGAGGTCGGCCAGTGTGGATTGAGAGGTATTGAAACGAGGAACGGAGTTGAACAAACAGATAAGGAAAAGAAGGAGAAGAAATGGCACTTCATATTCATACTTCGTTTACGAGTTGAGTAAAAATAACATGTCCTAAATAATAATCGGTATCAGAAAAACAGAAATAGATGTGATCTCTTTGAAACAATCTACGACATTTCAGATACAATTTAGTTCTGAGAGCCAAATATAATTTCAATACATAATCAAACCAAAAAATAAAGAAAAAGAAAAACATCCAATGATCCGAAAGGCACTTCTCGATCAGTTTTGGTGATACATGTTGTTTTCCGACGGATTCTTGAACAGTTTCTGAGCTATCTATGTCTATGTGAATCTGAAAGAGAGTTTCGTGATATGAAAACGAATTTTGAAAAAAGACAGCAGAAATTCGTGATTCAAAACCTGAATATAATCACCGGAATGTGAAAACCTGAATAGATGACGTGTAATAGAAACAAAATTCGACATTCCAGTTACAATATAGAGTGAAAACTGTCTGAGACCAATATATGATCAAAACATTCAATGATACAAAGAGCAGAGAAGAAAGGTTGAAGATAAGATTCTGAACCTGAATCTTAATATGAATCTGAATCTGAATCGGCACGTAAGAAAGGTCGAAGGGAAGAGGAGGCGACCTTTTTCAGTTCCGGGCATCTACTTATGTTACCATGCGATAAAGAATTGGCGACAAACTCGGCACTCTTCAGTTTCGGCAAATCAAACAAGGCAATACTTTTGAGAGCGGGAAGTTCCATTCTCATCGCATCCTCGTCTTTGTATCCTAATATTTCCTCCAACTGCCTGCAGCGATCGATAGAGAGCTCTTCGAGACGCGGCAGCGAGGACTCTTTGTCGACAACAAACACTCTCTTCAATGCATGACAGTCTGAAATACTCAACTCCTTGAGAGCGGAGAATGCCCCGAGTGGCAGTGGAGAAGCCGTTCCATCTCCCTTGTCTTCGTATCTTATTATTTCCTCCAACTGCTGGCATTCAAAGATAAGGAGCTCTTCGAGATGTGGAAACGAGGCCTCTTTGTCGACAACGAACACTTTCTTCAACGAGTCACAGTATGCAATAACCAACTTCTTGAGAGCGGAAAATGCCGCGAGTGGCAGTGGCGCCGTTCCATCTCCCTCGTCTTCGTATCTTATTATTTCCTCCAACTGCTGGCATTCATAGATAAGGAGCTCTTCGAGATGAGGAAACGAGGCCTCTTTGTCGACAACGAACACTGTCTTCAACGCATGACACTCTGTAATTCTCAACTTCTTGAGAGCGGAGAATGTCCCGAGTGGCAGCGGCGCCGGAGAAGCCGTTCCATTGCCCTCGTGGCCCATCAATGCGCGAAGTTCCGGCAAAGACCAGAGGTGCAATTGCGTGATATTTGAAAGCAGATGAAATACCGCCGGGGTATCATAAATCATGTACTCCATCCTACCCCCTTCGATTACGAGCCTATGACGGTTTTTGAGATCTTCGACGGATATGAGACGACACACACTTATGTCGCAGTCATTCAAGCAGAGTTCCTCGATGAAAGGTTGAAGGGAAGAGTCGACCTTTTTCAGTTCCGGGCATCTACTAATGTCACAACAAGACAAAGAATTCGCGACAAACTCGGCGCTCTTCAGTTTCGGCAAAGCGTATAAGACAACACTTTTGAGAGCGGGAAGTTGCATTATCAACGCATCCTCGTCTTCGTATGCTATTATTTCCTCCAACTCACCGCAATCCATGATCTTGACCTCTTCGAGATGCGGCAGCGAGGACTCTTTGTCGAAAACGAACACTGTCTTCAACGCATGACAGTCTGAAATTCTCAACTTCTTGAGAGCGGAGAATGCCCCGAGTGGCAGCGGAGAAGCCGTTCCATCTCCCGCGTGGCCGATCAATGCATGAAGATTCAGCAAACCGAAAAGTTCCAATTTCGTGATGTTTGAAAGCAGAGGAATAACGGCCGGGGAATGATATAACAGGTACTCCATCTCACCTTTTGAAAGTGCGATGCGCTGCAAGTTTCTCATATCTTTCACGGATATGAGACGACACACACTCGTGTCGCATTTAATCAAGTGGAGTTCCTCGACGTTATTTGGAATCGCGATCGGAAGGCTGCCGTCGTCCTCCAACAAATCGCAGTTCAACAAAACGGATTTGAGGCCATGCATTTCATACAGCCTAGATCCGAGTGTGAACCTGAAATCACGCACAGGCCTCGCCAACTTGAAGTAGGAGCAAAACAAGTTGAGCTTCATAAATTCCACTTTGAGAGTCTCAAGTTTATTTAGAGTCGCCAACTCTTCTGCGCTTTCTACTCCTGCGCTTTCTGGCAATATAATCGAGAGGTATCGCAGTTCGGTGAGCTTGGAGAGAAAGCCTTTAAAGTAAGTTTGAGACCTGATGCCACCCAAGTCAAGGTAAGCCAGCTTTACCAACTTCTCTATACCTTCAGGAAAGTCTTGCATGTATACGCGGTGCAAGTCTAGCCTTGTCAAGTTCTTCAATTTTGATAGATTTGGCACGCTTTGCAAGTTGTTGCAATATCTGAGCAACAAAATGGAAATATTTTCCAATTCAACGACGGAACGAGGTAGTCTTTGGATCCACGTGTGAGATAGATCGAGAACGCACAACCCCTTCATTCGTGCAAAGAAATCATCCTGAATATTTGTCAATCCGGCCACATTGAGAAACAAAGTCGATAGTCTCGGACTATCTCGAGGCTCGCCGAGTGAGAGTGTTTCGGTCTTCCCCCTCAACGAAACTTTCTCGAGATTCTCGTCCCATTTTTCTCCTTCCAACGACGCAACGTCCTCCACCAAGAAGCGGGAAGGAGTCTCGCGCATGATCTGAATCGCCATGTCTCTCACCGAGTCGTGGAGCTTCACGCATTTCTCGCGCAGGTCGTTGACTGCGTCGATCAACAAGCAATCCCGGACGAGGCCGTTCAACATTACGTGACATTTATCAAACATACTTGCTCTTCCTTTCTCGACACTTCCTAGGGCGATCAATTGGTCTCGCAATAAATCTCTTGGGATCAAATGATCTTCGTTGTACAACGCACAATGTAGAATACACGCCTTGTGTTCATCTTTCAGCCGATCATAGCTGAACCTCAAAATACTCGTAATTTCAATTGACATAGAAGATGTGGCGTGTTTGAGCTCTGTCAGAGCAACCTCCCACTCTATCGACTCACTCTTGTCTCTCAAGCTTCCAGCGACAGTGACGATCGCCAGAGGAAGACCCGCACATTCTATAGCCACTTGCCTCGCGATTTCACCGAGCTTCGAGTCGGAAGCCACGCTTTTACCGACCTTATCGAAGAACAACTCTGATGCTTCTTCTTCCGATAGAAATCCCATTTTGATTATCTCGTCGCATCTCATCTTCCTACAAACATCGCGAAACCGAGTCGTGAGTATTAACTTGCACCCGTTTTCGGGGATCGGATCAGGGACTCCGAGCTTTTCGAGAGGGTAATCTTCCCAAAGATCGTCAATGATGAGCACGAAACTCTTGTTCTTGAACTTCTTTAATAAGATTTCGGCCCTAATTTCTTCATCGTCATCGTCTCTAAAAACGTCTGAGCCCAACTCGAACTTGCGCCCGATTTTATCCTGTAAACCTTTGACGCCAGTCGCTTTTGACGCCGTGACCCAGATGACCTTGTCGAAGTTGCTTCCGATTTTGTCCCCGGGTTTCAATAGTTTGTTATGGACATGTTCGAGCAAGGTCGTCTTCCCGATCCCGCCCATGCCATGGATTCCAATCCTCACAGCTTTCTTGTCCGCTAAGCAACCCAAAATCTCACGCTTTGTTTTGTCGCTCGTACTTTCACGTCCAATCACAGCCGTGGTCGGTTTCTTTCTCCCGCGTTGCTCGATCTTCCTGACTAGACAGCCTTCTCGGAGCGCCACACCTTCTTCGTGAAGTCCCTCGACTCTTCCAATCATTTCTCCGATCGTTCGGCCGAGCCTCGCGCGGGACAAGAACTTGATCCTTGCCACTTCGTTTGCGATTTGTTCCACTTCGCAAATTATGCTTTCCACGCTTTCCGGCCAGAATTTGACTTCCTGTAGCTCCTCGGTTTCGTCGGGAACAACCTCGGTTTCGAGTCTTGTTTTGAGGTCTAGTTTTTGATGCTTGAGTTTCTCCGAGACTTTCTTCAGAGCGATTGAGTTCTTTTTGAGGTCTCGGTGATCTCTCCAACGCGTGGCTATGTGAGGCGATACACATTCCATAGCAGGGGCAAGTAGCGACACTATAATCTCCATTACTGCCTACATTACATGATAGAGGTTGGATGATTTGATTCACTAAACACTTACAATACTAACAACTTCAGTTCATTCAGTTCATACATATATCCATAAATTTCTAACGACTTGAGTTCATTCATCCAAAGAAAATGAAATCTACTTAACAGAATGGTCAGGTTGGCTCTTTGTCATCTATTTTTCAGGTTTTAATCAAGGATGATAAATGAAAGATATATATCGTTTTGATAATCAGGTAATGCAAGTGTGGCTGACCTGAATATGCTGTAGATCTACTTTGAAATCTTCTGTTTCCCCAAACCTACGAGACATATAGAGAGATTTGGTGTCTAAATAATGATCATCAATATGGAAGAGCAGAGCAAAATGAGAGTAACTTACCGCACAAATACAAGTCAACTCAGACTCAGAGCTAAGGAAGCTGTTCCTGCGTTCTTTCTTTCTTTCTTTTCTGAACTAATAGCACTATATAGATTTTCCAATTTCAGTTTGTCCAACATTGTGTAAAACTTTGGTAAAAGAATCAATTCGGCCAACTTTTCATTCCCAAAAAGTCCATGAAAAATCTCCCGCCCAAACGAAATTTTAATACAAAATTAAAAAATCAATCCGATTTACACGTAACCCAATTTTCGGGATTAATTAACATAAAAAAACGATTAAATGAAGAACGAGAAAATCAAATAAAATAGATTTCCTGAAACGAAACCGTCCATATTCTCCCTTTTTTCAAAACACACGACCGCCATTAATCTCCCGGAAGAAAAGACATCAAACCAATATTGAAGAAATCTCAAAGTCGACGAAGAAAGGTAAAGTAAATTCATATAAGATTTTTAAATGAGTAAATCGATTTTTAATCTGAGTATTTGAAGTGTTTTCTTCTAAAAACCAGCCATGTTTTGTCGAAAAAAATTTAAACTGGGTCTCCGAGGGTTTGATCTACATTTTATTCAACAAAGAATGTTGGAAAGTTCATGCATGTTTTAAAACCGAGTCCATATTCGGATAGTGTCCTTCGGAAAATCAAAAAATTGAAATAGGATTGTTTGGGTCTCCGATAATATGGTCGTCATTTTTTTCAGCAGAAAACGTAAAACACATGCATGTTTTCAAAATGAGAAAATCCATTTAAATATGATATTTTGAAAGTGTTTTCGAAAACCCAGAACTGTTTTGTCTTCCCCGATGGTTTTTTCGACATTTTCTTCATCAAAACCCGCTTATTAATAAGAGATTTAATTTTTGATGGTTTTTTTACACGGAAAATAATATGTATTTACGAAAATGATTTAAAAAATAAATAATCTTTCAAAATAGATTTACATAATTTTGGTATATTGATAATGTGCAGGATTTGCTGAATCCGTCATCAAATGGACAAGAAAAAAAAGATAGGAGATATGAGTGTTGGTAAGAAAAGAGGCCGGGGACATCAAGAAACCTCAGATCATGAGGTGACATTATATATGCGATTTTACCCCATGAATATTTGATTAAATGATTTATCAAGTTAATTAAGGTGAAATATGATTTACGCAATTTTGTAGGTGAGAACATATTTAATAGAACCTGAAGACTGGGACCTCGACCAACAAATAATAGTCCACACTAACTTCACCGCCATCCGACAAATATTATCAGCACTGGACACAGAACAACAATTCAATTCGAGAAGTCATCATTCTCTCACTCCTAACATCTAAAGGGCGAGGTATTCCCGAAAAGGTTGGTGCACATGCTAGTACTCAGCCAAGTTGAATCGGGACAAATAGATGAGCTACACTTCTGAATAGGTGGCAGAATTCACCGATTCACAATCAAAGAATTCGAGTTAATCTCTGGTAAGTGATTTTCAATTAACACGATATGTGTAATTCAATAATTAATTAATTTAATGAAAACATTGTTTTGTTTATAAAAGTATGTATGAAAATACATGAATCCCAGGTTCTTGCTTGATAGCATAATCTTCATATCTAAGATAGAAAACGTTCAAGGTGCTCGTGGAAAAGGTATATTAAAAGGACAAGAAGTCGGGAGAGATGCATGGACAGTGTCTCTGACAGTCCTAGTCAATATGTCCCTCATGCTACTCCATTTCATAAACAACAAGCAGGAGAACATCCTTGCGTCTCGACACCACCTTTTTAGTTGGATAGCCAACCTAGCCTAGCAATACTACTACACTCATTATGGTGAATACGCTTTCATTGTCATGCCTTTTGGACTCATTAACGTCCCAGCAGCGTTCATGGATATGATGAACAGGATCTTTAGCGACGTCTTAGATAAATTTGTCATTGTTTTCATCGATGATATTTTGATTTATTCTAAAAACGTTGAGGATCATGAGAGTCATTTACGAGTTGCACTTCAAACGCTACGGCAACATCAGCTATATGCAAAGTTCTCAAAATGTGAATTTTGGTTGGATAAAGTGCATTTCCTCGGACACGTTGTTTCTAAAGATGAGATCTCCATCGATCCTTCCAAGATAGAATATGTGAATGATTGGAAGCCACCTGGAAGTGTGACTGAGATTAGAAGTTTTCTCAATTTAGCAGGCTACTATAGAAGATTTGTGGTAGGATTTTCTATATTAGCCGCTCCACTTATCGCCCTCACAAAGAAAGATATGAAGGCCATTTCAAAAAAAAATATCTCCATTTTTTTTAGTTAAAGAATTAAGATAAGAATGGCGGTCCGAAAAGTCGGGTCGTCACAACCACTAGCCGTGCCATTCCTTGTCACAGTGCTATTAGTGGTTGTCCTCGCCGTCAGAAAAACAAGCGGTGATGGTGGCGAAACGTTCACCGCCGGCAGAGTCGGCGCCTAAGTCGGTGCAGACGGAGTAGAACGAAGCGGAGGCGGAGGGGACGGCGACGAAAGTGTGGATTCCGGCGGAGGAGAAGACTCAGAGTAAACTTGATGAAACGTAATTTGGGATATGTTGGAGAGAGAAACTTTCGATGGATTTAGTATATAAAAATTCTCAATATAAATTTCTCCAATCTTGTAATAAGTTAGGTAGTTTGCAAAAGTATATAGCTCATTTGCATTGTAATAACATTAGTCATCTTCCAATCTTGTAAGAGGGTTATTTTAATTATTGTTGTTTAATATTTTCAAATGAAATGACTCCTCAAAGTGATATATTGGTCAAAGCTAAACAATTTACATTACAAAAAAAAAAAGCTCAAAAGTAAACTAAAAAGAATTACGGTATTTTCGATCTGTAACCTGTTGTTGTTTAAAGAATTAAAGCTGCGTTCTCATAATCTGACCATTTGAAATTGATATGTTCTTTTATCAGGCAGGATGAAAATTATGGCTATTTTCTCATGTGATAACGTATGGTGTAGAGCATAGGCTTTTTTGGGTTGACCTCATTCAACTGTACAAATGACATTGATTTTTAGTACCCAAAATCTTGGGCATACAAAAATAAAGCTGTTTGTTGACAACTATTATGAGCAAGGATTGGATTAAAAGTGGGGTAATTTTGATGTATAGCCCTGTAAACTATGTGTAATTTGGGTATACCCAATGTTTCGCTAATAGATTAAAAATACCCAAACAGATTCGTTTACACATCGTAAACAGTCCAAAATACCCTTAATACCAAAAAATAAAACCGGAATATGAAAACCAGAATAAATGACATAAAATAACCAACTTCAACGTCAACAATGAAAGGTACCAGAGATGTGATCTCTTTGAAACAAACTTCGACATTTCAGTTACAATCTAAACAGTCTTTGTAAAAATAGTTCTGAGTGCAAAATATAATTTCAATATTCAAAACAAAAATAAAAAACATCCAATGATACAAAGAACAAATGCCCTCTTTTCCAATGACGCTCAAAGGTTTGAATCGACACAGACGAAAGGTAGAAGAGAAGAGTTGTCCTTTTTCAGTTCCGGGCAGTACCGTATCACACGATGCGTTAAAGAATTGGCGACAAACTCGGCGCTCTTCAGTTTGCGTAAATCGATTAAGGTAATACTTTTGAGAGCGGGAAGTTCCATTCTTATCGCATCCTCGTCTTCGTATCTTATTATTTCCTCCAACGCTGTGCAACTATCGATAACGAGCTCTTCGAGATGCGGAAACGAGGCCCCTTTGTCGACAACAAATACTGTCTTCAACACATGACACGTTTCAATACTCAAGTACTTGAGAGCGGAAAATGCCCCGAATGGCAGCGGCACCGTTCCATCTCCCTCGTGGCCGATCAATGCGCGGAGATTGGACACAGATATAAGTGTCAATTCCTTGATGTTTGAAAGCAGAGGAAAAATCGCTGGGGAATGATAAAATATGTACTCGGTCATACCCTTTATAATTGTGAGCTTCTGCAAGTTTTTCATGTCTTCGACGAATAGGAGGCGGCACAGACTCGTCGTGTTGCACTCAGTTACATGGAGTACCTCGACATTGTTAGGAATCGCGATCGGAAGATCAAGATAGTCAGAGTACTTGCAGTTCAACGAAATGGACTTCGGAGCTTCTAATTTTAGCCCATATCCCAGTTGGATTCTGAAATCACACAAAGGCCTCGCCGACTTGAAGTAGGAGTGAAATAGTTCGAACTTAAAAAATACAGTTTTGAGAGTCTCGAGCTTATTTAGAGTCGTCAAGTCTTCAGCACTCTCTAATCCTGCACTTTCTGGCAATGTAATCGCAAGGTATCGGAGTTCGGTGAACTTGGAGAGAAGGCCTTTGGGGTAAGCTTGAGCCATGGTACTATCTAAGTCGAGATAAACCAATTTTACCAACTTCTCTATACCTTGAGGAAAGTCTACCAAGTATACGCTGTGCAAGTCCAGCCTTGTCAAGTTCTTCAGTTTTGATAGATCCGGCATGCTCTGCAAGTCATAGCAATATCTGAGCAACAAAACAAAAATATTTTCCAAAGCAACGACGGATCGAGGCAGCCTTTGGATCTTTGTATAAGATAAATCGAGAATGCGCAACCCCTTCATTCGTGCAAATAAATCTTCTGAAATATTTTCCAATCCGGTCACATTGAGACACAAAGTCGATAGTCTTGAACACTCTTGAGGCTCGCCGAGCGGGAGTGTTTTGGTCTTCCCCGTTAATGAAACCTTCTCGAATTTCTCATCCCATTTTTCTCCTTCCAACAAGATGTTTCTCTTTTTGTGTTTCTTTTTCTTTGAGTTTTATGCGTATAGAATTAGGATTCGATGAATCATCTTACAGAAGTATATCTCTTATCTTTGCATTAGAAACCATTTGCTTGACAGGTATTCAAATGAGAAATCAAAGAGCAGAAGAGAAGAGCTTGCAAATAGGTGACACATTATATTCATCTTCTTTATCAATCAAGATATCTTTGTCACCAATAACCACATTAAATCCAAAATTGTTTCATCTATCCTTATTCAGTGTTAATAAAGGAGAAAAAATGCTCTGATTATGAACCATTATTTATAGCAATAATTAATCATTTGTCAAATTTCGAATATTATAGTCTTTGGCGCTCACACACGCTGATTTTATTCCTTAATTTCTGCAAATACTGGACGCCAACCTCGGGAAAAAACGACAACCTAGAAAAGAAATGACATGTCGTTTCTCTAATATAAAAACGACAGCCTTGAAAATAAATGACATGTCGTTTTCATAATATAAAAACGACATCCATGATATAAATGACATGTCGTTTTATGAGCTTTTATTTTCTTTTCTTTTTTGACAAGCTACGTTATTTTCTCGACTGTGAAGCTGCTGGTTCTTGGCGGGACTGAAAAGCGATGGAGATCGTAGAACTCAGGTTCAGATTCGGATTCTGATTCGGAGAAATAAGATTATTATGAACAAAAGTTCAGAACTCAGTTCAGCTTCCTCAAACACCAATCTTCCCCAGGACTTGAAGAAATTCGTGACATTTATATCAATCAACGCTACACATGACATTTATATTTAGTTTCGGCATGAATTTTTGGAAAATCGACCAAGGTGATACTTTTGGAAATGAATTTTTGTTCGTATTTTAAATAATTTCTGGTGACTTGTGAAGATGAACTCAGCCAGCTCAGCTCTTACTAATAAGAGCTCGTTACTTTACGCTTTACGCTGCCTACGTGTCCTCCACGTCACTGATATTTTACTTTCCGCACTTATGCTATAAATGCCTTTATTGTAATCAGTTACATTTAATGAAGTCATTAGTAAAGATCTGAATCTCTGTGATTCTCTTTTCTCTCTATCTTTTTCATTCACTCTTCTTCACTTGACTTAACTTTATCTGTTTGTTCTAAAGTAGTATTGACTTTTTATGCAAGTTCATTCATTCCTTAGTCCTACGATGAACTACGAAAACAAGTTGTCGATCACTTTACTTCGGCTCCGATTGTTTCACAATAAATGACATAAAATAGAAACAAACTTCGAAACTCAGTTACAATCAAAGGGTGAAAACAGTCTGAGAGCAAAATATAATTTCAATACATAATCAAACAGAAAAAAAGAACACATCAAATGATACAAAAGAACAAAGATGCTCTCTTTCCCAATGACTCTCAAACGAAAGGTTGAAGAGAAGAGGTGACATTTTTCAATTCCGGGCAATCATGTATCGCGACATGGGATAAAGAATTTGCGACAAATACGGCGCTCTTCAGTTCGGGCAATCTTGTCAAGGTAATACTTTTGAGAGCGGGAAGCTCCGTTATCATCGCATCCTCGTATTTGTATGCTATTATTTCCTCCAACTGCTCGCAACCATAGATGTAGACGTCTTCGAGATGCGGAAACGAGGCCTCTTTGTCGAGAATGAACACCGTCTTCAAAGCTGTACATCCTATAATAGTCAACTTTTTGAGAGAAGAAAATGCCCCGAGTGGCAGCGGAGAAGCCGTTCCATCATCGTGGCCGATCAATGCGTGAAGTTCTCGCAAATACTCGAGTTCCAATTCCTTGATGTTTGAAAGCAGAGGAAAAATCTTCGGGGTATCATACAACATGTACTTGTTCGTACTCACTACAATTATGAGCCGCCGCAAGTTTTTCATATCATTGATGACCATGAGACGACATAGACTCGTGTTGCAGAGACCGACTCTGAGTTGCTCGACGTTATCGGGAATCACGATCGGAAGATGACGAGGGCCGTCATGGTCATCCTCCAAGAAGCCGCAGGATAATGAAACGCAGTTCGGGACTTCCTCTACGAAAGGCAAATTTCCAAGTGTGAACCTAAAATCACACACGGGCCTCGCCGACTTGAAATAGGAGGGAAACAAGTTGACCTTCGTAAATATCACTTTGAGAGTCTCGAGCTTATTTAGAGTCGTCAACTCTTTTACGCTCTCAGATGTCGCACTTGCCGGAAATACAATCATGAGGTATCGGAGGTTGGTGAGGTTAGAGAGAAGGCCTTTCGGATAAATTTGAGCATTGATACCACCTAAGTCAAGATAAACTAGATTTACCAACTTCTCTAAACCTTGAGGAAAGTCTTGAATGTCTGTGCGGTGCAAGTCTAGCCTTGTCAAGTTTCTCAATTTCGATATATTTGGCACGCTCTGCAAGTTGGTGCAATTTCTGAGCAACAAAACAGAAATATTTCCCGATTCAACGACGGAATGGGGCAGGCTTCGGATGCTTGTGTTGGATAGATCGAGAATGCACAACCCCTTCATTCGTGCAAAGAAATTTTCCGAAATATTTCCCAATCCGGTCACATTGAAAAACAAAGTCGATAGCCTTGGACACTCTTGAGGCTCGCCAAGGGGGATGGTTTCACTCTTTCCCGTCAACGAAACTTTCTCGAGTGTCTCGTCCCACTTTTCTCCTTTCAGCGACGCAACGTCCTCCACCAAGAAGCGGGAAGGAGTCTCCTCGCGCATGATCTGAATCGTCATGTCTCTCACCGAGTCGTGGAGCTTCACGCATTTCTCGTGGATTTTGTTGACCGAGTCGATCACCAAGCAATCGCGAATGAGGCTGTTCAACATTACGTGACATTTATTAAACATATTTTCTTTCCTTGCTCTCCCTCTTTCCACGCTTCCTAGGGCGATCAGCTGGTCTGCCAACAAATCTCTTGGGATCAAATGATCTTCGCCGTACAATGCACATTGTAGAAGACACGCCTTGTGTTCATCTTTCAGCCGATCATAGCTGAACTTTAAAATCCTCGTAATCTCATCCGACATAGAAGACGTGCCGTCTTTGAGCTCTGCCAGCGCAACCTCCCACTCTCTCGGGTCACTCTTGTCTCTCATGCTTCCAGCGACAGTCACAATCGCCAGAGGAAGACCTTGACATTCTAAAGCCAATTTCCTCGCTATTTCACCGAGCTTCGGGTCGGAAGCAACGGTTTTTCCGACCTTATCAAAGAACAACTTCGATGCCTCTTCTTCCGATAGAAATCCCATTTTGATTATCTGATCGCATTGCATCTTGCCACAAACGTCGCGAGACCGAGTCGTGATTACTAACTTACACCCGTTTTTGGGGGTCGGGTTGGGGACTCCCACTTTTTCGAGAGGGTAATCTTCCCAAAGATCATCGATGAAGAGCAAAAATCTCTTGCTCTTGACCCCCCTTAACAAGACTCTTGCCCTAGTTTCTTCATCTTCCTCGTCCCTAAGAACTCCCGAGCCCAACTCGAATTCGCGCCCGATTTTCTCCTGTAAACCTCTAATGCCAATATCTTTCGACGCCGTGATCCAGATGACCTTGTCAAAATTGCTTCCGATCTCGTCCCCGGGTTTCAATAGCTCGTTGTGGATTTGTTCGAGCAAGGTCGACTTCCCAATGCCTCCCATGCCATAGATTCCGATCCGCTTAGCTTTCTTGTCAGCCACGCAACCAAAAATCTCACGCTTTATTTTGTCGCTCGTACTTTCGCCTCCGCTCACCGCCGCCGTCGGTTTCTCTCTCCCGCGTTGCTCGATCTTCCTGACTAGACTGCCTTCTCGGATCTCCACACCTTCTTCGTAAAGCCTCTCGACTCTTCCGATCATTTCTCCAATCGTTCGGCCGAGCCTCGCGCGGGACAAAAACTTGACCCTAGCCACATCGTTTCCAATTTGTTCCGCTTCGCAAATGATGATTTCCGCTCGCTCTAGCCAAGATTTGACTTCGTGTAGCTCCTCGGTTTCTTCGGGAACGACCTCAGTTTTGAGTCTTGTTTCGAGGTCCAGCTTTCGATGCTTGAGTTTGTCAGAGGCTTCTTTCAGGGCGATCGAGTTCTTTTTGAGGTCTCGGTGATCTCTCCAACGCGTGGCTACGTGAGGCGAGACACATTCCGCAGCAGGGATAAGGACAGACAATAGAATTTCCATTCCTGCCTACATTACATGTTAGATGTTAGATGTTTTGATTCACTAAACACTTGCAATACTTTGTAAAACCTCCTAGTATAATCATATTCATGGAAAAGTTGTCAAAAATGAAATATTGTGTAGTTTATGCAGACTGTATTCTACATATATAAAAAGAAAATGAAATCTACTACCTTGAGATGATTTTACCATAAATTTCTAACAACTTCAGTCCATTCATCCAAAGAAAATGAAATCTACTTAACATAATGTTTAGGTGACTGTTTCTGAACTTCAATGCCTTGATAAACGAAAGATATATCATTTTGATAATCAGGCAATGTAAAGCGTGGCTGACCTTAAAACGCCGTAGATCTACTTCCTAATCTTCTGTTTCCACAAACGTACAAGATGGGCAATATTGTTGTCCCTGCACCAGTGAAATTTCCTCTTAAAACTTACAATTATAAAACTGAAGTGATTTCTTGAAGAAATTTGAAATAGGTCTTACAATTTTTTTTTAAGATTACTTGTGAACACAAAAAAAATAGATGGGCAATATAGTTATAATTTGTACTGCAAGTTGAATTGCAGGTCTATTGTGGAGTTTATACTGACTGTATTCTACTTATACTATGAACTTCTATGATTTAAATTACTTAAAATAATAACAAAAGAAAAACGTAAAAAAATATATTGAAATCGCCACGCAAGTATGAATGACTATTTTCCTAACAAAAATAAAAGAGTTGACAATTTGCAATTATTGTAATCGTAGTCTTAAACAATAGATGGTGTATGATTTTGATAATAAGGCAAGAGGTAGATCTACTTGGAAATCTTATGTTTTTTGTAACAATCCTCTTATTTAGAGATTTCATGTCTAAATAATGTCAACGATTATTAATATTGAAGAGCAAACAATAGATGGTAGTAACAATAAGAATGATAAATTAAAGATATTGATAATCAGGCAATTAGGCAGATCTTGGAAATCAAACAATTCTACTAGACGTATTATCAGATCAAGGATATTTAGAGATTTGATGTCTGAATAAAGTCAACGACCATGAATAATGAAGAGCAAAAGAGAGTAACTTACCGCACAAATAAAAGTCAACTGAGAGCTGAATCCGAAAAACTTTGGATCTCCATTTTTGGAAGAACTCAGGAATGTAATGAGATAGATCAGGAACAAATGTATTTGTAGATCAAACTGTAAATGATTGTTTGAATATTAAATTAGTGCAAGCTGTACCTGACCTACAATAATACTATTGAAGTCAACGTAGCTAAAAATAAATATAAATATACAACAGCGAACAACACAGCATGTACACATATGGAAACAATTAATAATTTGTTTTTTTCTGCTCGGATTAAGTAGTTAAATATTTATTTTTCAATATCAAAGAGAAATTATATCATTCGTACCTAAATGCCGCTCTTATTACAGCCGTACATAATTTAGTATATCCATAACTCAATCAAGCAAAACTACGTTTGGTATATCATTTTCAAAATGGCTAATATTTAATTAAATTAGTGTTAATGACACTAGTGCCTATGTGACACAATAATTAATTATATTATTTTACATCTTTGCCTTTTATTATTTCAGCCAAATTTTAAATAATTTGATTTCGAATTTTCAAATTTGGTCGCAAGATTTTTATTATATTTACAGTAATTATTATTTCATTTAAGCGTCAATTTTTTTAAAATCGAAGGTCAAAGATTAGTTTCTATATTTAGGTGAGATCCTATTAATGAGGAAATTTAATTAATTTATTTAATGTATACGTTAATATCAGCTCTAAGTTAACGATTAACTGTCATTGTCGAAATAAAGCATTATTTATGCACCAATATTATTTGGCGAAGCAAAAAGGCCAACACAAACTTTAACAACCTCAAATTTTGTCATATTTGATCCGATTGCAGTTAACAATCTCATCCATATCTAGCTCGTTAATTGTTACGCACATTATCATAATAATTGTGTGTGAGAGTTGGTCGAGCGGTTAACAGGATTTCAATAACATATAGGTTACTGCGAGTGCAATAATTAAATTCAACCTCAAGTATTGAATGACTATGTCTTTGATTTCCAGTATCTTAGTAGTTTCATTTTATACTTTTAAGAATAGGAAGGTGTGGCAATATAATAATTCCAATTTGACAAGAATATATGTGGAGTCACTTAAAACAACTAAACATAATATGCGTGTGATATAGAATTTCTCAATCCATTTGACGCTAAAATAATTTATCGATATGGAAAAGAAATAGAAGCAATTCGTGATTCAAATCAGGCGAAGAGCTTGCAAATAGGTGACACTTTATATTCATGTTCTTCGTTGAGCAAGGAATGGATTCGGTATTTCAGGTTATAGTTTACAAGTAGAGTAAAAATAACATGTCCGAAATTATAAGATGGCATAAACTTAAAACAAGAGATGTGATCTCTTTGAAACAAACTTCGACATTTCAGTTACAGTTTTATTAAGAGTGAAAATAGTGTGAGAGCAAAATACATAATCGAACCAAAAAAC
The DNA here is from genome assembly GCA_958296335.1 of Urtica urens. Classification (NCBI taxonomy): domain Eukaryota; kingdom Viridiplantae; phylum Streptophyta; class Magnoliopsida; order Rosales; family Urticaceae; genus Urtica; species Urtica urens. The sequence continues at coordinate 24,252,990 of OY282526.1, read as the reverse complement.
AAAAACAAACATCCAATGATACAATGCTCTCTCTTTGACGGCACACACTCGCGTTGCAATAAGTCACGCCTGATCATAGCTGAACTTTAAAATCCTCGTAATCTCATCCGACATAGAAGACGTGCCGTCTTTGAGCTCTGCCAACGCAACCTTCCACTCTCTCGGGTCACTCTTGTCTCTCATGCTTCGAGCGACAGTCACAATCGCCAGAGGAAGACCTTGACATTCTAAAGCCACTTTCCTCGCTATTTCACCGAGTTTCGGGTCCGAAGCCACGCCTCTACCAACCTTATCGAAGAAAAACTCTGTCGCCTCTTCTTCCGATAGAAATCCCATATCGATTATATGGTCGCATCTCATCTTGCTACAAACGCCGCGAGACCGAGTCGTGATTACTAACTTGCACCCATTTTCGGGGGTCGGGTTGGGGACTCCGACTTTTTCGAGAGAGTAATCATCCCAAAGATCGTCGATGATGAGCACGAAACTCTTTTTCTTCAACTCCCTTGACAAGATATTGACCCTAATTTCTTCATTGTCTTCGTCTCTAAGAACGTTCGACCCCAATTCCAATTCGCGTCCGATATTCTCTTGTAAACCTCTGACGCCAATATTTTTCGACGCTGTGACCCAGATGACCTTGTCGAAGTTGCTTCCGATCTCGTCCCCGGGTTTCAATAGGCCGTTATGGACATGTTCGAGCATGGTCGACTTCCCAGTTCCGCCCATGCCCTGGACTCCGATCCTCGCGACTTGCTTGTCAGCCAAGCAACGCAAAATCTCGCGCTTTGTTTTGTCGCTCGTACTTTCGCCTCCAATCACAGCCGTGGTCGGTTTCTCTCTCCCGCGCCTCTTGATCTTCGTGCCACCTTCTTCGCCTCCGCTCATACTTCCGCTTCCGATCATTGCTGCTAAACCTCTTCATATTTTTAAGTGTAATCATAGTCTTACGCATCTAAATTAAACAATATATGGCGTAGATGAAAGATATTGGGTATATCATTTTGATAATCAGGCAAGGTACGTAGATCTACTTCTAAATCTTCTGTTTCAAATAATCCTCTTATCAGATGATCAAGGATATCTAGAGATTTGATGTCTAAGTAAAGTCAACGATTATGAATAATGAAGAGCAAACAATAGATGGTAGTAATAATGATGATGATAAATTAAAGATATTGATAATCAGACAATCTTCTATTTCTACGACATCCTACTAAGACAAATTAGGTCATATTTAGAAGAGATTTGATGTCTAAATAAAGTCAACGATCATGAATATGGAAGAACTCAAATGTGAGAGTAACTTACGGCACAGATAAAAGTCAATTTTTGGAAGAACCCGAGAAAGTTATGATATAGAATGATTGTGTTCATATTAAACTACTGCAAGTTGTTCCTGAGCTACAATAATACCATTAAATTCAACGTAACAAAATAAATATAAATATAGCTTAAGTAAACAACACCTCATGTACTATGTTGTGATGGGAACAATTAATCATTTTTTTTTTCTTTTTTACTCAGGAAGAGGAAATAAATATTTATTTCTCAATATCAAAGGGCAAGAATCTTATTACAGCTGTGCGTAATTAAATATTGCTTAGTCTATTCGCATAATTAAATATTGCTTAGAATACAACTTTTCTCGATTTTTGAATATCAACATTAAACCTTTTACTTGCTTCAACAAATATTTGGAAATTAATTTGTGATATTTGGAGCCATTAACCCTTGACTTTGTGATAGATGGTAGTAATAATGATGATGATAAATTAAAGATATTGATAATCAGGCAATTTTCTATTTCTACGATATCCTACTAAGACAAATTAGGTCATATTTAGAAGAGATTTAATGTCTAAATAAAGTCAATGATCATCAATATGGAAGAACTCAAATGTGAGAGTAACTTACGGCACAGATAAAAGTCAAGTGAGAGCTGGTTCCGAAATACTTTGAATCTCCTGTTTTGGAAGAACCCAAGAAAGTTATTATATAGATCATGCATAAATGTATTTCTTGACCAAATCGTAAATTATTGTTTGCATATTAAATTAGTGCAAGCTGTACCTGATTTACAATTATACTATTAAAGTCTAACGTAACAATACTATTAAAGATCATTATTTTCCCCTAGAAACACCAATGGATTAGAGTTTATTGAAAATAATCATTATGTAAATAAACAATTATGTTCACACTAAACGTTATTTTGAAATTAATTTCTTGGTTTAGGAGATGCATTTATAATGAACAGACCAGAAAACCATCGGATATCATCGGATTTCATCGGATATCATCAAAATTTATAACTATCGAAAACCATCGGATACTATCGGATTCTATCAGAAAGTTCCCTTTATGCGTAACTGCGGTTTCAAAAGAAGTTCCAGTGCCGATTCAACGAAGAGATAACGGGAAAAGAAAAGAGAAGTATGTCAGGATTGAAGATTCATCTCATCCGTTTGTTGACACCGAAGACGCCTTTGAAGAAGAAGTGTATCAAAATGAAGTTCGTGAGCAATATAGTAAAGTAGGTGATGATGAGAGCCCTAGTGAAGGAGATGACAATCCCGAGTACGCGGACCCTTTTGATGATTATGATGAGTTCGCGAACAGTGAAGAATACGAAGAACATGTGAGAGAATTATCTCAACCGCCAGTAGATTTTGATGCGACATCATATGAAGATCCCCCCTTCGTAGAGTCTTGGCATGAAACATACTTTTGGCAAGCTCTGAAATTCACGGGAGAGGACGTTGTGAAAGAAGAACAAACTCAGTTTCCAACTTCATCGACAGGTAAAAATCTTTTCCACTTATATTATTTTACTTCCTAAACGTCTTTAAACTTTTAACTTTGAGAGTACATATGATGTAATAGGTAGCTCCGAAGAAATATATCTCAGGAAGGCGTTTGAGAACAAGCAAACGTTGAAGCGGGATGTACACTTGTACGCACTGAAAAACAATTTTGAATTGAGGGTGAAATCATCGTCTACGAAGAGCTGGTACGTCATTTGCAAGAACGATATGTGCACATGGAAGTTGAGGGGTGTTTTGCAGTGGTCGGACATGTGGGAGATTACAGCTTATGAGAGTAAACACAGTTGCTCGCGAGTAGTTCGACCAGACGGGCATAAGGGAGCTACCCCGTGGGTCATTGGTCACGTCTTCAAAGACAAGTACGGTATTAGCTCGATGGCTGATTATTCAGCTCATAACGTTAGGGAAGAAGTGAAGACAAGATGGGGCGTTGACATATCGTACTTGAAGGCTTGGCGATCTAGGGAGAAAGCACATGGATACGTGAGGGGTACTCCTGAACAATCTTATCAGAAGGTACCGTCTTGGTTGTACATGCTAAAGGAGAAGAATCCCGGGACTTTGACTGACTTAGTGGTCGAAGGTGACAAGTTCAAGTACGCTTTCTTTTGTCTTGGAGCTTGTAGGAGGGGGTTCGCATCATGTCGGCCGATACTTTCATTAGACGGCGCATTCTTGAAGACAAAATTTGGTGGACAATTACTATGCGCTATTGAGGTGGACGCGAATTCGCAATTATATCCTCTTGCATTTGGCGTTGTAGACAGTGAGTGTCATCCTTCGTGGATATGGTTTATGAGGAACCTGAGAGAAGCCATCGGTGGAGACGTACCTGATTTGGCGTTCGTATTTGATGGACACGTAAGCATCATTCACGCCGTTGAAGTAGTGTTCCCCGGAATCCCTCATGGAACGTGCTATCATCATTTACAATTGAATGTGCAACACAAGTTCAAGACCGATCATTGTCGAAGTGAGTTGTACGAGGCTGCTTACGCCTTTAATAAGACGTCATTTTTAGCGAATTTCAGTCAATTGCGAAGAGAAGACATCGAGATGGCGAAGTATCTTGAAGAGGTTGGGTTTGATCGATGGGCGAGACCATATTTTCCCGGAAAACGGTACGCAAACTCTACTTTATTGAATGGGTTGAAATTTCATATTAGTTTAATTATTTGTTGTGTTTCTCTTCTCTTTACTATAGGTACGTCTTGATGACGAGCAATAATGCCGAAAGCTTCAACAATAATGTGCAAGGTCGTATCCGATTACAACCTTACTTGAGTTCATTCGATTCACTTTACAGTGTTGGTTTTTTGATCGAGAGAATACTGCTAACAAGTAGAGGACAAGATTGACTCCAAAATTCCATGGAGATTTTTCTCAACTGAACGAGAAAGCGCAATACGTAAATGTGTATGGTCTAGGTACGTACAAAGCATAAAATTATGTTGTATATTATGCGCAAAATAATTCAAATGTTGACTATTTCGACTAGGTATGTACGAGTGTCACGTCAAAGACTCAAGGGGTGAGTTTGATGTGAACTTGATTGAGAAGACATGCTCATGCGGACTACCACAACAACTAGCCATCCCGTGTGAGCATGCAATTGCAGCTGCTCAGTATCACGGTGTTGATGTTTATTCGTTATGCAGTGACTTCTACATGAATGAGACATGGATCGAGATGTATAAAGAAGCCATTTATCCCGTCGGCTGCGAGGAACAATGGAACGTACCGGAAGAGATAAAAAATATAAGAGTCGGTGTACCGGTCGAAAAGAAACAAGCAGGTCGCCCGAAGAAAAGTAAGCAAGGTAGGCGAAGAGTAAACCGATACCCATCTCAAGGTGAAAAGGTTGTTGTTCACCGAAAATGTGGAAAATGTGGCGGTCGTAGTCATAACAGGGCGACGTGCACGTGGAGGGATTAAATGAGTTGAGACATTCTTTGTACTTGGTGATTTGTATGAGATTTTTCAAGAATATGTAGTATTATTTTTATGAATTTTTATGTTTTCAAGAACATGTTGTTTTAGAGTTGTTTTATTTGTAAGAGATTTTATGCTTTCAACAACATGTATTATTATGTTTTCTAGTACGAAATTTTAGAAAACACAAAAATAAACGAGATTCAAAGAGATTCTCATTTCATATTTCATAAACATAAACGAGATTCAAGGTTAACGTCCTGAAAAAATAAACATATAAAATAACAAGATATCATGCTCAAACATTGACGTCCTGAAAAAATAAATCCGTCGCCCATTTTTGCCTAAAAATATGCATGTTCCCACTTGTCAAAACCTTGAAATTCCAATCGACAAGAATGTGCTCAATGTACTTGATAGCGAACATCCCGCAATCGCCACTGAAAATTAGGAAAAGATTGAAGTTAGTGTGTCAAAGTTAGGAAAATAAATAAAATAGTTAAATATTATACCATCGGAAAGTATCAGTTCTTCAAAAATTAAAAACCTATCGGATTTCATCTGATTTCATCCTATACTATCGGATTTTAAAAATAATTACATTTTGTAAAACGTAACAGAAAGCATCGGATACCATCGCATTTTATCGAATTTTTCAAAAAACAACAGTTCAAGAATGTATGCATTTCATCTGATTTCATCCGATTTCATCGGAAATCATCGGAATCTGAAAAAAAAAACCTAAATCCGATTTCATTCGAAAACTAACAATCATTCCCTAAATCAAACCTATCTACCACAACAATTTCACCCTAAATCTAACAGAACCAAGCTTTCTACAAATTTAAACCCTAATTCGTATCTTTTTCTTCATCGGAATCGAAGAGGCGTCGGAGGCCAATGTCGCCAAGGTCGTCGGTGAAGTGTATCGGAGGCGAGCCTGAGGCTGAGCTATCGTCTGGCGAAGGTCGGAGGCGAGTGGAGGGCGGAAATCGGGGAAGACAACTATGAGAAGAAATCGGGGAAGAGAGGAGAAGAAGAAATCAGGGAAGAGATGAGAAGAAGAAGAGATCAGGGAAGAGAGGAGAAGAAGGGTATCGGGTGAGAGATGTATCGGATTCCATCGGGGAGAGAGGTAAGAGAGAAGAGCTGTGAAGGGTATTTTTGTACCATTAATACCTTAAAGTCTAATATTAGATAGAGAGTTTCATAAGTCCAATTTTGATATTTCATAGCATTTTAAGCCCAATTAGTGAAATTTCTCTTTATAATTCTAGTGCTGCAGAAGACAAGATCCATGGTTAATGGATGAGTACAAAGTACTATATATAAACGATAGAACATTGAAGAATATATATGTATGACATTTACTTTGAAGGAAGACAACAAATAAATTGAAAGATAGTCGTATTTTATTGCCACTTGATGGTTTAGGATCAGAAACTCTAATTATTTTTTGTAAGAATTGTTTTTATTTATGTCACAACAAGCGTAGCGTTGCAATTGTTACATAGTCAGTTTTTATATTTTTTTTAGAAAAATAGTCAGTTTTTACATTAATTATATGTATGGTTTACATGGATATTTTATCTAACATACATTTACAATCGTATCATTTTTAATCATTTTTAATGAATCTAACCAATATTAATGTAAATTATCCGTCACCCATGATTTCTGGAATTTTAAAATTGAATGTATTTCATGTCCAGTTTTTTAAAATACAAAAGTCAACTGATATATTTACATATAAATTTACTGTCAAATGGTTTTTGGTAATATTTTTATATTTTAAATAATTATCATTAATTTAGCAGTTATTTCTTTAGTTTCATAAAATATGTAAATAGTCATTAACGAGTATATCACTCCAAATTCAGCAATTATTTAAATTTTAATCACTATAAATAACATTGACTAAAATGCTTAACTTTTGAAAAAAATTCAAGATTTGTAATAATTATGCTCACAATGTAATGCGTCATAAATAGCTGGCATTATTAGACCACGAACCATAATCTAAATCATTATATTCGTCGTACCAATAATTCACGAACTTAACAAACATATGCACTTGGTAGCTAAGATAGCCTACAAATAATACCACATCACTTTCAGTATGGCTGACCTTTTCTCCGACGTTACTGAAAAGGCAACGGACAAATGATTCCAAAGGATTGCGATCAGCTGAAGGAATTATTAGTGAAGAACTCGGGAAAGTATGGGCTAATAATGGTCATGCTAATAATCGAGTAGTACTATAGTTATTTACTGCTCTCAACTAATTTAGATAAATATACATCGATGAAAATCTGAAATTGATAAAGTTCCAAACAAACTATAAACTGCTGTTTAGTTAATTATAACAAATTAACTACTCGATTTTATCAACAATAACAACGACTCAATTTCGTCCAAATAATTTATGCCCTTTGAAATTTAATTTTGTGACGTTAAATGGTTGTTCCACTATGCATGGTTTTAGTAAAATTTAGGAATCAATTTTTATAACTGAAAAGAATTAATGAACACACGAAAATGGTAACTTAGTATGGCAAATAGTGCCTATGTTTTGGGGCTGAAATAATTCAATAACAGTTAAAAGGTCCATGAATATTAAGTTTGAGAAACATTTATTGCCAAACACCTTCGCCTCTGATACTCCAAGATTATGATGAACCTAAGTTGCACTTATATTTTAGTACGACGGTTAAAAAGATCAAAGCTTGCAGTATAATCGGGAACTTCACTGCAGGGAGAGGTGTATAGGCAAGAATGGATCTTATTGTGAAAATAATTGAGCCCGTTGTGGGATGTGTATCGAGCAACGTAGCCAAGCGATGGAAACACCACAGGGACATAAAAAAGAACATGGGCTCTCTGGAAGAGGCCTCGGAGAGACTCAGCTGTAGAAGATCTGATGTACATTCCAGGCTCAAGAAGGATGTCGTCCCCGGAGAGACCGAGGAGGCGATGGAACTCAAATTGTGGCTGAAAAGTGTGGGAGATATGACTTGCAAAGTAGAAGAGATCGTAAAGGAGGCGCGGGGGGTCAAGTTCTTATCGCGGGCAGGGATGGGGAGACGAGTCGAGGAACTGATACCGGACATTGAAAAGCTGCACAAAGAAGGCGATGCGTTCCGAGAAGGAAGTCTGGTGAGGGCCGTAGAGCGGCGTGGGAACGAGAAGCCGACGAAGACGGGGCTATTTGGAGGTGGCACTCCGGCGGAGAAGGCAAAATTAGAGATCTTGCGTTTCTTGGGGGACAAGAAAGCAAGCAGGATCGGACTGTATGGGATGGGCGGCTCCGGAAAGACAACCGTGCTCAAAAATCTGCATAACGACCTTCTGAAGGAGACCGAAGGCAAGCTCGAGAAGGTGATCTGGATCACCGCGGGAAAGGCACCCGGCGGCGTAAGAGGGCTACAAGACAAGATTGCGCGCGATATCGATTTGGAATTGCAGGAGAAAGATGACGAAGAAAGAAGGGCTTCGGAGTTGCTAAGACGGTTGAAACACAAGAGGCTCTCCGTGCTCATCATCAACGATCTGTGGGAGGATTATCCTCTCGAGAAGGTCGGAGTCCCCGACTCGGCTGCGCGGCGTTTGCAACAGGATGGAATGCGACGAGATCATAGAGATGGTACTTCTGTCGGAGCAGGAAGCGGCGGATCTGTTCTTGGATACGGTCGGAAGAAGCGTGTCCACGGATCCGCTGCTCTGCGAAGCGGCAAGGCAATTCGCTAGAGAGTGCGGGGGTCTTCCTCTCGCTGTCGTCACTGTGGCTGGAAGCATGCGAGGCATAACAGACGTAAAGGAGTGGGAAGTTGCGCACTCGAAGCTCATGAACGCCACGCATTCCGCGTCGGATACGATCACCGAGATTTTGAAGTTCAGCTACGAGCGGTTGAAAGACGAACACAAAGAGTGCCTTCTGCATTGCGCGTTGTACCCTGAAGACCATCTCATCGACCGAGGTTGTTTGATACACCAGCTGGCAGGCCACGGCAAGGCGTATCGGTTCGCAGAAAGGACCGACAATTGCCACGTAATGTTGAACGAGCTCGTGCGCAATTGCTTGTTGATCGATGCGGTCAACGACAAGCACGAGAAATGCGTGAAGCTCCATGACTCGGTGAGAGACATGGCGATTCAGATCATGCGCGAGACTCCTTCCCGCTTCTTGGTGGAGGACGCAGCGTCGTTGGAAGGAGAAAAATGGGACGAGAAACTCGAGAAAGTTTCGCTGACGGGAGAGAGCAAAACCGTCCTTCTCGGCGAGCCGCAGGAGTGTCCGACACTATCGACTTTGTTATTCTTTGATACAAATAAGCTGACGACCATCTCCGAGGATTTCTTCACGCAAATGAAGGCACTGCGCGTCCTCGATATCTCCAACACCCGTCTCGCAGCCCTTCCCGGTTCTGTCTGCGGTCTGGAAAATCTCGCCGTGCTGCTCCTCAGAAATTGCCGCTGGTTGGAGAGCGTCCCAGATATGTCAAGGTTGAGGAACTTGATAAGGCTGGACTTGAACGGGTCGAACATCTCCGATTATCCCGAAGGTCTAGAAAAGTTAGAGAGACTAAGGCACCTGGACTTAGGTGGCATATGGACTTGGAACTACCCGAAAGGGCTTCTCTTGGGGCTCCCCAACCTGATCTACCTTTCGATCATCTTCATTCACAGAGCGGGAATAGAGACCGCCTCGGAGCTGGCAAGCCTGCAGAATCTGGAGACTCTGAGAGTGGCGTTCCAGGATAACAGGCTCTCCAACGCCTATCTCCGGATCGCGACGCCCCCGCTCGATTTCACATATGGGGTGGGCAGTCTGGATTCGGATGCGAAAACCCCGAAGACCGCGTTCCTGTACAAAGCGATGCGCGACGACTTGGTCCTGCTGCCCGATCATGTCGAGACCATCTGGGTGTTGGGATGCGAAAGAAAGAGTCTGTGCCGTTTAGCGTCCTTCGAGAACTTGGAGAGGTTGAAGAGACTCGTAATAGCCCAGTGTGTCTACGTGGAGTACATCGTGCAGCCTTCTCCAACCATGTCTCCGCTGCTTCGCTTCGTCACGGACTTGGACCTTCGCTGGCTGCATAGCTTGCGCGCCCGCGAGTGACGGGACGCCTTCTTCAACCCTGCCGCTCGGGGCCTTCTCCTCTCTCAGGAGCCTCAGGGTCTACGGATGCCCGAACCTGAGCACGGTGCTTGCGGTGGGCAAACAGGCCTCCTTTCCGGCCCTCGAAAAGGTCCACATCGAGCTCTGCCATCAGCTCGAGGATATGATATCGTACGAGAGCCGGGATGCGCCGCTGGTGAACCCTCAAGCTTCTCTGCCTGCCCAAGTTGAAGACCGCTCTCTTCTCCGCGGAGTCTTTGTCGTCTGCTTGCATCCACTAAATTTTCGCTCTTCCATTTCCATGCCACAGATACAAACACTACTATCAATTGTTATTGTTGTTTGTTTTCTTTTTTGCTCAGGAGGAACAATCAATGAAATGATATCATTGTACTCTCACCAATAAAGTTTCTTTGTACTCTCTCTAAAACTCAACGGTTCAAAATGAAACAATATCATCACTGACTAGTCAACATGGTACTGCTTATAAATTATATTTATCTGTTAAAAAAGAGCTACTTCTTGCCTTGTGCTCCAAGAAAGCACCCGATAGTCATTACCACGTGTCCAGTCCCGATGTTGCACGTGGGAGAGTGTGTGGCGAAAGAGCTCTCGGAGGCGGGGATGAGGCCTCTCGAGTTCGGAGGGATTTTTGCTCTTCGTCAAGATTTGGTTCGTCTCGTATATTTATCCAAGCTTGAGAAATAGGTGACTGATCAGATCCTTGTTCTTCTTTTAGTATATACAAAAAATTGGATCTTTACCCAACATAAATATAAAAAAATTAGAAATAATCAACGCTATGTTGTAAATATACAATGTGTTCATGCGGCAGCTTTTTACAAAAAATAATGGATCAATTTAGCCTTTTCAATTTAGTAATTTTAATATCAAATATTTGGCTTTATAGCCTTATAAAACGTTTCCATTTTGTATATGCCCTACGTTCGTTAATAGATTGAAAATAACCAGACAGTTTCATTTACATAATGTAAATAGTCCAAAATATCTTTAATTTTTCGATTTTTGTTGAAATTTTGATATTAAATTTGGGTTTCGAAATTGGATTTCAAAATTCAAATTTGATTAATACGTGTTGACCCAAATTCCCGAGATTTTGGATTAATTACTCAAGATTTCGAGAGCTATGGGGTTGTTTGATGATGATGATTTACCGCTTCAAGATTTTGGTACGTGTTCGTAATTAGTATGGTTTACGTCTTATTAACACTGTAATGTTATTTTGCTTGTTTCGTCCGAATAAGTTTACATCGTGTTTACGTCTTATTAACACTGTAATGATATTTTCTTTTTTCATCAGAATCGGTTTACTTCATGTTTATGTCGTATTAACACTGTAATGTTATTTGCTTGTTTCGTCAGGAACGGTTTACATCATTTTTACGTCTTATTAACACTGTAATGTTATTTATTTGTTGCATAGAACGTTTTGTTATTTATTTGTTGCATATATATTTTTATTTCTTTTTCGGAAATTATAATCTAATACTGAAAAATATTTTTTGATGGAAATTATAATTACTTCATGCGGTTAATGCCCTTAATTTTCGGAATATTAATTGATTTTATATTTATTACTTGTTACATTTGGCGGGAAGTGTTTTTGGGGGTATTTTTGGTTCTAAAATTTTGTAAACGAATTCCCCTGGGTATTTTCAACTTATTAACGAAACATTGGGTAAAATCAAATTAGCTATAGTTTAGATGACTATATATCAAAATTACCCTTTCAATATTTATCGTAAACTATATTTAAATTTTATTTTAATTTCAGGCACTAAAATGAGCGGGAACGAAATTTGAGTTAATTTAGTCCAAATAATTTTGTTAAATGATTGGCCAAAATATTTACTACACGTTTACAAAATGTTGGTTATTATCAAAATACTACTACTTTATATGAGTAGTCATTATAATTACCCATTTAGTATATAGATTATGATGGTATAAAACATTGGTTTCGGGGTTCGAGGTTGTACCGACGGACAAAGCGACGATCGAACACATAGTGATTCCTTCGATGGAATCTTTGAGGAACGGAGACGTGAAAGGCGCTCAGAATCTTGTGAAGATAGCCGTTCAGATTCTTCTGATGAGAGGTGTAATTGTGAATGTTGGTTATTAACACTCATCAGTGAATGAAGAGAAAAGATGTATTATAAAATAGTAATTGTGTAGTATAGTCTATATAGGTTTCGTATGCAATTATTTCCTCCAACCGCCTGCAACGAGGACTCTTTGTCGATAACAAACACTGTCTTCAACACATGACACTCTGAAATATTCAAGTCCTTGAGAGCAGAGAATGCCGAGAGTGGCAGCGGCGCCGTTCCATCTCCCTCGTACAGAGCGACCTTTTACAGTAATTCCGGGCATCTTCTTATAAAACCGTCGGATAAAGAATTGGCGACAAACTCGGCGCTCTTCAGTTTCGGCAAATCAAACAAGTTAAGACTTTTGAGAGCGGGAAGTTCCATTTTCATTGCATCCTCGTCTTCGTATGCAATTATTTCCTCCAACTCCTCGCAATCCATGATCTTGAGATCTTCGAGATGCGGAAACGAGGCCTCGTTGTTGACAACGAACACTGTCTTCAACGCATGACACCCTGAAATAGTCAAGGACTTGAGAGCATAGAATGCCCCGAGTGGCAGCGCCGCTCCGTCTCCCTCGTGGCAGATCAATGCACGGAGATTATTCAAACCGGAAAGTTCCAATTTCGTGATGTTTGAAAGCAGAGGAATAACGTCCAGGGAATGATATAACATGTACTCCATCTCACCCTCTCTAAGTTCGAGCCTCTGCAAGTTTCTCATGTCTTTGACGAATATGAGACGGCACAGACTCGTGTCGCATTTCATCAAGCGGAGTACCTCGACGTTATTTGGAATCGCGATCTGAAGGCTGTCGTCGTCATCCATAGCACACAGATGGGCCATGAGGTTCAACATCCATAACAAATCGCAGTTCAACGAAACGGATTTCAGGCCAGGCATTCCATAGCACACAGATCCGATGCCGAACCTGAAATCACTCACAGGCCTCGCCAACTTGAAGTAGGAGCGAAACAAGTTGAACTTCCAAAATTCCACTTTGAGAGTCTCGAGCTTATTTAGAGTCGCCAACTCTTCTGCGCTCTCTACTCCCGCGCTTTCCGGCAATACAATCGAGAGGTATCGGAGTTCGGTGAGCTTGGAGAGAAAGCCTTTAGGGTAAGTTTGAGCCCTGATGTCACCCAAGTCAAGGTAAGCCAACTTTACCAGCTTATCTATACCTTCAGGAAAGTATTCCATCTTCACGCCTTGCAAGTCTAGCCTCGTCAAATTCTTCAATTCCGATAGATCCGGCACGCTCTTCAACTTATAGCAATCTTTGAGCGACAAAACAGAAATATTTTCCAAATCAACGATGGAACGAGGCAGGCTTTGGATCTTTGTGTCAGATAGATCGATGACACACAACCCCTTCATTCGTGCAAAGAAATCATCCGGAATATTTTTCAATCCAGCCACATTGAGAAACAAAGTCGATAGTCTTGGACACTCTCGAGGCTCGTCGAGTGAGAGTGTTTCGGTCTTCCCCCTCAACGAAACTTTCTCGAGATTCTCGTCCCATTTTTCTCCTTCCAGCGACGCAAAGTCCTCCACCAAGAAGCGGGAAGGAGTCTCGCGCATGATCTGAATTGCCATGTCTCTCACCGAGTCGTGGAGCTTCACGCATTTCTCCTGGTTTTTGTTGACCGCGTCAATCAACAAGCAATCCCGAACGAGGCCGTTCAACATTACGTGACATTTATCAAACATACTTGCTCTCCCTTTCTCGACACTTCCTAGGGCGATCAATTGGTCTCGCAATAAATCTCTTGGGATCAAATGATCTTCGCTGTACAACGCACAATGTAGAATACACGCCTTGTGTTCATATTTCAGCCGATCATAGCTGAACCTCAAAATACTCGTAATTTCAATTGACATAGAAGATGTGGCGTGTTTGAGCTCTGTCAGAGCAACCTCCCACTCTATCGACTCACTCTTGTCTCTCAAGCTTCCAGCGATAGTGACGATCGCTAGAGGAAGGCCAGCACATTCTATAGCCACTCGCCTCGCGATTTCATTGAGCTTCGGGTCTGAAGCCACGCTTTTTCCGACGTTATCGAAGAACAACTCAGTTGCCTCTTCTTCGGATAGAAATCCCATTTTGATTATCTCGTCACATCTCATCTTGCTACAAACATCGCGAGACCGAGTCGTGAGAACTAACTTGCACCCGTTTTCAGGGGTCGGGTTGGGGACTCCGAGCTTTTCGAGAGGGTAATCTTCCCAAAGATCGTCGATGATGAGTAGGAAGCTCTTGTTCTTGAGCACACTTAATAAGACTATGGCCCTAGTTTCTTCCTCGTCCTTGTCTCTAAGAGCACCCAACTCGAATTGGCACCCGATTTTATCCTGTAAACCTCTGATGCCAGTCGCTTTCGACGCTGTGACCCAGATGATCTTGTCAAAGTTGCTTCCGATCTCGTCCCCGGTTTTCAATAGCTCGTTGTGGATATGTTCGAGCAAGGTCGTCTTCCCACTCCCTCCCATGCCATGAATTCCAATCCTCGTGACTTGCGTGTCAGCCAAGCAACACAAAATCTCGCTCTTTGTTTTGTCGCTCGTACTTTCGCCTCCGATCACCGCTGTCGTCGGTATCTCTCTCCCTCGTCGCTCGATCTTCATGACAAGACTGACTTCTCGTAGCTTGCCACCTTCTTCGTAAAGTCTCTCGATTCTTGGAATCATTTCTCGAATCCTTCGGCTGAGCCTCGCACGGGAAACAAATTTGACCCGAGCCACATCAATTCCAGTTTGTTCCGCTTCGCAAATGATGTTATTATTAAGAAATTCCAGACGAAAATTCGATGCGAATCCTTAAGTGTTTTTGATAGTTTTCGCAGTGTTGGTTGTTTTTGTCGCAGATTTTGCTAGGAGATCGAGTTTGGAACACATGAGCAAAATTGGAGCGAAAAAGGTGAAAAATCAGCTTTAAGGAGATTTCAGCATTGGACACCCGATTGCCCATCGCGGTGCGATCATGTTCATCGCGTCGCGATGATTGTTGGTCGCGTCGCGATGGAAGCGTCAGGAGAGAGAAATTTTCCCTTTCCTTTGCGTTTTTTGGGCGAGAAAAGGAAGGAAAAAAGGGGGATCAGGGTCACAAAAAGGGGACGGAGAGTCTGGGTGACACACAGCAGCCACAAGAAAAAAAAAATCCCTGTTTTGCTTATTTATCGGAGAGAGGAACGGAGTTCACGACGAGTCTGCAGCAACTTCAACCACGCTAGTTTTATTCTTCCCCTTTATTTACACTTAGTATTTGTATTTGTTTTCGATTGAGATCATGAATTCTTTTGTGTTTATGTTTTTCGTTATTTCCACCATCATCGTGAACTAATCCCATAGAGGGTAGTGGTGGATCTTCTTTTGAATTATGTTATGAACTGTTGTTGATCTAGAGTTTGATTCGTTTCAATGATGCGTTTTGATTGGCTTGCTATTAATGCTTACATGAAATTGATCACTTTGTGTATGATTCTTGAATTAATCGATTATTCTAGCGAGAATTGATAAATTGAGCATTAGGCTAACAAACCTTGAATTACTGCGATGACTAGAGATAGCCGTAGGCTTTAGGGATTCATTTTGTGTTCTTGAATGTATTGCAAGTTAGGATTTTAATCTTGAAACCGAGAGGTAAAAGTTGGTTCTGATTTAGGTTGTTGATATCACTCTAGCGAGGATTGACAATAAGTATACGTGAGCACGAATACGGCATTAACGAATAGTGAAGCAAAATCGAAGTCAATTAGGTTCGTAACGGAAGAATAAAGAAGTGAAACCTCGCCCTTGTCTCCCACATTCATCTTTAACTAGTTTTAATTAAATTGTTTAATATTTTAGAAGTTATTCTATTCACATCACATTCTTTATTGAATTAAATTGTAGTCGGCTTTGATTCGCGAATAATTATAAATCCTCGTGGGAACGAACTGAACTTGCTAACTATATTACTTGTTCGACGTATTCACTTGCGCACGCGATTTTCGCAACAAAGGCGCTCAGAATCTTGTGAAGATAGCCGTTCAGATTCTTCTGATGAGAGGTTCGAACACTGTCATCATCGATTCTACGAGCTTCGATGTCTCATCTCTCACGACGTCATAGCAAGGTCATCTAGTCCACGTGTGATGATGGAAAAATGACATAGTAATTGTCTTACTTTGATCACGGAATTAAGTAGATTCTAAGACTGTAAATGAAGAATTGCTCTATTTAAGCCAAACTTAACGTTGTAATTGTAAATTACCTAATTTCTTGCAAACGTTAGATTAATACTCATTCAGTCTTACGTGGAAACTTTTATGGAAATTGCCTTTACATTTATGCCTTTTTTTATTTTTTAATTAAATTTGTGTAGGTTACTAAATATCCGATATTAATGTAAATTAACCTTGATTTAAGAGATTCTCTTGACATTTTTTTAAGTTTTCATAATATAAATAATTTACTAATATATTTAATAATTAATGTTTGAAATAGTCAACTGAACGATTTTTGGTTGATTTCACTTTTATTTTAAATATATTTCATTTATGTTTCGGTTATTTATATTAATTAACGTTTAACTACAACTAATCTAAATTGAATTTTTTTATTTAAAGTCGCATATGAAATACTAGTTAATATATGTTAATTTTGTTTATAAACTCTTCTAGATAAAATACTAATTAATTTCTGTTAATTTTGTTTATAAACTCGTCCAGATGAATTATTAGTTTACTTATGTTAATTTTTTTTGAGAAAATGTTAATGTTGTGTATAAACTCGTCCATATGAAATATTTGTTAATTATTTTTAAACTCGTCTAAATGAAATACTAGTTAATTTTTGTTAATTTTTTTTTTCTAATAAAGCCTTAATTACACATGTACCTGGAAAGATTAGGGTTTGTAAAGTAAACCCAGAAAATCTGATATTCACAAGCGCGCGGGGACATTGGGGACTCTCATGGACATCTTCAAAAATTTGGTGAAGCCGAGCAACTACATGCGGGTTCGCCGCACATCAACGCGGTGGTCGCCACGACAAGCACATCAACGCGGTGGTCGCCACGGCGGGGGATCTTGTCCTCTCCGGCTCTGCCGCGAGACTGTGAAGGTGTAGGAAAGAGAGGGAAGCATCCACGGGAAGGGATTTAAGTAGAGAGAGAGAGAGAGAGAGAGAGAGAGAGAGAGAGAGAGAGAGAGAGAGAGAGAGAAATCTAGAGAGATATGCCCCGAGTGGCAACGGTGGCGTTTCATCTCCCTCGTGGTTGATCAATGCGCGAAGTTTCCACATTTCTAGAAGTTCCAATTCCTTGATGTTTGAAAGCAGAGGAAAAATGGCCGGGGAATGATACAACATGTACTCCATCTCACCCCATCCTTGAACAAAACCATACATCTCTTATACATCAGGCGAAGAGCATGCAAATAGGTGACACTTTATCTTCGCCCGGTTTTATCAATCGACTGTACAAATGACCTGATTTTTAGTACTCGAAATCTTGGCATGGAATGGATTCGATATTTTCAGTATATCGTTTACAAGTATAGTCAAAATAACATGTCCAAAATAATAAAGGCATGGAGAGAAATGTATAACAAGTAGAGTTAAAATAAGATGCCAAGACTGAAAAGCCACGGAGATCGAACATGGTGCTTTGCCGAATCTCGAAGAACTCAGGAGAGTAGTAATCACGAATATACAACTTATCTCTCTATTTTTGAAAATCAAGATTAAACCTTTTACTTGAAAAAATATTTGGAAATGAATCTGATATTTGGAACCATTATGAGAACTGACAATCTAGAGTGAAAACTTTCTGAGAGCAGAATATAATTTCAATATTCAAAATAAAAACATAATAAAACCAAAAATGAGAAATGGGATGTCAAACGATTTATGATGTTGTAGATGATTTCAAGAAATGATGTTTCTTCGTTTCACGCAGTGAAACATGGAACACATTGAGTTTCTCAATCAAGTATGGAAAAGATAGAGAAGCAATTCCTGATTCCAATAAGGTCACAGTTTATATTCATGTTGTTTATCAATCAATCAAGAGCAAGGAATGAATTTGATATTTCAGGTCTATCGTTTACAACTATAGAGTAAAAAGAACATGTCCAACTGGTCAACAATATAAGGTACCAGAGATGTGATCTCTTTGAAACAAACTTCATAATCTTAGAGCAAAATATAATTTCACAAAAGGAAAATAAAAAGAAACGTTGTAATCATGCAAAACAAATATGGGACAATCATGCTTTCAAGCGTGGGAAGAGATTACCTTTTCGAATTCCGGGCATCCACGTATCAAACCATGAGATAAAGAATTGGCGACAAACTTGGCGCTCTCCAGTTTTGGCAAATTGATTAAGGTAATACTTTTGAGAGCGGGAAGTTCCATCATCATCGTATCCTCGTCTTCGTATTTTATTATTTCCTCCAGCTGTGCGCAGCTATTGATAAAGACTTCTTCGAGATGCGGCAACGAGGCCTCATTGTCGACAACAAACACTGCCTTCAACGTGTCACACCTTAAAAGACTCAGCTTCTTGAGATTGGTAAATGCCCCGAGTGGAAGCAGTGCCGTTCCATTTCCCTCGTGGCCGATCAATGCGCGAAGTTTCCGCATATACTCAAGTTTCAATTCCTTGATATTTGAAAGCAGAGGTAAAACGGCCGGGGAATGATAAAACATGTACTCGACTGTACCCCCAAAAATTACGAGCGCCTGCAAGTTTTTCATATCTTCGACGAATATGAGACGACACACACTCGTATCGCAACGATGCACGCGGATATGCTCGACGTTATTGGGAATTGCAATCGGAATATCGCAAAGGTTGTCATCTTCATCCTCCAAGAGGGCGCCGAACAACCAAAAGGAGTTTGGGACTTCCTCATCTTCCGGCCAAAATCCCAGTTTGAACCTGAAATCACGCACATGCCTTGCCGACTTGAAGTAGGACTTAAACAAGTTGAATTTCCTAAAGGCCACTTTGAGAGTCTCGATTTTCTTTAGAGTCGTCAACTCTTCTGTGATCTCTACTCCGGCGCTTTCCGGCAATGCAATTGAGAGGTATCGAAGCTCGCTGAGCTTGGAGAGAAGGCCTTTGGGGTAAATTTGAGCCCTGATACCACCTAAGTCAAGGTAAACCAGTTTTACCAACTTCTCTATACCTTGAGGAAAGTATTGCATGTTTGCCTCGTGCATGTCTAGCCTTATCAAGTTCCTCAATTCCGATAGATCCGGCACGGTCCGCAACTCATAGCAGTTTCTGAGCAGCAGAACAGAAATATTTTCCAATTCAACGACGGAACGAGGTAGCCTTCGGATCCATGTGTTAGATAGATCAAGAATGCACAACCCTTTCATTCGTGCAAAGAAATCTTCCGAAATATCTATCCATCCGGTCACATTGAGACGCAAAGTCAATAGCCTTTGACACTCTTGAGGCTCGCTGAGCGGGAGAGTTTCGCCATTTCCCGTCAACGAAACCTTCTCTAGTTTCTCGTCCCACTTTTCTCCTTCCCACGATGCCAAATCCTCCACCAAGAAGCGGGAAGGACTATTGCGCATGATCTGAATCGCCATGTCTCTCACCGAGTCGTGGAGCTTCACACATTTCTCGTGGATGTCGTTGACCGCGTCGATCAACAAGCAATCCCGAACAAGGCTGTTTAACATAACATGACATTTATTATACACATTTTCTTTCCTTGTTCTCCCTTTTCCGACACTTTCCAGGGCGATCAATTGATCTATTAACAAATCTCTAGGGATCAAATGATCTTCGCTGTACAACGCACAATGTAGAAGACATGCCTTGTGTTCATCTTTCAGACGATCATAACTGAACCTCAAAATTGTTGCAATTTCACTCGACATAGAAGACGTGGCGTCTTTGAGCTCTGCCAGTGCAACCTCCCACTCAATCGGGTCACTCTTGTCTCTCATGCTTCCAGCGACAGTGACGATCGCCAGAGGAAGACATGCACATTCTATAGCCACTCGCCTCGCGATTTCACTGAGCTTCGGGTCCAAAGCCACGCTTTCTCCGACCTTATCGAAGAACAACTCTAACGCCTCTCGTTCCGATAGAAATCCCATTTTGATTATCTTGTCACATCTCATCTTGCTACAAACGTCGCGAGACCGAGTCGTGAGTACTAACTTGCATCCGTTATCGGGGGTTGGGTATGGGACTCCGACCTTTGCGAGATGGTAATCTTCCCAAAGATCGTCAATGATGAGAACGAAACTCTTGTTCTTGAGCTCCCTTAACAAGAATTTGGCCCTTACTTCTTCATCGTCCTTGTCTCTAAGAACGTCCGAGCGTAACTCGAGTTCGCGCCCAATTTTCTCTTGTAAACCTCTGATGCCCGTCGCTTTCGACGCCGTGACCCAGATGACCTTGTCGACATTGCATCCGATCTTGTCCCCGGGTTTCAACAGCTCGTTATGGACATGTTCGAGCACAGTCGTCTTTCCAAGCCCGCCCATCCCATGAATTCCAATCATCGTTACTTGCTTGTCAGCCAAGCAACCCAAGATCTCGCGCTTTGTTTTGTCGGTCGTACTTTCGCCTCCGATCACCGCCGTCGTCGGTTTCTCTCTGCCTCTCTGCTCAATCTTCCTGACCAGACTGCCTTCTCGGAGCTTGCCACCTTCTTCGTAAAGTCCCTCGACTCTTTCAATCATTTCTCGGATTGCTCGGCCGAGCCTCGCACGGGATAAGAACTTGACTAGTGCCACATCGTTTCCGATTCGTTCCGCTTCACAGATAATGATATTCACGCGTTCCAGCCAGAATTTGACTTCTTGTAGCTCCTCGGTTTCTTCGGGAACGACCTCGGTTTCGAGTCTTGTTTTGAGGTCAAGTTTTCGATGCTCGAGTTTGTGCGAGACTTCTTTCAGAGCGAGCAAGTTCTTTTTCAGGTCTCGGTGATCTCTCCAACGATTAGCTACATGAGGCGATACACATTCCACAGCTGGGACGAGTAAGGACACTAGAATCTCCATTACTGTTTATATTGTTGTCCCTGGACCAGTGAAAGTTCCAAATAAAAAGCTTAGATGATTTGATTCACTAAACACTTACAATACTGATAAAACCTCCTAGTGAAATTTCTTATTATATAGAGCTTAGATGGTTTCTTGAACAAGTTTGAAAAAAGTCATAAAAAATAAACAAAAATTAGTTGACCCACACATATTTAATATAAACAAAATAAATGAAATGTATAAAACATAAAATAAACTAAAATATGTCGACTTTGACACTAAACAAATATTTAACGTAAAATAGTTGAACTGAAATTGAAACAGCTGAATTGAAATTGAAATAAAATAAACCAAAATAAACAAAACCTGATACTGAACAAACTTAAATTAACCAAAATTAATGAAATACTTGGATTATTCTGATTGATTAATTTTACAATAATTACCAAATAAGAATAAGGCTCTTTAAAACTCTCACGAATCTATGTTAAAATCTGATTATGAATCTGTGTTACTCCTGGATTAACTGTGTTAAATGCATAGAATTAAGACTGGAAATGTTGGAATCATATAATTAACTAAAATTAATCGTAGCTTACCGAAATGACTCGCCGAAGAATATGAACAAATAATCATGAAAAGCTTGATATACTAAATTAGCCTAAATTAATAGTGCTTTACTAGGTTGGAGCACCGTAGAAGACTATGAACCATACATAATTTTGATAGAGAAAAAAAGTGTTTAAATCAAATTTTGGAGAAGAGAGGATATACCGCTCAAATTTTTAATGAATAAAAATATATGCAATATAATTGAATGAAGAATAAAACTGATTAAACTGTAGAATTTATTGGCATCAAATCTGAAATATAACATAACTGACACACTCTACAAAAGGTAAAAATTAACCGAAATTAACTTGTCAATCCGTCTAAAGTATTTCAATTCTCAAAATCGAATTTATGTATCCAAAACTGAAATTTCAAATTGATATTTAGACAAATTTGATAGACAATTTAAACGTGAATGACTATATATAAGTGAATGAAGAATAAAAACTGCCAAAAATATTGGTATCAATTAAGGAAATTTCGTACGCAAATAATTCCAAATCTAGAAAATAACGTAATCGTCTAAAGCCATGGAGTAAAAAAAAAACCAAAACTAGCTCCATAATCTTCTTAAGATCTATTTTACTCGAAGAATCCAAACTCAAGTTTAGAAATTGAAATTGAAATTTCAAAATTCAAAATTATACAAATTTGAGTGACAATTTAAACGTTAATTAGTATTTATATATGAAGTATATCAAAATTAACGAAATAACTTTCGGTTAATTAGTATTAATATTGAAATAAAAATAACCTTGATATTTCCGTAAATAACCGAGAATATAATATAATTTTAGAAATTATAACGTCCTGACTTAATTTCAAATCAGAATCCCAGATATTAGGTAAACTCCTTTCGGTTAATAAATTTTTGATTTCGGTTATAAATAATTAAAAATAAAAATAAATGAAAATGGTATAATTGTTAAATAATGTTTTATGGAATCGCCAAGGAAGCACGAATGACTATTTTTCGAAGAAAAGCATAAGAGTTTGACAATTTTCAATTGCAACGTTTAAACTGACTTAGTCTTCAATAATAACGATCATTATGATAATCAAGCAACCGTCTGTTTCAAACATATTATCAGATCATAGTTTTGATGTCTAAACAAAGTCAACGATCATGAATATTGAAGAGCAAAAGAGAGTAGCTTACCCCACAAATAAAAGTCAAGTGAGAGCTGAGATCTCCATTTTTGGAAGAAGTAAGGAAAGTAAGGAGATAGATCATGCACAAATGTATTTGTAGACCAAACCGTAAATGATTGTTTGCATCTTGAAGTGGTATTAAAGTCAACGTAGCAAAATAAATATAAATATATTAAAGGCAACAACACAGCATGGACTGTGTCGTGGGAACACATGGAGCAATTAATAACAAGTTTGGAGATTGATCTGTCTGAAAACAATAATATTTACAGGTTGGTGAAAACAATTATCATATGTTTTGTGACATGATGTTAAATTGCTGACTTATGTAGTTGTCCTTTCATCAACGCTTGTCACCAAAAGATCCCATCTTTAAACGTCTTTGACAATAAAGTATGTCACTAATTAGTCTTCTTCATAGATAAATCTTCTTCTAATCTTGCAAGAGTGTTATTTGCTTACTCAAGTTGTAGCATGGAATAGTCAATACTGTCTTCTCCACTTGCTCATACAGAAACGACACCCTAGAAAAAGAAAAAAGACATCCCTGAAAATAAATGATGTGTCGTTTCTATGATATAAAAAACGACAGATTTGCACTAAAGTGGCATGTCGTTTTGGTTTCTTAATTTTTATTACAGGATTAGTTTCTGTTAACAAGAGGATACAACTTTTCTCGATTTTCTAATATCAAGATTAAACCTTTTACTTCAAATAATATTTTGAATATTAATTTGTGATATTTGGAGCCATGAACCGTTGACTTACGTGTCGTTCTTTGTGCAAAGTAAGCTCACATCGCAATTTCCATTACAAGAAGAAAAATTATCAAAAAATGTTTCCAAAAGTAATAGACACTTGATAACACAGAAAAGAGCTTTGTAGAAAAATAACTTAATTAACCTGTAAGATATCTTTGTCACTAATGGAAGTTGCAAAATTATTATTCTTCCACTCTTGTAAGAGATTTATTTGATTATTATTGTTTAATATTTTTCAAATAAAATGATCAAAAGGAAACTAAAAAAATTCCTTACAAAATCATAATTACAACAAGAGATGTGTGTTATTGAAAAAATAGAATTAAAGAGGATCTGATTACCATTAATAGTTCATTTTGTGGCAATAATTCAAATTGGTATATGTGTGAAAATATCGATGCCTTACTAAAGGAAAAATGAAAATTATGTTCTTAAACTACTTTATGCTCTCTTTTCTCTAGAATAAAAGAAGTTAATATAACAAATAATTATGACAATAAACAATTATATTCACACTAATCGAAGACGATCATATTGTAAACCTCCCAACAATTTCTTGTATCCACAAATCTGAATCAGGCGAGAACTTGCAAACATGTGACACTTTATATTCATCTTCTTTATCAATCAATCAACTCTACAAATGACATTTATTTTTAGTTGACAGACCATCAAGAGCAAAGAATAGATTCCATATTTCAGTATATCGTTTACAAGTAGAGTTAAATAACATGTCCAAAATAATAACCCGAATAGATGACATAAAATAAAAACAAACTTCGACGTCAACGATGTAAAGTACCAAAGATGTGATCTCCTTGAATCAAACTTCAACGTTCCAGTTACAATTTATTTAGAGTGAGAGCAAAATATAATTTCAATATATAATCAAACCAAAAGAATAAAAACATCCAATGATACAAAGAGCATATGCTCTCTTTTCCAATGACTCTCAAACGTCTGAATCTGAATCTAAATCTGAATCAACACGTATGAAAGGTAGAAGGGAAGAGTCAACCTTTTTCAGTTCCGGGCATCTACGTATCTCACCATGCAATAAAGAATTCGCGACCAACTCAGCGCTCTTCAGTTTGCGCAACTTGTTCAAGGTAATACTTTTCAGAGCGGGGAGTTCCATTATTGTCGCATCCTCGTTTTTGGATGCTATTATTTCCTCCAACTGTTCGCAATACTCGATAACGACCTCTTAGAGATGCGGAAACGAGGCCTCTTTGTCGAGAATGAACACTGTCTTCAACTCGTCACACCTTAAAATACTCAACTTCTTGAGAGCGGAAAATGCCTCGAGTGGCATCGGTGGCGTTCCATCTCCCTCGTGGCCGATCAATGATCGAAGATTCGACAAATTGTAAAGTGACAATTCCTTGATGTTCTAAAGCAGAGGAAAAGCGTCCCGGGAATGAAAAATCATGTACTCAATTTTACTCATTAAAATCGCGAGCTTCTGCAAGTTTTTCATATGATCAACGAATACGAGACGACAGAGACTCGTGTTGCATGAAGTCACGCTGAGTTGCTCGATGTTATTTGGAATCGCGATCGGAAGGCTGACGTCGTCATCCTTCAAGAAGTTGCAGGACAAATAAATTGAGTTCGGGACTTCTAGTACTTTCATCCCAGATCCCAGTATGAACCTGAAATCGTACACTGGCCTCGCCGACTTGAAATAAGAGTGAAACAAGTTGAACTTCCTAAATATCACTTTGAGAGTCTCGAGCTTATTTAGGGTCGTCAACTCTTCTGCGCTCTCTAGTCCCGCGCTTGCCGGCAATACAATCGAGAGGTATCGGAGTTCGCTAAGCTTTGAGACAACGCCTTTGGGGTAAAATTGAGTATAGACACCACCTAAGTCAAGGTAAACTAGTTTTACCAACTTCTCTAAACCTTGTGGAAAGCCATATACACTTGCGCTGTGCAAGTCTAGCCTGGTTAAGTTCTTCAATTCCGATAGATCCGGCACGCTCTTCAACTTATGGCAATCTCTGAGCAATAAAACAGATATATTTTCCAATTCAACAACGGATTGAGCCAGGCTTCGGATCTTCGTATTAGATAGATCAAGAACGCGCAAACCCTTCATTCGTGCAAAGAAATTTTCAGAAATATTTTCCAATTCAGTCAGTTTGAGACACAAAGTCGATAGTCTTGGACACTCTTGAGGCTCAGCGAGCGGGATGGTTTTGCTCTTTCCCGTCAATGAAACTTTCTCGAGTTTCTCGTCCCATTTTTCGCCTTCCCACAACACTACGTCCTCCACCAAGAATCGGGAAGGAGTCTCACGCATGATCTGAATCGCCATGTCTCTCACCAAGTCGTGGAGCTTCACGCATTTCTCGCCGATTTTGTTCACCGCGTCGATCAACAAGCAATCCCGAACGAGGCTGTTCAACATAACGTGACATTTATCGAACATACTTGCTCTCCCTTTCTCGACACTTCCGAGGGCGATCAACTGATCTCTCAATAAATCTCTTGGGATCAAATGATCTTCGCTGTACAACGCACAATGTAGAAGACACGCTTTGTGTTCATCTTTCAGCCGATCATAGCTGAACCTCAAAATCGTCGTAATTTCAATCGACGTAGAAGATGTGGCATCTCTGAGCTCTGACCATGCAAACTCCCACTCTATCGGGTCACTCTTGTCTCTCAAGCTTCCAGCGACAGTGACGATCGCCAGAGGAAGACCTGCACATTTTATAGCCATTTGCCTCGCGATTTTACCGAGTTTCGGGTCCGAAGCGACACTTTTTCCGATCTTATCGAAGAACAACTCCAATGCCTCTTCTTCCAATAGAAATCTCATTTCGATTATCTTGTCGCATGTCATCTTACTACAAACATCGCGCGACCGAGTCGTCAGCACTAACTTGCACCCGTTTTCAGGAGTGGGGACGGGGACTCCGATCAGTTCGAGAGGGTAATCTTCCCAAAGATCGTCGATGATGAGCACAAAACTCTTGTTTTTGAACTTTCTTAACAAGACTTTGGCCCTATCTTCTTCTTCGTCCTCATTTCTAAGAACTTCCGAGCCCAACTCGAATTCCCGCCCTATTTTCTCCTGTAAACCTCTGACGCCAGCCGCTTTCGATGCCGTGACCCAGATGACCTTGTCGAAGTTTCTTCCGATCTCGTCCCCAGGTTTCAACAGCTCATTATGGACATGCTCAAGCACAGTCGTCTTTCCAAGCCCGCCCATGCCATGGACTCCGATCCTCGTAGCTTTCTTGTCCACCAAGCAACTCAAAATCTCGTGCTTTGTTTTGTCGCTCGAACTTTCGCCTTCGATTACAGCCTTGGTCGGTTTCTCTCTCCCGCGCCGCTCGATCTTCCTGACTAGACTGCCTTCTCGGATCGCCACACCTTCTTCGTGAAGTCCCTCGACTCTTCCAATCATTTCTCCGATCGTTCGACCAAGCCTCGCGCGGGACAAGAACTTGACCCGAGCCACATCGTTCGCGATTCGTTCCGCTTCGCAAATGATGTTTTCCATGCTTTTTAGCCATAATTTGACTTCCTCTAGCTCCTCGGTTTCTTCGGGAATGACCTTGGTTTCTAGCCTTGTTTTGAGGTCCATTTTTTGATGCTTGAGTTTCTCCGAGGCTATTTGAGGTCTCGGTGATCTCTCCAACGATTGGCTACGTGAGGCGATACACATTCAACGGCAGGGACAAGCATTGCCACTAGAATCTCCATTACTGCCTATATTTGTTGTCCCTGCACCAGTGGAATCTCCTCTTAAAAAGCTTAGATGATTTAATTGACTAAACACTTGCAAAATTGATAAAACCTCCTAGTATAATCATATGAATTCATTTGATCTATTGTGTAGTTTATGCAGGAATTTGACATCCTAGTATTCTACATATATTCAAAGAAAATGAACTCTACTGCCTTGAGATGATTGTTGTTTTATGAAATTCTAACAAAGTTCAGTTAATTCATCTTAGTATAATCAGGCAATGTATATCAATCTTGTATTTCTGTTACAATACTGATAAAATCTCAGTATTCGAGTTTGTTGGACCGGTAAGTTGTTGGGGGAGATAACTCAGTGATATTCCTTCAATTTATCAACTTTTGATTATCACAGCAATTTTTAATAGTGTTTATTTATATTCTTTACCGACACTACAGGCTTGTGGATAGGATTAATAATTCTATTGGTCAAGACCCTAATTCGAAGTTCTTGATTGTGAAACTCGATATTTATCAATTCGGAAGTTTCAAGACAAACAGGTACTCGAAGTATGGAAACAAATGTTCGACGAAATGTCTGAGAGAGAGAAAAAGAGAGAGTTTCGTCGTATGCAAACGACACACTAGAAAAAGAAATGACATGTCGTTTTTTAATATAAAAACGATAGTCTTGAAAAATAAATGTGATGTCGTTTCTATAATGTAAAAACGACAACCTCCGAACTAAAAATGACATGTCGTTTTGTTTTTCTTTTTTTGACAGAGTACGTTTCTCGCTGTGAAGCTGCTCGTTCTTGCCGAGACTGAAAAGCCATGGAGGTGACACTTTATATTCACCCTGTGTACAATAACAATGTAAGGTACCAGAGATGTGATCTCTTTTTGAAACATACTTCAACATTTCAGTTACAATTCATTCAGAAGAGTGAAAAAGGTCTGAGAGCAAAATGTAATTTCAATACATAATCAAACCAAAAAAAAGAAAAAGAAACATCCAATGATACAAAGAACAGATGCTCTCAAACGTCTGAATCACACATAGAAGAAAGGTAGAAGAGAAGAGTCAATCTTTTTCAGTTCCAGACATCCAAGTATCAAACCATTGGATAAAGAATTGGCAACAAAATCGGCGCATTTTAGTTTTGGCAAATTGAGCAAGATAATACTTTTGAGAGCGGGAAGTTCTATTTTAGTCGTATCCTCGTCTTCGTATGAGATAATATCCTCCAACTGCTCGCACTTCTCGATAACGACCTCTTCGAGATTCGGCAACGAGGCCTCTTTGCCGAGAACGAACACTGTCTTCAACTCGTCACACATTGAAAGACTGAACTTCTTGAGAGCGGAAAATGCCCCGAGAGGCAGCGGAGAAGCCGTTCCATCTCCCTCGTGGCCCATCAGCGCGCGAAGTTTCGGCATAAAGCGAAGTTTCAATTCCTTGATGTTTGAAAGCAGAGGAAAAACAGCCGGGGAGTGATAAAACATGTACTCTGTCATACCCTCGAAAAAATTTAGCCTCTGCAGGTTTTTCATATCTTCGACGGATATGAGCCGACACACACTCGTGAAGCAGTAAGTCACACTGAGTAGCTCGACGGTATTTGGAATCGGGACGGGAAGATCACGAAGGCCATCGTCGCCATTTCCCAACAAAGCGCAGGACATTGAAACGGACTTCGGGACTTCCAGACCTTCCGACCAAAATCCCAGTTTGAACCTGAAATTGCGCACAGGCCTCGCCGACTTGAAGTAGCAGCGGAACAAGCTCAACTTCTTAAACTCCACTTTGAGAGTCTCGAGCTTATGTAGAGTTGCCAACTCTTCTGCAATCTCTAGTCCTGCACTTTCCGACAATGAAATCCAGAGGTATCGGAGTTCGGTGAGCTTAGAGAGAACGCCTTTGGGGTAAATTTCAGGCTCGATACCACCTAAGTCAAGGTAAACCAGTTTTGTCAACTTCTCTAAACCTCGAGGAAAGTATTCCATCTCCGCTTGGTGCAAATCTAGCCTTATCAAGTTCCTCAACTTCGATAGATCCGGCACGCTAGACAAGTCATAGCAATCTCTGAGCAACAAAACGGAAATATTTTCCAATTCAACAACGGAGCGAGGCAGGCTTTGTATCGCCGTGTCAGATAGATCGAGAATGCACAACCCCTTCATTCGTGCAAAGAAATTTTCTGAAATGTTTTTCAATCCGGTCAAATTGAGACACAAGGTCGATAGTATTGGACACTCTTGAGGCTCGCCGAGAAGGACGGTTTCGCTCTCTCCCGTAAACGAAACTTTCTCGAGTTTCTCGTCCCATTTTTCTCCATCCCACGATGTTAAATCTTCCACCAGAAATCGGGAAGGACTCTCGCGCATGATCTGTATCGCCATGTCTCTTACTGAGTCGTGGAGCTTCACACATTTCTCGTGGATGTCGTTGACCGTGTCGATCAACAAACAATCCCGAACGAGGTCGTTCAACATAATGTGCCATTTATTATGCATATTTTCTTTTCTTGATCTCCCTTTCTCGACACTTCCCAGGACAATCAGCTGGTCTGTCAATAAATCTCTAGGGATCAAATGATCTTCGTTGTACAATGCACAATGTAGAAGACACGCCTTGTGTTCATCTTTCAGACGATCATAGCTGAACCTCAAAATCTTTGTTATTTCACTCGACATAGAAGACCTGGCGTCTTTGAGCTCTGCCAATGCAACCTCCCACTCAATCGGGTCACTCCTGTCTCTCAAGCTGCCAGCGATAGTGACGATCGCCAGAGGAAGGCCTGCACATTTTAAAGCCACTTGCCTCGCAATTTCTCCAAGCTTCGGGTCTGAACCCACGCTTTTTCTGACCTTATCAAAGAACAACTCACATGCCTCTCCTTCTGATAGAAATCCCATTTCGATTATCTCGTCGCATCTCATCTTGCTACAAATGTCGCGAGACCGAGTCGTGAGTACTAACTTGCAGCCGTTTTCAGGGGTCGGGTCGGGGATTCCGACCTTTTCGAGAGGGTAATCTTCCCAAAGATCGTCGATGATGAGCATGAAACTTTTTTTCTTTAACTTCCTTAACAAGACTTTGGCCCTAATTTCTTCATCGTCGTCGTTTCTAAGAACGTTCGCACGTAACTCGAGTTCGCGCCCGATTTTATCCTGTAAACCTCTGACGCCAGTTGCTTTTGACGCCGTGACCCAGATGACCTTGTCGAAGTTCTTTCCGATCTTGTCCCCGGGTTTCAATAGCTCGTTATGGAGATGTTCGAGCACGGTCGTCTTTCCAAGCCCGCCCATGCCATGGACTCCGATCCTCGTAGCGTTCTTGTCCGCCAAGCAATCTAAAATCTCGCGCTTTGTTTTGTCACTCGTACTTTCGCCTCTGAGCACTGCCGTCGTCGGTTTCTCTCTCCCTCGCTGCTCGATCTTTCTGACTAGACTGCCTTCTCTAAGTGCTGCACCTTCTTCGTAAAGTCCCTCGATTCTTCCGATTATTTCTCCAATCATTCGGCCGAGTCTCGCACGAGATAAGAACTTGACACGAGCAACATCGTTAGCGATTTGTTCCGCTTCGCAAATGATGTTTTCCACACTTTCCAGCCAGAATTTGACTTCCTCTAGCTCCTCAGTTTCTTCGGGGATGACCTCGGTTTCGAGTCTTGTTTTGAGGTCTAGTTTTCGATGCTTGAGTTTCTTCGAGGCTTTTTCCAGAGCGATCGAGTTCTTTTTCAGGTCTCGGTGATCTCTCCAACACGTTGCTATATGAGGCGAGACACATTCCAGAGCAGGGACAAGTACCGTCACTAGAATCTCCATTGTTGTCCCTGAACCAGTGAAATTTCTTCTTAAAAAAGCTTAGATGATTTGATTCACTAAACACTTGCAAAACGAGTAATAGATGGTAGGAATAATAACGATGAGGGATATTCCTATTGCTTCCATTTTTGTACTAAATGTTGAAACTTGTTTCCGAACCAAGTTTCAATTTTTTTTAATATTACGGACATAAATGACATATATTATTGTGTGAATTTCTACTTCAAGCTAAAAAGAAGATGATGTAATTGGTACATTGCTAGATAGAATATGTTTGCCATGTAAATGACATATATTATTGTGTGAATTTCTACTTCAAGCTAAAAAGAAGATATTGATAAATGAAATCATATTCTTAAACAAAAGATGATAAATGAAAGGTATTGATAATCAGGGAATCAAGTGTGGCTGACCTTATTATATGGAAGAACTATCAGACAAGACATATCAGACCATATATAGAGAGAGAGTTTTGATGTCTGAATAAAGTCAAAGATCATCAATATGGAAGAACTCAAATGTGAGGGTAACTTACTGCGCAAGTATGTCAACTCGGAGCTGATTCCGGAAGAGTTTGGATCTCCACTTTTGGAAGAAGATACAGATCATGCATTTCTGGAGACCAGATCGTAAATGATTGTTTGCATTTTGAAGTAGTGCAAGCTGTTCATGATCTGCAACAATACTATTAAAAGTCAACGTAGAAAACTAAATATAAATATATTAAAGGCAACAACACAGCATGGACTGTCGTGGGTACACATGGAGCAATTAATAAGTTTGGAGATTATATGATCTCTAGAATCATGACTCTCAAACCGAAAACAATTAATAAGTTCTAACAAGATGTTTTTGTGATATTTGGTACAAAAAGAAAAAGAAAAATGGGACCAAATAGCACTTGTAAACAATGTAAATTTTATGTTCATTAATATTATCAACGCCAGTTTGTGTTCAGTCAAAGAAAATGAACTCTACTGCCTTGAGATGATTGTTGTTCTATGAAATTCTAACAAAGTTCAGTTAATTCATCTTAGTATAATCAGGCAATGTATATCAATCTTGTATTTCTGTTACAATACTGATAAAATCTCCTAGTGTAATCATGTGCATGGAAAAGTGTTCTAATTTGACCTGCCCTGTTCTCTTTGCAAAAATAAAATATTGAAAAAGTTTGATACAAATCTTGCAATTATTGTTCAAGTATTATTCAAGTCTTGCAAAAAATACTTATAATTCGAAAAATACTTATCAGTTTAATACTTGTATTTCTAAATTGAAATCTACTGCCTTTGTTATACCATGAACTTCTAACAAGATCATTTCATTCAAGTTTCTGTACTAATAACTTAAGGTTGACTTTTTCTGATCTATTTTTCTAGTTTTAAGTAACGATGGTAAATTTAAGTGTGGCTGACCTGAATATGATGTATATCTTCTTTGAGAGATCTTCTGTTTCTCAATCCTACAACACATATTTAGATGTCTTAATAAAGTCAACGACCATCAATCTGGAAGAGCAAATGAGAGTGACTTACCTCAGAAATAAGAGTTGAGATCTCCATTTTTGGAAGAACTCAAGAAAAAAGTTATGTATTTGTAGACCAAACCATGAATGATTGTTTTCCGTATTAAAGCTGTTCGTGAGCTGCAATAATACTATCAAAGTCAACGTTACAAAAAAAAAATATAAATATATAAGAGCCAACAACACAGCATGTAGACATATGACACAATTAATAAGTTGTTTCTTTTCTGCTCAGGAAGAACAATTTAATATTTATTTTTCAATGTTTCAAGAACTCTGTAATATCTTTTTAGGCTTTGACAGTATATAAAGAATCAGATAAAAACTATGAACCGATCACACTTGTCGTTGATATTATAATGATGTCAATGAACACTCTTGTTCACCATAAACATCGTTATCAAGAGGCTGTAAGTCTCGCTTCATTCAACGGAGACTGGTATGGAATTCATTATTCAGACTAATGCTGAGAGAGGACAGTTTCAGAAATGGGACGCCAAGTGTTCGACGAAATGTCTGAGAGAGAAAGAGTTTCGTGATATAAAAACGACAGACTAGAAAAAAGAAATGACATGTCAACGACAGGCTTGAAATATAAATGACATGTCGTTTGTTTTCTTTTTCTTTTTCTTTTTTGACCGTCTACGTTTTCGAGCTGTGAAAGCTATGGAGATCGAAAACAGATGATCAGAAGATCGAAGAACTGAGGATCGGATTCGGAGAACGAAGATGATCAGAAGAGAAATTATCAAAAAATGTTTCCAAAAGTAATAGACACTTGATAACACAGAAAAAGCTTTGTAGAAAAATAACTTTGTCACTAATAGCCAGATTTCCTCCATAATTGACTTGAATGACCACGGAAGTTGCAAAAGTCTTCTTCTAATCTTGCATTTGATCATTCTTGTTTAATAGTTTCAAATAAAAATGACTCGTCATGGTATTACGGTATTTTGTAATCTGTTATATTGTGTTAAAAGAATTAAAGTTACGTTCTTTCATAATCTAATTACTCAAGTCTCAACGTCAGTTTATCTTTTCAGTGAGTCATCTTACTTTGCACTTCTTTGGTTACTTTGTATGTCTGAAATTTAATGAAACGTAGAACACATTCAGTTTAGAAAGAATCCATTTCATCAAATATGGAAAGAAAGAGAAGCAATTCATTGACGACCATTAAGAGAAAATGACATGAAATTACATGTCCAAAATAATAACCGGAACAAATGACATGAAATACAAACAAACTTCGAGGTCTAACAATGAGATGTGATCTCTTTGAAACAAACTTCGACATTTTAGTTACAAAATAGTCTGAGAGAAAAACATAATAACAATACTCGAAACAAAAACATCCAATTATAATGAAGAACAAAGATGCTCTCAAACTTTTGAATCGACACGGACGAAAGGTTGAAGAAGGGAAGAGGCTACCTTTTCCAATTTCGGGCATTCATGTATCGCAACATGGGATAAAGAATTCGCGACAAACTCGGCGCTCTTCAGTTTCTGCAAATTGATCAAGGTGATACTTTTCAGAGCGGGAAGTTCCATTATTTTCGCACCCTCGTCTTCATCTTCGTCTTTGTCCTCGTCTTCGTCTTTGTCTTTGTCTTCGTCCTCATCTTCGTCTTTGTCTTCGTCTTTGTCCTCGCCCTCGTCTTCTTCTTCAACTTCGTCCTCGTCTTCGTCTTCGTCTTCGTCTTCGCCTTTGTCTTTGTATGCGATTGTGTCCTCCAACACAAAGCATTCCTTGATAACGACCTCTTCGAGATGTGGCAACGAGGCCTGTTTGTCGACAACGAACATTGTCATCAGCTCGTCACACCTTAAAAGACTCAGCTTCTTGAGAGCGGAAAATGCCCCGAGTGGCAGCGGCTGCAGAAAAGGCGCTCCATATCCCTCGTGGCCGACCAATGCACGAAGTTTCAGCAAATAGTGAAGTTTCAATTCCTTGATGTTTGAAAGCAGAGGAATAACCGCCGGGTAATAATAAAACATGTCCTCCATCTCACTTATTGAAATCCATAGCCTCTGTAAGTTTTTCAGACCTTCGACGGATATGAGACGGCACACACTCGTGTCGGGGCGACGCAAGCTGAGTTGCTCGGCGTTATTGGGGATCGCGATCGGAAGATCACCCTTCAGCAAAGTGCAGGACAACCAAACAGAATTGGGGGCTTCCTCATCTTCTGGCCAATATCCAAGTTTGAACCTGATATCAGGCACATGCCTCGCCGAATTGAAATAGGAGTGAAACAATTTGAACGTCAAGAATACCACTTTGAGAGTCTCGAGCTTATTTAGAGTCGCCAACTCTTCTGCGCTCTCTACTCCTGCGCTTTTCGGCAATACAATCGAGAGGTATCGAAGTTCGGTAAGCTTGGAGAGAAAGCCTTTGGGGTATTTTCGAGACTTGAAACCACCTAAGTCTAGGTAAACCAGTTTTACCAACTTCTCTATACCTTGAGGAAAGTGTCGCATGGTCGTGTTGTACAAGTCAAGCCTTGTCAAGTTCCTTAATTCTGATAGATCTGGCATGTTCTCCAACTGAGTACAATTTCTGAGCAACAAAATAGAAATATTTTCCAATTCAACAACGGAACAGGGCAGGCTTTTGATGCTCGTGTTAGATAGATCAAGAACACACAACCCCTGCATTCGTGCAAAGAAATCTTCCGAAATACTTTTCAATCCGATGACATTGAGAAACAAAGTAGATAGTCTTGGACACTCTTAAGGCTCGCCGAGTGAGACGGTTTCGTACTTTCCCGTCAGTGAAACCTTCTCGAGTTGCTCGTCCCATTTTTCTCCTTCCAACGACGCTGTCTCCTCCACCAAGAAGCGGGAAGGACTCTCGTGGATTTTGTTGACCGCATCGATCAACAAGCAGTCGCGAACGAGGCCGTTCAACATAACGTGACATTTATCAAACATACTTGCTCTCCCTTTCTTGATAATTCCTAGGGCGATCAACTGATCCATCAATATATCTCTAGGGATCAAATGATCTTCGTTGTACAACGCACAATGTAGAAGGCACACCTTCTGTTTATCTTTCAACCGATCATAACTGAACCTCAAAATCGTCGTAATCTCAAACGACATAGAAGACGTGGCATCTTTGAGCTCTGCCAGAGCAACCTCCCACTCAATCGGGTCACTCTTGTCTCTCAAACTTCCAGCGACAATGATGATTGCCAAAGGAAGACCTGCACATTTTTTAGCCACCTGCCTCGCGATTTCACCGAGCTTCGGGTCCGAGGCCACGCTTTTTCCGACCTTATCGAAGAACAACTCCGATGCCTCTTCTTCTGATAGAAATCCCATTTTGATTATCTCGTCGCATCTCATCTTGCTACAAACGTCATGATACCGAGTCGTGCGTACTAACTTGCACCCGTTTTCGGGAGTCGGATCAGGGACTTCGACTTTATCGAGAGGGTAATCTTCCCAAAGATCGTCGATGATGAGAACAAAACTCTTGTTCTTGAACTCCCTTAACAAGACTTTGGCCCTGATTTCTTCATCGTCCTTGTCGCTAAGAAGGTCCAAGCCCAACTCAAATTCTCGCGAGATCTTATCTTGTAAACCTCTAACGCCAGACGCTTTTGACGCCGTGACCCAAATGACCTTGTCGAAGTTGTTTCCGATCTTTTCGCCGGGTTTCAACAGCTCCTTATGGACATGTTCGAGCACAGTTGTCTTTCCAAGCCCGCCCATGCCATGGATTCCGATCCTCATAGATTTCTTGTCAGCCAAGCAACCCAAAATCTCACGCTTTGTTTTGACGCTCGTACTTTCGCCTCCGATCACCCCTGTCGTCGGTTTCTCTCTCCCTCGGCGCTCAATCTTTCTGACTAGACTGCCTTCTCGGATAGCCACACCTTCTTCGTAAAGTCCCTCGATTCTTCCAATAATTTTTCCAATCCTTCGGCTGAGCTTCGCGCGGGACAAGAATTTGACTCGTGCCACATCGTCTCCGATTTGCTCCGCTTCACAAATAATGGTTTCTGCTCGTTCCAACCAGAATTTGACTTCCTCTAGCTCCCCGGTTTCTTCGGGGATGAGCTCGGTTTTGAGTCTTGTTTCGAGGTCTACTTTTCGATGCTTGAGTTTCGTCGAGGCTTCTTTGAGAGCGACCGTGTTAGTTTTCAGGTCTCGGTGATCTCTCCAACGATTGGCTACGGGAGGCGATACATATCTCACAACAGGGATAACCGCGGACACTAGAATCTCCATTACTGCTAATATTTTCTCTCCCTGCACCAGTGAAATTTTCCTATTGATGATTTGATTCACTAAACACTTACAATACTGATAAAACTTACAGAATGTGTAGGTTGACTCTTTCTCTTCACTGTTTGATAATCAGGCCATGAAAGTGTGGCTGACCTTAAAATGCTTTAGATCTACTTCAAAATCTTCTGTTTCCACAAACCTATTTGGAGATTTGATGTTTAAATTTAGTCAAGGATCATCAATATAGAAAGAGTAGAACGATAGTAACTTACAAGTCAACTCAGAGCTGATTCAAAAAGAAGACTTCAAAAGCTGTTCCCGATTTTTTTTTTCTTTGTTTTCTGAAGTAACACTCATCAGTGAAGGAAGAGGAAGATGTGTTATAAGGTCTAACGTTTACAAATTAAATATAAGTATATAAAAGGCTTTGTTTTGCTGCTCAGGAAGAACAATTAAATATTTACTTCACAGCTGTACATGATTTGTTTAATACCGAAAGACCATTGCATTAGAGTTGGTTGAAACATGTTCATTATATTTGAAATTTAAGTTCTTGGTTTTAGCGAGCAAATGTAGTTTTATAATTCTAGTGGTGCAAAAGACAAGATGCGTTGAAAAAAGAATGCGTATAAGTTTTTACCTTGAAGGAAGACAACAATTAATTAGTTTGCTATAATGACAGTGGTGCAAACGACAAAATGGTTATATTAGTTTTTACTTTCAAGGAAGACAACAATTAATTTATCAGACACAAAACACAGATACAACGGAAATAACTTGCAGAGCAAGTAAACTAAATGAGCCGTTTGAAGACTATCGGCTATGCTCAAAATCAAAAGACAATATTGGTGTGATTAGTTTTCTCTCTTCTAGCGGATAATCTCTCACGAATATATTAACAAACCACAACTATTAATATCCTACGTAATATCGTAACAAATATATATGAAGCTTCAACGACACTATATTTTACGTACTACATGGAATTCTTTATTTCCCAAGTTCTTATTTTTGTTCTTTCACGGGTAACATTCCTGCTGAATTGTCATATATATATATATATACATATATATATTTATTTATTTGATGCAATGTTAAAATAACATGTCAAAATTATAAATGACATAAATTAAAGACAAACTTCGAGATATTTCAGTTACAATTCAGAGTGAAATTAGTCTGAGAGCAAAATATAACTTCAATATAAAATCAAACCAAAATAAAAACATTCAATCTCATATTTTATGTGTCAGCGCATCAAAGTTTACTTTTTGTGTCAATTTTTTTAATTGATCCCTACATTGCCAATCTCATATATATAGCTGGCTTTCGGTCTGCAAACTGGACGCCAAGCGTTCCAAGAAATGTCTGAGAGGGACTTTCTTTGATATAAAAACGACACACTAGAAAAAGACATGACATGTCGTTTTTGCATTATAGAAAACGACAGGCTTGAAATAATAATGAGTGTCGTTTTTGAAATATCGAAAACGACATGCTTGAAGATAAGTGATTTATCGTTTCGTTTATATAGAAACGACAGCTTTGAAATAGAAATGACATGTCGTTTTGTTTTCTTTTTTTCGTTTTTTGACAGGCTACGTTCTTTTCTCGCTCTGAAGCTGATAATCGTTCTTTCCGAGACTGAAAAGCCATGGAGATCGAAGACTATGATAAGTACAGTAATTAACTATTAACTAATGATTAACTAATTAGTTCCAAAACTTTTACTTCGAAAATATTTAAAAATTAATTTTTGTTCTTCCTTCTTTTTACACGATTAATTTTGTTTTTCTTTTTTCAGTCCATCTTTTTAAATTCCTCGAATCTCGGTTGATTTATTATTTTTTATTTTTTATTTAGTGATACTCGGTGGGAGGTTTGATTTGTGACGTTAATGGTATTGATTTTCGATTTTTTTATATTTCTTTTTTTTAATTAATTGTAACTGGCGGGAAGTTATTATGAGGGTACATTTGTCTCTAAAATTTTGTAAACAAATTTAGCCGAATATTTTCAACTTATTAAACAAACGTTGGGTATATCCAAAACAACTATACTTTATATGGGTATCTATCAAAATGACCCTTAATTTATTCCTTAAAAAGAATAATGAAAAAAGAAAAGACATTGGACAACTCAGAAGTCGCAACACAAGCATTATGCTAATTTTTCTATTGAACATGATCTATTTGGAGAGATATCATGGCCCCTGGACCATACCTATATATTAATATATAAGTTACTGATATGAATTTATTATGTTAAATTAATATACTTTTTATGTGGCCCGGACATTTTGTGAGAATAAAACATGTATTAAAAAGCAGGTTATATTTATTTATTAATCAAACACATGTGTGTTGTAGCACATTTAAAAACATGGTAGCAACAGGCCAATGGGAGTGGTACTATATTTTTCACCTATTATATTTAAGTTAAAAGTGGCCACAAAGAACACGCATGCCAAATATTATCAACAAGAAGAAATAAGAGTAAAAATAATAAAGGATCATAAAATATAATAGGCTTTTGTTGTTGTTGTTAATAATCAAAATTTAAAAGACAATATAGTAAAATAAACATAGTTAATTAGTTTGACATGTAAACATTTGATCCATTAACATAAATTTAACCAACAGTTGGCCATATTGAAAATGAGATAGTAAACATTGTAGTTTTATATAGTCGGTTGTAGTTTTTTTTGCTGAATCGATGTTCATGTTTTGATATTGAAAAGTTGTTAATTTCTGATTATTTTATGATAATGAAATGTATTTGTTAGTTTCATGTAGAAAAAAAATGGTGGAAACGAAAGCTGCAAAAAGTGGGAGAAAAAAAGACAAAAGAAGAGAAGAAGGATGTAAGATGAGAGTTTTGTAACTGCTGTTAATTTATTAAATCAAAAAATTGGCTCTATAGCCTTATAAAACGTTTTCATTTTGGATATACCCAAGGTTTCGTTAATAGATTGAAAATAGCATGACAAATTTGTTTACACATCGTAAATAGTCCAAAATACCCTTAATTCGTTTATATATTAAAAACATAAATTAAGGGTATTTTAGACTATTTACGACGTGTAAACGAATTTGTCTGACTATTTTCAATCTATTAACGAAACCTTGGGTATATCCAAATTACACATAGTTTACAAGGCTATACATCAAAATAACCCTTATTAAATTGATGTAAATACCCTCTCAAACAAAAAAAGAGAAGAACGAAAGGTCCGTTTTTTTAAAAAATAAGTCGCTTTTTAAAAAAGCGACTAGTTACTTCAAATATCGCTTTTGTTTCAAACAAGCTTGCGCGAAATTGCTATTGATTGTGAAGTCTAATCTACAAAAAAATTTACTACCGAGGCTCGACGAAAAGCAGTTAACAAATTGAGGGTTGTAACTAAATTACGCTGGATTGAGATTTACGAGCGAAAAGTAGACGTACCTACTATATCAAAAGAAAACCACTCTAATTCTCTACGTTAATTTATATCTAGTTTTTTTTTTTGTAATTTTGCTTTCTGCCCAATTTAAAGTAATTTCGTAACAATTGCAAGAAGTCAGGAGTAAGAGTTTCCATGCTTTATTATTATATACTAATTAACAAACGACCACAAGATTCCAATGCCACTGATAGTGACAACAAAAAAAGATACAAGAAACTAAAGTATATATTTTTATTAATGATACTAAAGTGTAGAGGGTATTATTTATTGCTTCAACTATTTTCACAACTAGAAGTAATGGCAAAGCAAGTTGGAATAATGGAGGAACTTAGGTGCAGCGGCGGAGCAGGGAAGGGAATAGTGGCGGTCAATCCTGAACCGAACAAAGGGTTGACTTCCAAGATCGTTGACTTTCTCGAGTCAACCCTGGTCAAGATCATGTACGACACGTCATCATCTCGGCCGCAATATTATCTCTCCGGAAGCTTCTCTCCGGTCTCCGACGAGACTCCTCCCACCACCGACGTCATCCTCACCGTTGGATCTTTTCCGGTCAGTCAATCATCGGTTGATATATGTACTTGAAGTCAAAGAATTTATTGATCTTGATTTATTTGTTGGAGCTCTTGTTAATTTGACTACAGAAATGCTTGAATGGAGAATTTGTTCGTGTTGGTCCTAATCCCAAGTTTGCTCCAATAGCTGGATACCATTTGTAAGCTTTTCTTTTTTATTTTTAGTTAATTTTGATAAAATTACGTAACTTTAGTAATATTGTGTCAAAATCTTATTACCATTTCATATAATACATATGTATAGCTAATAATATAGCAGTTTGAAAGATATTATATATAGGTAACCTTTTGCAAAAAAAAAAAAAAATCGATTAATAATCATTAACTAAAATAGATCGATATATATTAATAAAAATGTAACTTACTACACGTCACTAAAAATGATTATTTACTAAAAAAAAATGAGAAAAAACAATATAAATGATTCATTTGATTATTTAGAGCAATTTTGTATATATATAAAATTTATCTGATTTTAATAATTAATCAATTACTGGCACTTCCATTGAGAAAGGGTGTTTAAATTAAATACTCAATTTATACTAATAGACATACAATGCTATATTAAAATTAGTAGCAAGCTTACGAAAATCTACAAAAGTGTAACTAGTAGGCGTGCATAAAATTTTAAAATATTTTCAGTTTTTGATAAGTTTGATCAAACTCAATCTTTGTTTGCAGGTTTGATGGAGATGGGTGAGCTATTGATCTTTCAACTCCAACGTTAAGAAACATTTATTTTTATAGATTATTCTTGTTTCCACAAATATTGAT
The DNA here is from genome assembly GCA_958296335.1 of Urtica urens. Taxonomy (NCBI): domain Eukaryota; kingdom Viridiplantae; phylum Streptophyta; class Magnoliopsida; order Rosales; family Urticaceae; genus Urtica; species Urtica urens. Next base: position 24,211,377 of record OY282526.1, on the reverse strand, counting down.
GCCGAGGAGTATAAGTGTACATAATACATGGATTACGAATATAAAACTTGCAATAATTTTATTTTGCAGTATGGTTCACGGTCTGAGAATCAAAGATGGCAAAGCTACATATGTGTCCCGATTTGTAAAAACGTCGCGTCTTAGACAAGAAGAGTTTTTCGGAGGATCTAAATTTGCCAAGGTTTGATTTAGATGTTTTTGTGTAAATATTTTAATGGTCATCTAAAGTTAAAAGTTAAAAGTCTATTGAGAAATAACTCACATTTTGTTTATTTTGTGTAAATAAGTAATTTTAATAATCTACGCACACAAAAAATCTAAAATTATCTAAAGCACTCCCGCATATAATATTCGAATATTAATTTCAAAGCTAAAGGCAAAAAACTAAAAAACATTCACGAATTTGATGTCACTAATTCAGTCTAGTTATTTGCAAAAATTAACAAAAAAAAAATAACTATTTCTCAAGTCGTGATGTTTTGGTAGTTTACTTGGCTAAATTTTTGTATTTTTAATTTGATTTATTTTCTTGGAGATTGAGTCGGAACTAATAAAATGCGCGAATCAACAACTCTTAGTTTACTTGTAGCACAAGGCCGTTGTGATACATTTGAACGAAATCTTGATTGAAGTTTCAAGTTTTTTTTTTTTTTTTTCAGATCGGAGACTTTGTAGGACTCTTCGGAGCTTTCATGTTTGGCCTGAACGTTTTGAGGGCAAAACTGAAAATATTAGATCTTTCATACGGATTCGGGACGGGTATAACAACTTCTAGTTGTTTTTTGAACATTTTATATATAACCTAAAAAAGTTTATGTAATGTAACTATATACTTAACTTGTTTCAGCTAATACTGCACTAGTTTATCATGATGGAAAATTGCTAGCTCTTCACGAGGGAGATAAACCATGTAAGCTTTTTTTTTTATGATGGTAAAATATAAAATCACTATTATATTTCATTCAACCATCATTTAAAATACACAAACCATAATGTACAAGGTACTTATATATAGCAATCATATTCGAAACTTATGATCGGTCTAAATACATCTCAGACGTGCTTAAAGTGTTAGAAGACGGAGATCTTCAAACACTCGGATTGATCGATTATGACAAGAGATTGATAAACAGCTTCACGGCTCATCCAAAAGTTGATCCGATCACCGGTGAGAAACTCGATTTTACTCGAGAATGTTTTTTTATTCGTTTTATTCATAGATGGTTACTTAGATTTAAAAATGTAAAGGTGAAATGTTCGGATTCGGGTATGGACAAATGCCTCCGTATTTGAGTTACAAAGTTGTTTCAAAAGATGGATTTATGCGCGACCCGGTCCAAATTACAATACCCGACTCCGTTATGATGCACGACTTTGCTATCACGGAGAACTACGCCATTTTCATGGACCTTCCTATGATTTTCAAGCCAAAGGTATTGTGTGTTTTCTTAAGATATTATATATAATTTCATTATATAGCTATAATGAAATGCGGAAATTAAATGAGACAAAGAGATTATCCTGGTTTGATCTTTAATGATCTATGTCCTGCTTTGAGTTTTTCTTCACTATTAACAAGATGAATCTCGATTTACAACTTGCTTTCGTAGCAATAACTTATTTCATAATTAATTATTTTAATTTTTGTTTTTTCTACTTCTCTCTGACTCTAACACATGTAAAATGACTTTCTAAAACGATTATATTACAAGTAGGGCTTAGTTCTACTATATATAAAGGCAAATACAGATTGCTTCTAGAACAAGCAATGAAGATCAAACGGTATTGTAACAGATTTCTGATATCTTGTCCAGCAAGGCATCGCCCAATTCCACATGTTTTCATGCGATTAGATCATAATCTAACATTCTTGTTTGTGAATCTTCAGGAAATGGTGACAAAGAAGAAGTTGGCATACTTTTTCGATAAATGCAAAAAAGCTCGGTTTGGTGTGCTTCCAAGGTACGCAAAAGACGAACTTCTGATCAAGTGGTTCGACCTTCCGAATTGCTTCATCTTTCACAATGGTGAGTACGAAGATATTCATGTTGCTTGTAGAGTTGATATTACGATATTGACCTCGTGCGTGTTTCTCAGCCAACGCGTGGGAAGAGGGGGATGAAATCGTCCTCATCACCTGTCGTGTCACCGATCCCGATCTGAATGTAGTTGGTGGGATTCTCGACGAAGAGCTTCAACACTTTGTAACTGAATTGTAAGACATGTTTTTCGGTTGTTGACTAGGGTTTTTATTTTTCTTTCTCCGCGGACATGTAGTAATAAAAAAAAGTATTCATGTTTAAGTGAGTCGAGAAATAACCCACTTTTTATCAATTTAGTCAAAATGTTAAACAGATAGAAAACGTCTTAAATAACCCATAACAATCTCGCTTATTTTTTTAAGCCGATTTTGAAATTTAATATTTCAAAATTTTGATATCATATTGATTGAAGTCAATACTTACTGAACCGCTAAACAAAAAATTATCAAATATATTTTATATAATGCATGACACAGAAGGTCAAATAAGTATAAAAAAAAAACACGAATTTAATGTCACGTAATTAACAAAAAGTTGATTATTTTTTAATTTGTGATGTTTTGTTAGCTTACTTAGCTTAATATTTGTAAAAAAGGAAACATGTTTATTATGGATCATCATTTATAGGTACGAGATGCGATTCGACATGAAGACAGGCCTGGCGAAGCAAAAAAAGCTTTCCGAATCAGCTGTGGATTTTCCAAGAGTGAACGAGAGTTACATCGGAAGGTTAAAACTCCAAACGACAATTCAATTTCCACGTCGAATAAATGCAATTATTGGCTTCATGTAGTAAAGGTGTTTGGAATTGTGATCAGGAAGCATAGATACATTTACGGAACTATTATGGGCGGTCTCGGGAAAATCACGGGGATTGTGAAGTTTGATCTTCATTGTGAAGCAGAGATTGGTAAAACCCGTATCGAAGTCGGAGGAAATGTGGAAGGAGTGTATGAGCTAGGGCATGGAAGATATGGTTCGGAGGCTGTTTTTGTCCCCAAACACCCCGGTTTGGCTTCCGAAGAAGACGATGGCTATTTGATATTCTTTGTACATGATGAAAACTCCGGGTAAGACTTATAAAAGATGGTTATTGTATATAGTAGCCTTACATACGTTTATTATTTTGGTTATAGTTCTTATGTGTCATGTCAATTTACGTTGTTATTTTAAAACGTAAATTGACATGACATGTAAGCAGTAAGGCCATTTACACAAATTTTACGGAACGTTGGACATTTCCAAAACTGGATTAATAAACTAGGGCCATTTCGCCAAAATTTTGTATAAGAAATACAAAAAAGATTCAATCTTTGAGACTAAAAGCTATAAATTATGTCCAGAAAATCATATGTTCATGTGATCTATGCAAAAACAATGTCATCTGAACCGGTTGCAATTGTTAGTCTTCCACACAGAGTTCCACCGGGTTTTCATGCTCTTTTTGTGACCGAGGTCAGATTCAACTCATTTTATTTTTCATTCAACAATACATTCATTATGTTTTGTCTTAGATAACATGTTCATTGCATTTTCAAGCTTTCAATTTATGCATATTTGATTTCAGGAACAACTTAAGGAGCAAGAAAGTGTATGAATCATACATTCTAGGTAGTGTTGATTTGTATCTGTAATTTTAATTTCAAATGCTAATTACATAAACAAATTGTGTTCTACTTTACTAAAGTTTGTCGATCATTTTCGAGAAACCGGAAATAATGACAATAAATTTGTCGTGCCATGATTTATTTGGAAAACAAACTATAACATAGTAATACAAGCATGATCAGAAGGAGTTGTAGACGAATCTCATATTTATGTAACTATATTACGGTTATTATCTAGAAACAAAGAGACTATGAGATCTAAGGAATCTTATCTTGATTATATTTGCTCAAGAGAATCATAAACTAATTATATATAATCCATCTATAATTAATGTGAGTTTCTTGTTGGTCCCTTGTCTATTTGGTAGTTTAACGTTAATTTGAGGACGAATTTGCTCAAAATTTTCAAAAGTTACCAAAATAGAAAAGGGCAAAACTGTAAAGTCATCCTGTTAATTATATGCCACGTCAACAATAGGGCAATTAATCAAAATTAACCAAAACGTTAGCCATTTTGAAATAGACACAACAAATGTTGACCATTTTTAGCCAATTTTTAGTTTAAAGTTTTTCTCTTCAAACTTGAAGAACTTTATCGACAACAAATTACTCTAAACAACTCAATGTTTGTGTACCTCCGCACTAAGTGTGATGATGACGTGTTTTACGTTGTGACGTACCGCCCTACTTAGACAACATCAACGACACTCAAATAGCCAATGTCGGGGATATAGCTTCTTTGAATAGAGAATTGCATCCAACAGTATGCAAATATGTTGTAAATAATTAATATGCTTATTACATGACGGTCGTTTATAGAAAATTGTGAATCGAATTGCCGTTTGTTTACAGTTATTTGTGCATTTTAAATTTCGGACTATATTAATTCAAATGTTGTCGTAAATAGATTTGCTTCTTTATCTACTAAACACGTAGAAAACACTAAATATATTTCGAATTATATTCTTTGAATCTCGAAATCGATTTTGTTTCAATGTGAATAAAGACACGTGTACTTTGCTATAAGTTGCTCATACAACTTTCACCTCTCAATTTGTACAACTTTGTTACCAACTAATAAATTGTGAAAGTTATCAATACGAATATTTATGCTTTATCCCAATCTAAAGTAAATTCGTAGATCTGTTATCTATTACATGTTTATATATAGAAAATCACGTGGAATTCTTGCATCCTTTTAAAATCAATTTCTTTAAATGTCCAATAATTAGTCTAAACTATAATATCCGAACGTGCCTTTAAAAATACTTTAATCTCTCTCTCTCTCTATAAAATATATTATAAACATCCCAGCTTCAATCAACAACTCCACTAAGTATAAGATATTATAAATTACACCTCAATATAGCATTCGGCACTCATAAAATATGTATACTTTTGGCATGTGACTATAGCCATTACTATCTTAAGACTCGATATAATATATATATATATATATATATATATATATATATACGTCTATAATCTCCAAATACCTCACTACACTCAAATCTCTCTCTCTCTCTCTCTCTCTCATACACACACGCACAAACATTACTCGCTTGGGTGTCAGAACATGGAATATTCTACGAACTATGGACTCCAAAACGTCACAGTTGAGTTTCGGAATAGTCCTTGTCGTATATTAAGTTGCGCTGTATATATTGCATGTATAGTAACATGATTGTTTTGCTTAATCATCAGGATCAGTTCTTTGTCGAAGATGACGACAAAGTTGAGGAGGTCAAGCACATGTTGAGAGCGCAAATCTCAGCAGATCTTTCGAAAGACGACATGATCGAGGGTTTGAGAATGGTGGATGCAGTTCTACGGCTAGGCCTCGAGTACCATTTCCAAGAGGAGATCAATGCCATTCTTCTCAGGGAATACAATAATGTTGATAACCATAAAAATGTGGTGATCAGTCATCAAGACTTGAGTGAGGTTGCTCTTAGGTTTCGGTTATTGAGACAAGGAGGTTATCCTGTCAGTTCAGGTATGAACAAACCCTAACACTGTCTCAATTAGTATATATATATATATATATATATATAATCAACATAAACATAATTTTTATTTGAAATTGCCAGCGTGCTTAAGTGACAGTCATTTATATAAAATTTTGGACCGGAGTACCTTTTCGATTTGAGTAAATTTAACATTCGAAATTAAACTTTTAATTCCATTTTTTAATTCAAAGTTTGAATTTTGAATATGGAATCTGAATGCAATGGCCGCGTGATTTATTATTTTATATTAATTCCGAGTTGTCAAATGAGTGGGAAACAAAAATCGAGTTAAATTGATCCAAATAATCTTGAAAACACAGATTGTCCTCGCTATTTACTACACATCTACAAAACGTTAGATATTATTAAAATATATATCCAATAACTAGAATAACTCATAATATATACATACATTGAACATGGAAATCATTATAAGACAAAAGTGGTACAGACGTGTTTAAGACGTTGAAAGACGGAAAAGGAAACTTCGATCCGTTATTAGTGGAGAACAAAGACGGAGTGGTGGAGTTGTTTGAAGCCTCACAATTAAGGTTAGAGGACGAACACATACTCGAAGAAGCCGAAGAGTTTTGCCGGTGCCACCTCAGCGCATGGTCTGAAGATGATCACGACCATAATATAGTCAGCTCGTTCAAACAGCCGTACCACAAGAGCCTGTCAAGGCTCACGGCGGCGAACTTTCTGAAGAGCAACCACGGCTCCGAATATTGGATCACTGCCTTGAAGGAATTGGCGAGAAACAACTTCAAAACGCTTCAATCTATTCATTGGAAAGAAATATCTATAACATCCCGGTACGCCAGGACTTCCGAACTTAAATTTCCATAGATTATAATCAAAGTTGCTTCGTTATATTGTAAGTTTGAAGTGACCTATTATTATGAGGGCAATATAATACTTTGAAACATATTAATTGCTATATAGCCAACGTTTGAAAAAAAATGGTTAATAGCCATTAATCAAAATAAATTTGTATATTTTACCTAAAAATGTAACTTACTAACACGAATTACTAGCAGACACGTCACAATAAATGGCTATTTACTAAACAAACAAAAAATAATAGCCAAACAATAATATCAATGTTTCATTTGATTATTTAGAGCAATTTTTGTTATTATTATATATATACACAAAAAAGTTAGTTAAGTGATCCACTAAAACATCACGGAAAATAATTAATTTTTTTGTTAAATTAGCTAGCTAAGCTGATTACGTTTGAAATTAGTGAGCTTTTGTCATTTGTTTGTTTTTTTGTTATACGTGGCGTATGAAATATATTTGAGGGTTTTATTTTCAAATTTTGAAATTTTTGTTTAGCTGTTCAACAAATATTGATTTGAACCCGTTTTCAAAATTTGGAAATTTTAAATTGGCTGATAAAAAGACGAGAGTGCTTTGAGTTATCTTTAATTTTTTGTGTCTAAATAATTTCAGCTGCCTATTTATGCAAAATTAATATGTGAACTATTTCAATCCACTTAATTTCATTTCAGGTGAGTATTAACGGCACTTTCGATACTGAAAAATAATATACAAGGTTTTGACGCAGCAAATAGGTCAACACAACACTAACAGATACATATCATGAAACCACGCATCAATCAAAAATATAATTTTATCCTCTATATAAAATTCACAGAATTACTTTTCTTGTAGCCAACTGATTTTAAAAATGTTATGGGGGAATATATGATAGCTAAACTTGGTGTCCCTTTTTTCAGTTGGTGGAAAGAACTTGGTTTGGCGAAGGAGCTGAAATTCGCGAGAGACGAGCCTCTAAAATGGTATTTGTGGGCAATGGTGGCTCTATCGAACCCAAGCTTGTCGGAACAAAGGATCGAGCTCACAAAACCAATCGCACTAGTCTACATCATCGATGACATCTTCGATATCCGTGGGACTCTAGACGAGCTCTCTCTTTTCACGCATGTCGTAAACAAGTGCGAATTTAGGACCGCCTATGTTTATAACTCTCGCAAGTAAACCAAATTGAATTCGATCTTTGTGACGCACATTTCAGGTGGGACGTAACGGCTGCTGAGCAATTACCAGATTACATGAAAATATGTTTCAATGCACTCCATGGAATAACTAACGAAATCAGCCACAAAGTGTACACTAAATACTCGTGGGATCCCGTACATTCCCTAAGAAAAGCGGTAATGCTTATTATATGTATACATATTCATTATATGTTATTAGTACTATCGTTGTTCTATAAGTTTGTTTTACTGTTTTTAGGGTTATATATTTTGCTGAATTCCTAATTAATCCTCAATATTTATTACTTTGAGAATGAAGTTACATGTTCGCTGTAATAGTGGGGCAAACTATGCGATGCGTTCTTGGTAGAAGCGAAGTGGTTTTGCTCGGGAAACTTGCCGGGAGAAGAAGAGTACCTGAAAAACACGACGTTGAGCACGGGGGTTCATGTTGTGTTGGTTCACGCGTTCTTTCTTTTAGGTCAAGGCATTACAAAAGACATTGTTAGCTTGATTGATAATGTTCCGAGCCTTATATATTCCACGGCTGCAATCCTTCGCCTATGGGACGATTTAGGAAGCGCCAAGGTATTTATATATTTTATATATATGGTAGAAACTGAGAGACTAAATGAGTATCTTCGACTTGTTATTGCAAGTATATGTGATTACAAGTATTGAGTTGTTTTGAAATAGATACATGTGTGACTATTTATAGAAAAAGAAATCACATAAAATAAACTTAAACTTCCTCTCCAAGACAACTTGCGCTCCGAGACAAATAAACGTGTTTCATCAAGACGCATATTTCAACATATATATGTATATTTATATTTACATATAAAATGGTCTTTTAAATATATATCCATATTTATATTTACCAATTTCAATATACCCGACATTACGTTAATTTTGTATAAAAACCCAGTGTAACTTGTTTACGAAAAATTTTGGACTATTTTAGCCCTTTTATTTGATAAATTAAATACATTATTTACACAAAATAATACTAATATTTTCGTAAACAAGTTACAGTGGGTATTTACACAAAATTAACATAACGTTGTGTATATTCAAATTGATAAACATAAACATGAGTATATAGTTAACATTTTTGTAAATAAAATTGAAGACTCTATGCATCAATCCTCTATATTGATATTTTGCTCAATGAATTTTAGGATGAAATTGAATGGTAGTTTATTAATTATTAGTTGACTCAATTATTTAGATAATATATATAAAGAAACGAACAATTAACGTGTAAATGTAAGATATCTGGAAATGGCCATTAGTTTACTCATTTAATTCCTTAAAAAAAGTTGTAGGATGAAAACCAAAGCGGGAAGGACGGGTCATACGTTGAGTGCTATCTACGAAGCCGAGAGGGTTGCACGGTTGAAGAAGCAAGAGATCACGTTCATAAGAGGATACATAGAGAATGGACAAGACTGAACAAAGAATATTTGTGCTCAAATGGTTTCCCATTGTGTTTCAAGACGACTTGTCTCAACGCTGCTCGGATGGTCCCACTCATGTACGACTACGACCGCAACCAACGTCTTCCCAACCTTGAGAATTACATCAAATCGCTTCTTAACTAATCACTCTATCTAAAGAGATGAAAAATGACTTCTTTATGTTATTCAATATTTGGGTATGAAATTACATTATATGATATATGTTACATGATTGCTTGTTGCAAGACTACGGATTGAACAACTGGTTGATTTCAATCTAGCTAATTAATGTTAAAAGTTATGTGTTTAACCGTTTTTGTTTATGTTTCTGTAGATGTTACTAATTCTGTTTACGATATAAGAACATCAAAAACTAAAATAAACACAAAAACATGATTAAGTAGTTCGGAAATTGCCTGTCTTGGAGATACTTATCCGGTGAAAATATAACTTCACTAAACAAAGTACATGGTATACAACTAGGTACGTACAAATGACTATGACCTTAGTAAAACCCTAATTCAATTTTTTATTTTAATTAAGTTTTTAAACTAGACTCCCTCTAAACGTGAGCCCCCGTCACCTTTCATTCAAACACGGCGTTTATAATAACACGGCGTTTTGTTATTCGTCCAAGCAATAAAACCTTTACAATATCCACACACATACAATATGTATCTTTTATTTTTCTTTTTGGTGCAATAAATGAGATAGGTAAGAGGATGTATTTTTAATCCGAAGCAGAGAAAGCTGATAAAGTTATTAGACGGACGTAGACACAATAGCCTAGGAGATGTGTGAAAAATACGTTGGATAACTTGAATTTTACCGTCAAGAAAATATCCAATATACTTGTAATAACAAATGTAATATTAAATATCGATACAAGTGAAAATAATAATGACACACATAATTAATAACTCAGTTCTGTCACTGGAATATATGTGTAGGAGAATGAAACGTACAAGTGAAAAATAATCCACTAATAAGCAGTAAAAAATACATGAATATTAAGTTTGACAAACTTCAATTTGCAAACATATTTGTCTTTGATACTCATGCCTTTTTTGTGCAATCTAAGTCTCTCGTTTATATCCGAGACTTTATCTCACTTTCATCTTATCTTCTTTCGAAGATCAATAGCTCGTCTGAATGCAAAATACGTCAGCAAATTTAGTAGCTGGTACAAAAGTTGTATGTTGTTCCAAAGATTCATGTTAATATATAGTTTACGTGCAGACTCTAAACTATAATTACGTGCCAAAACAATTCAATCAGTAATACCCAACTCAAGTCTATAGTGTTTTGGATACATGTAACGGTTTGTAAATTGTTGGTAAATAACCAGCCAAAAGTGTTTACACGGTTATCCATATTATCCCATAATTATTTCAAATTTTGGTTACTTATTTTGATCTGAAATGGTTCAAAAAATTCCGTAAACACATTGGACGGACTGAGTATTTACCAACAATGTATAAAACGTTAGGTATTTCAAAATTCTTAAACGTTTATACGAGTATATACTTTGATTACCCTTAATTAAGTGGATTATATATAATTTTCCTATTTATATGATGGCTCGTTGAACTCGTTCATCTTGGTCTAAATCTGATTTATATTGATTTTAGTAACAAAAGAATCAAATGCGATGATAATAAAAAATAAAAATTAAAAACTCAAGTCTCTTAGTGTCTTGTGGCCGAGATGATGACGATGAGTCGTACACGAGCTTCAAAGCCACTTCTTCAGATTTCTTAATTTTTTTATCTTTTCTTTTCTTCAGTATTTACATATTAGGTCATTCATATCTTATTGTGGTATCAAATTAGTGGTACACAAATAATATTCTAATCGAGGTAATGAAACACGAGGAGTATAATTATACTCTCAAAGAAATGTCTCCATGCTTTAGTTATATATGATTGATTAGAATATAAGTTTGATACTATAAGCTTGGAAACAAAGTTGATTGGTAGGGTCGTCTTCTAAGCTATTACTTGCGTACCATTAATTTGATACTTATCATGCCATATTAAGCTTTTATAGTACATTACAGAAAGCACAGGAAACATGTGTTTGATTAATCAATCAATATAACAATACCTGATGGGCTTTTATTATATAATATATACATATGTATAGGTGTTCAATGCCTATTCTTTTTCATATCTTCCTTTTTGAGGAATAAAAAAACTTTAGTTTTGTTTCTTTTTGTTGTCACTAGAATCTCTTTGATTGCCTATTCTCGACCTTCATTCCAGCTTTTACTTCTTCACTTGTTTTCATTTACTATTTCATAGGAAGAAATAGAACAAAAGAAAAACGATAGACTTGTTCAAGTGAAAACTCAAGTTTTGTTTATTTTGATTAATAAGTTACTGAATTACAGGTAAGACTATGAACAGCTTTTATTGGAAAAAACATACAAGAACGGAAATGATAATTAAAAGCGCAATTAATTATTAAAAAAAATCAAATAAAATTAAAAACTAAATGCTTAAATTAGACGTTACTAAGATGCATCCCAAGGCCTTGAGACTTTTCTAAACTGAGTGAGAAAATCTCAATCTCAGGAATGATTTTCATTAGCTTGAATGTAGTTACAGATTCAGTCTTTATACATTAGACTTTAGTCAATACAATAACTGAATATAACATACTCTTAACAACCTAACGAACTCTACACGTGGCAGGTTGTAGTTGGCTGCTGGAGTGTCTGACGTGGCGTCACTTGCTGAGCTGAAGGATTGCTTGATACTGACTCTATTAACCACGAATATAATTGACCTTTTGAGACGTTAAACAGTCATCATACTAGTTTATATGGTTAATTATATAGATATTATGCTTATATGAATATGTTAGTTTCTAGTCTAGATTCAGAATAACAGTTTATTCTACAGTTGAATAAAAAAATGATACGTTAAGCGATTACATTAAAAATTTACAGAAGATATCATTTGTTGAAACTTGCATATATTAGAGAAATTCGAAGATCCGAATTGTAAATGTATATATTACATTCACGTGGTGGTTTAATCTATGTTGTCACCTAATTTTTTTATTTTTTTCTCTTCATGTAATATTAGGTTAGGTATGACCTGCTATTTGTCGCCACTAAACATATAATATAAAATTGGGCAATTGCTGACAAGCATGTTACGTGTTCAATAATAAATATAAGCAATACCTAAAGTGCTTTTATCCTCAAAAAATGCCCTCGCCACTACAAAAAGCTATCATGTTTATTTGATACAATATTCTCATCTCACTAAGCTATAATATATATATATATAGGTTGTGGACAAAGAGATCATCACTTCTACAGCTATGGAAGAAGGGATTTTCAGCATAGTCATAACATGTTTGTCTCTTCTTCTCATTTTCACGGTTTGCGTAGGAACGGCGAAAAGGAAAGCTAGGGTTTCACGTTTTCCGCCGGGACCGAAGGCGTGGCCGGTGATCGGAAATCTGATGGAGCTGGGCGAGAAGCCCCACAAATCTCTGGCGGAGCTTTCAATGAAGCACGGTCCGGTGATGGGTCTGAAACTGGGGCAAGTGAGAACGGTGGTGATCTCTAACACGGCCACGATCAAAGAAGCTCTGCAGACCGACGAGAAGTCTATATCCGATCGCGCCGTTCCCGAAGCCGCGAAGGCTTTAAACCACTCCGATCTCAGCATCGCTTGGATTCCGGCAAACGAATCTTGGAGAACTCTTCGCAAGTTCAGCCACTTCCATTTGTTCTCAGGTGACCATGCAATGGCTAGTAATGTATGAATGAATGAATGAATGAATTCTCTACTCCTAATTAAATATCCTTGTACTCAAGTTGGATATAAAGTGGAGACAAATTTTTAGTCCCACATCGCTTTTGTAAATGAAAGAATGTGAAGGTCTTATACTATATGAATAAAGCTTCGATGTTTATTTTGTAGAGCATCACAAAATTGATAAATATCTTAAACTATTTGTTCTAGTAAATTTCTTCTGTGTGTATTTGAGTGTAAGTAAAAGTGGCAAAATTTCTCGCCTATGAGTGAACCATTATACATCGTTTGTTGACTGTTGCTTTTATTTTATTTTTTTTATTCGCGTATTGTTTCCGTTGGATTAATGATTCTAGCTTGAATCTTGACAGATTAAGTGTGATTTCAGGGAAAGCTCTCGAGGCTGGAATGGAAACGAGGCAAATGAAGGTGAAAGAGCTGATGAACGAAGTGGAAAAGCATGCGAAAAGCGGCGAGGCCATGGATATCGGCAGAGCTGCTTTCAAGACAAACCTGAACCTCTTGTCGACCACGTTTTTCTCGATGGATATTGGCGATGATAGCTCGGCCTTGGACATGGCGAGAGAGATCAAAGAGGCAGTCTGGAATGTCATGAACGAGGTTGGAAAGCCTAACGTCGCCGATTATTTCCCATTTCTTAAGAAGTTCGATGTTCAAGGCATCAAGCGACGAACCGCCCTTCACATGAGCAAATCCATGGACCTCTTCGACCAGATCATCGACGAGAGGCTCAAGCTGCGATCCACGGACCGCCGCGATTCTCGTGATGAATTCGAATCCGGACGTGATGTTTTAGATGTTCTCGTCGATATGATCATCGCCGGACAAGAGAATGTCGAAACTCGTGATATCCAACTGCGCAGAGACGTTGTTGAGCATTTGTTGCTGGTCAGTCATATAATCCAAATGACGTTTATTAGAGTTTATATGAGAGAAATTAACCAAAATAAACCAATTATATTGACTAAACCAATATTCTGTCTCCTACAAATTTTCGGAACAAAAATTCTTTTGAAACAAAATTCAGTTATTAAACGTAAAGAAAATAGTAACAATTTTAAAAACCTTTTTAGTTAATTAATTAAAACGAAAAAAAAACAGATTAGTAAAAAAAACACAAATAGCGATACCTCATAAAAAATGGCTATAAACTTAATAAATGAAAAAAGTTTTGTCAAATAGCAATTTCAATGTTTTCTTTGATTAATTAGACCAATTTTTCTATCTTATATGAGTGAGATGATATTTGGTGTTATATATTTTAGGATCTTTTCAGCGGAGGGACCGAAACAACGTCGACGACACTCGAATGGGCGATGGCAGAGCTGCTGAGAAACCCTAAGAAACTAAGCAAAGCCCGAGAAGAGGTTACCCGAGTGATCGGGAGAGGAAACCGGGTCGAGGAATCGCACGTTGATGAACTCACTTACATCCAATCCGTGATCAAAGAAACCCTAAGGCTTCACCCTCCTCTCCCTCTGATCCCACGGGAAGTCGTGTCAGACGATTTTACGTTATGCGGATACACGATCCCCAAGGGGACCCGGATCTTGTTCAATCTCTGGGCCATCGGGAGAGACTCGGCCGTTTGGGCCGACTCGGGAGAGTTCTCGCCAGAGAGGTTTGTCACTTCCGATGCAAGAACCGCTGATTCCAGAATCCGCAATTGCGAGTTCTACCCCTTTGGGGGCGGCCGTAGAATCTGCCCGGGCCTGCCCATGGCGACGAGGATGTTGCACTTGATGCTCAGTTCCCTCATTCTCGAATTCGACTGGAAATTGGAAGATGTTGTTTCGCCGGAGGGTTTAGACATGAACGAAAAGTTTGGTCTCAGCCTAAGAAGGGCTTGCCCTCTCCGAGCTTTTCCTCTGCACAATTGAGATATATTCCCGGTTTGCTTAATATGAGAATATATATTCTGGCTTCTCTTTTTCTTTTACTATTTATTGAAGACTCTGTGCAATGTTATATAGCTGCGACATTTAGACAGATGCGACAAGTTGCATCTGAAAATCTTTCGTATCAGAAGTCAATTTTGTAGCAGCGCTGATATGTTTCCCAACCGACTAGTCTTATAAACTTAACATCTTCTTATTCTTATATGTTCGAAGTCCTGATTTATACGGTCCGTTATTTTCTATATAGTGATGAGATGGTTTCTTGAAGATGTTTAAAAAAATATTACTCGTAAATTAAAAATAAGATGGGCAATATATTTATAATTTGTACTGCAAGTTGAATTGCAGGTCTGTTGAAGTATCCTATTATAGAGCTTAGATGATTTCTTGAAGAAGTTTGAAACAAGTCTTACAGTTTTTTTAATTATAAAAGATGGGCAATATATGTATAATATTTATAAAAGATATTTTATACATATATTCGGCTAATAAATAAAAATAACACAAAAATTATTCATTCATGAACAAATAGAATTCTACTGCCTTGAGATGATTGTTATACCATCAACTTCTAACATGTTCATTTCATTCATCTTAAGCGCCTGATCTTCAGTTTTTGTTCTAATAAACCATAGAACATTGAAAAACATATGTAGGACTATTTATTTTGAAGGAAGACAACAAATAATTTAACAAAAATTGCTCAAGATAACCAAATGAAACATTTATATTATTGTTTGGTCATTTTTTTTTAATAAATAGTCATTTAGTATGACGTAGCTGTTAATACTAAAAAAATAATATAAAACGTGTTGTTAATAACTGTTATTAGTTGGTTATTTTTTGGATAAATATATACCGGTTTATTTTGGTTAATCGTTATTAATCATTTTTTTAGTTATATGGCAATTAATATGTTTCAAAATGGTATATTATTTAATGATAGTGTCATTGCTACTTGATTGTTTATGATCAGAGATTCTAATTATTTTTTATCGAACATAAGCTAAATCATTATATTCATGTAGAAAATCTATACACAAAACACACAAACAAATAACAGAAAACTGCAAAATACGTACAAACACAATCGAAATAACTTGCAGAGCAAGTAAACTAAATTAACTTCTGATCTTTCAGATGCAGAGCCAAAAAGAATCTTAGAAACCGAATCCATGAATCAAGTTCGAAAGAGCAGAAAAGATTGATCGAAGAAAGATCGATCAGAAAAAAAAAATTAATCGTATAGCTCTGATACCACAATAGTGTTTGAGAACGAGAGAGAGAGAGAGAGAGAGAGAGAGAGAGAGAGAGAGAGAGAGAGAGAGAGAGAGAGAGAGAGAGAAGGATAATGAATAAAAGTCTTTCATTAATCAAAACTGAATTATTACAAAACTGCATTGCGTGTATTACAAGTAATCGGAAAAGAGTATTTATCTTACTCTTATCTAATTACAGTTAAATACTAAGCTAACCATAACTAACTTAATTAACCAGAATGATTAGTTACCTAACTGGGCTGAAATATAGCTCTAATAGCACACAGTGATATTAAGAACATAGATTGCTCTGTAATATCTTTTTAGGCTTTGACATTATAAAGGTCGTCTTCCACGACAAAGCGATGACTCAGCAGATTCTAAACACGGGAGGAGAGAGAGAAACGAGAAGCTCATTCAGACGGTTTCAGAAGGAAGAGTTTCTTGACATAAAAAACGACAGGTGATGGATTCATGGATGTAGCTAACACAAGTGAGTTTTGGTGACTTAACTTTATCTGTTTGTTCTAAAGTAGTATTGAATTTTTATGCAAGTTTATTCATTTCTTAGTCCTACGATGAACCACGAAAGCAAGTTGTAGATCACTTCGCTTCGGCTCAGATTGTTTCACAATAAATGACATAAAATAGAAACAAACTTCGAAACTCAGTTATACAATCAAAGGGTGAAAGTAGTCTGAGAGAAAAATATAATTTCAATACATAATCAAACAAAAAAAAAGAACACATCCAATGATACAAAAGAACAAAGATGCTCTCTTTTCCAATGACTCTCAAACGAAAGGTTGAAGAGAAGAGGCGACTTTTTTCAATTCTGGGCAATCATCTATCGCGACATGGGATAAAGAATTTGCGACAAACTCGGCGCTCTTCAGTTCGGGCAATCTTGTCAAGGTAATACTTTTGAGAGCGGGAAGTTCCGTTATCATCGCATCCTCGTTTTCGTATGCTATTATTTCCTCCAACTGCTCGCAATCATCGATGTAGACGTCTTCGAGATGTGGAAACGAGGCCTCTTTGTCGAGAATGAACACCGTCTTCAAAGCTCTACATCCCATAATAGTCAACTTCTTGAGAGCAGAAAATGCCTCGAGTGGTAGCGGAGAAGCCGTTCCATCTCCATCGCGGCCGATCAATGCGCGAAGTTTCCGCAGATACTCGAGTTTCAATTCTTTGATGTTTGAAAGCAGAGGAAAAACCGTCGGGGTATCATACAACATGTACTCGTTCGTACTCGCTACAATTATGAGCCGCTGCAAGTTTTTCATATCTTTGACGAACATGAGACGGCATAGACTCGTGTGGCAGTAACCAACTTTGAGTTGCTCGACGTTATCGGGAATCGCGATTGGAAGATCACGAAGGCCATCATCGTCAACATCCAAGAAATCGAAGGACAACGTAATGGAGTTCGGGATTTCCTCTACGAACGACAAACTTCCCAGTGTGAACCTGAAATCACACACAGGCCTCGCCGACTTGAAATAGGACTGAAACAAGTTGAACTTCGTAAATATCACTTTGAGAGTCTCGAGCTTATTTAGAGTCGTCAACTCTTCTGCGCTCTCTAGTCCCGCACTTCCCGGGAATACAATCATGAGGTATTGAAGTTTGGTGAGGTTAGAGAGAAGGCCTTTGGGGTAAGTTTGAGCCTCGATACCACCTAAGTCGAGATAAACTAGTTTTACCAACTTTTCTAAACCTTGTGGAAAGTCTCGAATGCCTGTGCGGTGCAAGTCTAGCCTTGTCAAGTTCCTCAATTCCGATATATTTGGCATGCTCTGCAAGTTAATGCAATTTCTGAGCAACAAAATAGAAATATTTCCCAATTCAACGACGGACTGGGGCAGGCTATGAATACCCGTGTCAGATAAATCGAGAACGTACAACCCCTTCATTCGTGCAAAGAAATTTTCCGAAATACTTCCCAATCCGGTCACATTGAGAAACAAAGTCGATAGCCTTGGACACTCTTGAGACTCGCCGAGCATAACGGTTTCTCTCTTTCCCGTCAACGAAACCTTCTCAAGTTGCTCGTCCCATTTTTCTCCTTCCAAAGAGGCTATCTCCTCTACCAAGAAGCGAGAAGGGCTATCGCGCATGATCTGAATCGCCATGTCTCTCACCGAGTCGTGGAGCTTCACACATTTCTCATGGATTTTGTTGACAACGTCGATCAACAAGCAATCTCGAACGAGGCCGTTCAACATAACGTGACATTTATAATACATGTTTTCTTTCCTTGCTCTCCCTTTCTCGACACTTCCCAGGGTGATCAATTGGTCTATCAACAAATCTCTAGGGATCAAATGATCTTCACTGTATAGCGCACAATGTAGAAGACATGCTTTGTGTTCATCTTTTAGACGATCATAGCTGAACTTCAAAATCTTCGTAATCTCATTCGACATAGAAGATGTGGCGTCTTTGAGTTCTGACAATGCAACCTCCCACTCTATCGGGTCGCTCTTGTCTCTCAAGCTTCCAGCAACAGTGACGATCGCCAAAGGAAGACCTGCACATTCTATAGCCACTTGCCTCGCAATTTCACCGAGCTTCGAGTCTGAAGCCACACTTTTTCCGATCTTATCGAAGAACAATTCCAATGCCTCTTCTTCCGATAGAAATCCCATTTCAATTATCTTGTCACATGTCATCTTACTGCAAACATCGCGCGACCGAGTCGTCAGTACTAACTTGCACCCGTTTTCAGGAGTGGGGTTGGGGACTCCAATCATTTCGAGAGGGTAATCTTCCCAAAGATCGTCGATGATGAGCACGAAACTCTTGTTTTTGAACTTTCTTAATAAGACTTTTGCCCTAACTTCTTCTTCGTCCTCGTTTCTAAGAACGTCTGAGCCCAACTCAAATTCGCGCCCTATTTTCTCCTGTAAACCTCTGACGCCAACCGCTTTTGACGCCGTGACCCAGATGACCTTGTCGAAGTTTCTTCCGATCTCGTCCCCAGGTTTCAACAACTCATTATGGACATGCTCAAGCACAGTCGTCTTTCCAAGCCCGCCCATGCCATGGACTCCGATCCTCATAGCTTTCTTGTCCACCAAGCAACCCAAAATCTCGTGCTTTGTTTTGTCGCTCGAACTTTCGCCTCCGATCACAGCCTTGGTCGGTTTCTCTCTCCCGCGCCGCTCGATCTTCCTGACTAGACTGCCTTCTCGGATCGCCACACCTTCTTCGTGAAGTCCCTCGACTCTTCCAATCATTTCTCCGATCGTTCGACCGAGCCTCGCGCGGGACAAGAACTTGACCCGAGCCACATCATTTGCGATTTGTTCCGCTTCGCAAATGATGCTTTCCACGCTTTCCAGCCAGAATTTGACTTCCTCTAGCTCCTCGGTTTCTTCAGGAATGACCTCGGTTTCAAGCTTAGTTTTTAGGTCTAGTTTTCGATTCTTGAGTTTCTCCGAGGCCTTTTTCAGAGCGATCGAGTTCTTTTTGAGGTCTCGATGATCTCTCCAACGTGTGGTTATGTGAGGTGATACACATTCCATAGCAGGAACGAGTATCGACACAAGAATCTCCATTACTGCCTATATTTGTTGTCCCTGCAACAGTGTAATTTCCTTTTAACAAGCTTAGATGATTTGATTCACTAAACACTTGAAAAAATGATAAAACCTCCTAGCATAATCATATGCACGCATTTGATCTAATGTGTAGTTTATGCAGGAATTTGACATCCTAGGATTCTACTGCCTTGAGATGATAGTTTGTATATGAAATTCTAATAAAGTTCAGTTAATTCATCTTAGTATAATCAGGAAATGTATATCAATATTCTATTTCTATTACAATACTGATAAATATCCTAGTATAATCATATGCATGGAAAAGTGTTCTAATTTGACCGAGACAAATTAAATATTTAAAAAGTTTGATGCAAGTCTTGCAATTACTATTCAAATATTACTTGGAATTATAAAAAGAAAGGATGGGCAAAATACTTGTAATTCGAAAAATGAAAGCAAAAGCCGTTGGTTGTATGTATTTATGTCAAGCTTACTCCGACAATATATGGATACTAAAATAAAAGGGTTAATAATATAGCCGTATATAGGTTTGAGAATTTAGTTTTGTCCGACGTGTTATAAAACTTTTTTAAATGTCCGCTCCTTTAATTAACGAAATTTTTTTTCCAATTTTGCCTCAAAAAAATCCTGCCCAAATTTTAATAAAATTTAAATAATTAATTTTGAGAGTTAATTTACAGCGTAAATTACGGACTAATAACTGCACCATATTATCTTACATAATTTCGGATTTTAAGAGAGAAACTTCAAACACTTTCAAACAACCGCCATTATTTAAAAAAAATTCTCTCTGAAACCAAAATCTATCGACGAACAAACCCAAGTCATTTTCTTCTATCGATCATCACCACTAAATTTTTGTGAAGTTCAACAACGTAGATAAGTAGGCAATTAACAGGTTTTTATGTTCTTTTTTTATCTATCTTTTTTAAATCTTTTCTGTAAATCAATTTTTTTTAGAAACGATTTCTTCATCTCTTATATATTATTAATGATCTTGAACTACATGAACACGACGGATGTAAAGCTTTTATGACGGAGAAGGATGTAAATCTTTCATAAACACGACCTTCGTTCTTCTTTTTTCTTTTTTATCGTGTTTTGATTTTGATTTTAGATTAATGTACGAAAATTTTGATTTTTTTCTTCTAATAAAATTAATAAAAATCGTGTTTTATTAATTAATATGCAATTAATGATGAAAAACTTCAATTTACCTTGTAAAAATCAATTAACTTTTGTAAAACTTAACTCAATTTACGTTGGAACGATTACATTTTAGTGTAAATTGATTATAAATTAACGAACATATTACTTGACGGAAATAAAGATCAATATCAGAGAGAGACAACGAAATCTGTAGTTAAGTGATATTAATTCTCGGAAATAATGAGATAGGAAATATGATATGTAATTAATTGATAATAATAATCTCGAATTAAGGATAAAATTGTACAAATATTACCGTTATATAATATATATATATATATAAAAATTCTTAAAATAATTGCATATAATTACAATCGGCCATAAAGAAATAATGTTAATTAATAATAATGTAAATATTTGGTAAATTAACTACCCACAATTATAGGATCTAATAAGAAGTTAATTAAATAAAAAACTGCAGAAATTTGAAAATTCATGGAAATAATTTAAAATTAATTAAAAATTAGTTTTGTTAATTAGTATGCAATTAAAAAATCAATTTACGGTGTAATATCGATTAACGAACGTAATAGCAGACGATATAAATGAAAATTTTGAAAAAAAAATTATGAACAACCAAATTTATTACGAAAAAAATTAATCTTCGTCAATATAAAATGTTTCTATAAATAAATAGATATGAAGTTGTAGAACATAATTAAAATCGGAAAAAATAATTAATTATGCTAAAATTAATGAGTCAAATAACTACTCAAAATTGTAGGATTTTATCTACATTAATTAACGATTTTTTTTTTAAATTTTAGTAAAAATTTAAATAGATATAATTTAAAAATTTAAAGAGTAAAACAGTAATTTAAATGCAGAAATTAAAGTGACACGTAAACGTTTTGGACATTTACAAAACTTTTAATTGGACAAAACCAAATGAGAATATCTTTATTATGTTAATTATCAAATGGGATTTTGGTAAACGTTCTCCTATATTTGTATATCTAAATTGAAATCTAGTGTCTTTTTTACACCATGATTTTCTAACAAGATCACTTCATACATCTTCTTAACTTTTTTTTTTTTTTGGAAACAATCTTCTTCTTAACTTACTTCCACGTTTTTGTACTAATAATCTTGAGGTTGACTTTTTCTGATCTATTTTTCTAGTTTGAAGTAATAATGATAAATGTAAGTGTGGCTGACCTGAATATGATGCATATCTTCTTTGAGATCTTCTGTTTCTCAATCCTACAAAGACATATTTAGATGTCTTAATAAAGTCAACGATCATCAATATGGAAGAGTAGAGCAAATGAGAGTGACTTACCTCACAAATAAAAGTCAACTGATTCCGAAATAAGACTTCGGATCGCCATTTTTGGAAGAACTCAAGAAAAAAAATTAATGTATTTGTAGACCAAACCATGAATGATTGTTTTCCATATTAAAGCTGTTCGTGAGCTGCAATAATACTATTAAAGTAACAACATAGATATTAAATATAAATATATAACATCCAACTACACAGCATGTAGTACATATGGAACAATTAAATAAGTTGTTCGTTTTCTGCTCAGAAAGAACAATTTAATATTTATTTTTCATTACAGCTGTACACAATTTAGATTTAATTTCTTAAGTTTTGGTGGTGATAGGAGATGGATTGCTCTATAATGTTTCAAGATGAAGCGGTGACTCAGCACTTTGACTTTTTTTGGACTCGAGAAGTTTTTTCTTTTCGTCTTCGAGAACGTTCCGATCGAAGAAAACGCTGGTGAAGAAAACTGGACTCCAACTGTTCGAAGAAATGTCTGACAGAGAGAGTTTCTTTGATGTAAAAACGACGAGCTAGAAAACAAATGACATGTCGTTTCTATAGTATAAAAACGACACCCATGAAACAATAATGACATGTCGTTTTTATAATATAAAAACGACAACCATGAAATATAAATGACATGTCGTTTTAGTTCGACGAGTCAGTGAAGAAAAAAAAGTCCGATTGATTTGAGAAAGAGACGTATCTGTTCCTATTTTTCAATCGGAGCTCAGAAGTCTCCAACAAACAACAAGGTCAAATTTTCGATTCTCGAAGATAAGCTTCATGATCGATGAACTTTTATCAGAGATGATAAGTGACATCAGACTCTATATTATTTGTGATAATGGAGGTTTGACATGAGAAATTTCTCAAATGTAATATTATGAGATTCGTGTTTCTAAATATAATGAAATTCGGGTTAAAATCACACGACACTTCATTTTTCATTGCAATAATGCATTCATTTTTTTAATGCTATTATTTTTTTAAGAAAAATTGGACTAAATAGCACTTGCAAACAATATTATTGCAATTTAGGCATACGTTTTGCATCTTTAAAGATATAGCAAAAAAAGATGACGTGGATTTTTTCTATTTATTTTACTTCCAATAGTGCGCTGTTCAAAACATTATTTTTTCGTAATTAATTAAACACTATTTTTATAATAAAACCGTTTTTTCATATTTATTTATTCTGTTTTTAAATAACCGCCTACTTCTATAAATAACAGCCGGTAGTGGGTTGATTTTTTTTTTGTAGTGGGTATTAATATCAGTTGATCTTTTTTTCGAATTTAAATTTTCTAATTACGTTTTTTTATTCAGGGGTAATATTGTCATTATAAGCGGTTTATTTTCGTTTATGATTATAAACCAATTTTTTCAGAAGTTTGGCTATTTAGCAATCCTTAAATTTGAAATGATTATATAACTTATTATCCCTTTTTTTAATGCCTCACTTCTTAATTCATTTGTGATTGTGACGTCAAAAAATTTGTTCAATACTTTAAAAAAAATTAAGAACTGAGGCTTTTCTAATGCCACTTTTGATGTTTGTTTGTTTCGAGTCATTACCGATTACGACTGCATTATTTATTAATCCTAGTTCACTTAAAGAGGTAATCTTTTCATCAGCTCATAATTAATTTTTTCATGCTACTTTTAAGTACCTTGACGATCAAGTCTATATTTTTTTAAATCTACATGTTGTAGTGCAGTTTCCACGTTGATTTAACAAAAAATTAAATAATTAGTCAATTTAAACCTTACAAATATAACCAATATCTCGTTAACTATTAGTAAACAGTCTAATTGATTACATGACGTCAAATTTTTAAATATTTATCATATGTAAATATTATATAAATAATTATTTACGTAAACTATTTTTGACATTTAGTGAGTGTATATAATTTAAACCGACTATTTATCTATTATTTACAAGAATCTTATATATTTTTTTAAAATACCTTGACCATCAAGTCTATATTTTTTAAAAATAAAAAATGTAGTGCAGATTCCACATTAGTTAATTTAATCAGAAGTGGCTTTTCAGTCCACCAATATATAATGCTTTATTACTCATTTTTCCACTGCATATATAGTTAACTATATTAAATTAAACAATGACTCTGCAATGCTCAGTAGATTCCTGGAAATTCTCCATCTTCTTCTTTGCCTTGTTCTACACGTTTAAACGACAACGATTTTCTCTGTCGTGTTGACTGAGAAAAACACTACAAGTAGTCAATCAAAACAAAAGGAGTGGGATTGAAGAGAGTGGAATATAAGAAAGAAAGAAAATAAAAAAGCATAGACATTGCAGAATAAAGATGGAAACTTTAAGTTTTGAATCCATACTAAACTCTTCAATCAAAACTGGGTTTCTCTTAAAACCCGTTTTCCTTCATGGGATTTCGTTTTCGTTGCATTTAGTCATGTTTCTTTCGCTGTTTTTCTCATGGTCCTGTCAAAATCTCAGAAGATTCAGGTCAGAAGGTAAAAACCAGAGGTCAGTGAAAAGTAGTAAAATTGTTCATCGCAAGAAGATTCTGATTGCTTGTGTTTCTGTTTCTTCTTTCAACTTCTTCTTGATGTGTTCATTCATGAGTTACTACTTTTCTTGGTCCGAATCAGCTCTTTTTCCTGTATTAGATTTCTCCGTAAAGACATTTTCTTGGGGTACTTTAGCTCTTTATTATTATTATTATGTATACTCTCATTTCCCAAGCTCAAAACACCCTCTTTTAGTAAGGCTTTGGTGGGGAATTTATTTCTGTGTTTCACTCTATTGCCTTGTCATACACGTTATCCTCTTCAAGAGACGTGTGATTACCGTTCAACCCTTACTCTCCGATCTCGTCTCGGTCGTGACTAGCTCGTTGTGTCTCGTCTACCTCGAAACTCTAGAGATGAATGATTCTCTTCTCGGAGAGCCTCTTTTGAAGAAGAAGAAAGGCGATGAAAGTGTGACACCTTATTCGAAAGCCGGGTTTTTGAGCTGTCTTACTTTCTCTTGGATCGAACCTCTCATCGCCCATGGATATAAGAAGACCCTTGACCTCGAAGATCTTCCTCGGCTCGCCCCAGAAGACACTGCTTCAGTGATTTCTCCGATGGTGATGAGCTTGATCGAGTCTGATCAGAAGCCGATGAGTTCGATCAAGCTCGCGAGAGTGGTCTTCTCGTTGCTACGAGGAGAGATTCTTTGGATGGCCGTGCTCTTGATCGCCTCGAAGATCGCTTCTTACGCTGGGCCGTATCTCATAGACGGGTTTTTTCAGTACTTGAACGGAAAAAAAGGGTTCGAAAATAAAGGCTTTTCGTTAGCCTCGGCGTTCATCGCAGCGAAGCTTGTGGAATGTCTTTCGCAGCTTCAATGGTTCTTCGTGGCTCGGAAGATCAGAGTCAAAGCCTGTGCTTCGCTCGTTTCGCTGATCTACGACAAGAGCCTCGTCCTCTCGAGCGGATCAAAGAACGGGAAATCGAGCGGAGAGATTATAAATCTCATGACAGTCGACACGGAGAGGATCGCAGATTTTGCGTTCTTCGTTCACGATCCGTGGACCGTGATTCTCGAGATTGGATTAGCGACGGCGATCCTTTACAGAAGCCTCGGATTAGCAGCGGCGATCACGACTCTCGTCTCGACTGTCTTAATCACTCTCGCGAATCTTCCCCTGGGAAAGCTTCAAGAGAGATTTCAGAAGAAGCTCATGGAATCGAAGGACTCGAGAATGAGGGCAATCTCGGAGATTCTGAAGAACATGAGGATTCTCAAGCTGCAAGGATGGGAAATGAAGTTCCTTTCGAGGATTCTCGAGCAGAGGAAGATCGAGACGAGCTGGCTCAAGAAGTTTCTTTACAGCAAAGCGATCACGAGCTTCGTGTTCAAAATTTCTCCGGCGATAGTTTCCGTGGTTGCTTTCGGGACTTGCGTGATTCTCGATATTCCGTTGGATTCGGGTAAAGTCTTGTCGGCTCTCGCGACTTTCAAGATCCTTCAAGGTCCGATCAACAAATTACCCGACACGATTTCGATGATCGCGCAAACGAAAGTCTCCTTCGAAAGAATTTCCACTTTTCTTCGTCTCCGAGAATTACCGTTAGACTTAGGGTTCAGGATTTCCGAAGGCAGTTATTCCGACATTGCCGTCGAGATTAGTAACGGCAACTTTTCGTGGGACGAAAATCCAACCTTGAAAGACGTAAACTTGAGAGTTATTCACGGAAGTAAAGTTGCGATTTGCGGAAGCGTCGGATCAGGGAAATCGAGCCTTCTTTCGGCAATGCTTGGAGAGATTCCTCGAATTTCAGGGTATGTCGAGATTTTCGGAAGAAAGGCTTACGTGGCGCAATCTCCGTGGATTCAGAGCGGGACGATCGAAGAAAACGTGCTGTTCGGGAGCGAGATGGAACGAGAGAAGTACGAGAGGGTTTTAAACGCTTGCTCGCTGAAGAAGGACCTCGAAAGCTTTTCGTTCGGAGATCGGACGGTGATCGGAGAACGGGGAATCAATCTGAGCGGAGGACAGAAACAGAGGGTCCAGATTGCTCGAGCGCTGTACCAAGACGCCGAGATTTATCTTTTCGACGATCCTTTCAGCGCTGTGGACGCCCACACAGGATCTCACCTCTTCAAGGCAAGTTACTTGAGCTGCAAGTAAACAAAATTTGATATCAATTTATTGTGTTTTGATGATCCCATTTCAGGAATGCTTGATGGGGTTACTGAGTTCAAAAACTGTGATTTACGTCACTCATCAAGTTGAATTCTTGCCCAGTGCTGATCTTATACTGGTAAGCAAAATTCATTAATTATGTTTTATTCTTTTTGTTGAGTAATAGCCCAAAATGTAACTTTTAACACTCATTTTTTCCTAAAGAAAAATTTCTAATTTTCCATTAAAAAAATAGAAAGGAAAATGCTTACTTTTTTATATAATAAACGTTTATTGAAGACATTTATTATATTAGTCTATTGTTTACAAGAGTAAATAGGCTTTCACTCTTTTTTCAGAAGTGAAGTGCAAAAAAAATAATTAAAAAATTAGTGTTGAAGGTGACATTTTGGACCATTTCTCATTTGTTTTGCCTTCCCAATAATTGAAAGAACTCAATATATATTATTAGGTAATGAAAGATGGACAGATCAGCCAAGCAGGGAAGTACAAAGAAATTCTCGAATCCGAAACCGATTTCATCAAACTCGTTGGTGCTCACATGGAAGCTTTATCCTCGCTCGACTCAATCGGAGAACGAGATCATTCCCCGATCACAAACAAAGAGCAAAAGAAAACAATACAAAACAAAAAGCAAGAAGACATCACAACCGAACCGAAAGGACAGCTCGTTCGAGAGGAAGAGAGACAAAGAGGGAGAGTCGGATCATCGGTGTATCGAAAGTACATCTCAACGGTCTATAAAGGAGCTTTGGTCCCTCTAATTCTTCTTTCGCAAGTTATGTTTCAAGCCTTCCAAATAGCGAGCAACTATTGGATGGCTTCGGCGAGCCCTGCCGCGGGGGATTCGAGCCTTCCCGGCGGGGGAGTGGAAAGCTCGAGGCTCGTGCTCGTCTACACGGCTTTGTCGATGGGGAGTTCGGTTTTTGTGCTCTCGAGAACCACGCTTCTCGTCACGGCCGGGTATAAGACCGCCACACGTCTCTTTAACGACATGCATCGGTGCATCTTCCGAGCCCCCATGTCGTTTTTCGACTCCACCCCAAGCGCTCGGATCCTAAATCGGGTGAGAACGGGAAAAGAGAAATTTCATTTTGTAGACTTACGTTTGCATAAAATATTAAAACTAGATTCATTATTTTAGAGATGTTAGAAAATGGATTTTTGAACTAGTTTCGGACAAAAATGCTCTTGAATTATTTAGCCAATCTTATCCGATAAGATCTAAGAGAAACTGGTGAATCGACCATATTCCGATGAGTTCTGACCACTTCTGATGAGACATATTTTTCATTCTAAATTAGATCAAAAGTTTTGTTTCAGATTTTTTAAAGACAAGCTTTCATTTGCATGAACCCATGAGCTATACTAGTTGTCACTTATTTTGGATATTTTTAAATTAGTAAACTTAGGATACGTTTAAATTAGCGAATTTGTTCCTAATATTTAGCCAGTTTTTTAGTGTAAAAAATGAAATTTTTCCATAACTATGTACTTCGCGAAAATTGAAAATTACCGCTAACATTATGTATGTAACTTGCCCAAGAAGTTTCAACTCTTAACCCTATAAATTTTGTATCTTTCTCTCTACAGGCTTCGACAGACCAGAGTACGTTAGATCTAAGCATATTCTTCCAAGTTGGGTCATTCGCTTTCTGTGTCATACAACTCCTCGGAATCGTCGCAGTCATGTCCCAAGCTGCGTGGCAAGTCTTCGTTGTCTTTTTCCCGGTCATCGCAGCTTGTATATGGTATCAGGTACTCACATTTTTTTTTGGTAATTCTACTTATTAGCCATATATACATGAAGTATTTTGATAATAGTCAATATTTTGTAAACTGAAATTCTGTTAGTCGCTCAACCAATTGTCACACACAGAAGTTATAACAATGTGTGTAACAATCGACGAGCAGAATATAGATGAAATAAGAACAGTGAAAAGTAAATAGAACACACACGATTGATAACCCAGTTCGGAGCAACTTCTCCTACATCTGGGGGGTGTGACAACCCGGTGGAAATGATTTCACTATATAATAGTTTTTAGTACAGATGGACTTATATGAAGCAACAACAAACTCAAAGCCAAATTACAAACTAAGAAGTGAAGAATCTAATTCAGTCCTCCCCCTGAATTAGTGACCAACTCACAGATCCACAAGACACACTCACACGTGTTCTTTTGTCACAATGAACTTGTAGAGTATTATACGAACTCACACAGAATAACAAAACACCAACAACACAAATCTTTCACAGTGGGTGAAAAGATTTTACACAGCAATTCTCTAAACTCGTAGCTTCCCAATCCGCCAACTTTCACGTCTAGGAACCCTACAGATTCAGAGAAAAGCTTCAAAGAGATCAATGGTGGCTACTGCTGCTTTTATGATCGCCAAAAGAAGAAAGGTCAATGCTCGAGTATCCTTACTCATTAACCACGCGAGCAAAAAATAGGAAAGGCCTTTATCCGTCATGATAAATGAAATAATCGCTGAATAAAATCAGATCCTGAAATATCGCCGAAAGTTAAAGCAGAAGATCATGCGGAAGATATGCAACAAATCTTGACGAGACTGAATGAGACTTGCCTAATAAAAATAAGCCAATTCAAGTAACAACAAACTCCCCCTTTGGCTATTTTTTAGGCAAGCATGGAAATATGATAAACAACAAGATCCATATCAAATTACCATAAAAAAACAGTACAAATTTCTCCCCCTGATTGCCTCAAAATAAGTCAAAGGCAAGGATAGACCAAAACAGAGGGAAAAATAAAAGAGTCTTGACATAGAAGGAAGAAGAAGCAAGCAAACCAGGAATGTCGTAACATCAGCATCGTCCAAGAAAAAAAATAAAATGAACAACCCGCAGGGAATACTTAAAACAGAGTACTTAGGCAGATATTGTATCAGAAGAACTTGCCGGATCTTGAGCAGTAGAAGTGGAGGCAGTTGAAGATTTCTTCATAATCTTGATCATATTATCGACAGTGAACTTGCGCTTAGTGGCAGTCTGAATCATGTCGTGAAGAAAAGTAGACTCCTGTAATAAGAGAGCAAGAACCTCTTTCTGTGCAGATTGTCCAAGAGCAACACCAGGCCCAGAAGCAGTTTCATCCGTGACATGCTCAGCAGAAGGAGGCTCAATGTCAAGGAGATGCTTTCCCTCAAAATGACGGAAGTGGAACATGAGGGGAACGGCCGGTTTTCCAAGAATATCATCAGAACGAAGTAAATCCCTTCGTTGATTGAGAAGGATCTTCGTAATGAGACAAGGAAAACCAATAGGCATCTTGGCTGCATAGGACTTTGCGTGTCGTACAAAATGATCATATACAATTGCACCGAAATCAAACTTGCAATGAGTACCAACCTGATAGATGAATTTTCCAACATCAGTAGACACTAAAGATCCATTCGATGTAGGGAACCATGTAGTGGCAGCAATACGGGCTAGGATGGAATATTTAGCAGTAAGTTCCGAAGCAGGTAGCCCTCCCTTAATAGGCCACTTTGCAGTCTCATTGCCAGTAATGACCTTAACAATAATATCAAGATTCGGCAGAGGATCCGAGTGTGTTGATGTAGACCGACACAAAGTGGTGTTAATCAGGGCAGGAGTGAACTCAAATATATGGCCACGAAGATTCACTTTACCAAATTCAGGGCTACTGGGGATGTTCATGTCAGGGGAGAGACTTATGACAAACTCCTTTATCATTTTCGGATAGTAAGGGCCCAGATCACTTACAGTGGATAGAAGGCCTGATTCTTGAAGGAGATCGAGAATGATTGAGAATTTGGTTGCATCCACTGATAGTTCCCTCTCAGGATAAATTGTTCTGGCATACACAAATTTCCATTTTGCAACTTGAGCCTCAGTCCGAAAATAGACATTGTCAAGGGGAGCAGCTGGAATGTTGGTAGGAAGCTTTCGCCCGTCTTTGTACTTCGGGTTCACTCTCACGGGAGAAGGAGGAGCTTCAGTAGGCTCATCAACTTCAGAGGGAACATCGTGAGGAGTTTGCACAGGAGGAACCTTCGAGGAATGAAGAGACGATATCTTCTTCTTCTTAGCCTTGAAGGCGACAGACTTCGTCCTGTTAAGAACCACTTTGTGCACAGGAGGATCTTGAGGAGCATCAGTAGGGGCATGCTCATTTGGAGAGGAATGCACATCCTCAGCCGGGGTAGACAGTTTAGCCTTTTTCTTCAACTGTCGAAGAGCACTAATAGTGATGTCATCATCGTCAGGAGCCTCTTCTCGGTTAGGGCTGTGATTATCAGAGTTTTCCACAGAAACTGACACGAAATTGTCAGAACGAACCTGGTCGACATTTGGGGCTTTTCGATTATCCTCACTCAAGCCCAAAAGAATATTAATCCTTGCTAATTCCTCAGGCGGAGGTTTCATATTTATAGGCATGCAAGTCTGATCTTTTTCTTTACGTGAAGCAGAGGTACCTGAAACAGAGTGAGGAGGAGATTGATCATGATCCTCCGTATCGGGTGCTTGTCGATCCTCAGAACTGCTTGAGTAATACCCTGTGAGGTCTTGAATCGTAAAGGGGCGCTTCGAAGACTGAGTGGTAGTGGAATCACGACCTCTTACAGATGTACCTCCGGCCTGACCATCGGCACGATCTGCAGAGGGCGATCCCAATCCCAATGACACTTTGTCTTGAACAAGCGGGATGACAACCTTACGAGGAACATTTTTCTTCTTCATCTTTGCCGGTTTACGAGGAAAGGAAGTGCGTATACCACTCCGAGTTCCAACCATGATGGTGATAATGATGAAAACGGAAAGACAGTTGAGAGAGAAATTCAAAATATGGCAGTTGAAACTGTCGATCAAGGTGCTATGGGAAACGAATAACTCACAGCTTGGAAAGACATGAACCGTCTCATAGTGGGGATGAAGGAAACGACACATACTATTGTCGTTTTTAATTTTCGGTGCAAACTGAGACATAGTTTGGGCCATAACATGAAAAGCCCAACAAATCAGTAATTGCTATTGTTCCACAATGCATAAACCTATGGAGGCACGAAGATTCTCAAAAGTATTCACATCCAGAGCCTTTGTGAATATATCTGCAAGCTGTTTCTGCGTTTGAATGTACTCAAGACGAATCTTTTTATCTTCAACGAGTTCCCTGATAAAATGATGTCTTATATCGATATGCTTAGTTCTGCTATGTTGAACAGGATTCTTGGAAATATTGATAGCACTCTGATTGTCACAGAATAATGTCATGACATTCTGTGACACACCATACTCAGCAAGCATTTGCTTCATCCATAATAGTTGAGTACAACCACTTCCTGCAGCAATATATTCAGCTTCAGCCGTTGAGAGAGAGACGCAGTTTTGTTTCTTACTGAACCAAGAAATGATGTTGTTTCCGAGGAAGAAGCATCCACCAGAAGTGCTTTTACGATCAGTGGCACTTCCTGCCCAATCAGCATCACAGTATCCCACCAGAGTCGAAGTAGTATCGAAGGAGTAGTGAAGACCCAAGTTGGATGTTCCTGACACATAGCGGATGATGCGTTTTACTTGGCTTAGGTGACTTGCCTTAGGATTAGCTTGATAACGAGCGCAAACACCTACAGAATATGTTATATCAGGACGACTGGCAGTAAGATAAAGAAGACTTCCAATCATACTTCGATAAAGACTCTGATCAACAGGGGCTCCAGTATCATCTTTTGTAAGTTTGATGTGAGTTGCAGCAGGAGTACGCTTGTGAGAAGATTTCTCAAGTCCAAATTTCTTTACAATAGCATTGGCGTACTTACTTTGAG
This sequence comes from Urtica urens, assembly GCA_958296335.1. Lineage (NCBI taxonomy): Eukaryota > Viridiplantae > Streptophyta > Magnoliopsida > Rosales > Urticaceae > Urtica > Urtica urens. Next base: position 24,178,749 of record OY282526.1, on the reverse strand, counting down.
AGATAAAAATTCCATCTGTCATTTGCTTGATCTGAAATCCAAGAAATAAACTGAGTTCCCCAACCATACTCATTTCAAACTCATTTTTCATCTGAATCACAAATTGTTGTACCATCTTGTGTGACATTCCTCCAAACACAATGTCATCAACATATATTTGTGCTATCATGAGTTTACCGTCTTCCTTCTTAACAAATAAGGTTTTATCAACGCCTCCTCGCAAATAACCTTTTAGAATAAGAAATTCAGTCAACCTTTCATACCAAGCACGTGGAGCTTGCTTTAGACCATAAAGAGCTTTTCTGAGTTTATACACATGATCTGGATTATGTGGATCAGTAAAACCCTTGGGTTGAGCCACATAAACTTCCTCGTTAAGATAACCATTTAAGAAAGCACTCTTAACATCCATCTGAAATAATTTGAATCGAAAGTGGCACGAAATACCAAGAAGGAGACGTATGGCTTCTAATCTGGCAACAGGTGCGAAGGTTTCATCAAAATCAACACCTTCCACCTGAGTGTAACCTTGAGCAACAAGTCTGGCTTTATTTCTGGTAATGTTGCCGTATTCATCTGATTTGTTCTTGAATATCCATTTTGTTCCAATGATATTAACCTGCTCAGGTTTAGGAACTAAATCCCAGACAGAATTTCTCTCAAATTGAACCAGTTCTTCTTGCATGGCATTCATCCAGAATTCATCGTGAACAGCTTCATTTATGTTCCTTGGCTCAATCTTAGAGACGAAGCATATATTTCCAATCATCTCTCTGTAATTCACAGGCTCCTTTCTTCTTGTCTGCATGCTATCATTCACATCACCAATAACGCTGTCAATAGGATGATTCTTCTGAATTCTAGTAGAAGGAACTAATTCATGGCTAATATCAATAGACGAGTCTGTTTCAGTAGGCTCGTAGGAAGCATCGTTTTGATTGTTGCTCTCAGCAGCTGTGTGTTCATGCGTAGTATTACTGCTAGAGGGTTCTTGACACGCAATGTCAGAGGCAGATGACGTAACATCCTGCCGAACAATATCAGAATCAGTCGAAGTAGTATTTTGCCTAACAATGTCAGAGTCAGATGGCGTAACATTCTGTCTGACATTGTTTCTTGTATGGCCAAAATCTCCTTCAGTATCAGGCATATAAATATCTGTTGTATCCTTGACCACAACATTGACAGACTCCATTATTGTTTTAGATCTCAGATTGTAGACACGGTAAGCAGCACTATTTCTTGAATAGCCTACAAAGATTCCCTCATCACTTTTGGCATCAAATTTTCTTCTGGTTTCTCTGTCAGCCAAAATATAACATGTGGACCCGAAAATGTGAAAATATTTCACATTGGGTTTTCGTCCCCTCCAGATTTCATATTGAGTGGTGGTAGTTCCAGGTCTAATTGATACCCTGTTATGAATGTGACAAGCAGTGTTTAAAGCTTCAGCCCAGAACCGTGTAGGAATATTCTTTGCTAAAAGCATGACTCTCGCCATTTCTTGAAGGGTTCTATTTTTCCTTTCCACAATGCCATTTTGTTGTGGAGTGATGGGAGCAGAAAACTCATGTGCAATACCTTCCTCGCTACAGAAATTAGAGAATCGAGAATTTTCAAATTCCCTACCATGATCACTCCTGATTCTGACAATCTTCCCTGTAGAATCTTCTTTCTGTCTCTGTAGGAGTCTGCACAATTCTGTTTTCCGATTTGACATTCACCGCATATCTGTCCCTCAATAACTTTAATATCCGGAACCCCAGTCACAGCCTTTTCAATGATAATCTTACGAAGACTTCTGTAGTTCAGGTGACCAAGACGTTGATGCCATAATTTAGCTTCATCAGCTTTAGAAATCATGCATGATTCAACTTTGAGACTTTTGTCAGAGGACCACATGTAGCAATTATCTGAAGATCTTTTCCCTTTCATAAGAATGTCATCCTGAAAAGTCTTAACAATACACTCATCACGGGTAAAGTTCACAGTTAGATCAGAATCACAAAGTTGACTGATACTTATAAGATTAGCAGTGAGACCTTCTACCAAAAGAGCTTCTTTTAAGCACACCAATCCTTTAAAATTCATTGTACCTTTGCCAATAATTTTAGCCTTAACTCCATCTCCAAAGGTAACAAAACAGTTTGAATATGGCTTCACATCAGTAAGATAGTCTTTAACACCTGTCATGTGTCTAGAGCATCCACTGTCAAAATACCAATCATCATAGGTAGAGGCACGTAATGAAGTATAGGCAATATTTGCATAATGATTCTTTTTGATTTTCCATACAAAATGACTGCTTCTGTTTATCTTTCTGTGGGTCTCATACTTAAGTTTAGCATGATAGTCCCTATTGTTTAACAATTTAAAACAATATGGTCGTATGTGACCTTTTCTTCCACAGTAATGACAAATCCAGGGTAATCTATTGACAACTGTATTTTGTTGAGGCACGTTCCTGTCATTTATATCCTTCTTTTTCTGAGGAACAAATCTGGTATGAGATGTAGAGGCTCCATGCAAGTATCCAATCCCCGTCATGCTTTTGCCAGTTTTTCCAGAAGTCAAAATTTTGTCCAGATCATCTGTTCCTGAATTCAACATTCTAACAGATCTTGTCATTTTGATAAGTTCATTATTTAAGCGAGCAACCTCAATCTTTAGTTCAACAATTGTTTCAAGAAGTCTCGTCTTATCAGTAGTGAGAGTAAAGATCATATTGTTAAGCTTATCTAAATCATCATTCATATCCACATTATGAATATAAGAATTATTAGAGCTTACAGTGTGATCAGCTTCGTTTTCCTCCAGATTCTCAATAATTGATGTGAAAGCAAGAAAATTATTTCCACTCTCAGAATCACTTTCATCTTCTTCATCAGAGAGAGTGGCATTATAACCTTTCTTTTGCTTACGAAGAAAGTTGGGGCAGTCTTTTTGAATGTGACCATATCCTTCACACTCATGGCATTGAACTCCTTTGGATTTATACCCAGACACTTTGTCTCCATTTCTGCTATTTCTTTGGGAGGAATTTCCTTTGAAGGACTGAAGCTTAGTCTGATTGTCACGACTCTCGGTGTTGACATTTCTGGGAGGAAGTCTAGCGAACTTCTTCATGACCCTGTTATAATTTTGAGACAGGAGAGCAATAGTGTCATAAATATCCTCTTCAGATTCGGATGATACCTGATCCGTGGATTGTTTTATAGAACTCTTTAGAGCAAGACTTTTGTTCCTTTTCTCAGTACGAGGAATAGCAAGTTCATATGTCATGAGAGACCCAATAAGTTCATCAAGTTTCATAGTAGACAAATCTTGAACTTCTTCGATGGCAGTAACTTTCATTTGAAACCTTTGAGGAAGAGATCTGAGAATTTTGCGAACAAGTTTTTCATCTGTCATAGGAACACCAAGAGAGAAGGACTCGTTAGAAATATCTCGTATTCTAACATTGAATTCAGCAATAGTCTCATCTTCATTCATAGTGAGAGCTTCAAATTGAGTGGTCAACATCTGAAGTTTTGAACTGCGAACTTTAGCAGTTCCTTCATGGGCAATCTCAAGAATTTCCCAAGCCTCTTTAGCACTAATACAAGTGTTGATGATTCTGAAGATGTTCTTGTCAACAGCATTATATATTGCATTAAGAGCTCTGGAATTTCCGAGGGCTTCTTCATCTTCAGCAGCAGTCCATTCTCTTTCTGGTTTTGGTGTACTCACACCTGTTTCCTCATCAATGACGACAGGTGGTTCCCATCCATTAAGAATAGCTTTCCACGTCCTGCTATCCAAAGCCTTCAAGAAAGCACACATCCTAGCTTTCCAGTATCCATAATTCGATCCATCCAAGTTTGGTGGTCGATTGACAGAACCACCTTCTCTGAAGTTCTCCATCTACACAGAATTGAAACACTACAGGAAACCACCTTGAATAAGGTGCCTGCTCTGATACCAATTGAAATTCTGTTAGTCGCTCAACCAATTGTCACACACAGAAGTTATAACAATGTGTGTAACAATCGACGAGCAGAATATAGATGAAATAAGAACAGTGAAAAGTAAATAGAACACACACGATTGATAACCCAGTTCGGAGCAACTTCTCCTACATCTGGGGGGTGTGACAACCCGGTGGAAATGATTTCACTATATAATAGTTTTTAGTACAGATGGACTTATATGAAGCAACAACAAACTCAAAGCCAAATTACAAACTAAGAAGTGAAGAATCTAATTCAGTCCTCCCCCTGAATTAGTGACCAACTCACAGATCCACAAGACACACTCACACGTGTTCTTTTGTCACAATGAACTTGTAGAGTATTATACGAACTCACACAGAATAACAAAACACCAACAACACAAATCTTTCACAGTGGGTGAAAAGATTTTACACAGCAATTCTCTAAACTCGTAGCTTCCCAATCCGCCAACTTTCACGTCTAGGAACCCTACAGATTCAGAGAAAAGCTTCAAAGAGATCAATGGTGGCTACTGCTGCTTTTATGATCGCCAAAAGAAGAAAGGTCAATGCTCGAGTATCCTTACTCATTAACCACGCGAGCAAAAAATAGGAAAGGCCTTTATCCGTCATGATAAATGAAATAATCGCTGAATAAAATCAGATCCTGAAATATCGCCGAAAGTTAAAGCAGAAGATCATGCGGAAGATATGCAACAAATCTTGACGAGACTGAATGAGACTTGCCTAATAAAAATAAGCCAATTCAAGTAACAACATAAACGTTCAGTATATAGCTAGACAAATATGTTTACAACAAATAATATAGTCCAGAATTCGACGTGCACAAAACGACTGTAAACGAAGGGTAATTCGGTCATTAATTTCATATAATCGACTGCCACATAAGCACAATTACAATATATTTACAAAACGTTAGTTATTTTCAAATTTCTTATGTTTATATTGGTTAAAGATCCAATATTTTTTTTAATAATGAATATATATATATATATGCATGTTTTTAACATATACAAGATTTTTTTGAACTATGTACTTAGCAATACTACTTGCCTTGCGCTCGAGAGCTATCGCGGCTTATCGGAATCTGCAAAGCTCCGGTGATACAGCACTTTGCTGAGACGATCTCGGGTGTTGTGACGATAAGGGGGTTCGATCAAGGGCCAAGATTTCGACACACGAACATGAATCTGACGGACCTGAGTTCTCGGCCCAAGTTTCATTACGCGGCCGCGATGGAGTGGCTTTGCTTTCGGTTGGACATGTTGTCCGTCACGACATTTGCGTTCTCTTTGTTTTTCTTGATCTCCGTTCCCAAAGGATTTATCAATCCAGGCAAGTGGTTTTTCTAGAGAAATTTCATTATTTGAGTCGAAAAACTAACGAAATACCAAGAGTAAACCTTATAAAAATATTTATAAATTAGTTTTTGTTCATATTTTAGACAAAAATACCTTTTGATTATATAATATTCTATGTCATCGTTCAATATCGTATGCATCTCATGACATTGTACGAGTACGATATCATATAACATGCATGAATTTAAAAATATATTTTTGTTAAAAATATAGATAAAAGTTTTTTCTTTGGCATTTTAAAATAATGAATCAAATCGTTATAGTTTATTAACTTGCTCAGCATTTATTTTCTTGTTTAACCGGCCTATGTCACAAAATCAAATGCTTGATAACCATTTTACTCAAAACTAACTAGTTAAAGGAAAAAGAAATGTCTCAGATGTATAGACTACTACTTGCATTTTAAGAACAACCCTTAAAATTATATAAAGAATAACTTGAATTTATTGTTTCATGGATAGGCATTGCGGGCTTAGTTATCACGTACGGACTTAATCTAAACTCGTTACAAGCTCATCTGATTTGGACGCTTTGCAATATCGAGAACAAGATCATATCGGTCGAGCGAATTCTTCAGTACACGACTATCTCTAGTGAGCCTCCTCTCACCGTCGAATCAAATTGGCCGGATCATTCTTGGCCATTGCATGGAGAGGTCGAAATTCGTGATCTTCAGGTACATGAAAGTATGATCATATATGAAATTCATGAATAAGTAAATTCAATGTGGAAAATATGTCAAAAAGTTTGTTACACATGATTACTATGACAAATATAGTTTTCAGATGCGACAAATGTCTCTTTTCTATACGACTAGTCGCATCTGGAAAACATATATATATGTGACTTTTAAAATCGCATCTGAAAATTTATCCGTACCCAAAAGTCATATATGTAACAGTCGAAATGTATAATGAAATAATAATAAATAGGTTCGTTACGCGCTGCATTTGCCGCTCGTGTTGCGAGGCATCACTTGCACTTTCGGGGGAGGAACGAAGACGGGAATTGTCGGGAGAACGGGGAGCGGAAAATCTACTTTGATCCAAACACTTTTTCGGATCATCGACCCTGATTTTGGACGTATCGTCATCGATGGGATCGATATATCTTCGATCGGGCTTCATGATTTGAGATCGAGGCTAAGCATAATCCCTCAAGATCCGACCATGTTCGAAGGGACTGTGAGAAGCAATTTAGATCCCCTCGAAGAGTACACCGATGAACAAATATGGGAGGTTTGTCTTGATTTCCTCTTCTTCTTTTGAGTTTGCTGAAATAGCCAATATCTAAATTTTATCTAAACTTTCTAAAGGCCAAAGTTAGTACACAAATTTTAAAAGATGTATTAAGTACTAGTAATTTTTCGAGTAACTTAATAGTCTTCCCTAACTTTAAAAATAGAAAAAGAAATTATATTTATTATAAGAGTTGGCCATGAGTTGTGTATATATTTAATATTAGGCTACATTTTTTTAGGAAACATATTGGCTACATTTTGAATAAAGGATAATTGTTTGGAGTATTTATCTAGGTTCTGGATAAATGCCAACTTGGAGATGAAGTTAGGAAGAAAGAAGAAAAGCTTTATTCTTCAGGTTTGTTTCTTCATTATACAAGCTTAATTATGATCATATTTTTTTTTTGCATCCACTATTTTTTTGTTTTGTGATTACTTCATCAAACTTCAATTTGACAGTTTCTTTCATCATTTTTCTTAATCACAACATGTTCGCAGCTTAAATACTAATTACTCATTGTATAATAATTTGTTCCATCCTATCATATATTGTTAAAGATCACCACTAAAAAGAACTTTAATTGAACATTCTACTTTTTTTTGCATAAACTAATTTGCTACGATGCGATACTCTACGAACATTTTCTTCATCGTACTCTAACAGGCATCGACGAACTCAACTTTATTTTCTTCATCCTATCATATGTTGTTGATGTCTGAAAACTTCGCATACAATGTCTATTATATTTGACTTATCGTATTAAAGTATGTCTTTTATGAGAAAAATCCGATCGACCTCTGTATTTCACTGAGTACTAAATTTAATACTTATTAATAAATTCGTCGAAATATTGTTGTATCTATTTTAAGACACGTCAACATTATTATGTAATAACATTATTATGTAATATTACTAATACATGTTTAAAAAAAGATATAAACAATGATCATGTCTCATGGTAGTGACCGAAAACGGAGATAATTGGAGCATGGGTCAACGACAATTAGTGTGTCTCGGTCGAGTTTTACTCAAGAAAAGCAAAGTCTTGGTTCTCGACGAAGCCACGGCTTCGGTGGACACGGCCACGGACAATCTCATCCAACAAACTCTCCGACAACACTTCTCTCATTCCACCGTCATCACGATCGCTCATCGCATAACTTCTGTCATCGATAGCGACATGGTCTTGCTTTTGAGTCACGGTGAGTCAGTCAATCATCGAACTTCGCTTCTTCCGATTCGGGTTCGTTAAAGTTTGAATCTTTTTTCAAATGACAGGTGTTATAGAGGAGCATGATTCTCCGGAAAGATTGCTTCAGAACAAGTCCTCGTCTTTTTCGCAGCTCGTCGCAGAGTACACTTTAAGATCGAATCGCAATTTTTCAGAAACATCAGCTTAGGAAATATTGAATTGTAATAGAGAAATTTCTTAATTGAGATTAAAAAAAAGTAATGAGATATCAAGATTAAAACTTTTTACTTCAAAAATATCAAAAAGTTTATTTCTTTTTTTTTCTATTTTGGACAGCGATGCCCTTTAAATCATATGATACGGTACGATATCATACGATAACTCATGATATCCATTACTTTGAAGGACATTTTTATTTAAAATACAAACGAGAAAATTAATTTCCAAATATTTTTCGAAGTAAAAGGTATAATGTTGATATTCACGTCCAAATAATAAAATTTATCTTCTTATAGGATCCCAAAAGTCAACCCACTAATTTAGGAAACAGTATCAAGCCTTATAAACCGCCAACTTTTAATTTTCGGAAACAAATTTGAATTTTCAAATGAAATTAATTTTATTATCAGTGTAAAATTCAATTTACGTTGTAAAACGCAACTCAATTTACGTTGGTACAATTTTATTTAATTGTAAATTGGATATCAATTAACAAACATTATCAGCGTAAAATTCAATTTACACTGTAAATGGAAAGTCAATTAACGAGAGAATAAAAATCGTATGAATAGATGGAAACAAATTTTCGACAGATTAAAAATCATTTCTAAATTGGAAAATAATCACTAATTGATGGATAAATGTCGGGTCGAAATTAAGGATGGAAATAATTTGCAATTAATAAGTTATCTTGAATTAATAGGCCAATAATAAAGAATAAAGTCAACCCAGTAATCTAGGAAACGATATCCAAGCCAAATAACCGCCAATTTTCAAAACCGGAAACTAATTTGATTTTCAAACGAAATTAAGGTTTAAAATTCGAAATTAATATTTCCAATTCTTAATATTCGGCTTAATTATAAAGGACATAAACGTAAAACTATATAGATAAAAAAAATAAGACACTTCATCAGTAGGACTATTTACGAAAATTTTACAAAAGATTGAATTTTTCCAAATTGTGTTTGTCAAGTAGGGCCAATTCGTCGAATTTTTACTTGTTTTGTAAATAAATTGAAAAAAACTAAGATATCATAACTCTTGATGAGATAATTATTAGAGTGTTAGTTATATAACTACTTTTGTAATTAACCATGATTATAGAATCAGTTATGGTTAAGTTAGTTTAGCTTTGAAATGAGTAAAAGAGGCTACTTATAGTACAAGTTACCACTTAAACTCGTTTTAAAGCTAAACTAACTTAACCATAACTGATTCTATAATCATGGTTAATTACAAAAGTAGTTATATAACTAACACTCTAATAATAATTGCTTTGATACCAAGTATTATGATCCATCACTGAACTCAAAAGCCAACATAAATGTGTGTTCTATTCTATGTGACATAAACTAAACCTAGATTCTTTAAATAAGTAAAAAAAAAATAACTTGAAGAAAAAAGATAAACAGGTTGTTCCAAGAATAGGAACAAGTACGTATTATTATACATACAATCCTGAACGAGAACATCAATTCATGATATAACATTTCAAATCGAACAGAGTTAAGTTTGAGTGGTCTCAATCCTGAAAATTTCAGAGCCTTAAACCCTAATTAAAAGGCTCATCTTTGGCACTTCACTTTCTCTTTCGTGCGAGGAATGAACCGGACTCGATAACCACGAACCGAAACGACATATCGTTTTCATTTCGAGGTTTTTTATATTATAGAAACGACATGTCATTTCTTTTTCTAACCTGCCGTTTTTTATATCACGAAACTATTCTCTCTCTCTCTCATTGAAAAGTAAATATTAAATTGTTCTTCCTGAGCAGAAATATTAACTGCTCCATATGTACCCATGACATAGTCCATGCTGTGTCGTTGGCTGTTATATTTAAATATTTATATTTATTTTGCTACGTTGACTTCAATAGTATTATTGTAGATACGTGAACAGTTGAAGTACTTGTGCTATCCAATCTCCGGTGAATACACGGATATTCATAAAACTAATTTGTAATTTAAGTACATTAGAGAGGTATATTCATTGTTTTGTGTACAGATTTTGTAATATGAAAAGAATGCCAACTATTAATGACACATTCATTGAGAGCATAATCATTACCAACCCCTGATTTTTTTTTTGTTATAGTAAATAAAGTAAACCACTATCATTTGTTAAATTAATTGTTGTCTTCCTTCAAAGTAAAATGGTCATATTTCAAAAAATTGGCTCTATAGCCTTATAAAACGTTTTCATTTTGGATATACCCAAGGTTTCGTTAATAGATTGAAAATAGCCAGACAAATTCGTTTACACATCGTAAATAGTCTAAAATACCCTTAATTTGTTTACATATTGAAAATATAAACTAAGGGTATTTTGGACTATTTATGATATGTAAACGAATTTATCTGGCTATTTTCAATCTATTAACGAAATCTTGAGTATATCCAAATTACACATAGTTTACAAGGCTATAATATATACCACTTTTGCGCTCATAATTAACCAACCATCTTGTCTTTTGCACCACTGTCATTATATTAATCATTTTCTTCCTTCAAAGTGAAAACTAATACGCATTCTTTTTCAACGCATCTTTATCTTTCGCACCATTAGAATTATAGAACTACATTTGCTCGCTAAAACCAAGAACCTAATTTCAAATAAACGTTGAGCGTTGGTGTTTCAGTATTAAATAAATCATGTACAGCTGTAAAAGCGGTAGTTAGGTAGGAATGGTAATAAATACTTAATTGCTCTTACTGAGCAAAAGAGAAATCAAAGTCTTTTATATATTTATACTTATTTTGTAAACGTTAGACCTTATAACACGTCTTCCTCTTCCTTCACTGATGAGTGTTACTTCAGAAAACTAAGAAAGAAAAAAACTCAGGAACAGTTTTTGAAGTCTTCTTTCGGAATCAGCTCTCTGAGTTTACTTGTAAGTTACTCTAGTTCTACTATTTCCATATTGATGATCCTTGACTGTATTTAAACATCAAATCTCCAAATAGGTTTGTGGAAACAGAAGATTTCAGAGTAGATCTACATCATTTTAAGGTCAGCCACACTTTCATTGCCTGATTATCAAACAGTGAAGAGAAAGAGTCAACCTAAACATTCTGTAAGTTTTTGGATAGAAGAGTTTAAGCAGAAGATGGATGAACTGAAGCTGTTAGAAATTTATGTAGATTTCATTTTCTTTGAATATATTTAGAATACAGTATTACACAATAGTTCATTTTCAGCAATTTTCCCTGCATATGGTTATGAACTACACAAGAGTTTTATCAGCATTGTAAGTGTTTAGTGAATCAAATCATCAATAGGAAATTTCACTGGTGCAGGGGCAGAAAATATTTGCAGTAATGGAGATTCTAATGTCCGCAGTTATCCCTGCTGTGAGATTTGTATCACATCCCGTAGGCAAGCGTTGGAGAGATCACCGAAACCTGAAAAAGAACAAGATCGCTCTCAAAGAAGCCTCGGAGAAACTCAAGCATCGAAAAGTAGACCTCGAAACAAGACTCAAAACCGAGGTCATCCCCGAAGAAACCGGGGAGCTAGAGGAAGTCAAATTCTGGTTGGGACAAGCAGAAACCATTATTTCTGAAGCTGAGCGAGTCGGAGACGATGTGGCACGGGTCAAATTCTTGTCCCTCGCGAGGCTCGGCCGAAAGATTCGAAAAATGATTGGAAAAATCGAAGGAATTTACGAAGAAGGTGTGGCGATCCGAGAAGGCAGTCTTGTCAGGAAAATTGCGCGCCGAGGGAGAGAGAAACCGACAACAGAGGTGATCGGAGGCGAAAGTACGAGCGACAAAACAAAGCGCAAGATTTTGGGTTGCTTGGCTGACAAGAAAGCTACGAGGATCGGAGTCCATGGCATGGGGGGGCTTGGAAAGACGACCGTGCTCGAACATGTCCATAACGAGCTGTTGAAACCCGGGGATGAGATCGGAAGCAACTTCGACAAGGTCATCTGGGTCACGGCATCGAAAGCGACAGGCGTCAGAGGTTTACAAGAGAAAATTGGGCGCGAATTCGAGTTAGGCTCAGACGTTCTTAGCAACGAGGACGATGAAGAAACTAGAGCCATAGTCTTATTAAAGAAGTTCAAGAACAAGATTTTCGTGCTCATCATCGACGATCTTTGGGAAGATTACCCTCTCGAAAAGGTCGGAGTCCCTGATCCAACCCCCGAAAACGGGTGCAAGTTAGTACTAACGACTCGGTCTCGCGATGTTTGTAGCAAGATGAGATGCAATGACATAATCAAAATGGACTTTCTATCGGAAGAAGAAGCATCGGAGTTGTTCTTTGATAAGGTCGGATAAAGCATGGCTTCCGACCTAATGCTCCGTGAAATCGCGAGGCAAGTGGCTATAGAATGTGCAGGTCTACCTCTAGCGATCGTCACTGTCGCTGGAAGCTTAAGAGACAAGAGTGACCCCATTGAGTGGGAGATTGCACTGACAGAGCTCAAAGACGCCACGTCTTCTATGTCGTTTGAGATTACGAGGATTTTGAAGTTTAGCTATGATCAGCTGAAAGATGAACACAAGGCGTGTATTCTACATTGTGCGCTATACAAAGAAGATCATTTGATCCCTAGAGATTTGTTAACAGACCAGTTGGTCGCCCTGGGAAGTGTCGAGAAAGGGAGAGCAAGGAAAGAAAATATGTATAATAAATGTCATGTTATGTTGAATGACCTCGTTCGGGATTGCTTGTTGATCGACGCGGTCAACAGAATCCATGAGAAATGCGTGAAGCGCCACGACTCGGTGAGAGACATGGCGATACAGATCATGCGCGAGACTCCTTCCCGCTTCTTGGTAGAGGATGTAGCGTCATGGGAAGGAGAAAAATGGGACGAGAAACTCGAGAAAGTTTCATTGTCGGGAAAGAGTAAAACCATCCCGCTCGGCGAGCCACAAGAGTGTCCAAGGCTATCGACTTTGTGTCTCAATGTGGCTGGATTGAAAAATATTTCGGAAGATTTCTTTGCACTAATGAAGGGGCTGTGCATTCTCGATCTATCAGACACAAAGATCCGAAGCCTGCCTCATTCTGTCGTTGAATTGGGAAATATTTCCATTTTGTTGCTCAGAAATTGCTATGACTTGCAGAGCGTGCCAGATATATCGGAATTGAGGAACTTGACAAGGCTAGACTTGAACAGCGCAAAGATGAAAAACTTTCCTCAAGGTATAGAGAAGTTGGTAAAACTGCTTTACCTTGACTTAGGTTGTATCAAGGCTCAAATTTACCCGAAAGGCCTTCTCTCTAAGCTCACCGAACTCCGATACCTCTCGATTGTATTGCCGGAAAGTGCAGAAGAAGAGAGCGCAGAAGAGTTGACGACTCTAAATAAGCTCGAGACTCTCAAAGTGGAATTTAAGTCATTCGACTTGTTTCACTCCTATTTCAAGTCTGCGAGACCTGTGCGTGATTTCAGGTTCACAGTGGGAAGATTTTTGTATGCGGAGGAAGTTCCGAAATCCGTTTCGTTGTCTTGCGCTGGTTCCGAATGCATTCGTGATATTCCGATCGCGATTCCCAACAACGTCGAGCAACTCAAATTCTCTTCTTGTGACATGAGTGTGTCCCATCTCATATGTGTCGAAGATATGAAAAACTTGCAGAAGCTCCTAATTAATGAGGGTAGGGTAGAGTACATGTTCTATCATTCCCCGGCCATTTTTCCTCTGCTTTCAAACATCAAGGAATTGAAGCTTGAGTTTTTGCCGAAACTTCGCGCATTGATCAGCCCCAAGGGATATGGAACGGCTTCTCCGCTTCCACTCGGGGCATTTTCCGCTCTCAAGAAGTTGAGTATTTCATATTGTCATGCGTTGGAGAAAGTGTTCATTCTCGACAAAGAGGCCTTGTTGCCGAATCTCGAAGAGGTCACTATCCAACACTGCTTAGAGTTGGAGGAAATAATAACATACGAAGACGAGGATGCGATGATAATGGAACTTCCCGCTCTCAAAAGCATCACCTTGTTCCATTTGCGGAAACTGAAGAGCGCTGAGTTTGTCGCGAATTCTTTATCCCGTGTCGTGATACATGAATGCCCGGAATTAAAAAAGGTTGCCTCTTCTCTCCTTCAACCTTTCGTCGGCATCGATTCAGACGTTTGAGAGCATCTTTGTTCTTCGTTATCATTGGATGTTTTTTTTTTGTTTGATTTATGTATTGAAATTATATTTTGCTATCAGACTAAAATGTAACTGCAAGTTTGTTTCTATTTCATGTCATTTTACTCAACTTGTAAACGAAGATTTGTAGAGTTGATTGATTTCTTTTTCAGCGTGTGCGAGCGCAAAAATTATCAAATTATTAACTATAGATAATTATAGAGACAAAATCAGAAAACTTGATAAGAATGTTTCATAATAATTAGAGCATTTATTCTCCTTAATTAAGTCTAATTAAGGATAGATAATTTTGTTTGGACTTACACTGTGAACATAATCATTACGAATCCAAGAATATTTTTTTTAGTAATTTCGGAAGTGGATCTCTGAATGAAATCCCTGAATAGCATTAAATTAATTGTAGTCTTCGTTCAAAGTAAAAAAGTAATACGTTCTATGTTTAATATATATGACTTTGTACTCATCCATTAACCAGGCATCTTCTCTGTTGCACCACTATAATTATAAAACTATATTAGTGACAAATATATCTTACAGGTTTATCTACAAAGCTTTTTCTGTGTTATCAAGTGTCTATTACTTTTGGAAACATTTTTTATAATATCTCTTCTGATCATCTTCTTTCTCCGAATCCGATCCTCAAATCTTCGATTTTCTGATCATCTGTTTTCGATCTCCATGGCTTTCAGAACGAACACGTAGACTGTCAACTGAAAAAAGAAAAAAGAAAAAAAACGACATGTCATTTCTATTTCAGAGCTGTCGTTTTCTATACTGATAAAACGACATGTCATTACTACTTCTAGGTTGTCTTTTTTATATAAAAGAAACGACATGTCATTTCTTTTCTAGCTTGTCGTTTTTAGCATTACTCTGAACAAGGACTTTCATACCAGTCCCGTTGAATGAAGCGAACAAGAGAATCCCGAAAATCTTATAAGCAAAAGATTGATAAAAATGGGGAAAGAAATAAAGTAAGCACAAACCTATCACATGGTTATTGTGAACAAGCCTGTTCATTGACATAATTATAATATCAACGACAAGTATGATCGGTTCATAGTTTTTATCTGATTCTTTATATACTGTCAAAGCCTAAAAAGATATTACAGAGTTCTTGAAACATTGAAAAATAAATATTAAAATTTTCTTCCTGAGCAGAAAAGAAACAACTTATTAATTGCTCCCATATGTCTGTCTACATGCTGTGTTGTTGCCTCTTATATATTTATATTTATATACGTTGACCTTAATAGTATTATTATAGATCAGGTACAGCTTTAATATGCAAATCAATCATTCATGGTTTGGTTTGGTCTACAAATACATAACCTTTTTCTTGAGTTCTTCCAAAAATGGAGATCTCAACTCTTACTTCGGAATCACCTCTGAGTTGACTTGTATTTGTGAGGTAAGTCAGTCTTATATTGATGATCATTGACTTTATTTAGACATCATATCTCTAAGTTGACTTGTATCTGTGCAGAAACAGAAGATCTCAAAGAAGATATACATGATATTCAGGTCAGCCACACTTACATTTATCATCATTACTTCAAACTTGAAAAATAGAACAATTAAATAAGAGCAGGCCATACATGGAAGGCCATACATGGAAGGCCATACAATGTATAATAGCTTGATTCTTCTTCTCTGCATAAGTTGGACGAAACACAGAACAAAAACTATTAAAAACAAGAAGAAAAAAGGATGTAACTAGAAAACTGCATTCTCATTCACGCTTGTGTGTAAATGAGACGAAGAAGCAATTCATTTTCTTTTGGTATCCATATCTTATCTGAAATAAGCTTGATTTAAATTCATGGTATAACAATGATCTCAAGGCAGTAGATTTCATTTTCTTTGTATTTGAATAATTGACCTGCAATTTCAACTTGCAGAACAAATCATAAGTATTTTACCCATCCTTTCTTTTTATGAATCCAAGTAATATTTGAATAATAATTGCAAGACTTCCATCAAACTTTTTCAATATTTTATCTTTGCAAAGAGAACAGGGCAGGTCAAATTAGAACACTTTTCCATGCATATGATTATACTAGGGGGTTTTATAAGTATTGTAAAAGCCATACCTGATTATATTAAGATGAATTAACTGAACTTTATTAGAAATTCTTAGAACAACAATCATTTCCAAGGAAGTACAGTTCATTTTCTTTGAATATACTAGGAGGTCAAATTCCTGCATAAGCTACACATTAGATCAAATGCATGCATAGGATTATACTAGGAGGTTTTATCAGTTTTACAAATGTTTAGTGAATCAAATCATCTAAGCTTTTCAAGGGGAACTTTCACTGGTGCAGGGACGACAAAATATAGACAGTAATGGAGATTCTAGTGTCGATACTCGTTCCTACTATGGAATGTATCGCCTCACGTAGCCACGCGTTGGAGAGATCACCGAGATCTGAAAAAGAACTCGATCGCTCTGAAGAAGGCCTCGGAAAAACTCAAGCATCGAAAACTAGACCTCAAAACAAGACTCGAAACCGAGGTCATTCACGAAGAAACCGAGGAGCTACAGGAAGTCAAATTCTGGCTGGAAAGCGTGGAAAGCATCATTTGCGAAGCGGAACAAATCGTTAATGAGGTGGCTCAGGTAAAGTTCTTGTCCCGCGCGAGGCTCAGCAGAACGATCGGAGAAATGATTGGAAGAGTTGAGGGACTTCACGAAGAAGGTGTGGCGATCCGAGAAGGCAGTCTAGTCAGGAAGATCGAGCGGCGCGGGAGAGAGAAACCGACCACGGCTATGATCGGAGGCGAAAGTTCGAGCGACAAAACAAGGCGCGAGATTTTGGGTTCCTTGGTGGACAAGAAAGCTACGAGGATCGGAGTCCATGGAATGGGCGGGCTTGGAAAGACGACCTTGCTAGAACATGTCCATAACGAGCTATTGAAACCCGGGGACGAGATCGGAAGAAACTTCAACAAGGTCATCTGGGTCACGGCGTCGAAAGGGACTGGCGTCAAAGGTTTACAAGAGAAAATCGGGCGAGAATTCGAGTTGGGTTGGGACGTTCTTAGAAACGAGGACGATGAAGAAGTTAGGGCCAAAGTCTTGTTAAGGGAGTTCAAGAACAAGTGTTTCGTGCTCATCATCGACGATCTTTGGGAAGATTACCCTCTCGAAAAGGTCGGAGTCCCTGACCCGACCGCCGAAAACGGGTGCAAGTTAGTACTCACGACTCGATCGCGCGACGTTTGTAGCAAGATGAGATGTGACAAGATAATTGAAATGGGATTTCTATCGGAACAAGAGGCATCAGAGTTGTTCTTCGATAAGGTCGGAAAAAACGTGGCTTCGGACCTGAAGCTCGGGGAATTCGCGAGGCGAGTGGCTATAGAATGTGCTGGTCTTCCTCTGGCGGTCGTCACTGTCGCTGGAAGCTTGAGAGACAAGAGTGACCCGATAGAGTGGGAGGTTGCACTTACAGAGCTCAAAGATGCCACGTCTTCTATGTCAAGTGAAATTACGAAGATTTTGAGGTTCAGCTATGATCGTCTGAAAGATGAACACAAGGTGTGTCTTCTACATTGTGCGTTGTACGGCGAAGATTATTTGATCCCTAGAGATTTGTTGACAGAACAATTGATCGCCCTGGGAAGTGTCGAGAAAGGGAGAGCAAGGAAAGAAAATATGTATAATAAATGTCACGTTATGTTGAACGGCCTCGTTCGGGATTGCTTGTTGATCGACGCGGTCAACGACATCCACGAGAAATGTGTGAAGCTCCACGACTCTGTGAGAGACATGGCGATACAGATCATGCGCGAGACTCCTTCCCGCTTCTTGGTGGAGGACGTAGCGTGGGACGAAAAATGGGACGAGACACTCGAGAAAGTTTCGTTGACGGGAAAGAGTGAAACCATCCCGCTTGGCGAGCCTCAAGAGTGTCCAAGACTATCGACTTTGTGTCTCAACGTGACCGGATTGACAAATATTTTAGAAGATTTCTTTGCACGAATGGAGGGGTTGTGCATTCTCGATCTATCCAACACAAGTATCCGAAGCCTGCCCCATTCCGTCGTCAAATTGGGAAATATTTCCATTTTGTTGCTCAGAAATTGCAACTACTTGCATAGCGTGCCAGATATATCGGAATTGAGAAACTTGACAAGGCTAGACTTGAACCGCGCAAAGTTGAAAAACTTTCCTCAAGGTCTAGAGAAATTAGTAAAACTAGTTCACCTTGACTTGAGTGGTATCTGGGCTCAAGCTTACCCCGAAGGCCTTCTCTCTAACCTCATCGAACTCCGATACCTCTCGATTGCATTGCCGGAAAATGCAGGAGTAGAGAGCGCAGAAGAGTTGACGACTCTAAACAAGCTCGAGACTCTCAAAGTGGTATTTATGAAGTTTGAATTGTTCCACTCCTATTTCAAGTTGGCGAGGCCCGTGCGCGATTTCAGGTTCACGCTGGGATATGGACCGAAATTGGAGGAAGTCCCGAACTCCGTTTCGTTGTCGTGCCGTATGTTGAAAAACGTCCTTCCGATCTCGATTCCCAACAACGTCGAGCAACTCAGCGCGATTCACTGCGACACGAGCCTATGTCGTCTCATATCCGTCCAAGATATGAAAAATTTGCAGAGGCTCGAACTTACACGGAGTAAGATGGAATACATGTTTTATCATTCCCCGGCCGTTATTCCTCTGCTTTCAAACATCACGGAATTGAAACTTCACTATATGCGGAATCTTCGCGCATTTATCGGCCACGAGGGAGATGGAACGGAATTTTCTGCTCTCAAGAAGTTGAGTCTTTTGAGGTGTCCATTGTTGAAGAGAGTGTTCGTTCTCGAGAAAGAGGCCTCGTTGCCGAATCTCGAAGAGGTCGTTATCGAGAAGTGCCTGAAGTTGGAGGAAATAATAGCTTACAAAAACAAGGATGCGATGATAATGGAACTTCCCACTCTCAAAAGCATAACCTTGACCGATTTGCCGAAACTGAAGAGCGTCGAGTTTGTCGCGAATTCTTTATCCCATGGTGTGATACGTAAATGTCCGGATTTGAAAAAAGTCTCCTCTTCTCTTCAACCTTTCGTTGGTACCGATTCAAATTCAGATTCAGACGTTTGAGAGTCGTTGGAAAAGAGAGCATCTGTTCTTTTGTATCATTGGAAATATTTTTTTTTTTTTGGTTTGATTATGTATGGAAATTATATTTTGCTATCAGACTAAATTGTAAATAAAATGTCGAAGATTGTTTTAAAGAGATCACATCGAAGTTTTGTTTCTATTTCATGTCATTTGTTCCTTGTTTTTCAAATTTTAACTTGTAAACGAAGATTTCAGGTAATAAAAGTAAATATCATTTGTACAGTTGATCGATTGATAAACAAGATGAGTATATTGTGTCACCTATTTGCAAGCTCTTCGCTGATTCGAATCACGAATTTCTTCAGCTTCTTTTCCATATCTGTGTGTTCAAGTCCTGAATCGGTTGAGGAAGCTGGACAAACTGAATCTGAACTTCTGTTCTCCGATTTCTCATTTGAATACCTCTCAATCCACACTGGCCGAGCTCGGAATCTTCTTTCTCCGAATCCGAATCCGAATCCGATCCTGAGTTCTTCAAGCTTCAGAGCAAGAACTGTCAAAAAAGAAAAAAAGAAAACGCAAAACGACATGTCATTTATATTTGAAAGCTGTCGTTTCTATATCCATAAAACGACATGTCATTTATTTCCAAGGCTGTCGTTTTATATCATAGAAACGGATCATCCTCCAAGAAACGGAGTATGTGGCTTCTCATATTATTGACTATTTTACTAAATTTACACACATCTTGTAATTTTTCTAATTTGTTACTTTAAATTGAATATTTAGTCAGATCACTAATTCTTATCTGATTTTTAGGGTCATTTTTATATAAGCTTTTTCAAAAAAAATTCTGTTCTTTTTAACTTGATAAGTTAGTTTAATGAATATATAAATATTCAAACTTTCTTTTATTGAATGAGTAATTAGGTACTCTATTATTCAAATAACGATATGTAACTAATTTAAAGTTTGGTTGACATAAAGTAACTTGTTTATCTAAATTTTTCAATACATAAATTAACCGAATAATAACCTTAAATATTTTTCTTGACTAAATATGAACTGATATATTAAAAAGGTGAACTTAGAGTAATATTTTAAAGTTGGAATTGAATTTCGAGATTATCATAAACAGTTAGCATTGAATACGATTTTTAACCGTATATAAATTTTGTGTAGCTAGCTTAGTATATTCTTTAATAAAATGATAATTTTAGTATATACTCATTTTAACTTTAGATCACACCTCCTTCGGAATTCTATTTATATTTTAGTATTCACAGATTATATTTTTGATTTGATTTATTAATTAACGTTACTTATGATCGCCAATGCAACTCGGATGAACGTGGCAAGGAATGAGAGTCTATGAAGAGACATGTTTTTGATGATCTTATAGTGAGGCTATCTCCACATAATCTCTATAATATAAGGACTTGTATGAATTATCTGTAGAGAGTAATACTCCAGAACAACTCTTTTACATTTTTAATAGATGAGCACTCCCATCTTGACTTATTATTTCACGTGGACCTGTGTTTTGTACCCTTTTTAATTTCAAATTATTGGCATTCATTTTAAAATATAAATATATAAATGATGAAATAGGAGAGCCATGCATTTGATAAGAAGTGGAAAGAGAGAGAGAGATTGAGAGACAGAGATAATTGCTCTTTCTTATTGACTATTCCAAGCTACAACTTGAGAGACAGAGAGAGAGAGAGAGATAAGATAATTGAGAAATGCATATTTGATTCTTCTTCCGGAAACGGAGATCCCAACTCTCACTTCACTTCTATTTCTGCGGTAACTTACTCTCCGATGATCGTTGACTTTATTTACACACCAAATCTCTCTCTATACATGGTCTACAACATGCTACGCAGATGTGAAACAAATCTCAATGTTTCTCATTTGCATCCAATGTTTGGTTTGTTATTGATTATTACTCGAATTCAAGTTGCAGTACAAATTATAACTTGGTTTGTACAAACACGAGATTATCATCATTCCTTAAAAAACTTGAAAAATAGATCAGAAAAAGTAAACATTATTAGTACAGAGACATCTCTTAACCGACTTAAGCAGAAGATGAATAAACTGAAGTTGTTAACGATTCATTTTCTTTGGATATACGTAGATCTGAAACAGATTTCAGTGACTTGCAATTTAGGTTATATTACATATCATCATTCCTTAAAACTTTGAAAATAGAAACATTATTAGTACAGAAACGTGTCTTAACCGAAGTGAATGAACTGAAGTTTTTGGATAGCAATCATCTCAAGGCAGAACATTTCATTTTCTTTGGATATATGTAGAATACAATCTGCATAAAACTATTTTGAACACTTGTCCCTGCATATGAACTACACTGAGGTTTTATCAGTATTGTGAGTATCTAGTGAACCAAATCATGCAAGCTTTTTAATGGGAATTTCAGTGGTGCAGGGACAACAATGGAGATTCTAGCGTCGGCACTTGTCCCAGCTGTGGATGGTGTGTCATCCCACGCAGGAAATCGTTGGAGAGACCACCGAGACCTCAAAAAGAACACGCTCGCTCTCAAAGAAGCCTCGCAGAAACTCAGCCATCGAAAACAAGACCTAAAAAAAAGACTCGAAACCGAGGTCGTTCCCGAAGAAACCGAGGAGCTAGAGGAAGTCAAATTCTGGCTGGAGAGCGTGGAAAGCATCATTTCCAAAACGGAACAAACGGGAAACGATGTGGCTCGGGTCAAATTTTTGTCTCGTGCGAGGCTCAGCCGAAGGATTCGAGAAATGATTACAAGAATCGAGAGACTTTACGAAGAAGGTGGCAAGCTACGAGAAGTCAATCTTGTCAGGAAGATCGAGCGACGAGGGAGAGAGATACCGACGACAGCGGTGATCGGAGGCGAAAGTACGAGCGACAAAACAAAGAACAAGATTTTGCGTTGCTTGGCTGACAAGCAAGTCACGAGGATTGGAATCCATGGCATGGGAGGGAGTGGGAAGACGACCTTGCTCGAACATATCCACAACGAGCTATTGAAAACCGGGGACGAGATCGGAAGCAACTTTGACAAGATCATCTGGGTCACAGCGTCGAAAGCGACTGGCATCAGAGGTTTACAGGATAAAATCGGGTGCCAATTCGAGTTGGGTGCTCTTAGAGACAAGGACGAGGAAGAAACTAGGGCCATAGACTTATTAAGTGTGCTCAAGAACAAGAGCTTCCTACTCATCATCGACGATCTTTGGGAAGATTACCCTCTCGAAAAGCTCGGAGTCCCCAACCCGACCCCTGAAAACGGGTGCAAGTTAGTTCTCACGACTCGGTCTCGCGATGTTTGTAGCAAGATGAGATGTGACGAGATAATCAAAATGGGCTTTCTATCCGAAGAAGAGGCAACTGAGTTGTTCTTCGATAACGTCGGAAAAAGCGTGGCTTCAGACCCGAAGCTCAATGAAATTGCGAGGCGAGTGGCTATAGAATGTGCACGTCTTCCTCTAGCGATCGTCACCGTCGCTGGAAGCTTGAGAGACAAGAGTGAGTCGATAGAGTGGGAGGTTGCACTGGCAGAGCTCAAACACGCCACATCTTCTATGTCAATTGAAATTACGAGTATTTTGAGGTTCAGCTATGATCGGCTGAAAGATGAACACAAGGCGTGTATTCTACATTGTGCGTTGTACAGCGAAGATCATTTGATCCCAAGAGATTTATTGCGAGACCAATTGATCGCCCTAGGAAGTGTCGAGAAAGGGAGAGCAAGTATGTTTGATAAATGTCACGTAATGTTGAACGGCCTTGTTCGGGATTGCTTGTTGATCGACGCGGTCAACAAAAACCAGGAGAAATGCGTGAAGCTCCACGACTCGGTGAGAGACATGGCGATTCAGATCATGCGCGAAACTCCTTCCCGTTTCTTGGTGGAGGACGTTGCGTTGTTGAAAGGAGAAAAATGGGATGAGATTCTCGAGAAAGTTTCGTTGACGGGGGTGACCGAAACATTCTCACTCGGCGAGCCTCGAGAGTGTCCAAGACTGTCGACTTTGTTTCTCAATGTGGCTCGATTGAAAAATATTCCGGATGATTTCTTTGCACGAATGAAGGGGTTGTGCGTTCTCGATCTATCTGACACGGAGATCCAAAGCCTGCCTCGTTCCATCATTGAATTGGAAAATATTTCTGTTTTGTCGCTCAAAGATTGCTATAAGTTGAAGAGTGTGCCGGATCTATCGGAATTGAAGAACTTGACGAGGCTAGACTTGCAAGGCGTGAAGATGGAATACTTTCCTGAAGGTATAGATAAGTTGGTAAAGCTGGCTTACCTTGACTTGGGTGACATCAGGCCTCAAACTTACCCCAAAGGCTTTCTCTCAAAGCTCATCGAACTCCGATACCTCTCGATTGTATTGCTGGAAAGCGCAGGAGTAGAGAGCGCAGAAGAGTTGGCGACTCTAAATAAGCTCGAGACTCTCAAAGTGGAATTTTGGAAGTTCAATTTGTTTCGCTCCTACTTCAAGTTGGCGAGGCCTGTGCGTGATTTCAGGTTCGGCATCGGATCTGTGTGCTATGGAATGCCTGGCCTGAAATCCGTTTCGTTGAACTGCGATTTGTTATGGATGTTGAACCTCATGGCCCATCTGTGTGCTATGGATAACGACGACAGCCTTCAGATCGCGATTCCAAATAACGTCGAGGTACTCCGCTTGATGAAATGTGACACGAGTCTGTGCCGTCTCCTATTCGTCAAAGATATGAGAAACTTGCAGAGGCTCGAACTTAGAAAAGGTGAGATGGAGTACATGTTATATCATTCCCCGGACGTTATTCCTCTGCTTTCAAACATTACAAAATTGACACTTTGGGGTTTGAATAATCTCCGTGCATTGATCTGCCACGAGGGAGACGGAGCGGCGCTGCCACTCGGGGCATTTTCCGCTCTCAAGAAGTTAACTATTTCAGAGTGTCATGCGTTGAAGACAGTGTTCGTTGTCGACAAAGAGTCCTCGCTGCCGCATCTCGTAGATCTCTATATCTATGAATGCTTAGAGTTGGAGGAAATAATTGCATACAAAGACGAGGATGCGATGAAAATGGAACTTCCCGCTCTCAAAAGTCTTACCTTGTCCAATTTGCTGAAACTGAAGAGCGCCGAGTTTGTCGCCAATTCTTTATCGCTTGGTGAGATAAGAAGATGCCCGGAACTGGAAAAGATCGACTCTTCCCTTCAACCTTTCATTGAGGAACTCTGCTTGAAGGACTGCGACATAAGTGTGTGTCGTCTCATATCCGTCGAAGATCTGAAAAACCGTCATAGGCTCGTAATCGAAAGGGGTAGGATGGAGTACATGATTTTATATTCCCTGGCGGTATTTCCTCTGTTTTCAAACATCACGGAATTGGAACTTCACAAATTGCCGGAACTTCGCGCATTGATGGGCCACGAGGGAGATGGAACGACTTCTCCGGTGCCACTGCCACTCGCGGCATTTTTCGCGCTCAAGAAGTTAACTATTTCAGAGTGTCCAGCTTTGAAGACAGTATTGGTTGTCGACAAAGAGTCCTCGCTGCCGCATCTCGAAGAGCTCTCTATCATTAAGTGCAAGGAGTTGGAGGAAATAATAAGATACGAAGACGAGGGAGATGGAACGGCGCCGCTGCCACTGGCGGCATTTTCCGCTCTCAAGAAGTTGACTATTTCAGAGTGTCATGCGTTGAAGACAGTGTTCGTTGTCGACAAAGAGTCCTCGCTGCCGCATCTCGAACAGCTCGCTATCGGTAACTGTGATGCGTTGAAGACAGTGTTCGTTGTCGACAAAGAGTCCTCGCTGCCGCATCTCGAACAGCTCGCTATCGGTAACTGTGATGCGTTGAAGACAGTGTTCGTTGTCGACAAAGAGTCCTCTCTGGCACATCTCAAACAGCTCGCTATCGGTAACTGTGATGCGTTGAAGACAGTGTTCGTTGTCGACAAAGAGTCCTCGCTGCCGCATCTCGAACAGCTCGCTATCGGTAACTGTGATGCGTTGAAGACAGTGTTCGTTGTCGACAAAGAGTCCTCGCTGCCGTATCTCGAACAGCTCGCTATCGGTAACTGTGATGCGTTGAAGACAGTGTTCGTTGTCGACAAAGAGTCCTCGCAGCCGCATCTCGAACAGCTCGCTATCGGTAACTGTGATGCGTTGAAGACAGTGTTCGTTGTCGACAAAGAGTCTTCGCTGCCGCATCTCGAAGAGCTCTGTATCATGAGATGCGAGGAGTTGGAGGAAATAATTGCATACGAAGACGAGGATGCGATGAAAATGGAACTTCCCGCTCTCAAAACTATTAAATTGTCAGAATTGCCGAAACTGAAGAGCGCCGAGTTTGTCGCCAATTCTTTATCCGACGGTTTTATAAGAAGATGCCCGGAACTACCGTAAAAGGTCGCCTCTTCTTCCCTTCAACCTTTCTTCCGTGCCGATCCATTTTAAGATTCAGAATCCTATCTTCAACCTTTCTTCTGTGCTCTTTGTATCATTGAATGTTTTTTCTTTAGTTTGATTATATATTGAAATTTTATTTTGGTCCCAGACAGTTTTCACTCTATATTTCAGAGTGTCATGCATTGAAGACAGTGTTCGTTGTCGACAAAGAGTCCTCGCTCTGTACGAGGGAGATGGAACGGCGCCGCTGCCACTCGCGGCATTCTCTGCTCTCAAGGACTTGAATATTTCAGAGTGTCATGCGTCGAAGACAGTGTTCGTTGTCGACAAAGAGTCATCGCTGCCGCATCTCGAATACCTCTCTATCATTAATTGCAAGAAGTTGGAGGAAATAATAAGATACGAAGACGAGGATGCGATGAAACCGCGCCGCTGCCACTCGCGGCATTTTCCGCTCTCAAGTACTTGAGGATTTCAGAGTGTCACTCGTTGAAGAGAGTGTTCACCGTCGACAAAGAGTCCTCGCTGCCGCATCTCGAAGACGTCCGGATCGAGGGCTGCAGGCAGTTGGAGGATCCGCTGCCACTCGCAGCATTTTCCGCTCTCAAGTACTTGAGTATTGAGGAGTGTCACTCTTTGAAGACAGTGTTCACTGTCGACAAAGAGTCCTCGCATCTTGTAGCGCTCTGTATCATGAGATGCGAGGAGTTGGAGGAAATAATTGCATACGAAGACGAGGATACAATGAAAATGGAACTTCCCGCTCTCAAAAGTCTTAAATTGACAGAATTGCCGAAACTGAAGAGCGCCGAGTTTGTCACCAATTCTTTATCGCGTGGTAAGATAAGAAGATGCCCGGAACTGAAAAAGATCGACTCTTCCCTTCAACCTTTCATTGAGGAACTCTGCTTGAATGACTGCGACATAAGCGTGTGTCGTCTCATATCCGTCGAAGATCTGAAAAACCGTCAGAGGCTCGTAATTTCAGGGGGTAGGATGGAGTACATGATTTATGATTCCCCGGCGGTACTTCCTCTGCTTTCAAACATCACGCATTTGACACTCGACAATTTGCCGGAACTTCGCGCATTGATCGGCCACGAGGGAGATGGAACGGCGGCGCTGCCACTCGGGGCATTTTCCGCTCTCAAGAAGTTGACTATTGAATGGTGTTCAATGTTGAAGACAGTGTTCATTGTCGACAAAAAGTCCTCGCTGCCGCATCTCGAATACCTCTCTATCTATAGATGTGATGCGTTGAAGACAGTGTTCGTTGTCGACAAAGAGGCCTCGTTTCCGCATCTCGAAGAGCTCAGGATCTTTAAGTGCGATGAGTTGGAGGAAATAATTGCATACAAAGACGAGGATGCGATGAAAATGGAACTTCCCGCTCTCCGTAGTATTAACTTGTTCATGTTGCCGGAACTGAAGAGCGCCGAGTTTGTCGCCAATTCATTATCCTATGGTCGCATAAGAAGATGCCCGGAACTGGAAAAGGTCGCCTCCTCTTCCCTTCAACCTTTCTTCTTTGCCGATCCATTTTATAAGAAGATGCCCGGAATTACCGTAAAAATCGCCTCCTCTTCCCTTCAACCTTTCTTCCCTGCCGATCCATATTCAGGTTCAGAATCTTATCTTCAACCTTTCTTCCGTGCTCTTTGTATCATTCAATGTTTTTTCTTTCGTTTGATTATATATTGAATTTATATTTTGGTCTCATACAGTTTTTCACTCTATAATGTAACTGAAATGTCCAAGTGTGTTTCACCTTGATTGATTGCTAAAGAAGATGATTATGAAGTGTCAGGTTCTTCTCCTTCTTTTCCATATCTGTTTGTTCAAGTCCGATTTCTCATTTCAATACCTCTCAATCCACACTGGCCGACCTCTGATCATCTTCTTTCTCCGAATCCGAATCCGAATCCGAATCCGAATCCGATCCTCAGTTCTTCCAGATTCGGATTCAGAGCAACAACTGTCAAAAAAAGAAAAAAGAAAACAAAAACGACATGTCATTTCTATTTCAAAGCTGTCGTTTTATGTAAATTAAACGACAGAGATTTTATTTTCAAAGCTGTCGTTTTTATATCATAGAAACGGCCTGGCTGAGCCTCGTTGACTTGGTCCTTTCGTTGACTTGAAATTATTATATATTTTATGTATTGAAATTATATTTTGCTCTCCGATTATTTTCTCACTCTAAAATTGTATCTGAAATTATAAGTTTTATTTCAGAGAGATCAAATGAATCACGGTTTAGTAGTAACAATTTTTTCCTACATCTACAATGTGTTTTCTTAGTCATATAAATATTAACTTGAGGAATACTAATAGAAAGTTATAAATTATATTAAACCACTCTGATGTCATTACTTATAGTTTGGAGTAACAGATTCCTTCCTAATTAATTATCAATGGTTGGAGAATTTATAAATTAGAAACATATGTGACACAAGAGGCATTACATTGTGACATCAATGATCAAAATTCAAAACCAACTATATATTAATGTTATTATGTAGCAGGAAACAATCCGGTTCTATTCTCCTGAAGATATATATAAATAATTTTTCTTCTTCACAAATATAATTCCGAATCCAAGGCAATTAACAATACGTACACAACGACGATGATATGAAATTCCGAAAAAAAAAGGTGTTTACATAGGAGATATTAAGGAATGAAACCATTGTTCTAAGACCACCAAGGATTCTCGCCGGTTCTGAAATCGGTTTCGACCCACGGCACGAACAATACCTTTCCATCGTCGATGTCAGCGTGTGCAAGCGCCAAAGACTATAATATTCAGAAATTAAAAAATTATTAATTATCGATAATTATAAGGACAAAAGCAGAAAATTTGATTAGAATGTACCATAATAATTAGAGCATTTATTCTCCTTAATTAAATCTGAATAAGGATAGATAAATAGTTTAGAAAATAAATTGCGTAATTATGATATAAATGCTTTAATTAAAGGTTGGCGTGAGATTGTAAGAAAAAAAAAAGAGTGAAGGATAAAATTGTATTTCCACAAGAGGTTTAGCGACATTTTTTTTATTAAATTACAATTTTCGTGAAAATTTGAGAAATAGTAGATGATGAAAATTATCCATTCTCACTTAAAAGATAATTTTGGAAATTTAAGAACAGATAAAAAGAAAAAGTTGCTATAAACTTCCACATTGGAGATTGGGGTTAGATTGCAAGGAATTTAGTATCGAGTGACCAAAATGACGAAAAAAGAATACCAGAGGAGCCGGGCCGCGAACAACTTTGCCTTGGAAGTTGTATTGAGATCCGTGGCATGGGCAAAGGAATTTGTTCTCGGCTTTGTTCCACGGAACGACACACCCGAGATGAGTGCAAACCGCGTTTATTCCATAAGTCGCAAGGGTCTTGTCGTTCTCCACCACCAAGTACGTCGGGTCTCCCTACAAATTTAAAATTTAAAAATACAAAAATTTAAATTAAATTTTCGTCGCACCCTCTAACGAAAATTAAATAAATCGAAAAAGACGAAACTAGAGTAATTAATTTAAGTAAATCGGGTAAACCTTTAAGCCTTGAGTGAGTGTCCTATCACCGGGACCGTGAGTCTTGAGCCATTCGGCGGCGAGGACGTCATTTCCCAAAGCGTCCTTCGCCACCTGTCCTCCTCCACCGCCTCCTGATCTGAATTTTTTTTCATTTTTTATTTTGTAAAATTATGTAATATTCCTTATGCTACAAGAAGCTTGCGACTTTAGTCATAAATCTAATAGAAAATTGATATATTTCGTATTTCAAATCTAGTAAAATGCAGCACAAGCTTATTACGCGACATATATTTAATTTTTTTAAAAAATCAGTAGTACAATCCTTTGGTAAATATTCAATTCAATCAATCAACAAAGCAAAAAAAGCCTAATTAGACATCCAAAATTAAATAGCAATACTAAAGAAGAATAATACTAATAATAATAATAATAAGGAATTAAAGAAAATATTTTTTATGCTATTTTCTAATTAAATTATCATTTCCATGATTAAAAATCAATAAACAAATAAATTAATTTTTTTTTAAATAATTCCTCGGTAAATATGAACTAAACAAAGCAAAAAAATGGCTAATTTGACTTCCTAAATTCCATAGTAATACTAATCAATACTAATACTAATTACTAATTAAGATACTAACCAATAGTAATACTATTCAAGAATAATAATAATAATAATAAGGGATTATTTAAAAAAAAATAGTCGTACAATTCCTTGGTATATATCCAATCAACAAAGCAAAAAAAATAAAGACTAAATTTGACATCCTAAATTCCGTAGTAACACTAATCAATACTAATACTAATTAAGAATACCAATACTAATCAAGAATACTAATGAATAATGATAATAATAATAAGGAATCTTTATTAGTAATGAAATCAAGAAAGCAACACATAGCTAATTTGACGTCCAAAATTGAATAGTAATACTAAAATTCAATACTAATACCAATCAAATAATAATAATATAATTGAATACCCGGGAGGAGCGAAGAAGGTGGCGTAAGGGACGAGCATGGCGGCGGAAGGAAGAGAAATGGCGCCCAAAAGCAGCAAGTTCATGAGCTCCCTCTTTCCCATGTCCGGCACTCTATCCGCCGGAATACTCCCCGCCTGACACGTCACCACCATCCTCCTTCCTTTCCCGCCAAGCAATCTCCCCGCCTGACACGTCACCCCGCTCACCTTCTTCGCCCCCAACAACAAACCATTATTCTTGCTGCTACAACCCAACTGCCACGTCCAAAATGGAAACAACGCATCATCATATCATCAACAACACATGTAAATATATTGGTCTAGATATGATATTATGAAGTAAGTGTACCTGAGAAGTTGCTGGAGAGAGAGTTGAAGTAGCCATCTTTGTGTGTGTGTGTGTGTGTGATCAACAATGGGAGATAGGAGAGAGGAATATGAGAGAGAGAGAGAGAGAGATGGGATAAGGGGAAAAGAGATAAGTGTTTTGTGGAAGATTGAGAGCTTCACTGGGCCACAGGTTTTTAGGATTTTTTTTTTTT
Organism: Urtica urens; assembly: GCA_958296335.1. Taxonomy (NCBI): domain Eukaryota; kingdom Viridiplantae; phylum Streptophyta; class Magnoliopsida; order Rosales; family Urticaceae; genus Urtica; species Urtica urens. The sequence goes on along the minus strand of OY282526.1, from coordinate 24,148,076 downwards.
TTTTTTTTTTAGATGCTTATGATTGGGTTGTGTGAGTTATATATATATATCTTATGTGGGAATATTTATTTTTAATTTTTAACTCCGGCTTGAGAATGGTTTAATTTAGATTTGGAAATTGATACAAAATTGTCAAAGGGGTGACTTTTATTTTTGTGAGAAAAAAATACATATGAGTTTTAGTAATTATAATATATGTAAGTATGAATATTGAATACTATTAATTTATTTGCAAAAATCTAAAATTATTCAAGCACTCCGGCTTAATTATAACAATATAATATCTGAATATTAATTTCAAAATTTTGAAAACAGATTAAAGTCAATATACTTAACTGCTAAAAAAATTCAAATTTTGTAAGAAATTTTTTACAAATATAGATACAAGTAATAGTAACTCACGAGTTTAATATTACGTAATCAGTTTGGTTATTTTTAAAAAAAGAATAAAAAGTTACTATTTTTCGATTCGTGATGTTTTAATGACTTGCTTAACTTGGCTTAGTATTTGATAAAATTATTCTCATCTCACTTTTAGTCACCGAGATTGTATTTTTTAAAGAAGGACACAACTTTTAACTCGCTACACACTTTATTGTACATCATCTAATACACTACTTTCATAAGAATAAATTATCTTTCAATTTCAAATAATAAAACAAATCGGGCAAAAATCGCAAAACAAGAGAAAGAAAAAAGAAAGCGCGTCAATTGGGCGGTTCAACGAGGAGCAAAGTGTGCCACCATCCACAAGCCACGGTTTTGGGGACACATCCCTCGATTTTCACCTCCGACGGAATGTTGCGATCAACGGAATCGCCTAATCCGAGCTTAAATTCGAAAGAGAAATAAAGTGTGTCAAACGCAAAAATAAAAAAAAAAGGTATTTATTTATGGACTCGAAACTCGATTCGTTTTTTTTTTACCTGCCCGTACTTGTTCCATCCCCAACAAAACACTTTATTATCCTCTTTTGAGCCAACAAAAGACACAAGAAAAGCTTGATTAGCAATAAAACTATACAGAAAGTAAGCTTAAGAAAATTTGGATATACCCAAAAAAGTTGTTAATGGGTCGTTAATAACCAACCGACTTATGTGGCATCAAAGTTTCGTAAATTTCTTATACGTTCGTCTTTTTTATTTTGGTCATTTGAAAAGTTGTAAACGTGTTACGGCTAACTATTTACCAACAATTTATAAAGTTTGAGCTAAATGCAAAATTCATAAGTTTGAAATGCCAATAAGTTTGAAATACCAATAAGTTGCATCTTTTTTTGTACATTGTGATGTTGACATGCTTGACCATTATCCTTTCTTCAAAACTCTTTGAACTGTGAAGATTTGCAAAGCACAATCAACTCATTATTCATGGAGTCAATAATAGATTTTCACAAAAAAGTTATCCAAGACATAAGTATTTAAATAAGATAAGCTTCTTCGCATGATATACACAAATACATAAATACATACACGCATACATACCCGTGATGATGGCGGTATGTCGAGCCCCACACGAAACGGCTTTCGCATTCGCGTATTCAAGGCTCGGAGAATCGAGAAGCCGAGGAAGAGTCTATATGTACATTCGCATATTCGCGTACATAATTTGTTAATAAATAAAAGAAATACATATAATTTAAATGTTAGGTATACCTGCGAGTGTTCATCTCCGGTCCCGAGTTGACCGAACTGATTTCCACCGAAAGAAAAAACATGTCCGTCGGAAGAAGTACAAACCGTGTGCCAAAGTCCAGCTGCGACGCTCTCGATCTTGATTCCGTTCAACGAAGACACGCAAATCGGGCTTAGCTCGTCTTCGTTACTTCCTTGACCACACTTTTAGTCAAACATCACAATTGAATCATCTATCTATTAAGCTCAAGAAAACTATATGATTGTGTCTAGATTAGAAATGAGAGCAATCAAGCAAAATAATAGCCCTTAGACCTTAGTTTATAAAGATTTAAGAATTATATAGCCTATGTTTGTTAATAGTAGATGGAAAATGACAAAAATAACCTTTAAGTAATTTAATTAAATTACGCAACCACCGGATTTACCACAAGAAAAAACTATATGATAATGTCTAGAAACGAGAGCAATCAAGAGAAATAGCCCTTAGATTATAAAGATTTAAGAATAAGAGCCTTTGTTTCTTAATAGTGGATGGAAATTGACAAAAATAACCTTTTAAATAAATGAATCAAATTACACAAAACCGGAGTTACCATATAATAAAAAATAAAGTTATAAACTTGGGCTTGGATGATCTATAATGCTCTATGTCTAAAACGGGAGCAAAATCAATTAATTATAAAGATTGAGAATAATATAAATTGATTCTGGCCAGTAATTTCATGAAAAAAAAAAAAAAAAAATTATTGTGATTAATTGTAAAGAACTAACCTGTCCATGAAGTCCCCACCCAAAAGCAAGAACTGCTCCAACATCTTTAGCAAAAACAACAACAATATATATTCGTTAGTCAAAAACGACGACGAAGTTAAACAAAAATTATCAGTCGAAAGAAAAAATTCACCAAAACTTTTATTGTATTTCCTAAAAAAAAATTAATTTTAGCCCAAATTTAAAAATTAATTTCCCCGAAATTTTTGTTTCATTTTAACCCTCAAATACAAAATATGACTCCGTCCTTATGACCTGTGATTACCACGCTATGCCTCCCACCGCAGGCGATGGCGGTGACGTAATTTCCATAATTATTTGTTACATAATTTTGGGAATCGAGGCACGGCACCGGACGTGGAGACGAGGTCATGCGTATTCGCGAGCCCGATCCGAGTTGCCCTTCTCCTCCGTATCCCCAACCCCACACGTGTCCCGTATCTGACGGAACCCATAAATTTAAAAAAATTAATATTGTAAAATTATTAGGTCAAGTACAAAATAATATTCTTAAATTTTGGAAAAAAAAACAAGTAAAATCACCGAATATCGCGTTTAAAATAATTTTTTTTAGTAGTAGATAAAATAGTCTAGTATTATATCACACCACTTTTAGTTAGAAAGTTTCGAAAAAAAATATCTAGTTTCTAATGACTTTTTCTATTGTGAGTTGATAAATTGCTTAAATATCTAGGGTCATTATTTGGACTATTTGGCAACTTTAACTAATTTGTTAATCAATTAAGGTTTAGTGAATCTTTTTATGTTTAGTAGTAAATTGCTTGGTCTATTTGGTAACTTCAATTTTGCTAATTAATTTAGTCTCTAAAATTATTTTCTAAATCTTCGAGGGATAAATAATGTGTGTATATATATATATATATATATATATATATATATATATATATATATATATGATTGTTGGGGCTGTTTTGTCAACTATAACTATTTTGCTAATCAACCATCCTTCTAATGATTTTTGCTATCTTGGATTTTAATGATTTTTTTAATATATTGAGTAATAAATTGCTTGTGCTACTTTAATAACTTAATTAAACTAATTTACTAATAAATTATTTTTTCTAATGATTTTTTTTTCGGAGGAGGGTATGATACTTTTTACCCGACAAAGCTAGAGAATGTCGTCCTCCGGCGGCAACGGAAGAAATTCGAAGTCCCGTTTTGAAATTCACGAGACGCGGAATCGAAGAAATATTTTCGTCACGCGAAGAACCACTCTTTTTCCCTTTCTTTCTCGAACCTCTTTTTCGCCTCGAACTTTCTCCTCCGCTTTCAGAATGATCAACACTCATAACTAGTACAACATTTACACCCATTAACACTTATTAATATTGTTATACACAAACAAACAATGTCACAATATATTTCAAAAGAAATAACTATTTAATTAACCTTGGTCTTGTAAAGGAGTGTTATTTTCGTATATTTCCGTCGAACACAAATCTCCGGCGATTAATTCTCCGGACGGAACGCACTCTTTCCAGCCCCAAGTGTATACTTCTTCACCACCTGAAATTGAAATTCATATTTTATTTTAGTGAAAGGAACAACATTTCAAATTTCTTTTAAATAAGTATGTGATCAAGGTTTGGGATATTTCAGGTATAGTGGATTAGATAGATCTTATTTACCCCAAAAACACTTTGAGAAGCTTTGAAGTTTGTCAAATATTGAATCATAAACAAGGTTTTGATGTTCTTGCAGCAATCACTATAAAGTTATATTGCTTGCAGAAGAAGCAATTGTGTTTTTTTAGGTTAATTGTTCATGTCGTTTGTGTTATTTTTTGTAGAGTTCGTGTCGTTTCTTTAAGATATTTTCCGATTCAAAGATATATTATACATCTTGTCTCATTCCAATATACAGTGTAGTGATAGATCAAATAATATTTTATATCCATACCCAACACTCTATTTCCAACACTAACAAAAATATTCTTTATATATCAGACATCAATAATATATAAAAATATATACATACATATAACATTTTAGCTCACGTAACTTGTATCTTTCTATATCCAATCATATTCATCTATTTATTATCTAGTTTACATTAGTTTTAGACTCGTATATAAATATATTTTTTCTATTTTCTTGTATTGTATTGTGTTTATAATGAGATCTATTTAAGTTATCTTTGTACTATAATTATATTATTTTTTTGTAAAAAGTCAATTCCCTAGCGTCTTTAAATTTATCCGAAATTTTAATTTTATTAAAAAAATAATCCACCCGGCCAAAGTAAATTAAATTCATTAAATCAGTTAATTATATTACTCGGCTGACGGGTGGTTATCTTCCAACCAAAATTAAATTAATTAAGTTAATTTACTCTGGTTTGGTGGTCTATTTATTATTGGATAGAACTAAATGTTGACTATTCCTATTACGAGGATTGACTATCGGACTACTAGCTTTCGGGACATGGTCTATATAGTTGACAACACGAAGTAGACCGGATTAGACACACGAATGAATGGAATGAAGATGCGAGTGAAAGATGCGTGATTCTGAAGAGAGATAATCTCACTACTATGTAACGTTTATCGAATACTCCACAAGTAAAGGTATATGATTGTATACATTCGTTAGCGAGTCGAATGAAGATCACGACAAAAGTGTGTTCCAAAGTGATAACTAAAGAATCCAAACTACCGTACTCAGATAAAGCACATGATATCACTTCATCATGACATCTTTGAAAGATGGAGTATTTGTGCTTGATAATATCTCAGGGAGTCGGAATCCAGCAAACATGCTGATAACTGAAATCGTCTGCACTAGAGCAAGACTCCTGATTAAGGATCAATATCGTTGTTCACTACTACAAAAAACATTTTTAGAAGCAACTAATCGCTTCTAATTAGAAGCGACATTTTACTTTTATAGTCTTCAAAGATGAAGACAGTTTGATGATATTAGTCTCCGAAGTTGGAAATTGTTAAGTGTGTGAGTTTTAAAATAATATCATTTAAGGAATTCATAACTTGTATACTATCCATCCCCATTAGAAATGTTTTAAACTACTATATATATTCAAATTTCATTTCTTGTATTCTTTTGGTGAGAAAAGTTGAGTGGTGTGAGACTTTGAGAAAAGTGTTTTGTAATTGGGATAGAAAAGAGAATCATATGAGCAACTAATAAAATAGATCTGTGTGCGAGTTCTCTCTTTAAAGTTCATAATAGTTATCTTTCAGTGATACTAATACACATGACACGTCAATTGAGATATCTTTATTATTTGGTTTTCCTTTGCATTTGATATCCGAAGCTAATATGGCGATTTTGATTATTAAATAGTCAACTTTTGTACGATAATTCTTCACTCACTCATTTTCGTTTGCATGGATTTGTATAATTACAAAATTCCATCGGCAAAAAAACAATAGACGTGAATCGTACACTCTCAAAATTCACCAGTGAAACTCTCTTACGTTTCAAAAACAGTTCTGCAGTGTTCTTTAAAGTTTATTTCTTATATGAATTTTGTTTAAAATTAATTTGAATTTTAATATATATATATGTTAAATATATTTTGTCATATGAATCATCTTGAGTATACCACAAAAACCAAAATAAAAAATAAATAAAAAAATGGTTTAAGTTGTATATATAGAGGCTGAAGATGATTAAGCTAGTTAACCCCATATTTACAACTTTCCTTTATTTTTCTTTTTTTAAATAATAAAAGTAGAAATTAAAAAATAATACCTGTGACTGCAACACAATGAGCCCAACCGGCGGCGGCCCGAACAACAGAAATTTCCGGCGGAAGAGGAAAAGGCTCCGGAATTTCCTTCCATTTATTAAATAAAATAAAATAAATGTGTCAATAAATTCTTCCATAAAAAAAAAAAAGTTAATAATAGCACAAAGTAATAAGAATAATTAATTACTCCATGTTTCCCACACGTAATGTAGCTCTGCCCTAAATCATCTGTCGAACCCCACGTTATTAGCTTTCCACAATCTGTAGCATTCAAAGAAAAAACAAAACTTTTTTAGACTCGTTTTCATCTATAAAGATTGTAGCTTTCGCAAACTTATATTCAACACGATCTATCTATATATATATATAGGCCGGGGTGAACAAGTGTTTTAGTCTTTATTAAATCTAAATTAGATAGAAAAAATACTCAAATTTAACATATTTTTTAAAGGTAAAATATACTTACGTAGTCTAAAATCTAAATAAATGTTTAAAAAAAACCTATAAAAATTTATTTGTTTCAAAGAAAAAATACTCAAATTTAATATATTTTTTAAGGTAAAATATACTTAAGTAGTCTAAATAAATGTAAAAAAAAAAACCTATAAAAACTAACTTGTTTCAAAGTAACTATATATTTTTAAGGTATAAAGTTTTAGAGCCACATTATATATATATATATATATATATATGTATCTTTCTCATAAAGATCTGAAACCCTAACGAATCCCTGAGTTTCTTTAGACTCGTTCTTCAACCAAACCAAAAAAAGAAAAAAGAAAAAAAGAAAAAAAAAACAAAGAAAGTGTAGTCGGAAAAAGAAGAAAGCACCGGAAAGAGCCATGGCGAAGCCGCATCCTCCGGCGGAAACTTCCTTCCACGTCATCCCTTCCGGCTTCCGTACAATCGTCGGCGACAACAACGGCGACCTCTGCGCCGATGCTCCGGGAAGATACCCCCACATATACACCTCCATTTCTCCTTCCATGCGTTCTCTGATCTTCTCGAGAGTAAAGTAGTTTCTTCTTCTTCTTCTTCTTCTGTAAATAGAATCTTAAATCTTAGCTTCGTCAAAAGTAGCGCTGCCACGTCGGATTTACTCGTGGGACATGTGACACGTGGCAAAATCTGAGCCAGGAGATCGATGGATCGGGATATGAACTTGAGGCCAATAATTCGTTGTGGGAAGATTCTGGAAGAAGAGTCGACATGTTAATTTCGTTTGCTTAGTCAAATATGGTCTGTCGGTGGGTCCCACACTAGATATTTATTTTCCCATCTATTGCTTCTTTAGGAAGTTTTAGTCTTCTTAAGGGAAGCTTGATCATCTATGGATATAGATATTTAGTTACCAAAATAGATAAAACATATTGATGTTTAGTTACCAAAATAGGCATGAAAAGGAGATATTTTTGTGGTTAGATACTTTGTTTATTCCAAGTTTGCGTTGTCGACATGATAAAAATAATAAAATATAAAATGGTAGTGAAATTCTTTATCTTATATAGTATTGTTCACAAAGCATAATTTTTGTGTACGATTCTAGTTTCTTCTTTGTTTTATATATTCTAAAAAACTTTTATGGAGGTCAAGTAAAATTTCATGTTTATTATGGGATATGTCGTTTAGGCTATTTTGATATTATTATATGTCGTTTACGTAGGTGTAACCAATGATTAAAATTGCGCGCGTCGATAACGTGCCGATGACTCGAAAATACAGAAATTGCGGTGGCCGATAGAAATTGCGACGGAAAAAATGTGGAAATTTGAAAAAAAAAATTGCGGGAGAAATTGCGGTGGCCGACGGAAATTGCGACGAAAATAATATTGCGAAATAATAAATATGAAATATAAAAAACATACATATAAGTAAGGATTAAAATGTCATGAAATTCATAAAACATAAATAAGTAATCCTCAAATTCAAGCACACACAAGTTTTAGACATATTTCAAGTTCATACAAACATTAAATATTAAATCACACAAACATCTACAAACCTTTAAATGTTGATTTCAACTAAACAAACACAATTTACACAACTTAATCAGATTACATAACTTCGAATTTCCAAAAAAAAATTGAAAAAATTATATGTTAACCACATCGTCATTACAAACATTTTTCATTTAACAAACTTTTCCTAAAAAAATTAGTAACCTAACCAAATCTACAATATTCTCTGTGACGGACACGAATCCGTCGAAAAAACGTGGACATATCGCCGAAATGACGGTAATACCGGCGAAATATTGTTGATTTTGTACAGGAAGTGTCGAAATTACCTGGGCACGGTGGAAATATCGGCGTCGTCAAGCTTCTCCCCGAAAAACGACATCTACCGACACGTCGTTTTCGAAATTTCGTCGCAATTTCCACGAAATTTCGACGACAAAAATCTCTGAAACGCACATAGGCAATAATTTTTCCGGTTTCCCCCAAATTCCAAAATTTCGCCGACATTTCCTCGAAATACCCCGAAATTTTAAACCTTGGGTGTAACCAAACCACATATCACTATGTTCTAGTTGAGACCTATAACCGCCAGATTGTACACTTATAATAAAATATGAAAGTCTTTGCTTATAAGATCCGTTAAAGAAAAGAAAACTTGCCAAAATAGTTTATCTCAATAAATTTATGATGTCGTCGTAACGAAATCAATAAATTTGGGGAATTTCGAAAAATATGTGTCATAATAAGGGTATATTTTATTTTTATGTGTGCTGAAGTTTTATTACGAAATATATGTGTCAAAAAACATAATAACCCTTTACAAAATTTAACCGCAACATACCGCAAAATACTGCAGTTAATATTAAATTCTGCAAGATAACGCAATCGACCGCAACATATCGCAATTGACCAAAGTATTAGCTTTTATGTCATTTAGCACATATATTCCGTAATAAAACTTCCTCACACATAAAAACAAAATATACTCTTATTATGGCACATTTTCCGAAATTTTCCATAAATTTTGAGACATTTTTCGCTCGATATTTACCATATAAAGTAAATCAGCACGTGCGTAACAACAATAATAATTTTTTCTCTCTCTAAAACTCAGTAAGACATGACATCACGAAGCCAACAAATTGATTCAAAAATCGCATCCTACTTAAGGTTCTAAAAACATTTATTCCACACGATCTTAAGCTTTGACCATATCGAGCTTGACTGCCATGTAACCCTAATTTACGAGTACTTTAGCCGCCGTTTTATAAATCACGTAATATGAAATAGGTCAGAGATTATTCACACTCTTTGGACTCAAATTTCTTGAAATTCTTACCATGAACTATGCTCCCAAAAATATTGATAAAACGAGGAGTTCACACCGTCTAGGCTTGAAGATTTGTCTCCCATGTAAAATAAAATAATTCGGAGTGAAACAAATAAATAAACCAACGTGTGACATCATATAACTTCTATGAAAAAAAAATTGCCACAGCTTTTCTCTTCATGTAAAAAATCTTTTTCCAAAAAAATTATTAGTTTCACTATTGTAGTAAAATCACAACCGCAAGTCTTGATTCTTGCCAGAACACAACTCATCCATGCATATTTATATACGATAAATAATAATACGATAAATATAAAGTGTTAACTCATCATAACACACCACATCTTATTATTTTCTTTCATCATTTCTCTATCTCTGAAACAGAATCATGGAAACTGAGGCGTGGGAATACGAAGTGACAAACCCACTTCCTCATCACGAAAACGACGTCGTTCAGAGTGTTGGTTTAAAAGTATTTTGGATCTTTAAAGAAGAGAAGTTGACAAAAAAAAAATATAATTATTGGAATAGATATTTGTACGTGGAAGAACTTTTGATTGCTCTGGAAAGACAAACACAATTGTTGGAATATCTTTGTTTCAATATGAATGTCTTTTTATAGACAAGAACTACTAAAACATAACCGTACAACTTTATAACCATAATAAAAAATATAATTAAACCAATTTAATACATAACCACAACGTAAACAATTAATTGGTTTTTCAATGACTATTTTGTAACATTTGTAACCGGTCCATTAACTTTTAATGACTCAAGTTTATCCTCACAATCTCCCCCGTAAACTTGACTTGGTTCGAGATTTTTCACTCCGAGTAAGTCTCGCATCTCCGTAAATTTAATCCTTGCTAGAGCTTTAGTGAAAATGTCTGCACGTTGTTCTTCGGTTCTAACAAACTCCACGACGATTTGTCCATTCTCGACACACTCGCGAATAAAGTGAAAACGAGTGTCGATGTGCTTGCTACGTCCATGAAACACCGGATTCTTAATCAAAGCGATTGCAGATTTGTTGTCGACGTAGAGAGTAACTGGCTTTGGCTCGCTACCGGTCACCTCACTCAACAAACTTCTCAGCCACAGTGCTTGGCACGATGCCGAAGTGGCTGCCATGAATTCTGCTTCACAGGAAGATAGAGCGACGGTTCGCTGCTTCTGAGATTGCCAAGTGATGAGATTTTCGCTAAGATAGAACACCATCCCACCAGTGCTCTTTTTATCGTCTGTGTCACCAGCCAAATCGCTGTCAGTGAAACCGACGATTTCTTCCGCTCCTCTTTCTCTTTTGTAATGAATCCCGTAGCTCATTGTTCCCTTCACATATCGGAGAATGTGCTTGACTGCTTGTTGGTGTAGAGTGGTAGGCTGCTCCATGTAACGACTCACCATGCCTACTGCATATGAGATATCGGGTCGAGTATGCGTCAAGTACCTGAGACACCCGATGACACGCCTATACTCTGTGGGATTCACAAAAGTTCCTGCTGCATCTTTTCCGAGCTGCAACTTCGCTTCCATTGGATACTTGCTCGGATTGCAATCTGCCATCGCGAACTGTTTCAACACCTTCTTCGCATAAGCCGCTTGCTTCACCTCGATGCGATCTTTCTTCTGGTCAACCTCGATACCGAGGTAGTATGAGAGTAACCCGAGATCACTCATCTCAAACTCCTTCATCATCTGCTTTTTGAACTCTTCAACGCCCTTGGTGCTTGATCCTGTCACAATCAAATCGTCAACGTATACGCCAACAATGAGTACCTCTTCTTCACGGTTTCTCGTGTACACAGCCTGCTCTTGAGCACACTTCACGAAGCCGAGACTCATCATTCTTTTGTTGAGACAAGTGTTCCACGCCCTTGGTGCTTGGCGTAGTCCATAGAGAGCCTTGGACAGCTTGTACACCTTCTGCTCCTTCTTCTTGACAACGAACCCTTCAGGTTGGGCGACATCCACTTCTTCTTCAATATCACCATTTAGAAATGCTGATTTGACATCCAAGTGGTGAATCTCCCAACCACGGTGAGCTGCGAGAGCTAAGATCAGCCTGACAGTGTCGAGTCTCGCCACCGGTGCAAAGGTCTCCTCGAAATCAACTCATTGCTTATGTACATAGCCTTTTGCCACCAATCTTGCTTTGTGTTTGAGGATGTTGCCTTCGCTGTCCCTTTTTAACTTGAACACCCACTTTAAACCGATGAGCTTGTGACCGGGTGGCAAGTCGGTGAGCTCCCACGTCTTGTTCTTCTCAATAGACTCGAGCTCTTTCTTCATGGCCTCATTCCACGCCTCTTCGGTTGCCGCCTCGTGATATGTTGTTGGCTCATCGGTCGTGAGTAACAACAATTCATCGAGTTCCATTTCTACTAGTGGTGCCTCTGCATAGACATCGGCAAGGGGGCGGAGTTTGATGGGGCCATCTTCACCTGTGGGTCCACCCAATCTCTCCGGTACTGGTGCTACGTTATCAAACTCTGCTACATCTTCGTCTTGTAGGATTCCGAACTCCACAGAATTTTGTATGAGCTCGTCATTGTCGTTACACCACTCCCACTTCTTCTCTTCCTCAAACACGACATCTCTACTCACACGAATTTTCCCGCAAGTTGGATCAAGACACTTGTGCGCCTTGCTTCCATCTTCGACACCGAGGTACACCATGGCTTGACTTCGATCATCGAGCTTCTTGAGATGTGGTCCCGCCACCTTCACATGTGCAGTACACCCAAACACTCCCAAGTGCTCTAGATGAGGTCGCTTGCCGAACCATGCTTGGTAAGGCGTACAGTCTCCTAACACCTTCGTTGGCAAGCGATTCAAAAGATAAACTGCATGGCGTACCGCCTCTCCCCATAAGTTCGTTGGAACTTGCATGCTCTTGAGCAAGCTCCTCGCAGTGCCCATCACGGTGCGATTTCTCCTCTCTACCACACCATTTTGTTGAGGCGAATATGGTGCCGTGAGGTGGCGCTCGACTCCTTCTTGTTTGCAAAACTCCGCAAAGTTTTGAGATGTGAACTCTCCACCTCGATCAGTTTGCAAAGTCTTCAGCTTATGCTCCGACTTGTTTTCCACAAATTTTTTGAACTTCTTGAACACTTCAAAGGCTTCTCCTTTTTTCTCTGAGCATGTACACCCACATCCAATGACTATAATCATCAACAAGTAAAAGAAAATACTTGTTACCGGCGAGTGATGTCGGTGTGATCGGGCCACACAAATCCGCATGGACAAGTTGTAGGGGATGCTTGGCTCGGAAGTTTGCTTGGGCGGGAAATGGAAGCCTTGTTTGCTTTGAGACCAAGCAACTTTCACACACTTGGTTGGGGTGCGTGATCTTGGGTAGCCCTTCGGCCATCTCCTTATCCCCCATCATCTTGAGTGCATGAAAGTTTACGTGCCCAAGTCTTGCATGCCATAACCAAGATGGATCTGCCAACGACGCCAATAGAGACACGGGTTTGCTCGTCTCTAAGGAAATCTTGTACAACCGATTTGGCGATTTCTCCACCTTCATCAACAGGACGCCATTTCGATCGAACATCTTCAGGAAAGAGCCGGGTAAAGTGATCGTGTTGTCCTCTTCTGTCATCTGACCAAGTCTTAGGATATTACTTTTTAGTTTTGGAATGTAATATACCTCAGCTATTAGTCGCTGATCGCCATTCTTGCATTGAAATAGAATGGATCCTCGGCCCTTGATCTCGACGAGCGAACCATCTCCAAACTTCACATTTCCAGTGATCTTCTCGTCCAGAACATTGAACTTCTCTCGATGGCCTGTCATATGGTTGCTTGCTCAATTGTCGAAGTACCACACGTCGGTGTGATTGTACTCCTCGCCACCTGCGAGGAGGTTCACCATGACCTTCTCTTCATTGAGCATCAAAAAATCGAATATCTCCTCCGTCGATTTTTGTGCGAGCTCCTCATCTCTGTACTCAAGTTTCAACTCCTTGTCTTCGAGAAAGGGATTCACCAACCCCTCAGCAAACATCAACGTTGGCTCCTCGTCATGGATACTTGCGAGATTTGCCTCCCCGTCGAGCTCCTTGGTTCGACACTCGTTCGCGTAATGCCCGTATTTTTGACAAGCGTAGCACTTCACCTTGCTCTTGTCTTTACGAGGTTTGGTGTCTTCTTGTTGAGGTGAGCTACTCCCTCGACCTCGTCCCCGACCTCGCCCTCGTCCTCGACCTCGACCTCGGCCTCGGCTATCTCCACCGTTGCCGTTGCGACTCGACGAGCTTGAAGAAAAATCAGCCTCTCCGTTTTTCTTCATGCGTGACATCCATTCATCATGCGTGAGCAAAAGGTGCTTCTCCTCCTCTTGGTCTCTGTAGCCACGAAGTCTCTCCTCGTGGACTTTGAGACTACCGATGATTTCCTCGACGGTCATATTCTTGAGGTCGCCAAATTGCTCGATCGAAGTAACGATCTGCATGAATTTTTGTGGTACGGCTCTAAGGAACTTCTTGACGACGGAGATCTCCTCCACCTTCTCTCCCAACGAGCGGATACCTGTCACAATGGATGTCAATTTCATGGCGAAATCGTCCACCGACTCCCCGTTCTTCATACGAATCGACTCGAAGTGTGTTTTCAAGGTTTGCACTTTTGCCTCCTTGACTCTCTCCACTCCAACGTGCATCGTCTTTAGCGTCTCCCACGCTTCCTTCGCGGAATCCTTCTCGGCCACCATGAGAAGGACGTCCTCGGGAAGAGCTTGATAGATGGCGGTGAGAGCCATTCTATCCTTCCGTCCGTCGACATCGCCGACTTCCACGGCTTCCCACACTCCTTGCGCCTGTAAGTTCACTCTCATCTTCAACGCCCACACCGAGTAGTTACTCTTCGTAAGTAACGGATACGAGAGTGTTACATTCCCTTCTCTTCCGATCTTCGTTGCCGCCATATCTCCTCCGGTTGGTTTGCTTGCCATAGCTCTGATACCAAATGTTGGTTTAAAAGTATTTTGGATCTTTAAAGAAGAGAAGTTGACAAAAGAAAAATATAATTATTGGAATAGATATTTGTACGTGGAAGAACTTTTGATTGCTCTGGAAAGACAAACACAATTGTTGGAATATCTTTGTTTCAATATGAATGTCTTTTTATAGACAAGAACTACTAAAACATAACCGTACAACTTTATAACCATAATAAAAAATATAATTAAACCAATTTAATACATAACCACAACGTAAACAATTAATTGGTTTTTCAATGACTATTTTGTAACATTTGTAACCGGTCCATTAACTTTTAATGACTCAAGTTTATCCTCACACAGAGATACTTAAATGACGAACTCTCTTACGTCGCCGATCTCGATTTCCCCACCAGACCCGGAAACGAACTCGCCCACAATTTAGCCGCTTCTGTTGTCTTCAAAGTAACCTCTTCCCCATCTACCCACTTCTTCTTTTATCATATTCCCTCTCTACCGAGTTTCTTGATTTTTTTTCTTTCAAAAATAGTACTGCAACGCAAGTTACTCAATCAATCATTTTCGCGCGCGTCTGTATATATACAAATATATAGGGTTATTAGTATTTTGATAATTGGACGTTTTATAAAAGTTTAGTAAATAGTCAAGTCGATTCATTTTTAAGATTATTTGGACTAATTTACTAACCTTTGAAATTACTTAAATTAAAAAAGGTAATTTGGTACATAAACAATAATTATTTGGACTAATTTAGTCCAAATAACTCTTAAAATTACTCAAAAGCGAAAGGAACAATATGGTTCGTATAATTCTTTAATAAACTTCTTACATGTTAGCACAATGACATAATTTACATATGTTTACAAAACGTTAATACGTTTTTTTTTCAAATTCTTTACGTTTATTTTGGTTAAAGACGTAGTATTTTTTTATATATAGTAATGCATGTGATGACGTACAAGCCTTCAATCGTGTCGTTTTTCGTTGCACAGTGGACCCACGGATCTATCATTTCCCTGCCGAATCAAGACACTCCGGGGCAGGTATTTTATTTTATGAATATATTCACCGAAAATATTTAAATATGAAGTCTTCTCTTTTTTACTTTTATATAAAAAAAATAGTGGATGTTTTAATTAAAGAAATATATTTGGTTACCATTTTGGGTTCTCATTAACCTTTGTAAAGTGCTAAAAAAACATTGTGTTCGAAAGGAATTGAAATTTCCACTAATTTGAAAAGAGAGATTTCAATTAGTTGACTTAATTTCGTGCAAAATATCAAATTATACTCGTCATAAATATTCAAAATTGAAGGATCTGAGTCATCACAATCGGGTGGATCTCGTCGAATACTCAAGGATATTTTGGAGTCTATTTTCAGATATTTTTAATATAATAAATTTAATTTTAATATTTTATATAAATTTGAGTCTATAAAAGGGAACTTTTTTTTTAAAATGTAATGTCTTTCAATAGATCTTTTGTAATTTCCTTTAAAAATATGTTATATACCATGGTTTAATAATTGTTCAAAACGTATATTGTAGGCGAACATTCAATTGTTGATGTTGATGTTGATGATGACGACGATGTTCCATGGCTTTGAACTTGGACGAGATATAGAGAGAGATTATAATCCAGAGATCGTTAACTGTAAACCTCATTGGTTTATGGGAATTCTCAATCATCAAGACTTTCAAATCTTTCAATCTCCGACATTGCGAGTCAAGTGTGATAAGGTGGTCAACTTGCTTCGCGATCGCCAAATTGTTAAATATTTCATATATATATATACACATATATATATATATATGATGAACCAAGAAACATAGATATAGATATGGATATAGTTCTTTTTTTTTTTTTGTTCTTTGAAATTAGAGAGATTTTTGTTTTGTACAATTTATTTTGAAGTATTTAGGAAGCAGAATAATTGGTTAATTTACTTTCAATATAATTATCATGACGTCACAAAATTGTGTAATATATGAACATAGATATACGCTATATATACATATATATGTATTTATGTGTGTATATATATACATTAATAATTTATATCAGCATAGAGCTCAAAAGAAAATTTAAATTTTGTTCGTTTTATTAAACCTTAAAGTTTAACACATTTTTGCATATTGGAGACTACGCTAATAAAAAAAGAATTATGAATCCATATACATGAGACTCAAACTTAATGAATAAAAACAACTACTCTAATTAAATCATTGAATATATGACTGTATTAGTGCTATACTTAAATCTAACTATAAAATCATTGAAACCTTAATAAAAAGATAAATATAATAATAATAATAAAGAAAAACCCACCAAAAGACTTGCAAAAAGAGATTTTACACGATGACAATAATTTATAGAAAAAAGCCTGACGACCCGAAAAAAAAAACGAAACGTTAATACTATTGAAAGAGAAATTAACGTGATTAGTTACATAAGTCATTACAAATTAAAAGAAAAATTGTCCCATTCAATTGAGAATTTGAGATAATAATGAGTTGGCAAAAACTCATTCGAAGAACACGAAATATAATAGGAAGTGACAAGAAGTGAAGATAGAATTAGATATACACGAGCAATTAAATGTTTGACTTAATAAAATAGAGAGATTTTAGCAACAAAAATAAAATAAAAAAATTTCAAATAATAAATTAGATCCAACTTTCAAATCAAACACTTTTTTTCCCTCGATATTCCATTTCCTTTCTTTTCAATTTTTGGTGGTTCTGTCACGAAATTATTATAATGGAATACGATCTTTATAATCCACTTCCATGGATTAATAATTACAATGAAGAACAAGATTTGACGAATCTTTTAAATTCTCAGTCCTCTTACATGGCGGCTGAAAATTACGAAAAAGTCCCCAACTCGAACAAGCTCAGAAAATGGGCTTCGCTTGTGATTTACAAGGTAAGCTCTTCATAGTATATAGTAATGAAAAATAATAATTAATAAAAATTAACATTGTTGTTTGATTTTTTTTTCTTTTGCAGTATTCAAAATGCGAATATTTTGACGCTACTATACCTTATATAGCCATGAATTATTTCGATCGCTACATTTCACGTGGAAATCCCATCTTGGTAAAACCCTCAAATTTAATTATTATTATTATTATCATATGACATTTTTTATATTGTTCTTTCGTAGCAAGTGATGAACGATATTATCCGAGATATTGAACTTCTCGCTCTTTGCTGTCTCACTCTTGCTTGGAAGATGAGAGACATTAATTTCACTATCCCCAAACTTCAGGTATAATCAAATTTCTATGCTTTAAATTATTAAACTTTATTGAATTCCATATATCGCATATTATAAGGGGAAAAAAATTGATCTAGATACTCATGGATGTAAAACACAAGATGATTAACATCACAATATGTCAAGATACTTCCATTAGAATATGGGGTCATAAATTAATTATTAATCAATAATCTAGTAATTAGCCCTTCCATTGCAATGAACTTAAAGGTTCACAATAGGATAATTAGTTCAAACTTGAAAAAAAAAAGTGACTAATTATCAATAAACTATTAAAAGTATGCGTTAATTTGTTATGCTCTCCTAAAATAGTTTTTTAAAAAATACACTACTAAATACATCAATCAATTGTTAATTTTGTTGTTTTTTTTTAACGTAGCAAAGACAACCAGATCTTGCCGATTTGACGACGATGGAATTCCAACGAGTAGAGCTCAAAATCCTAAAAGCCCTCGATTGGGATTTGCGAGCCGTGACTGCCTTTTGCTTTGTGCCCTATTTGATTCGCAAGTGTGTCACGCCTCATGGCTTCAACCCTAGGAACATCGAAGAAATCATCGTAGCAATTCAATGTCACGAAGGTATTTTAGTTGTTTAAAGTGGTGACTACAAATGTTTAAATCTCAATTAATTATGTATGTTACATTATCTAATCTATTATCAATATAGAAATTGGCATTAAAGTCGCGAAAATCAAGCCTTCGGTAATCGCAGCTTCAGTTCTCGTCGTAGCTACCAAATTATTGTACCATCGCGGACTTTGTAAGTCCCTCGAGGAAGAAATGCTCCAAGAGGTGAGTCGAAACTAATAAAAAACGTGAAGTCGAAATAATAAGAACTATAAATTCAATGTTTAATGCCAAAATTTTGATATTAAATTCAACTCAAAATTTTCGGGCTCACGAGAAGCGATTTGTGAGGAAAGTGTTTTCTGCGTGCAACGCGATGAAACTCGTTATTGAGAGTGACATTACTATCGTGCATAAAATCGTGTCTGCGCCGCCGAAAATGTTTAGGATTCGAGTCCAAGCCGGAGGATTGATCGTGAGACATAAACTTGTGGGACGCGGGAATCTTTTCGAAAGATTCGATTTACCTCTTAGGTGGACCCCGGCAATTGGACGATGCGATGTGTTCGTGATCTTTCAAGGTGGGACCCAAATGGAGTGGCCTTGTGAACAAGATTCGGAGAAAAATACCCAAGAACGTGTTAGAATCGCTCTCGAGAGCGCGGTTCGAGGTCTTTATGTTGAACGGCTCCGTCTTAAGGTGGCCAGGATCTTTGCATAGGATTTTTTTTTTATGATTTGAAACTCGAATTTTGTTTGACAATAATGTACTAGTAAAAGAAAATGAAATTATGTTAGTTACTCAAGTGGTGATACTAAAACATTGACTCAATTATTTTATCTTTTATTTGATCAAATGACTTCTATTAGTCCATAAATGACTTATGTTTATCTATTTTGAACGCTTATGGAAATTAAAAACTTTTGAGTAGGTAAAATCTTGAACATATCCTTATAAAATTTTGAACATTTTCTCTTGTGTATTTCACGTGAATTGGAAACTTTTTAATGAGTAATTTGAACATTTTATCTTACGAAAAAGTTTGATATTCTTATTGTGTTCAAAATAGAATTTTATTTCCAAACGTGAGATAACATTGAGCTTCGTCTCTCGAGTTCCCAATGATAAAACGTGAAAGTCTACTGATTAAGAGACTTTCAACATTTCAATAATTAAAACGTGAACAACAAATTACTTTTGCACATTCTTGGTATGAGACCATTTTCCATTTAGAAATTCTCATCTATTTCGAATAAAAACGTTTTTTTTTCTTCGAAACTCGCAACCAAACTCAACTCCGGCTCAACGGAACAAACGGGTTGTAAAGGTACTCCGAGCTTGAAGTTTTCATAAGGTAAATAAATAAATACAATCTAAACATAATTTTAATCTCTAACCGGATTACAAATGAAATCCGATATCCAATCCGCATATTCGGGAGATATCGGATGGAAAAACTATTTTGCTATCTCTAATCCTCGGAGATCTCTCCTTCTAACTACTCAGCCTCTCAAAGAAGTATAAATAACCCATGTCTTTCGGGGGATGAATCGAAGCTCCGACCTTGTTGTCGTTGAAAATGGCCCATCGACCGTCTTTCAAGATGTGAGCCACATAGTGACCACATTGAGTCGAGGTTCCGATGTGGCTCACGATTCCCATCAGCTTGTATTCTGTCAAAATCCAAACACAGTTATTTCGAGTCAGATTCTAATTATCGAAAATCGGAAAAATGGGAAATCAGAAAATGAAAGAGGTTATTATTGTAAGATCACGAACTTCCTCCTCCGTCGGGTAGGCCTGCATCGGCCGGAATAGAAGTCGGGTTTGACGATGTGGCATCCATGTCGGACGTGGAAGCGTCGGGGTTGGTGAATATCCAGTCAGTTGCTTTTTCGATATCGCCTCCCTGAAATTGAGTGAAAATACATTCGTAAACATTACTTGGTTACGCTAATTGTTAAGAGACATTTCATTTTCGAGACTCGAAACATAGCTAAGTATTGCCGTTAGACCCGTTAGTTGAAAAATATCAAAAAATGGGAGTTTGACACATTTTAGGACGACAATACCCTTAAATTTGATTCCTGCGGATTTATGCAATCTGCACGAAACCGCACATATTCAACCGAATTCGTGAGTTTTCAAAAAATCATTTTTTAGGTGATATTCGATGCTTTTTTTCTGGATTTATTGCATTTAAAGATGATTCTTTTAGAGTTTTAGAGAAAAAAAATAGAGGAAATGAAATGGAGAAAATAAAAATAATAAGGTTTAGTTTTGATTCAAAGGCCATTCTTTGTCCAATTTTAAATATTTTCCAACTTTACGTTCTAACGATGATATTTCACAACGTATTGTGTCTATAAAATGAAATTTCTAAATTGTTAATAGAGAATTTTACCGAAGCCTTCAAGGCCTTCCGAGCAAGTTCTTCTTGAAATCCGAACGAAATCAACATCTCAACTTTGGATTGGTCAACAGCGGGTTCTCCGCCTTGGGATATAGGTGCATCAATGTCTGATAAAAAGAACAAATGAGTACTTAAACTAAAATGAAACCAAAGCTCGAAACTCATCATAAGTACTAGATTCAATACCCGGATCATCCATGTGAGAAAGTAGCCAAGTCATCGCCTCTTCCACTCCAGCGTTTGAGGTATTAATGGCAGCTTTCTCGCAATGAAGATGATTGAAACCCATTGCAACAAGCTGACCCACGATATCCATGTTCGCACTAGGTTTAGCTACTTCAGCCACATCCTCGTGAACTTTGCATTTACATGGGAGTAAAAAAATACAACTTCAATCATAATTAAGTTAAGAAATATCGAATTCACCTCTTTTCCTTCTCAAAAAAACACCGAGACAAACACACACTCACACACACCTAAGGCAATTTAAAATCAATTTCGAAAATGAAAACTCCAAAGAAATTGTGAGGGGAAACAGGTAACAAATATTCAAGAATTTGATTTCATGTAAGCAGTTAGTCAGGTTATTTACAAATCATTAATAAAAGGTTGGTTATTTCCAAATCCGTGAGGTTTTGGTGGTTTTAATTGGCTAAGTTATATATATATAGTAACAGAAGAGACTTACCACCCTCGGGTAAAAGCTCCTCTCCAGGTTGACAACCCTTGCTACGCATGTGACTAATATCAATAACATCGGGTACATCTATATAGACATCTGTATAAATTAACAACAGTATTATAGTTAGCAAGAGTAAAAATCTGTTTAGAGCAGAAAAAAAAAACTGAAAGAAAAAGTAAAGATGAAACCCATAAAGATTACCTAGTTTTTTCGGAACCCAGCCTGCTTCCATAACAAACTTCCGCATATGCAAAACTAGGTAATCTGGGAAAGAAGTCAAACCAGCAGTCCTGCAAGGATTTTTAAAAAATGTACAGTCAGATATAATTCCTCAGTCCTAAGTCTATCAAAAAACAGAAGCTTTCTTTCATAGAAGGAAAACCCAATTCAAGGAATCTACTTCAGAGTATCATTTTCAAATATTGAGACGGATAGAAGAGCCGTTTCTCTCGATTATTCTAGGAGTCAAATTTCACGCGTTCTTTACAATGATGGAATAACAAAAAGCTTACTTGACAGCCGTTGTTTTGGACTTGAGCGCTGAACTGTAGAAATCGTGTATCTCCTCTGGAAATACAAAGCTCGAAAGACATGCTTCTAAAGGCACTCTTGGACGTACTATCTCTTCATTGGATCTGCAACATGTTCGACACTCTTATTCATTAGCAATGTGAAAATGAGAAATCAGCCTATAATTAGGCACTCAATACAGATTGAACTTACAATTCCTTCCCCTCGGATTCCTTTTCGGCTTTCAGCTTCTGAAACGCTTGAAACTCCGCTGAAATAATGATTTTTTAAGGAGAAGAAAAACCCTGTCGTAAATTACTTTGATATTAAAATAATAATTTTCAAAAAATGGTTTTAGATACAAGTTCCCAAATCACCTTTATTAGTGGCTTCATGTAATGGGATATTGAGAGAGAGAATATAATCGAGCCTTCTATTGTAAGCAACTTTTCCAGATGAACACAAAATACGGTCTTCAATTCCGAATTTGAAACACCTTGCAGGATCAGCCTCGGGTTTCCCAACATTGGCTCGCTCAACTTGGTCAAGAAAATGTAGGAAGAATTCCAAGGCATCCTATATGGTGGAAGTACTTTCAAGCATTCAGAAACATCGAAATACTTGATTCTTGTTTGCATTTTTTTTTATAAATGTGGGGTAATTACCCAACGTTTTGTTAATCCGTTGTAAATAGCCACCGTGCTTACGTAACAGATTTATTTCAAAATTTTCTTACCGGTTTAATGAGCGGGAAAACATATTTGGGCTAAATTGGTCCAAAAAAAATGGTTTGGGCTAAATTTACCAAACGTGGGCTATATACAAAAACCATCTAGTTTACATGGCTAGTAATTACATTAACCCTTATTTTTTCTATAACTGAAAAATTGAAAGAAACTGAAAAAAAGACGATACATGTACCTGCTGTTTCATGGTAGAAAATTCAGGATGACTGGCAGCAATAACGGCTTTGAACATACGAGGTGGTATCCCTACTTGTTTCTAACATTCATATAGAAAGAGAAGAAGAAGAAACAAAAAAAAAGACCATAAAATGCATTAGATTAATGGAATGTAAATCCAAGCTAGAAAAGGTTACTTGAGGAGTAAGGAATATATTTAAAGGAGCTGTAGAAGACTCACAGTGGGTGGCGCGGTTGGGGTAGTAGATTTGATATCGTTTTCCTATACAAGACATAAAAGATAATTTCAAACCTGAATAGGCATTAAAGGCATGCATTTTATACACATAAACTGTTTGCTTTGTTTTCTTTTCTTACCTCCTGAGATGGGATAGAGTATTTACCAGACAGCAAACCGTGACCCAGCTTCGTTCTGCCAAAGAATATAATAAAGCCACATTATGTACCAGAAAAAGTCTCAAGACTCTCAACTATTTAAGACAGTTCCTGGGTCTAATCTTGACTACTAAAACATCTAGAGGGATGTTTTTATTTTTAGAGGCGTTATTGTTCCTACATTGTGAGGCTTGTTTCTTTCCTTCTGCTTTTTTCGAGTGTCGTATCTTCTTCGTAACATAAAATTCGAGAGTTCAAGACACGAATTAGACACTTACAACTGCATATTCAAGTCCACGGTTGGATCAGCCGGGGCAGTCCCAAAAGCCCTTTTCAGATCTTGATTCTTGTAGTATCTGAGAATGTGAAGACGCAGAAAAGAAAAGGAAACCAAATATTTAGTCATCTAGCATTACATATTTCAGAAAGTGATACATGATTTCAGAAAACCAACCGTGTGTAGAAGGACTGTGTTGAGAACACAACTTGCATAGTTGCTGCGAGATAGCAACTGCAGAGAAAAAAAGAAATGAGAACACAGAGAATTGTTTGCACATAAAACAAAAACAAGATTGGTTTTAGCAAAAACATTACCTATTTCCAAGATTGACAAGTCCTGTGTAACCAGGTCCGCAAATCAGTTCCACATCCTCTCCACTTTCTTGAATTCGGTCCCAATCAAAATTGGTGTTCTTATCGAGCTCTCTCTCAGCGGTAGTCATTTCTGTCTGGAAACGAGAATGTGACGAGCAAAATAGGTTTTTCAGACCTTAATTCTCATCAAAACTTTCCGTGTATTACAAGTAATAAGAGGTTGAGAATATCAAGGGGTAAATCTCAGGCACGAAACCTTTTGTAGAGATGAAAAGTCAATTCCAAAAAACGCAAGATGTTGAGCAAGATATGGATCTATGACGCTATCATCCTCTGGGTACGAGTAAACATCTGAGCTGCCACAATAAGTTACCCACCATTAATTCTACATACTTGTAAAACACCCAACCTTCAAAAATTGACTAATTCATAAGCGTTATTGTAGATACTAGCCATATAAAGTATGTAAGATCTGATGTAAGATCTGAAAATAGTCCACGCTGCAATAATGGGTAAATAGCTGGTCCAATCTATTTACACTCACTAAATGTCGAAATAGCCCAGGTAAGCTTTTTATTTACAGATTATTTACATGTAACATATACATAAGAATTTGATGTCACGTAAGCAGTTAGACTATTTACTAATAATTAACAGAACGTCGGCTATATCTAAATCCGTGAGATTTAAGTTGGATAATTACCCAATTTTTCGTAAAATCAATGAACCACATACTTCGATATTAACCAGCTAACTTTCGATATTACGAGTTAATTGATTCCTAGAGATAAGTAAACATTACCTGCTCCATTTAAATCAGCGGTAATCGTTCCCAACTTCACGGCAAGAGGATATCCCGTTTCTTTGTAATGTTCTACGGCATGGTTGTTCCCACCAGTTCCGTCCCAGTTTTTCCGGCCGCAGAGAATCGTTCCATCCGAGAGATTCAGCCAAAGATTCTCCGTTTTGTCGCAATTCGTGCATTTCCAACCCGAGGGAGGAACGATGACACCATTGTCGATCTGCTGCAAGTTCATCGCGTATCCGCTCGTCTGCTTCGAATCCGCGGTCCAAGCTGCAACTTGCTCCTTCCTCTCCGCACCCTCGGCTAGTAAGATCCCATCCACCGCCAATCTTACCTGCGATATCGTGTTAGAAATTTAGGTGTAGTATTGTTAATAGAAATTAATAAGAGAAATTGCGCAAAATGAGGTAATGCTACCCCCTCCATGTTTTTTTCCAATTTCGCTTAAAAATTGAATTTCTTCTGTTTTACCAATTAAAAACGTGAAAGATCGTTTATCCTTTAAAAAAAAATTACATTTTCATCCCAACCCATAATTAGTCCCGGTTAATTAAATAAAATATAGTTTTAACAAATTATTTAGAGAGAAGATGAGGGGCCGGGTTAATTTTTCTGAATTTTTTTAAATTAACCGAAAGTAATTAAGGGTTGAGATGAAAATGATAAAGAATTAAATTTTAAGGGTAAATGGTCTTTTTGGGATTTTTATAGTTGTAAACCGAGGAGAAACAATTTTTAAGGGGAATGAGAAAAAATATATTGGGCAATTCCTTAATTAATAATTGGTTAAGCAATTTTTAGCATAGATAAGAAAAGGGTCAGAGGGGAAACGGAAATCGGAGCAATTCCCTTGGGAGAAAACAAGCTTCTTGAAAGCTTGTAATACCTTGTATTTTTTTTAAATACGAGTACAAGAAATATTCAGGGTCTTACCGTAACGGTATTTATAAAGGGGAGATGAGTGTCTGGGTCTGAATATTTTTGATGATTTATTAAAAAAGGGGGTATAACACTTTGCATCGAACAATCGGTTTTTGGATGGTTCGTTATTAATAGTAACCACACAAGTAATCAAAAGACGCTGAGGAAAAGGTCAGGTTCGAAAATTTATGGAGATGAATTTGAAGGCCTTCTTAAAATATTTAAAATCTCGAAAATTGAAAGAAAAATAAGTACCTTCTCTGGTAACTCCACAGACGGAAAAGGAAGGGTAACATAATCGGGCAATATGACTATATTGTACGCATCTTCGTACTCAATTTCATTGTTGTCAAATCCACCCTCCAAGCCTACAAATCATAATGCGAGTATTCTATCATTCTTTCCAATCATAGGAGATAAAATAATCAGCAAATAAGACACAAGACTAAATCCACATGCAAAATCTGCTTCTATGTCTTTGGATTACTAGGTCCGTTGAATCAATATATTTATCAACTTACTAAAGAAGTGCAGAGAAACCATAGGCATCGAATTTCGCTAACTCGAAAAAACTCATAGTCCATGATAAGTTAGCTTAAAACAGTCATAGATGTTTCTATAAGCATTCATCAACAGTTTTTCATTGAAAAAAGTAAAATAACTAAAAAAGTTAAGCGGTCACTTCTAGGAATAAACCTCGGCCTCTTTCTCAATCTATCAATGTTAAAATCAGATTCTTTGAATATCAGAAAATACCTTCTACGAGCATTACAATATCAGAATATATAAAGCAACGGAAAGTCCACAGATTATTAGAGAGAGAACAAAAAAGAAACAGCCTATCATGATGTAACTCTATAAACCACAATCCAAAGAAGAATGAAAAAATCTTAAGAACTCAAACATACCTATAGCGAGGAGAGTAGGTTTTTTCAGAGGCCTGTCCTCAGAAACCAACTTCTTTGTCTGTTTTATGTGCAAGTAAACAGGGTTTCCTGTCTTTTCATAGTTCCAACCAACACATTCCTTTCCGAAAGCAAGAAATGTAGTCATGTCGATGAACAAACCACCTTCTGATCTCTGAATCTCATTTAAAGAAAAAGTCAATCAAAAATTCAAACCATGAAAAGCTTCAATTAGTATATTAGATCAAGGTCCCTTTCTTCCTATGAGCTAAGAGCACTACAATACGCCGAGAAAAATTAAATAATTTATTTTAATTTAAAATACAGTCTTCGAACAAGTTAATTCAGTGGATAAATTATTACATTCGAAACCGTAATAATAACAACATTCTGAACCCAAATTGAATAAATCATTCTTTTTCAAGAGCTTTAGTAAAACCTACGAACTTTTTCCTGAAACCAAAATCAGAAACGAAAAAAATGGAGTGAGTTGAGAAATTACCGGCGTATCGAACGAGACACAGCATTCCTGTTTGTAGATACGGTTTGTAGGCTCGGGAATCCGAACTCTCGAGAGGTTGGATCGGAGAAGTTCCATTGTTTTCTCCAACAACAAAAAATCTGAAGAAATTTCGTTTTTATCTCTTTCCAGGGAGAGAATATGTGATTTGCTTTGCCCTAAAGTCTCTCCAGAGTAAAGAAAAGAAGAATAAGTAATTAACTTTTGGTTGAGTATTGTGGAATGACTGAGTTCTATAACTTTCGAATCACATTTTATAATTTATAACCAAAGAAAACGATATTCCTATAAACCTAATATGCAAAAATCATGTTTCAGCACAGAACGAGAAATGACGATTAAATAGCCTAAAAATTGATGCTTAAAACCAATCGAAGCATCGTATATCATCCGAAATCACCAAGTTATTTCGATCACATGTCACTCTATTTCAACAGCATAATGAAATCCGAAACCCTAAATCGAGTTCAGAGCATATAAAATCCCCAAATTTGGTTTCGGAATACGATCGAGAAATCAAAACAAAAAGCCCTAAATAGACTCACTGACCTTTCGCCTGAGCTTCGAAGTTCCTTTGGAATGAAAAGATGGTTGGTCTGAGCTGAGAGAGAAAGAGAGAGAGAGAGAGAGAGAGAGAGAGAGAGAGAGAGAGAGAGAGAGTCGGAGAAAAAGCGAAGACCGTCTGAGAGTCCGAGAGATGAGTAAAGAGACTACTACTATACTCGACTCGGCAGAGATGAAAAGGAAAAAGAAAAAAATATATATATATATATATATAATAAATAATAAATGAAGAGAAATTATTCAAAATGCCATCCATTTTTATGCATTTTTTTCATTTAAAAGAAAAAAAGACTTTGTCACAGAGATGACATAAAAAAAGATTTACTTTAAATTATTTTAACATTTTCATCATTTTTAATTAATTGATTTATTTAAAAAGTATTCAAATACGGATTTCTTACTTTCTCTTTGAATAATTATATTTTTTTTACTGATTTTTAATTCATCGGAACTAATTAAATGTTTAAATTAAAATGTGAAATAACAAAAATAAGTATTTTTTTTAATGGAAAAGTGAAGAAAAAAATTAAAAATAACTTAAATAATTATTACTCAGATGACATTTCGGACAATTTATCATAAATAAAACACAAATTCTGAATGATATAACATATTTTGTTTTTGTAACATGAATATACAATAAAAATAGTTTAATTTCATGTGACAATTTCTTTATAAACAAATTATTTGCCCTTAAAAGTCCATTTTTTTACTTAAATGAGATTATTAACAAATATTACGATGTATTCATGTTTTATTTACTATAAAAATGATTAGTTGAAATTTAATATAAGTGTATACATTTATGCAGTCCATAATAAATTCAAGAACTTTCATTGGATGTTTTGGGTATTAATTCTCATAGATTATTTAGTGTGGTTGCTATTTATATGTCCAATATAACTCATAAAATTTCTCAAATAAATAAATATGTAGTATGAACTAAGTCATCCTCGAAAAAAACGTCTCAAAGTCTATTAATTTTACTAATCTAAATTACTAAAACAATATATATATATATATATATATATATATATATATGGAGCTTGCAAACTAGCTTTAGCTTTCCTCATATTATGAGAACCTAGAGATAAGTTCAAATAATTATTTTCGAATAAATCTCCATCTAAAAGAGTATTATTAACATCTAGTCGTATAAAATGCTAATTCTAAAAAGTCATAAGAGTTAAAAGAAGTTTGAAATAAATCAAAATTTTCACCGGTGAAAAAGTGTCAAAATAGTTTAAACATTTTTGTTATGTACATCATTTCACTATAAAACACAATAGACAACGTTTTGTTGTCAAACATGGTATCGACCTTTTCATTCATAACATTTCACTAATGAAAGTAAACGTGATTCATACTCAAGAGACATACCGAATACATAATATCTATAATAACCGGATAACTATGCATTGTAAAGAACATTATTCGATTCACGAGGTGAAGTTAAGTTGGCATGACTCTCGTGTACATTATTATGATAGTTTTTCAAGTCAGTGCGAGATTTAGTATCACAAACTAGTATTAGAGAAATTGCACAAAATACCACCATTTGTACCACTACTAGTATTTGATTTTCTCAAAATTTACTAAAATTATTTTTTCTCAAAATATCAGTATAAAAAGTTTAAAATATCCCTAAAATATTTTTTTTACATTTTATTATGTATGCATATTAACCGGCTATTATTTATTTTTATTTTTTTAAAAAGTAATAACCGTTCCACCCCTAAAAAATTATTTTATTTTTAATTTTTTTAATTTTTTTGGCCGTTAACATACTGTAGATTATTTATGTTAATTTTATTTTTTAAAGGATATTTCGTATTTTCACATAAAATTTACTTATATTTTTGAAAGAAAAATATGTTTTAGTGGATTTTGGAAAATTAATGATAAAAAATGATATTTTAAAGTGAGTGATCATGTCATCAAATTTGCTAGTGTTGCGAAAAGTAAAAATTAATTCATGAAATATAATATAACGAGAAACACACGTTATTGGTATTCAAACCAAGAAATTTATATAATTTGATTCTTGATAGACAACTAATAGAATTTCATAGACTATATATATTATAAATCCGTATGAGAGTTATATTATTAAAGAAAAATAGCACAATTGGTGTTGATATTTAAAGAAATCGAGGGTTAAAGTACACTAATTAATTTTGTTTTAGTATTTTGGCACTAAAATAATTCCATAAAGCCAAGATTTCAATCTGTATGTTAAAAGAAACTTGAAAGAAAATAGTTTAATGTAGAGGAAATCACTTGCAATGTAACGAAAATATATACCCTAAATAATCCTTCAAATTTAATACTTTTAATTTTTTCTTATTATTGATATATTTATAAATTAATAAAAAATTGGGGTTTAATTTTTTATTTTTTTTAAGTAAAAATATTAATTCAATGATAATTTGAATAAATTTTTAAAAATCAATTATAAATAAATAGATGATAAATTTGGTCCATTTCTCTTAATAAAAAGATTGGTGGTGTGTGGGGTAGGGATTTAATGTGAGAGAGTTGTCTTTGAATCGGTGGGCGAGTGAGCAGTCGCCACACGCGAGTAACAATCGCCGCATGTAACGTTGAGTGCGACCACATATGTAATACCTACAAGTTCTACATATCTCTGTGGTTATTCCGACTCAAGTGGACACACTTACTGTACACTCGCGTGGACCCGAATTCAAACACACCGGGCCCGTGTGTGGGGTAGGGATTTAATGTGAGAGAGTTGTCTTTGAATCGGTGGGCGAGTGAGCAGTCGCCACACGCGAGTAACAATCGCCGCATGTAACGTTGAGTGCGACCACATATGTAATACCTACAAGTTCTACATATCTCTGTGGTTATTCCGACTCAAGTGGACACACTTACTGTACACTCGCGTGGACCCGAATTCAAACACACCGGGCCCGTGTGTGGGGTAGGGATTTAATGTGAGAGAGTTGTCTTTGAATCGGTGGGCGAGTGAGCAGTCGCCACACGCGAGTAACAATCGCCGCATGTAACGTTGAGTGCGACCACATATGTAATACCTACAAGTTCTACATATCTCTGTGGTTATTCCGACTCAAGTGGACACACTTACTGTACACTCGCGTGGACCCGAATTCAAACACACCGGGCCCGTGTGTGGGGTAGGGATTTAATGTGAGAGAGTTGTCTTTGAATCGGTGGGCGAGTGAGCAGTCGCCACACGCGAGTAACAATCGCCGCATGTAACGTTGAGTGCGACCACATATGTAATACCTACAAGTTCTACATATCTCTGTGGTTATTCCGACTCAAGTGGACACACTTACTGTACACTCGCGTGGACCCGAATTCAAACACACCGGGCCCGTGTGTGGGGTAGGGATTTAATGTGAGAGAGTTGTCTTTGAATCGGTGGGCGAGTGAGCAGTCGCCACACGCGAGTAACAATCGCCGCATGTAACGTTGAGTGCGACCACATATGTAATACCTACAAGTTCTACATATCTCTGTGGTTATTCCGACTCAAGTGGACACACTTACTGTACACTCGCGTGGACCCGAATTCAAACACACCGGGCCCGGGTATAACTCTGTCACCACCCGACCCAGATCCCAACCAACTTAATGCCCCACTTGGTCACAGGCTCACGCTACCAGTCCCGGCAAACATGTATGTCAAGCAAGCATATATTAAGGCTCTCTTTCCACTACATTTTCTCGATGTGGGACTTTTTCCCTGTGTGACATCAAAACAACTCCCGCGTGTGAGTGTTTTTATTTCATTTACTAATTTCCTATTTAATTGCCATGGCTTATTTCCTTTACAAAACGATTTTTTTTTTTTTTTTGGCCATTGCTCATAAAATATTATTTTTCAATGGCAAATTTGTAAGAAAAAATATGATATGAAATGGAGGCAATTTTGAGAAAGTGGAATACGTTATATTATAGAGAGTACTATCATTTTTAATTGTTTTTTCCAAAATTTTACATTTTACTTTATAAATTTAAAAAGGGTTATTAATTTCAGATGAAGTTAAGTTGGCATGACTCTCGTGTACATTATTATGATAGTCTTTCAAGTAAGTGCGAGATTTAGTATAAAAAAATTGCATAAAATACCATCGTTGTATTTTATTTTTTCAAAATTTATTAAAATTAATTTTTTCTCAAAATATTTATATAAAAGTTTAAAATATCTTTAAAATAATTTGTTTACATTTTATTATATATGCATATTAATCGATTATTATTTATTTATTATTTTAAAAAAATTAACTTTATAAAAGTAAAAACTGTTCCACCCTTAAAAAAAAAAATATATATTTTTTTTTTTTACCGGTAACATCTGCAACTTACTTGAGTTAGTTTTATTTTTTAAAGCGTATTTCGTATTTTCACATGAAATTGACTTATATTTTTTAAAAGAAAAACATGTTTTGGTAGATTTTGAAAAAATAATAATAAAAAGTAATACTTTGCCTAATTTCTCTTGATATTATAAAAGCCGTAGAAAGACTAGCATGGTCATAATTAACATTTTATTTTAAAGTGAGTGATCAATGTCATCAAATTTGCTAGTGTTGCGAAAAGTAAAAATTAATTCATGAAATATAATATCACGAGAAATACACACGTTATTGGTATTCAAACCACGTAATTTATAATATTTGATTCTTGATAGACAACTAATATAATTTCATAGACTATATTATAAATCGGTATGAGAGTTCTATTATTAAAGAAAAATAGCACAATTGTTGTCGATATTTAAAGAAATTGAGGGTTAAAGTACACTAATTAATTTTGTTTTATTATTTTTGCACTAAAATAATTCCATAAAAACCGAGATTTCAATCTGTATGTAAAAAAAAAAACTTGAAAGAAAATAGTTTAATGTAGAGGAAATCACTTGCAATGTAACGAAAATATATACCCTAAATAATCCTTAAAATTTAATATTTTTAATTTTTTATTTATATAAAGCATGAAACTTATCAAACGAAGAGTTTAAAAAAAAAAAAAAAAAGACTTACCCGATTTTCCCGGGCCCACTATCATTTTTCCCACAAAACGTTCCCACGTAATAACACACGTACATACAAAACCAGAATTTATATTAATAATAATAATAATAATGAGTGTCACAAAATAAATAAATTGAGAAACCGAACCAAATAACGATTTCAAAACAGAAACCATTCAACTTCCTCTCACTCTTTTTGCTTACATTTATTTCTCAGCGAAACCGCAGTAAGAAAGAATCACGAAATGAGGAAAAGAAACACGACGAACAACTTCATTACGTGTTTCAGACCGGCCG
Source organism: Urtica urens (assembly GCA_958296335.1). Lineage (NCBI taxonomy): Eukaryota > Viridiplantae > Streptophyta > Magnoliopsida > Rosales > Urticaceae > Urtica > Urtica urens. Next base: position 24,115,287 of record OY282526.1, on the reverse strand, counting down.
TGCTCGAACCGGAAAAAGCCGTCGGTTTTCCTAAAAACGACAACGTAGGAATGTCGTTTAACAGTGAAGAAGAACGAAGTGGAGTTTATGGATCGTCGAATAGTCGCAGGTTTTCGCGTGCATGGAAGACTGTGTTCGAAGCCTCCATGGTAATAAGAACTAATTACTTTAATTTTTTTAATTTGGAATTAATCTTATCGTTTAATTGATTTAAATATATATGTGTATATGTGATATTCTTGAGTTTATTCATATTATTACACACTTATAATTTTTGAAACAAAATCTTATTATTTTGACTGTGTTCGAAGAGTCCATTGTGAGATAAATAATTAATTTAATTTTTTAATTTAGAATTACTCTTACATTTAATTGATTTACTAGTGTTGCTATAAAAAAACTTTTACAGGTGTAGTGATTTTGTATATCATATCAATATATATATATACTGAATATTATTCACAAATTTTTGTTGACTGATTTAGCCAAAAAAAATTTATAACAAATTAACAATAATGAAAAATGACTACAATTAAAAATATTAAAAATAAATATGTCACTTAGGCACACTGATTATTTACAATAAATTACCAAAAACTTAATTAAATCTAATTTTTTTATTTAAGTTAGATAGACATTCTTGAGTTGATTCATATTTTATTATTTTATTACACTCTTGTAAATTTCGAAACAAAATCTCATCATTTTTATAATTCTCATCAAATTTATATACATACAGCGGTATCGAAAATTAAAAAAAGGAAAGTCGGAAAAATCTCCAAGATCATCAACATCGTCGTCTTCGTCAGAGAGTGCAAGGTTCAATAATGATTATCAACCTAATTCCGGAGAAAAAATCATTTCCAGAAGCTTATCGGAAATTGCCACGTCATCACCAACCTCCGATTTGTTTTGCGCCAATTGCCACGTCATCATCGCGAAAGCTAATAATAATTCTAATAATGAAAGCAGTTGTTATTATGGATTTGTTATGATGTTGGTAAGTCTCTTGGTTTTGGTGTTTTGGGGAAGAGTTTGTGCTATCTTATTTTGCACTTCCACGTGGCTTTTTCTCATGCCACGTCGGATCGGAAAAAGTGATCGGAATGATGAGCTGTCGCCGGAGCCGAAGAGGAAGATTGTCGTGGAAGGATTGGTATCAAGTCAAAGAAGAATCTTTATTTGTCAGTAGATATATATCTATATATATATAGAGAGAGAGAGAAAAAAAATATCTGTCCTTGAAAAAAAGTTATGAAGTATTAGGATTTTTTTTATTTAATTTGGAAGATTGATTTGGGTATTTTTTTAAAAGTCTTTTTTCTAATTTTGTGCATTGTTGTGTTCCTTTATTGTCAAAATTTAAAGAAATATGTGTTAGATATAATTATATTCATGATTTGTGTACAATTATAATACAATATGAAAAGATTACATGATATGTGTTAGAATGTATGAATGAAAAAAAATGGAATTGTACACTTGTGTTATAAATTTATGTGGTTAAATAGGGTGGTGAAATATATATATATATATATATATATATATATTATATTAATTGTACTAATCTAATTATGTAGATATTATTGGTTGGGAGTTATTAATATTATAAATATGACAATAAGATTATCTTCTATTGTAGACGTTATAAATACCAACAGAAATTTCAAGGGTCACCCATATAATTTTGGTGTTATAATAGCTGTGCTTTTTAATTCATGCATGCTATTAATTATAGGTTTTAATTAAATAATAATGCATGAAGTTTGATTGTATTGTTTTTTCATGCTTCCGTTTATTTTTAGTTGACGGTTTCTTAAAAGAAAAATTATTTCCCAAAGTTGCATGGTTTAGCTTTAGTACATGAACATTTAAGTTGAAAAATGACAATTATATATGACATTACCGCTAAAATAAATTAACTATTACATACACGATAAATGTTTGCTATAATATGTTGATTACACGTTTTTTGAAGGAAAACTTCAACTTACAAATATTAAATTCATAACTTCCAACTTGAAATGATGTTTTATTGTCCTTAAATTACCTTAATCATCAGATATTGATTCAAGAGCATGTATTATTTAGAAACCAATGAATTAATCACACAACTTTTTCAAATTTAGACCCGCAAGTGAAAATAGAATCCAATGATTTATGAAGAATACTTCAAATTGTAAAAATGTAGATAAGTATATTTATTCAAACTGTATACAAAGTTCAATTTTTTAATGATAAAACTATACAAAATACCTATTTCAAATTGGTTGAATAATAAAATAATGAAAACTTAAATTTTCGGTAAAGTAACTGAATTTTACGTAGTCACCAAAATTTAACACATCAAATATTAATATTTTTAACAGTCATTAAAAGAAGTGTATCACTTGCTTAAATACTAATCTTAAATTAATTAATTTTTTGTAACTTCACTATTACATATTTTGATTATTTTATAGTTTTAAGAAAATTTAATAAATTTATTATAGAATAACTTTCAATTGTCTATTTAGCCAAATCAGCTTGTTATAAATTTGCAGCTTATTAATTTTATCAAACCATATTTACAATTTTAGTTTGTAGTTTTCTTCTTCTTATAGTTTCATCCAATATAACGCTAAAATCATCAGAGAATTAAGAGTAATTATAGTATATAATTAAGTAAACTAGTGTAATTTTAAATATACCTAACATACTTTAAATAGTCAATTATTAATTTAGACATAGTACGTAGTGTAAATCAAGGTCACGTTTCTTTATTTTGCGTTTACAAAATGTCGTGTGCTGTCAAATTATATAGATAACATTGGGTAAAGAGTCAATTTTTAAATTAAGAAAAGGCATTTATGAAATATGAAACTATTAGATAATATTTAAGAAATCAGTATCTTCAAATGAGATATATGTGGAATTTTCTCGAATGAAAATGTAATATGAATATCCAAAAAATTATCTTGTTTCCCGGGGATATATTTGGCGGGGAAATACCAAACCACTCAACAATGGCTTCCAAGCTCTTCTTTCACTCTTCTTCTCTCTTCTTCCCTTACTTCTCTCTCCTCCCTCACTTCTCTCTCTCCTCCAATCTCCGAATCTCACCCTCTCACTGTCTCTCCTCCTACGGTCCTTCTCTCTCCAAAGGCTCGAAATCGCCGGTAAACCTAGAAACCTCCGATCAATCTTCTCCATCTCTATCTTCTCTCTCTCTCCTCGAAGAAGACGACTTCGCGAGGGAATTCGAGATCGCCGCGATCCGAGTCCCGGCCGACGAGTGCTTCGAGCTCGAGAGCCGGCTCCGAGGTCACCTGCTGAACTGGCCGCGCGTGAGAAACATCGCCAGAGTCTCCGGCGACGAGATCGACGGTCCAGATCTCGCGGATCTGATCCGACGACGAGGAGAAGAAGAGGAAGAAGAAGGAGGATTGGATCCGATGAGTCCGGTCATGGCGAGGGAATTGGCGGCGAGGAAGTTCGATTCGAGAGGCTTCGTTAGGTTTCGGAACTTGGCGAGGATTTCTCGGCCGAAAAAGAAGAAGAAGAACGAAAGGAGAGAGAGGATGGATCGGGAGAGTGTTCGGAAGAGGGAATTTGCGGCGGTGGAGATCTTAGGAGACGAGAGCAATGGTGATTGGAAGGGTTTGTTGGGAGAAGAGTTTGAAGGTCCGACGAAATGGAGTGGTTCGACGAGGCTTTTGCTTTTGGACGAGAGGTGTTCGACGAAATGCCCCAACGAGTTTCCTGAGGCGATCAAGGTCTGTTGATCTTTTTCTCTTAGTATTAGAATTGAAATTTCTATTTGGATTATTCTAGTTACTCACTATATAAATATGTATTACTTTAATAATAAGCCTAATGTTTTGTAAACAATAGCCACATAAATCTGTTTACAACAATATTGTGGATCAATATAACTCAAAATTCGAAATGCACAAAACGATTATAAATAAAGAGCAATTCGGTCAACGACTGTAAATATTTGAACCGATATTTCTCGTAATAGACTGTCATGTAAACACATTGGATATTTACAACAAATTTACAGAACGTCAACTATTTCCAAATTGTTTCTATTTTTCTTGTTGGATTTGATCATCAGGTAATGTGCATCAATTTTTAGACTTTGCATTTATGTTGGTTTGATTTCTGAAGCAGTACATTTCAAACAACTTGGATTGTATCATGGGATGTGAAAAGTTCTCAGCTTTGATAGTAATCAGCTTATTTAAAAGGTTTTTGGAAAGTAGTTGACTCTTTTTTGAACATTGTTCTTAGAATTGTTGATCTTTTTTCTCAGTACTAGACTTGGAATTTCTATCCTTCTCGTTGGATTTGATCATCAATTTTTTAGGCTTATCAATTAGGTTGGTTTGATTTCTGAAGCATTTCAAACAACTTGGACTGTACCGTGGGATGTGAAAAGATCTCAGATTTAATTCGAACATTGTTCTTAGAAGTAATTATCTGATGAAAAAAAGGATTATTTGCTTCATTGTTTAAATTAGGTTCTTCTGAAGGAGAATTCATCAACCTACAAACTTGTGAAATGCAAGCTGACTTTGTTCTACGAGTATTGGCAGATGAATGAGGTACTTCGCCGATTGTAAGTATTTGTTCGATACGTGATATATATATATATATAATTACAGATTTTTTTAACCCGTATACGGTGATATTTCACTAGTTTATATTCCATGTCAAACAATCTTTTTCCGATTATAAATTCCCAATTAGGAACGTGGTATGAACCCAAGATTGAGATCGTAGACCTAATCTCTTTTTGTTCTCAAGAGAGATTAAGTTATTAGTTGGAAACTGCTTTGTCATTAATGATCGTAGATCTATTTATAAGTAGGTCTTGAGTTTACAAATGAGTTTCTCTTTATCTGCGCTATTTATAAAATTCTAGTACTCCTAAGAATGCTAACTTCGAAATAAATAATTAAATAGTTACTATTACGACAATAATATTTGACTAATCTTTGAGAAAATAAACAACCTAATTTCTAATTAGATACAAAAATGTGACAGATGATCCAAATTCTCTGTAAATTAATGCCAAATCCGTTCCATGAAATCAATTTCGTATGGATGATATCGATTTCTTGCAGATATTGGAAGCTTTACTTCCCGGGGGAATGATTATTCCTTCGTCATTTGAAACAATCGGACATATTGCACACTTCAATCTGAAAGATGAACACTTGCAGTACAAAAAGCTTATAGCTAAGGTATGAACAACTTTCAATAAATAAATAAACACACAGTTTCTATCCATACAATAATCGTACGAATCCCTTGTTCTTCGTTCGTAGGTCGTTCTTGATAAAAACAAGCCGAAGATTCAAACGGTCGTGAACAAGATCGACGCGATTCAAAACGACTACAGAACGATGCAGCTTGAGGTTTTAGCGGGAAATCATTCCCTTGTCACCACCGTTATAGAGAACGGCTTGAGATTTTGCCTCGATTTGTCACTAGTGTAAAAACCTCTCTTTTTTTGAGAAGTACATGAAACACCCCTTTTCTGAAGAAGACATTTCGAAACTGATATATACTCTTGAATTCAGGTATTGGAATTCGAGGCTTGCTACCGAAAGACAGAGACTTTTGAGCGGCTTCACACGGAAAGATGTGATCTGTATGTAATCTGTTTTTTTTATTTTTTTAATTATTTTTATGTTCTAAAGTTCAAACCTTTTTCTTAAGACTGAAATTTTTCGACGAATTTATAGGTGATGTTTTCTGTGGAGTTGGTCCAATAGCTATTTCGGCGGCAAGGATTGTGAAGAGAGTATATGCAAATGATTTGAATCCTCACGCGATCGAGTACTTGGAAAGAAACACTCTCATCAACAAGCTCGAAAAGAAGGTTAAGGTACACATTGAAGCGCTTTCGATAATATCATTATTTAAAGAGAAATTGTCCAAAATGTCACATACTTTACTTTTTTTTCTCTCATTTTTCATCAAAATTATTATTTTTCTTTGGTTTTCCACTTGAAAAGACTATTTACCCTTTAATTTACTTTTTAACATTTTCATTACAAACATTAATTAGTTCCGATTAGTAAAAAAATAATAAAAAAATTATAGAGAAGAGAAGAGAAGAGAGGTCATATCTTGAATAGTTCTTTTTATTAATTAATCAATACTTATTAAGGGTTGTGATAAAAATATTAAAAAAGAGAACTTAAAGGGTAAATGTCTTTTTAAGTATTGTTTTAGTGGTAAATTTTTAAGAGCGATGGGAAAAAACATGGAAGTAGGTAACATTTTTAGCAATTTCTCTTATTCATATATAAATAATTATAATTATCATAATTTATTTATGTCGTTTTAAACGCGCGACTAGGTGTTTAATATGGACGGAAGGAGGTTCATACTCGCAATGTTCCAAAGCGAAAAGGCTTCTTCGATAACACAAGTCGTAATGAATTTGCCTAACGACGGAGTCGAGTTTCTAGGTTTGTTTACCCCTTCCCCACTAGACAAAGAAAAAACCCCAATCCCATCCTTTTTTTGTGGTCTTACGTAAGAATCCTCGTTCTCTCTCATTTGACTTTCCAGACGCTCTTCGGGGAGTTTGGAGAGGAAGACCCGAAGAGATTGACTTTCCGCTTCCGACGATCCACGTCTACGGATTCTCCAAAGCTCGAGATCCGGAGTTTGACTTTCACGAGGTTTAAAGCTCTTTCTCTCTTCTCTTCCATTGTTTACATATCGATAATATATACATATATATAAATATGTAAGGATCACAATTGTTGATTCGATGCAGAGAATAAGAATCGGTCTCGCTGAAGCCGCGGTTGATGTGGAAATGCGAAGGGTTCGGCTCGTTGCTCCCGGAAAATGGATGTTGTATGCAAAATTTGTTCTTCCCCATTGTGTAGCTTTTGCAAAAGATATGCTCAAAATGTAAACTTAGCTTTCTAAGAAAATTTGTATCTACTTCTTTAGTTAAATATCATATCTAAGTAGGTTAATAACACTAATTGAAATGCTTCACATCATTCTTACTAATAAGTTGTTTTCTCATAATTTAACGGGTAATCATGGTTAATAGTCACTTGAAAATCTTCGCAAGTTAAATTGATTGAAAAGTATGTCACATTTTTCTAGTTTTTCATTAATAATCGGTTCAAAATAATTTAAATAGACAAAATTTAAAACTAACTCAAAATGTTCTCTTCTATTCTTTTATCGATTTTAGAATTTAATATTTCACAATTGTAAATTGTAAAAATTGACGTCAATATTTGTTTTAATATTAAAAGATATTTTAAAAAATTTTACAAAAGAAACTCCCAAGTTTATTTCATGTACTGCGTAAAACAAAACTAAATTTTTTTATGAAGTTGATGTCACCTAATCGAATTAATTATTTTAAACAATTGACGAAATACTTACAAATTTGCATGTAATTTAACCGATATGTTCAACTCTTGAACGGCTCAGATTGATCATCATATACACACCAAATGTCACATATAATCTTTTGAAAGACATGTACTGAATCTAAAGTCAGTGGTCCCACTAGGCATGCCACGTAGGACAGAAACTAGACTTCTTGTTGGGGTGGGGTCAAATCCGTCTATTTGGGGATGGTAGGTGAGGGCAAAAAGGTAAAAGAGAGTGAAAGAATGGAAATGAGCAGAGAAAGAGGAGCAAAAATCTCAGTTCAGATTGAGATCTAAATAATTATATCTTTCGCTCTCTTTGTGGTCCTTATTCTAAGACTGTCTTATTTGGTGTAGGAAATGAAAAAATGTGAGAAAACTTTGGTTATTTTTCTTCAAAATGGTTAAAGTTCTTCACAAGTTTGAATAAAGCCATAACTAACAGTTACTCTAAATTTCTGGTTTCTTTATGGCAATATTTCTAGGAAAATTTAGGGTACAAATATTCCTACCCTATATTTATTTTTTCTGTTTTTGTTATTTATTTATTTTTGCCTAATTATGATTTACTTCACTAATTACTAGTTACAAAATTATTATTTTTGTAAAAAAAATAAACCCGATAGATATATCTAGTGCTGATTACCCATTATGTTTATTGGAACGTAGTAAATTAATTAACAAAAAAAAGAGATATAATGATAGACGATAAAACCATTTAAATGAATATACTTGAAACAAATACACAAGTATAAATTTCAAAGCTATATCCACAAAATTTCACCCTTCATTTATTTTTCTGTTTTTATTGTTGGCTAATTAGGACTTATATTTCAGTAATTTGCCACAAAATATTAGCTTCATTAAAAAAAAAAGCACATATATAATATAATAGTTCTCTAACGAATAATAAATAATAACTCAATTTTAACGGATATACTCAAACCATGAATCTATTTATCTTCACTTAATAGTAGAACAAAAGTCCTCACTAACCTTAAAAAAATAATTGAGACAAAAAAAAAAGTCTATAAATTAGATTAGTGTTAACATGGAAATTGGAAAAACCCAATTTGGGGAGATAGGATTAAAGAGAGAAAATGTATATAGATTCACACGTGTGAAATGGTCCCCACAAAAAAAGGCATAAAAGCCCACTAATCATTCCAATCAGAGCACAATCTGCTACACAGACCCCAAGAATCCACAGTGTCTGCCTAAACCCAGAAATACTAATTAAATTTAATAAAATTAAATTCAATAAAAGCCTGGTCTGGGTGGTCCTCTTCTTTGATTGCCCTTTTCATTTATTTATTTTCCATTATTTTTCTCGTGTCTAATACAAATAATGAAAAATCTACCGTCGACAATTTCAATTTAGCAATATTGTGTACCACAATATCTTTTATAAAAATTAGGTCTGATAAAAAATTTAGAAATAATCAGCGTAAATGTAAATTGTCATTTATATGAAATAAAGAAGTATAAACTGCCTTTTTCGAAAAAAGTTTTTTCTGTAATAAGTCATTAATATTTTGTAGATGATTTTTAAATAACAGGTAAATAACTTATAAATTGAATTTATTTATTAATTTTAATTTTTTATTGTCAATTTAGAGAAAATTGACAATAAAAAATTAATTGATTGTCAAAATTTATATGATAAGCAGCTAAAATAAGTCTTATATTTTATGTCAAAATTTCAAGTTATGTATATGTACCCATCGTTAATTAATTGAAGTAAATGTATGAGCGATTATTATATGGACAGAAAATTTATTCACTTGTTATAGTACCAAGTACCAACGATAAATTTATTTTTCTTTTTCTTTTTTAAGTCCATAGTTATAAATTATAATAGCTGATAATACTCGATAGTTAGCTATTTGATCACTTTGTAGACTCTTTAGTAGCGAACACAATTATAGTAAAATATAATATTTTTTATTTACCGTAATAATACATAAATAAAAATAAAAATGAAAACCAATCCCGAGAAAAAAGATCTCTCTTATTCTCTCTCTCTAAAACAGAGATACTCGGTCACTTTCTCACAGCCGCTATTTGTCCGTACAAATTAATTCTCTATCCTTCTTGTGGTCCCCTACTCTGACGTGGCAGAGTTTCATTGGTGGAAATCATCACCGAGCATAGGACGGCGCGGGTCCACCGTATACCCTAGAGACACGCCAATCAGCTTCCGAAGATCTCAACCGAATCCGATTGGGACACGTGTCGGTTGATCACGCAGTTTCGCCTCGCAAGCGGTTCCTTGCTGACGTGGCTTGATCACAGTGGCTGGACGTCCATACATGTTTCATCTGCATGTTTTTTAGGCTCCAAAATAAATCTTCATCATAGAGGTGATAAATTAAATACACAAGTATTTCACTTGTGGATTTTATTGTTAAATTTGAGATACGATCTTAGGCATGGTTATGGTGTGAATTTTTATTTTTTTCTCTCACATTTTTCGTGAAGTTTATTTAGGTAGAGATTTTGGATAAAGATCATTCATATAAAAGTTTAGTAATTTTGTTTATGTAATTTTTATAAAGTGATTTTTCTATTTGAGGGTTGATAATTAAGTCTCTCACAAGCTTTGATATAAATTAAAAAAAAAAAGATGGCTCGTCCAAATTTGGAACGTAGTTGTTAGATAAGATGACCAAAAGAATCATGGGTTACATATTGTTGAAGCTATATATAATTATTTATATGATTTTTTCTCATATTACTTCTCACATAAAATAAAAATATACCAAATAGCCAAACCGCGTGGAAGATTTTAGTAGAATATAGGGCATTATTGATGGTCAAAAAAAGAGCTAAAAGCAAGTTGACTTGACCCATTAGAATTTGTTTTTTTCTTCATTTTTGGTGACTATCAAAACTACTAGTAGAAATATATATATGTCATCAAGATATATAAATATATATTTTTTAAAGGTCTAAATCTTGTGGAGTTTTCAAAGATCACATGGTATTGATGTTGGGTATGTATTGCTTGCATATTGAAAATCCACCAAATTAGATCTTAAAGAAATGTCTTTTTTGCTCTCAATATTTACATGTACGTTTTAGCCATTTTGTTTGGGTTGTTAGGGTTTGGTACTTAATTTAGAAAGAAAAATAGACATTATATTCGTATTTTCTTTCATACCAAATAAAAATAGAGATGATCTATTGTAGCCCTTTTGAACTTATCTACACAAATTAACAACCGCATATTATGTAAGCAATTTTGTAAATTGTAGTAATAATTTCATGTAGAGAAGAATACTATTTTCCTAGGATATCTACTTTCTTACATATTAGTACTTGGTTGCAACATGTGGTTAATTAATATTTTTTATGGATAATTAATCAATTTAAACATAAAATATCTAGATTAGTCAATGTTTTATTAATTTTTTATAAATAGTCAGCGTGCTTACGTGGCAGACTTATTTCAAAATTTTATTATCAATTCGTCTTTTTTTGTTTTTGAATGAGCGGGAAACGTATTTGGACGAAACTGAAAAAAAAATGTAAATAATCAGAAACGATCATATATCGACAATTTACTAAATCTGAACTAGATCCAAAAATCATTTAATTTAATTGGTTAATAATTACATCAACCTCTAATCAATTTATATATATATATATATATTTTAAGACAAAATCTAAAAAGCTCTCATAATTGTAATAGGATATTCATATTTATTAGGATTATTAATTGTGTATATATTTAACGATCCTCTTCATAAATCATAACCAAAAAGGCTGCTTTAAAGATTTTTTTCAGTAACTAATAGAAAGAAGAAAAAAACTACTAATTAATGTTGTACGGTCACCTTAAAGTATTTTGTAACATTTAGTTCTTAATTTTTTCCAAGTGTAAAAAAAAAAAAAAAAAAAAAGACTAGGACTTTAACATTAAGAACGTACCACATGGGTCAGCTTTTAGATTTTACCATCTATGAACTCTACTAGCATCATTGCAAGCCTATATATACATATATATACATACACCATATGCAGATTCACATGTTATATATATATATATATCCATGAGTTCATGACCAATCTTACTCTATATGATTACTCTTCAGAAAACAGTTTCTATGATTTTGTTCTTTTGTGTACCCTCACACATATATTATATTATATTATATTTCATACCATGCAAGAATGTGTTTTTATCTACTCTCTCTCTCTCTCTCTATGTGTGTATATATATATAAAGATCGTTCCTTTATTTATAAACAGAGCTCGTCTAAAAAGGGTAAACCTAAAACCCATCTTTCAAATGAAGCTTTGCATAAACCCAGTAATTTGTTAGCCGAAATTTTGCTAAAAACTGAAAGCTGAGGCAACTTAAAAAGGCTCTTCCTTTTGGCAGCTATAACCACAGTTATAGTAATAAATATACATTTTTAATATATATATTATATATATAAATATATTCCGACCAAACCCTGCAATAGCTTGGGTGGTCATTCGTTTGGAATATGAGAGAAACCTCGACAATCTCTCTGTGGGTACCATGTAAAATGACTAGATATATAAAACTCACTTTTTAAGGCGCGTGTAACTTAATCGACTTGTTTTAAGACTTCTCTTAGATAGGATATTGGAAAATATGTATAATTTATTTATTTTTTTATAGACTCATTCTGAATGTTGCTAATGATTTAATGATACCTAATGAACGCTTATTAATTATAAGTATGTGTGTATATATATATTACAAAAAATTAGTTCAATATCCATGTTTATGTTTATCAATTTTAATATAATTAACGTTACATTAATTTTGTGTAAATACCAGCTATAAATTGTTTACGAAAATATTAGAACTATTTTATATAAATAATTTATTTAATTTATTCAAATAAAAAGACCAAAATAGTCCGAAATTTTTCGTAAGCAACATACAGTGTATTTACACAAAATTAACGTAACGTTAGAGATATTAAAATTGATAAACATAAATATGAGTATATACTTAAAACACTATATATATTATGGGGTATAAATCAACATATTTGAAATTAGAATATTTGCTAAACTAAAATCAAATATCTCAAAATTTCGGCCCAAGCTCATCATAGAAAATCAGTCGAGCTCTGATCAGAAAGAATACGAAATGAGCAGTGACGAAGTCGCGAGTCAAAGGAGCGAACTTTACTGCGAAGAACATATCTAAGACGAATTTGAACTTTCATCTTCCAACGACTGTGCAACGTCGAGACGAATTCGGAGATTTCAACAACATGTTTCCTAATATAAATGTTAAGTATAGGAGATCGTGTAATTCATTAACTATTATTTATAGCCCCTTTCTTATTGTCAGATTCATCGTTTAATCCAATTTTTCGATGTAATTGAGTTTGCATTTCGTCATATCTTTATATTTCGTTTTTCTATTTTATGTTTCATTATTGAGATTCACCTGTATTATATAAATCGTATAATATTTTATATTATTTTGTATCGTAATTGTTGAGGATCAAAATATTCTCATTATTGTGTTTTACATGGATTGAAGAAAAAGAGAGTATATAGTATGGCAAAGGATACTTAGTATCTACATAGCAATATTTTGTGCACTTATCACATTTATTTTGATATATCTCTTAAATACCACAAGATTTCTAATTAATCTTAATTTATGGAATTTGCTAAAGATCATTACTCATTCAAATTTCCATAAAATACTAGAGTAATGTTCGAGTGGTACTTATTAGAAAAGCTGTATCTATTTATTAAAATACTACATACTGAAAGATATGTAATTTTTTTTGTGTGTGAAAAAATATATTTGCTGCAGCAAAATATTTATTTATTTTAATTCAAACTTCTATTAAGGATAACTTCCCCCAAATATGAACATATAACTTGAGTTCTTATTATGAACAAGTCAGTGATATTGTTTATAAATCATTATAGAATATAAAATAAAAATATAATAACTATAGTGATCTTCTTTCCATGATAACATGATATTTATAACCCTATATATTATGTCATAACTCATTTAAATTTCCCTTAAGTACTGTAGTAATGTTGAAGTGGTACTTGGAAGAAATCATGTATCTATTGATTTAGATCACGCAATATTATTACAACACTTTTACTTTCCTGTAAACTGAATTGCACTTAAAATTTAATTATTATAAAAAATATCAGGCTTAAGCTACTTAAATCTCGATACATTATTATTTTGAAAATTTAAATAATCAACAAACTATGCAATCATATTGTCACCAAGTCATTTGGGGAAGAATATTCTTTTTTGTAATCTTAAAATAAACAAAAAAGGTCTTTAACCAATATTAATATTAAAAATTTTAAAGTAGCTCACATTGTATTTTAGACTATATAACGGATTGCATAAACTTATGTACCAGATTGCCTTTTGCGATATTTCTGAATCAGCTACTAATAATTTGTAAATAATACGTAATTAACTTATAAATATGTTATCAATAACCGATAAATGATAATTATTAATTAATTATAATTCATCATTGTCAATTGAGCGAAAAACGAATTTTAGACTAAATTAATTCAAATATTATTGTAAAAAAAATAATCTAATTATTTAATAAACATTTACGAAATTAACTATTATCAAAATACTACATATTTTTCGCATCACTAACATAATTTTAGTTTCTTTATTATTTGTAGATATCTAGAAGAAGCGCGTAAGCTTCACTTATCAATTAATCACAGTCCACATTGAATGCTAAAAATTCACAAATGGATACATAAAATCTCCTTTGTCTTAAGAAAAAATCACTCTCATCATAATCCTGAATTTCAATTACACATCATTAAACCACAAATCTTTGCACCCATAATTGATATTACTATATATCTTCACACATCACATCACGACAAAATCAAAGCAAACCCACTAGAGAAGAAGAATCCAAAACTCTCTCTCTCTCTCTCTCACACACAAAATAAAAACCCTACTCACACCAAAGCCTCCATTAATGTCCTTTTTAGCATTATATATATAAAAACACACACACACACTGAAACACATTTCTCTTGCAACAAAATCAAAAACAAACGAAAACCCATTTTCTCTGTGTAGCTTGAGAGCAAGAAAGTTGATGTCTTCATCAACTTCGAACAAGCAGGGTCAAACTCCGGCGAAGAGTGGCCGGGGAAGGAAGCCGGCGAACAAGCCGGCGCCGGAGAAGAAGCAGCCGCAGAGAGGGCTCGGCGTGGCTCAGCTCGAGCGGCTCCGGCTCCAGGAACGGTGGAGGAAAATGACCGAAATGCCCTCACCGGACGACGGGGATATTAACAACGTAATGACTCAGCCTCTAGAGAGCGTTCCGGTGCAATACGGAGCAGGGAATCATAATATTCTCTTTCCCAACGGCGCTGGGTTCGGATCCGGTGCGGTCGATCTCACTTCCCCCAGAAACGCTCTTCATTATAATTACTTGGATCACATCAATAAGGTCTGTCTCTTTTTTTTTTTTATACGATTGAATCTTCTTATATTCTTTTCGTACTGTTACATTGGTGTATATATATAAATTGATTTAATATTTGTCTTTTTTATTAATGTTTTTCTAGGCTACTGTTACATTGGATTATTATTCTTTAATAATTTATTTTTTTTGTACCACACAATAAAAAAAACACTGTTACATTGGTATTTATTTAATTTTTATTTAATTTGCAGAAGAAGAGATTGATTAGTGGAGAAATGATGAACAATACATACGGTGTTCCTCAAAGCGATCATCAAATACTTCAAATGGGTATTCCCGGAATTAACAACACCAACAATAACACCCCGAATCATTATTATCTTATTAATAACCAAAACAACAATACTAATTCCAACAATACCTCAGTCGGAGATCATCTATCTCTGGGTTTTAGTGGCACAATCACACATTCAAAATCGCTTCCTTCAGATCTTAACGTTGTTCAGAGCCTCGATCTTCATCGTCAGGTATATAATCAATCATATATATATATATATATGTGTGTATATATAGGTTTTATATTTGCTGACTATTTTATATTTGTTGATGTTTAAAATATTAGGGCGTTGAGATTAGGGCGTTTCAGAGAAGAGGAAACGACAAGAATATTAATAATAATAATAATATTCAGAGCAACGTGGTGATGGAATACGAGTTCTTCCCAGGGCTAAACGACAGCGTTTTGTTGGATCGTCGTCGTCATCATCAAGAAGTTTCTTCAGCTTCTTCTTCGTCTTCGTTGTCTAATTACTATAATACCCTCGGCTCTTCTCAACCTGGAACTACTACTAGTCCTAGTCCTAGTACTAATCTTGATTTGTCTCTTAAGCTCTGATTTTTGTTTTTTTTTTTTAATTTTATTTTAATTATGTCTCTTAGCATAGCCAGCTTTTAGAAATAATTAATTATTATTTATTATTATTATTACTGTTATGTTATTGTTAGAATCCATATAGCCACACAGGAGTTATTATTATTAGCCAATACTGATATCTTTTTTTGATGAGATTATTATTGTCATTAATTTTATTGGCAATTTTTGTTTTTAATTCTCTTTTCGAGAATCTATTCTATATTACAATGTTTTATTTATTTTTATTACCATCAGTTAAACTGAGCTTATTTGGTGGTGATTTTATCAAGATTTATATATATATATATATATATATATATTGATTAGTTTATATTGAAAATTATTGTTTGAGATTATATATATAGTGTTGTACATATCTATCGCCAGTTTTTATCTAAAAGTGGATATATTGCAGTATCATAGCTAGTGTTGTATATATCTAGCTAATTATATATAATAATAAAAGATTGGATCATCATATGAGAAAAAAAAAACTATATTTAATGTTATAGTTTTTCTAATTACTGAATCTCCACATTAATTCATTGTCACCTTTTTATATTCAAGTAAACGAACATCTCTTAATACTTATATGCTAAAATATATTTTGATCAAGGCACATAAGCACATATATAAACATTAATTTCTCTTAAAGGGTCTTCATATATTTAACATCGAAAAATAAGAAGAAACAAAAAACTAGGGTTTCATTTTCTTGAGTTAAAATTAAATTAAAACCCTTTTTTGTGCTTCGAAAAAAACAGAAGGATCTCTGAGTTTTTTGTTTATGGAAATCAAGCAACTAATTTATATTTTTGATTAACGTGAATATAAATATTTCATTATATTTACATGATATAATATTTGTATAGATAGATATACAAAAACTGGTAATCTTTAACGACACTACTGTGATTTCTGTTCAGGGAGTGGCTATTTTACTGATAGTATTTCAGAAGACTATTACAGTACATATACACACATATATATGTATGTATATATTATATATACATATACATCGAGACATATATATGTGTATACATGTAATTCATTGTACGTACAGAAAACTCTGTGACGAGTATAAATATGTTCAGACCAGTACAGGTGAGAGTGAGAGTGTAGGAGTAGAAGTAGAAGCGATTTTTATTTTATTTTATTTATTTAAATTATTTAATAATTTTAATAAAAATTTAAGTTATGTAATATTGCCTGCTTTTTGCTTTTGTCTCTCCGTTCTTTCTTGCTATTTTATTTTTGGCAAAGCTTTGTAGTCTTCCAATGTTTTATGTCTTGAAATTTTTGTTTTTATTTTTTATTTTTATTTTTTCTATGATCATGGTTTTGGGATCTGAGTTTTTCTGATAAGGTACGAGACACTAATTACTTCATGATTTTTTTGAAAAGAAAACAAAAAACGTGACATACGGTTACGTTCAAATTAAGTAGGATGGTAATTAGTGACTTAATAATAAGTATTTCTAATTAATATCTTCGCCAAGCTAATAATATATGTATATGTGTCATGTGGTTTATTTAACAAAGAAAAATGTGCTTTTAATTGGTAAATTTTTCCTGAAAATAAGTATTAATTTAAGGAACAATATGTATTAATTCCAAAGTTGTCACTTGCTTGGTCTTTTTTAGGAACAATGTCTTACTTCAAAGCCATGATGTTTAAAGAAGAATAAATAAATGAAGTAAAAAAATAAGGAAAATATGAGATATATGTTTCATATTTTCGATCTATCTTAATATATTTAAAAAATAAATATTATATACAATTTAAATTCTTTTGTGCAATCTATTAGTTAGTAGATGTCACGTGAATCACTATTTAAACAAGAGACTACACGTCCAACAAAATAAACTACAAACTTATTGCACGTTGAGCTTTGTCAGTAAAACTCGCTTACTAATATCGGCAAATCAAACATAAATCTTCAGCTCGAATACAATATGAAAATAAAAAATCAAAAGAAAATTACAACTTATACTTTCAAGAACAATCAATCGCGTACAAACAATTTATTCTCTCTTACTTTTTATATATCTCTCGTATAGAAAAACTCTAAAATTGCTCCAAAAAATACTAAAATGTGGAAATAATCGAGTCTTATCAATCACGTAGGTTTATCGAGTAACTATTCACACTTATCTTAAATCCTAAAAAACTACAGACTTATTACACATTGAGCTCTGTCGGTGGAACTCGCTCACTACTATCGACAAATCAAACACAAATCTTCAGCTTTAATACAATCTGAAATTCGAAAACAGTAAAATTGCAACAACCTATACTTTCAAGAACAATCAACCTCGTACAACCTGATTACAATTTATTCTCTCTTACTTTTATATATCTCTCATATAGAGAAACCCTAAAATCGCTTCAAAAAGTACTCAAATGTGGGAATTATCGAGTCTTCTCAATCCCGTAGGTTTATCAAGTAACTATTCACACTTATCTTCAATCCTACCCCGTTTGCCTTCTTTAAGCTTGGACATTCAAATCTCGAGCACAAAAAACGACATCCATGAGTATCATCTATAAACGACATATTATGGGTCTTAGACCGAGCATTTGGGCTTCACATTTAATAAAATTGTAAACCGTAAAAAATAGTCAAATAAAACAAAACAAACATTTTCTCGAGCTTATTGCAGTGCAAGTATGACAATAAGGTTAGTTCCGGAAAATATTTTCTAAATGAGGTATCTTGGATTGTACATACAAAAAACAAAAGATAAAAAGCCCAATAACAAGGTGAACTACCGATCCAATAATAACATTACAGCCCAAAATTAATATAAAATCTAAATTAATAATAATAATAAAAACTTTCTTAATTCTCCTTTTCTTACAACACACAACAACAAGAAGTTCCTCTCTTTCTCTCCCAAACTCAGAAACCTCTCGATCAAATTCATCCCCAAAACCCTAGAAACCCTAAAAAAAACCCCCAAATGCATTCCCAATCTCCTCTCGATCCATCATCGGACCCCAAACTTCCGAGCATCAAAATCCGCCACTCGTCCTCCTCCGGCCACTCGTCCTCTCCCTCCGCCGCGACTCCGACCCCCACCGCCGGAGCTCGCCGGAAGATCGGCGTGGCCGTGGACCTCTCCGACGAATCGGCGCACGCCGTCCGCTGGGCCGTGAAACACTACCTCCGGCCGGGCGACGCGGTGATCCTCCTCCACGTGAGCCCGACCTCGGTCCTGTTCGGCGCGGACTGGGGCTCCATCGACCTGACGCTCTCCGACGCCGACGACTCCTCGGTGGCGACGCCGACGAAGCGGCGCGCGGAGGAGCGGAAGCTGGAGGAGGAGTTCGACGCGTTCACGGCGGCGAAGGCGGGCGATCTGGCTCGGCCGTTGAGGGAGGCGCAGATCCCGTTCAAGATCCACATCGTGAAGGACCACGACATGAGGGAGAGGCTGTGTCTGGAGGTGGAGAGGCTGGGTTTGAGTGCTGTGATTATGGGGAGCAGAGGGTTTGGGGCGGCCAGGAGGGGGAGCGATGGGAAGCTTGGGAGTGTCAGTGATTATTGCGTCAATCATTGCGTTTGTCCTGTTGTGGTCGTGAGGTACCCGGAGGATAAGGAGGATGACATCGGAGTTACTGTCTCTGCGGAGAAGGAGACTCAGGAGGACCATTTGAAAGGTGATTCCTTTTTCCTTTTTTTCTTTTTTGTTTGCGTTGACTTTTATTTTTTATTTTTGTGTGTGTGTGTGTGTGGGGGAGAGGGGGATTTGGGTTTAGTTTTGTGTTGTTGAATTCTAAGAGAGATTTGTAGTGCCATTTTGTGTTTTTGGGGAGAAGCATAAGGAGGAGGGTAAGGAGCATTTGAAAGGTGATTTCTTTTTTGTTTGCGTTGACTTTTTTTATTGGGGTGGTGAAGGTTGAATTTGGGTTTGGTTTTGTGTTGTTGAATTCGAAAGAGGAGGAGGGTGAGAGGCACTTGAAAGGTGATTTCTTTTTCTTTTTTGTTTGCGTTGACTTTTTTTATTGGGGTGGTGAAGGTGAATTTGGGTTTACTTTTGTGTTGTTGAATTCTAAAGAGGAGGGTGAGGGGCACTTGGAAGGTGATTTTTTTTTGGTTTGTGTTGACTTTTTTTTGGGGGGTTGTGGGTGGTGGTGTAGGGGAATTTGGGTTTAGTTTTGTGTTGTTGAATTCTAAGGAGATTTGCAGTGCCATTTTGTGTTTTTGGATCTTATTTTGGGGAGAAGCATAAGGAGGAAGGTGAGGAGCATTTGATAGGTGATTTTTTTTTTGCGTTGACTTTTATTTTTGGGGAGGGGGTTTGGGTTTAGTTTTGTGTTGAGAATTTTAAGAGAGATTTTTAGTGCCATTTTGTGTTGTTTGGGATCTTATTTTTCGATTTCGGGATTGATAGTGATTTTAGTGAGCTGAGCTTTGGTTAAAGTTTGATGCTTTATCGGCGAGTGGAAGTCAGGAAATGGATGGTGATACCATCAGAGAGTTCTTATGAGTTTCTATGCCAGTTTGTGTGTTTAGTTGTCATTTCGATTTTCGGAACTGATCGTGATTTAGCTAAGTTGAGTTCTTAAGGGTTTAGTTGGTGGGTCTTGCACCATATGATAGTTTTCTAGAGTTTTAGTTAGTGGCATTTAGTTTTTATTCTTTGGATCTTATTTTAATTGATAGTGATTTTAGTGAGCTGAGCTTTGCTTAAAGGTTGATGTTTTATCGGCGTTTATGTGTTTGTGTGGAAGTTAGAAAATGGATGGTGGGTTTTGGTAGTTCTTAGGAGTTTCTGGTGCCAGTTTATATATTTAGCTCAAAATTGATTGTGATTTAGTCAGATGAGTTTTGCTTAAAGTTTGATGCTTTAACAGCATTTTGCTTTGTTGATTTGTTAAGAGTAGAGATTGAATCGGCTAGGCATTGTTAGAGTTTTAGGCTTTGGTAACTTATTTGGGCAAAATAGTTTGCTCTTGCTCTTGATTTAACTTTTGTATTGTTAGAATTTTAGGCTTTGGTAACTTATTTGCGCAAAATAGTTTGCTCTTGCTCTTGATTTAACTTTTGCATTGTTAAAGTAATAGGCTTTTGTAACTTATTTGAGCACATTAGGTTACTCTAGCTCTTGGTTTAACTTTTGCGTTGTTAAAGTTTTAGGCTTTGGTTTACTTATTTGGGCAAAATAGATTACTCGTGCTCTTGATTTAACTTTTGCATTGTTAAAGTTTTAGGCTTTGGTTTACTTATTTGGGAAAAATAGTTTTCTCTTGCTCTTGATTTTAACTTTTGCATTGTTAAAAGTTTTAAGCTTTAGTAACTTATTTGGGCAAAATAGTTTGCTCTTGCTCTTGATCTTAACTTTTGCATTGTTAAAGTTTTAGGCTTTGGTAACTTATTTGGGCAAAATAGTTTACTCTTGCTCTTGTCTTTAAAATTTTTCATTATTAAAGTTTTAGGCTTTGGTGTTATCATGTGTTAGGCATTGTTAAACTTTTGGATAATTATTCATTTGTTATTTCTTCATGTCGATTGTATCATGTGCCTTCAACACTAATTATGGTAGTTTTTAGTTCTGGGTTTTAGATGATTCGAAAGGTTGGGCTTTTGATTGTTGATAAATCTATGTTCTTGAATGAAAAGTTCTTCGTGTCCACCAGATTTTATATTAGGAAAAAAAGAGACTTGCTTCACAAATCATTCCTTGATCTCTAATTCATGCTTATAAACTATCCATAGTTTCGGGGTTCTAACGAAAAAGTGGTCGTCGGTCACATGTAATTTGATTTCTTGTTTATCATTTTTTATGTGTGATTGTCATTCTCCTGAATTTTTTTCGTCTCTCAAATTTAATCGGTTGAAGTTATATTCTCTTTAATTAGTCTACATGTTTACTTACACCGAGTCATTATAAAGATTTGGTTTGTGTCAAAATTGGGAAAAGAATATTCCGGTATTGTTATAAGCATTATTCTATTTTGATTCTTATACTTGGCATTATTCTATTATGAACCAAACCATGATTACTTGCAGAAATTAGTATATTTTCTTCCCTCTCAAGTTGAAGGAATCTTTATTTTATAACCTTTATTCTGGAATCAAGTTGGTATTATATATCACATGTATTTGGTCAACTAATTTTTTTCATAGATAAATAAATTCATGGTTTTGTCATCATTAATTTTGTATTTATTTTCTTATACCCATTTCAGAAGCTTGAGGAACAAGTTACCGAGTCTCGACTTGATCGTATCTCAAGTTCAGGTATTTTCTTTATCTTTAAATAATCTCAGCTCTAAATTTTTAACCAAAGTTTGAAACAGGTGGGATTTTCTGACACGTCGAGAAAAAAAGACTGAAATAAGTTCGGGCGAAAAATTTCTGATTATGTTTGGATGAAATGAAAAGAACAGTCTTTGTTGTAGAGTGCTTTGTTGTTTTTTATATTTTGTCTTTCATTTTAATCCCCATTTTACTTCTTTCCATTGTGGTTTGTTTGTAGGGGAATATGAAAAAAAGAAAAAGAATTATGTACTGTTTTTCGAGCTTTTTTTCGGGTCTGAAAGTCGAAGATTTGGAAACACTTTGTTATCTATTGTGAATTATTTCAGCTTGGTTGAACATTCACTTTTACCCTAAAATTTATGTATGTATTACATTTGCTTTTGAGTATATAAGTCTCTTAATTATCAATCCCCTCAAATTTCGAGGGTATATATTGCAAAAAAAATGTATTTATAAATTTTGGTAATTTTAGAAAAATATTTGATAAAAGCAGAAACAGATAATTTAAGGAGAGAAAAAAAACAAAAGCTACACGTTATAGTATTTTAGCTAAAATTTTAAAATTATTTTTTAAAACTCTTAACTAGAGTAGTTGTAAAAAAACTAAAATTAGTTTTCATAAGCTTAATTAAACAAAACTAATGTGTGAATCAAACACCAAACGGTCATTTTTGGCCAATTCTAATGATCAATTTAAGTACACAAAAAAATCCCAACAATTGCAAAAATAACTATTCAATACTCATCACAACTCCAATTCTCTTCTTCTGAAAGTCAAAGCGTTGACCAAGTTGTCATTACTTCACACACGTCTCTCACCAAGTACAACTTGTTCCTTCTCTATTCTCTCGCCACCACTCTCTTATATAAATTATCCCACTTCAATGCGTGTTTCTCTCTGTACATATATATATATATATATATATATATGTGTGTGTGTGGACATTAATTCACGTACTATTTTTCCTTAAAAAAAACCCCAATTACTCACACAAAAGACTGAAACGACGACCACAAGTTTTATGAACCGCCAAAAATTGCACATTCAAAAAGCTTTCAACTTTTTGCCATATTTTTCTCCGGGTATTCTCTTCTTCTTCGACCACACAAAGATTAAGTCATACATGCAAACTATTTACTATATTTAATAATGGGATAAATATCTGGTCACATTTTATCATGGGCCCACATTCTCCGCGTCATGATTTTTCTGAACGTGCTTAAACCATTAATTTATTTATTAGCGAAGCTCTCGAGTCCTGATCATTACTTTTAATTTAATTTAATTTAAACAAATGTATGTAACTGCAAAATCGAATACAATAATAATACACGAAAAAAAAGATAAAGATAAGCCGTATAGCGTTAGTTAGTTGTCAATAATTATGTCGATCATATAAAAAAAAAAAAAAAAAAATTGTGAAATCAATCTAAAAGAAATCAACGGCTGAGATCATCGCTACTGAGTTTCCGAATCTCGAGGATAGTTTCCGATGGCGATTCTCCCACGGCGTCGTTTTGGAGGCTTTTTAGCGCCGCGACGATCGCCGCCGATCTCGACGACGGCGATGACGCTGAAGAAGCTTCGATCATCGTCCTCGCTCGCTTCGGCGACCTAATCGAACAACATGACGTCGTTTCATCCTGTAAGGAAGAAAGAGTAAAATTAAATCAATGATCAGAAATCAACCGATAAATTGATAGAAAGAAAGAAAGAGAGAAGAAGAATCCGTACATCTGAATCCAGATCGGCGCGTTTCGAAACGGAAAACCTAGAAATGACAGGATCTTCGCTGCTGGAAGAGGCGTTATCGAGATTCGGCGGCGACGAAGACGAGAACGACCACGGAACGACCTGATTCTCTCCGTTTTCTTCGTCTTCTTCTTCATCTTCATCTTCTTCGTCGTCACTGAAGCCATGACTATCATCTGCTTCTTCCTCTTCTTCTTCTTCAACTTCTCCATCGTTTTCTTCGCCGGAGCTCCGGCGAACGCAGGCCTCGCAGACCGAGACCGTCGGAGTGAGCCTCGGACCGGAAGAGAACCACGCCGTCGGAGAATCGCAAACCTGACAAAGAAGACTCCGAGAATGCTTCGCTACAAGAAAATTCGCGCCGTGAACCTTCGCATCGCAGTCCAAGCACAAGCTCGCCTGGTCCGATTCGCAGTGCATCCTTGCCCTAGAACCGCACAATTCACAGTCCTTCATCTTTCTCTTTCTCTCTCTAGATTTTGAGGTTTTCTTTTTGATTTCGTCTTCTTTCGAAAGAGAGAAGAACAGAGGAAGGTTTTTATTCTTCGCATTGAAATCCACGGAGGACTTGGAAGTAATTTATGGAGGGTAGTATGGTCATTTCTCGGTGATTAGAATAATATATCTTTTGCCTCATTTATTGTCGTTATTGTGATTATTATATAATTAGACTAGTACCTGAAAAACGACGCACTCGTGGCTTCGTATTTACGGTCGGTTTCCCTTGTGGAGGACTTCGCGCTTCAACATATCTGCCAGGTCACTATTATGATTGATTTAATATCGACAAAAAAAATAAAAATATTAATGGGAATGATCTGATTCATTTTAAAAAATTAAATAAATAACAAATAAATATGAAGCCACTTCAAACTTAATTAATTTACCGTAAACAAATAGTAAATAATTATTATTGGTATTTGTGTATAGTTAGTATTTTGTTATTTTCGTTTAATTTTTAACAATTTTTTTACATTTTCATCTCAAAATCTATTTACGGCTCATTTAAATATTGAGGAATGCCAAAATAATTATAATTTAAATGAGTATATATTAAAATTACAGTAAAAAAAATAAAAAATTTGGACCGAGCCGATTAATACAATTCATTCCTATTTAATGTAATCTCATTTGGATAATGTTTTTATTAGATTGTTTAGTACTGAATTATATTACACAAAATCATTTTGTATATTTTTTTTGGGTTAAATATTGATTAAGTTCGATTTGATTTAAATCACTGTCTGAAATTTACCGAAGTGGAGTATGTCCATCTTCAAATAATTGTCATTTCAAAAAGTTAGAAATCAATTACTTCAACTAATGATATTTTTATTATGTAAATTATTCATTTGTTTCTACGAAAGAACTATTAAAAATAAAATTAACAATAAATTTATTTCTCTATTTAAAGTTATCTCCAACATCCGGATAAATTCGGAATGGCGGTGTACAGATAAAACTGTACACGTCAAACTCGCCATGTGTCAAAGTGACGTCATAAAGAATGAGATAATTGTATTTGTATGAATTATCTACAAGAACATTATACGTTTTCCTTTTTCTTTTTTTTATTTCTTTTTTCTTTCAATCTCTGGTCCAGACTCCAGACCTCAGAATCCAAATCACTTTTACTTTCATGTTTTTGAAAAAGATTGTATCCATTTCATTTTCATTTTATAGATTTTGGGTTCATGAAAGTTTCACCGATTTGTGGGCGCCACGGATTCTGTATATATTCGACGTGGCAAGCTGTGAGCCGCACTAACGATACGATCCCACGTGACACCCACGTCGGCTTGGGATTTGTTAAAAGTGGGCCCCACTATTATCTCCATATCCATTCTCAGCCCTGCACTCCGAATATTAATTATATATCAATTTAGTATATTACTTTATAAATATCTCTGATTAGTAATTAAAATATAGCTGATCACTCACTAAACACTCCACTATTACTATCTCAGATCTCATTAAACACACCAACTAAAATACTTTAATAGTATTATTTTCAATTTTTTTATTTATTATTTTTTTATAGCAATATATAATAAAAAAAAGTCAGAAAACGAATATGAAATTTGTATGGCCAGGCCATGCTTAACTCCAACCTAACTTATATAAACTATTTAAAATAATTCCATACGATCTGTCTCAAACATTATAGACCTCAAGTATTTTCTTCATTATTTTTAAAATAAATACAGATGTATTTACTTCACCATTAATTCCGTCAGTAAAGCATAAGCTAACTTATTGAATTTACGGAGACAATAGACAAAAAAGAAATAGTAAAGAAAAAGATGATGTGGGCCCAGCTGATTCATGGGCCGCGAAGCTCTCTGTGGGCCCCACATATCTGTTGCGCAACCATGGCCATGCTCTTCCTATATGTATATGTATGTGTGTGTATATCTATTATTGTAGGTATCTGTAAAACACCAATATTCTAGATTGTCTGACGTGGACATTTTCACGTGGTTAGTCCTACGTGAGACACGAACCCAGGTGAAGGCAAATATTTTTTTGCTGACGTGGATTTTTGAGAGAAAGAACACTAAAGGGATAAAATATTTATTTTATCATTATTTAGTTAATTAGTCAATATAGGTTAAAGTTTTTAATTATTAGCATAATTAAAATATTTATTTTATCATTATTTAATTAATTAGTCAATATAGGTTAAATTTTTAATTATTAGTATAATTAAAATATTTATTTTATCATTATTTAGTTAATTAGTCAATATAAGTCAACACTAAGTTCATTACTTGTTTATTTTTTTCAAATTTGATTGTTTTTTTCTTTTGTTTTACTGTTAACAAATAATTAAACAAAAAATAATTTATAGATTTACTATTTAATTTTTTATTTTAGAAGGAAACGATTTGAGCTAAGATAATCAATAAAATATTGTAAAATAAATAAGCCCACTATTTACGTAAGTTGTAATAGACATTCGCTATTTTCAATAACATCTATGCTTATGCGGCTATTATCTGCACTAACTATTTATTTTACAAATTTTTGACGAAATAGTCTTAATTATTTTATTTTGTAAATGATTAGTGTTTCATAAAACTCGTGTAAACAACGTAAATTACGTTGTAAAAATCAATTTACTTTATAAAATAATAACGTGAACATTAAGACCATTTACACGAGTTTTGCGAAACTTTACGCGTATCAAAAATCACAAATATATATGATTGGTATATACAATGACCATTTATTTTTATTAGTTTTTTTTTTTGAGAAAATATAATTATTTAATTCGTGTGGATGATAGTTTTGGGTGGGTTTTGAAAATGTGTGTGAAGTTCAATGCATGGAGACTTTGTGAAAGTGATGGGAGTGGATTCAAAGCTGCCATGTTTCTCTTCTCATTCCTATTTTTGGGTCCCACATTTCTTCAAAGCCCACTCATTCTGGGCCCATTTAAATTTACCACTTTAATTATCATCACCAAAATAAAATTATTAAATCCACCTCAAACCTTGAGATTAAGATTTTTATTTAGTAAATTTTTTTATTTATTTGCTAATTTTTTGTTACTCTCTGTCTAGGCCATATTTAGTAAACAGATTATATTATATTATCTTTTATTTATTTATTTGCATATTATGTATTTGTGGTATGATATGATATTCCCATTTGTTTATTGCTAAAAAATAATTAAGATAAGATATATATAGATAAAGTTGAAGAATATCGATAGGATAGTGAAGGATGGTTCTCGAATGTTGTCACGATTTTTATTATTTTATATTCTATAGTTGACAGAGAACTTGTGGTGAAGAGATTGTAGACCCAATTCTTTACGGTGGTACCTAAACAATGTTCCATGGATTATATATTTTATTGGATATAAGGATATTGTAGATTACGTCATCTAGTTCGTCTATTATATATATTTTTATATTGATTGTGCACGCTATATTATTTGTCTACATGTCAATTTGTATGTTATCATTTTGACATTCAATTTTTTTAGGTTATCCAAATATTTCATATGGAAACATCACTTCATACACTTTTCTTTCTCGGTCTAAGTATCTCAACTGCAGAAATTTCATTTTTTAAATTTAAAAATATCCAATAATAAAATGAAATTTTCCACTAAATAGCACTAGGAAACGTTGTTATTTCAATTTAATCAAATTATTTTCGTTTTTAAATAAAAAGCATTTTTTAACGACGTAGCAGATTTTTTTAATATTTTTCTTACATTCACGCTTTTTTATTTATTTGGATTTATTTCGTTTTGAATTTAAAATAATATGTATAGAGCAGTTACTTTTTTTTTATGAATTTTCAAACAAACTGACATGTGTTTTTATTTATAGGGTATATTAGTCTTTTTTATATTGTTTATAACGGTTTATTGTCAATAACCTAATTTGTGTAAATTTTGACTATTTTGCAATTTTTTTATTTCAATTGTTTATATGCCTAGTTATCCCTAATAAAATATATGAAAATAAACTTTAACCTCAAAATCAGACAAAAACTTTTATACTCAAAATTTTCAAATACTTCATATGATTCTATGAAATAGGGTACGCTAAAATACGAATAGCTTACAATAACTTTTGCACAATGTGATACGATATTATACGATAAAATAAGATAAGACGCTATACATAAATTTAGAGTATGAGTATAATTTATTTGAACTAAAATTTATTTTCAGATATTTTTAATAAAATAAGTATAATTTAAATATTTAGCAAATTTCTTTCTCGAATTATACACGGCTCGCTTCTCCGACGCCATATGCATAAAAATGATTGCCTATGATACGAATTGATGCACATTTTTGTTTTTTATTTATTTGTTTTTTAAGGGTGGGTGTGATGCGATAACACTAAGTATTATTTTAGTCCATATACACTCAACTTCGGAGCTATAATCAGATTTAAATAAAGTACATAAGTTAAAATTGCACATCGATAATAGAGTTATAACGTTTAGAGGATGTAATTATTCCTCAACTGTTGAATATATGTACAACTAGACAATTATAGTTATAATTGTCTACTAACCAACTCATTATTTATATAAACAGTTTATATATAAAAAAAATATTAAAATAATGTGTGAGACAATGCTATTTTGGTTCTGACATAATTGTACGAGAATCGTATATTTGAACATTTCTAACGGGAAGCTCCAAATCCCACATGAATATTGTATAAACATGAAACAAGATTAAAAAATAACAATTAAATTACAGAGAGTTAATAATGTATTTTTATCGAAGCTCGGTATGTTAAAATTTTAGCCAAAATATATTAAAAATTAAGAAAATATTTCAAATTAAGTAAAAAATGGATACACCGTACTGTGAAATAGTTTTTAATATAAAAATACTCGGGTTTATATTCTTAATTTTTTTTGTCTATTTTATTTAAGTTTCGAAACTAATTAGTTCAACAAATACCATAACTACTAACTATATTGTGTAAATACTGCAATTAATGATTATTTATTTCACTCATAAATATTTTATACGGATCATAATTCTAATATATATATATATATATATATATATATATATATATTAAATGCATTAAATAATTAAAAAAATACTTTCAGTTAAAACTGTAGTTTAACTTTTCAAATATGAAGAGAAGAGCCATCTCATACAATATATTTGATATTAAGAAACCGACACTGACGATATATATATATATATATATATATATATATCTTAAATGAGACACAAAGTTATTAATAATCTGCAAGTATTTACATATATACATTTAAGGAACAAACAAGCTTACAAAACTCCAAACTACCCTGCAAAATGTTTCTACAATTCTTGTGAAACTAGTGAATAATTACTTACCCTAAAATCCACTTCTCTATGCATGTTGAGTCATTTTCAAAAGTTACTAAAAAACGAATAAATATCATGCGAATATATGTGAACCATATTTATCATGTGATAACTTGCGTAATGATTAAAATACCCACCATGCCAAACAAAAGGTCAGTATATAAACCCTAATTAACCGATCCAATATAACATAAAAAGCTACGTATAGTATGTTTTTACACGATTGAATATTGATAAATTTTCAATCCGTAACGAGAGTACATAATGTACACAGATCATTCATGTGACGTTTGTACTTGGATATTAATTTTTTTTTTAAACAATGCCTCTCAAAACGACAAGAAAGTGCAATGTACAAACTAATTATGAGTTGGTTCAAGGATTCAAATTACAAGTGACGTAAATATGTGGATAGTGATACAATATTTATTTATTTATTATTTTTTTTATTTTTTTTAGTTTTGGCATCCAAGGGAGCAATTTTTTTAAATTGTTTCCGAAATTGAAAATGTGCAAAAACGTCTTAAATTATTGATTTCGTAACAATTTACGTAGTTTAAGTTGGGGTTTGAATATTCTTTTTTTCAAACTAGTAAATTTTATTTTAGAGTAGGTTTGGAGTTGTTTACAAAATTAAATTTGAAAGAAGAAAAAAGAAGTTCTAATAACGGCCGTTATTTTTTAAACAATTCTTTCACAGCAATAATTAGATTTATATTACAAATTATTTTATGAAAAGTGAAGAAAATGGTGTTTTTATTGAATTTATATCCTAAAATTATATATGAGAACATAATTTAATAATATATATATTAATGTTAGGATAATAAATCTTAATTAATTATTTTGATTAAATAAAATGATTATAATATTTATAAGAGAAAAGCTAAAACAAAAATTCTATAATAAGTGAAAGCCAATGAATAGAACAGTTCTATATCATTTTCACTTATTTCCATTAGTAAACGAAAATAATATTTCCTTCCATGCATAATCAGTTGAAAAAAATTTCTTTTTAAATTGGCCGTAAATAGTAAAGTTTCACTCCATTTTCATTCCATACTAGTTATCTTAAGAAAGTGAATTCCAAAACAAATTAAAACTCATAAATATTTTGACTATATATACTTGTTTATGGCACCATCTTTATTTAATTTTTATATTTTCCGGAGATTTTGAAAATAGTATCAGCAACAGAAAAATACAGTTACAGTTCAAAATGTATTGGAAAATAACTATTGTGGAGAATTATTATATCGTTGAAAATCACATGGCTAACTGTGCAGCTTCAGCAACCACAAAATGAATTATCTAAATATATAACGTCTATGATTATATAGGCTATTTTAGTTATAAATTTATTAACTTGTTCATATCATTATATATACAGTTGCATATTAGCATATGGTAAATATTGTTAAAATCTTAAGTAAGTAATAACCTTTATGTATTAACAAGTGTAAATTGATTATACATAACACTTTTATTCAAATAAAATAACAACAAAAAATTTCATATTTCACTGTTTATCTAAAATTGTATAGGAGTCTTAAATGTTTAAATTAACTAATTATTATTTTTATTGATTTAATAACAGCATAGTTTTCACTTCACTGGTTTTGAATAGCATATATATATGTGTGTGTACAAAGTTTTGAAGTGAGAAACTGGTATATCTATGCACTAATAATTTGAAATAATCCATGATTAAATAGGATAAAACTTAACTCATTGGAAATAATATTTCTCATAAAAACAATAAATATCATACATCGAGTCCATCACTGCACTAATCATCAACGTACAATTAGCACTTCAACTATTATTCAGAGAGAGAGAGAGAGAGATTACATTACACCATGTTTGTTACGTAAGCAAATCATTCTTGATATCAATTATCATTCTTCATCACACATTCACGACCCCATGAGGAAGATGATGAAGAAGATGAATACGACGACCGTGACGATCCACATCCATCAAACCAGGGCTGAGCTTGAACATGAGAACGCAAAACTCCATCTGAGTCAACGCTCCGTCGCCGTCGAGATCTCCTTCCATGAGCATGCAAACGAGGTCGTCGTCTCTCAGATCGTCAAGCCCTAAAAGAACGCTGTTCCGCTTCAGACTCTCGAACGTGATCACTCCCTTCTCGGCGTCCATTAGAAGACGAAACCCGTGACAGAGCTCCCATATGAACCCTTCGTTCCCCATTCTCGCCACCATCGCCGGAAAATAGTCTTCGAACTCCACCATATACCTTACCGTCTTCTCCTCCATTTACTTTCTCTTTTGAGAGAAGTTTCTCTTTAGGCTTACTGATTTATATAGATGACCTGTATTTCAAAGCAAAATTTAGGGTATTTTTGACAAAAGGTAATTGACTATTTACCTACTACTTTTATGTATTTTCAAAATATCCTAACATTTTATAATTTTTTTTTGTAAATACTCAACTAGTTTTGTTTACTGTGTCAAAATTATCTTCATCTTGGAGCTTTGTAAGCAGTTCTAAATTCGGGGAAAAATAGTTCAAATAATTCTGTAAACAATTTGAAATATATATTTACACAAAGTTAATAAAATATTTGATATTTTGAAATTAGTAAACGTTTTTACGGATATATAACTAAAATACTCTATTTCTAATACTGCATATTAGAAACTTTGCTAGTAAACAAAGATAGTTTTAACTATTGATTTAATTATTCTCTTGCATTTTACATATTAAATTGGTTAAAGACAATTAGTTATATTGAGCTAAATTATTAAGGCAAACTAATAAAACTATACATTTTAATTGGTTACTTGTATTATGAAAATAAATGAGAATTGAAAAGGAAATTATTATTGATATGTTAATAAATTAAAGCTAAAGATGAATTTTAGCTTACCAATAAAGATGAATTTAAGTTGAAAATATTATAGGTTAAAAATATGACACGACAACTTTTGCAATGTCATTAAGTTACCATTAAAATGCTTGAAAATTGGAGATAGTCCATGGGGTTTATTAGGCTTACTGATTTATATAGATGAGCTGTATTTGGAAGCAAGAGTTTAGAGCATATTTATAATAGTGTATATTAGAGACTTGGTAATAAATAAAAGTAATTCTTAATTGATTGTTTAATCGTTATTTTTCAATTTGTATATTGGCTTAACTAAGCTAATTAGTTATATAGAGCTAAATTATTAAGTCAAATACATTGTATTTTTTTGTTGTAGATATGTTGATTTTAATTAGTTAGTTGCATCGTGATATCAAATGAGAATTGAAAAAAAATAATTAATATGTAGATAAACTTAAACTAAAGATGAATTTTAGCTTGCAATTAAAAATTAATTTAGTTTAAATATGTTATAACTTGAAAATATGATATGCAAATGTAAACTAGTGTCATTTTAAATTGTCGCTAAAGATACTCCTAGAAACAGTACATGAACATATGACAATGTAAACTAATGTAATTTCAATAGGAACTTGACATTAAAATTGTTTTACAAATGAATACGTTTTGAATTCATTAAGAGTGAATCTTTATCCATTTTTTTATATATGAATACGTTACCTTTATTATGCAAAATTCAAAGTAACACTGCTTTAAGAATTGTTAAATATCAAACTTTTGCTAACTATAGATAGTTTTTTGTATGATAGTTTCATATATTTTCTTTTGTGAATGAAAATTATAATATTTGCGTAAATTTGAGCATGTTATTTAAAAATAATGACTATTTATTTACAAAAATTCAACGAATTGGCCTTGGTGGACAAACATAATTTTAAAAAGTCCAATCTTTTGCAAAATTTTGGAAAATAGCCCTACTGATGACGTGGACATACGTATTATTATGTTTAAACCCTTTTAATTAACTTGGTTTTAATTTTCGGAATTAATTTTTGGATAGCTTTATAATTAACCGGTTGTTTTGAATTTTGAATTTGTTCCGGATTTTTGGTAATCAGTTATTAAGTAATTGATTTATTTCCTTAATTAGGTCATTGACTTTTAGCTAACAGATTATTTATTCTATATCAATTTAGTACGCTTTTAATACATGACGTGTTAAGTAATTTTCCGTCGCTAACCAGTTTATTGGAAGTGATTTATTCTAAAATTATTTTCCATTTACGTGTTCTGAAATTTTTGAAAGAGATTTCCTCTGAATTAACTTTCCATTTACGTATTTTTGAAAGAGATTTTCTCTGAATTTATTAAGTGTGGGTATTATTTTCTAAATTAGTGGTTTGACTTTGTTTTCATATTAATTACTGATTTTCATTCAATTTTGGTCGATTTTAATTCTTATTTACAGTTTCATATCCATTTATTTATGTAAAACATATTATATTACCGATTTTTAATAACATAATTGCTTATTTCATATTATTTTTTTCAAATTTTTCATTTACATCCTCCAGTTTTTACGTTTGTTAATTGAATTTACAACGTAAATTGAGTTGAGTTTTACAACGTAAATTGAGTTGAGTTTGAATAGTTATTTAGAATTTTAAAAATTTATTTTCTCTTTGAAATTTCTAAATTGTTTCCGTTTTTAATGAATTTGGTTATTAAGTGTGGGTATTATTTCCTTAATTAGTGGTTTGACTTTGTTTTCATATTAATTACTGATTTTCATTCAATTTCGGTCGATTTTAATTCTTTTTTACATTTTCATATCCATTTATTTATGAAAAATATATCATATTACCGATTTTTAATAACAGAACTGCTTATTTCATATTTTTTTTTTCAAATTCTTCATTTACATCGTCCAGTTTTTACGTTTGTTAATTGAATTTACAACGTAAATTGAGTTGAGTTTTACAACGTAAAGTCCGTTGAGTTTTACAACGTAAAGTGAATTTACAACGTAAATGCTCGATGGAGACAGCCCAGACAGGCATTCTCCGGATCGACGGTGACGGCTTCCACAATGGTGGGTGCTTTCTCTCTGATCGCCGTAGGAGCAGATTCAACTATCCGAAGCAACGGTCCGAGTGCGCCTTCTTCGAACACGATTCTGCGAGCAGACTCGTCACCGGAGGCGGCGATGACGGAGACAAAACATCTAAAACTCCTATTTATAAAAACAAATTCAGCGATTTTGTTGAAGAAAATGAAGAACATACCTTCGGAGACTCAGGTTTCAATTTTTTTACCAAAGTAAATTTTACTGGACGATGGCGTCGATTTTTTCGTCGTCGGCGAGGAGGCGGAGGAGAGTGTCGAGCTGCGTGAAGAGATCGCAGAGGAAGAAAGCGATATCGTCGTTGGCGGAGTGATGTGAGAGGACGATGACGTTGGACTGGGGGAGGACGCTGGAGTGGAAGAGGAAGTCGAGGTCTCGGAGGTGGTCAGAGAGAGCGGCGGCGACGATTTTGGAGAGAAAATGCAAAAAAAATTGTGACAGAATGATTTGATTTTCTCTCTCAATAATTTGGACGTTTTAATTAATTAGTTAATTGATTTCCGGATTTTAAGGATCTAATTTACCAAAAAAAATTCGAATTTTTTTAATTAATTTTCGTTTGGGCGGGAGAATTTTTTTGGGCTTTTTGGGAATGAAAATTTCGCCGAATTGAATTACTGGACTTTTACCAAAATTTTAGAAAACGTTGGACAAATTGAAATTGGGAAACTTATATAAAACTATTATATACAATAATTAAAAAATAATTACATATTAGTATTACTATGTTTATAAGGGTATTTATCTACAGAATCTTTAGTTATATTAAATACTGAAATAATATACAACATATTTATAGACTTGTCGGTATCGAATGTAAACTAATTACTTAAGTATTTTAAGAGCTAGATTATAATTTGATTGACATGATATACAAAAAATGAACATGATATTTATGTCGACGAACTTGGATATAATCATGAGCTTTACGAACATGGTATTAAGGAAATAAAAGACTTATTCTTACTACGCATTATTTATGTTTGCGAACAAAATAATTTAGGGACCAACAAATATTATTTTGTTTTTAGAGTTATTCGTTGAGTTCGGGGCCCATTGCTCTTGATCATTATTTTAGTTGTCGCTTTGTATATTATTGGTTAGTTTTGGGGAAAATAATGTTGAAGGTAAAAAGTAGGTTTTATGTCTTAAAAACACAAATTATATTTCTTAATAGTATTTAAAATTTCCTCATTTTAACTTGTACGGGTAGAAAAATAGTACATCATCATCATCATCATCATCATAATTAAATTAGTAACGGGAAATAATAAAGGAATAATATGCAAAAATAATTTTGCGCATGATATTTTCATATGCGACTAAATTCGTATTTAGATTATCGTATCTGATAGTATTAACAATTAAGACCGATCTTTATTTACTTAACAAAATGCCTATAATTATGACTTAAGGAAACGCTAAAAGACTTTTTATAGACGTCAATAATTCATCATAATTTTCTAAGACTCATAATTGCTTATCATACTTTCTGAGTTTCTGTTCTGTGGCCTTTTCTATGAAAATTCTGTAATAATATACTTCGTAAACAAATTCAAAGAAGTGTTGAACGTAAATCGGATTATTCTGAAAGACAAAACTATATATGTAAAAACAAGTTTCTCTTTTAAATGTCGGTATGATTACAAATTAAATGGAAAGGAAGCTTCATTGCAGTTTCATTTAAATATTTATTTTCCTAGTTATGTTCGTTGTAAAGGACGCTCATAATTAATAAAAAATTTGTCGTTAAGTGAGTGTGATATAAAGTTTCATTTGTAATAGCCACTGGAAAATATATTTTTATAATTATTCAATATATATATATATATATATATAAAAGAAGCACGTGTAAGTCATTATTTTACTTACCTTTTTATTTTCAACTCGCAATAACTGGGTGCATTTCACTTGCGTTTTCAAGTTAATAATAATGTCATGAAATTCGACATGTTTTAGACTTTAATAGAGATTAAACAATAATAAAAATAATGGTACAACCGTTTTTTTGTTGAGATTGAGACTTTAGATTAGGGAAAAAAAATATTACACCCGTCACAAATTTAAGTCGAAAATAAAATAAGATACATGTGTTTGTTAATCTTGTGAATGTTTTTAGTCAAACTGAGCACATTGTAATTCAAATACTTATTTTTTAATTCTTCAAAATACATGTAATAGTTTATGGATAGATGATTCTTCAACTTATATGTGCAAAAATTTAAGAGAAAATTCACACCTAAAGAGTGAAAACTGGCTAATCTACATCTATCAAAGAATCATAAGAGCACTATTTATGACATAAAATGTGACAATATTTAGCAGAATGATTTTAAAATTGCGAACTTGATGACGAGGGCTAAATTAAGGATGAATATGGATCGGTACGGGTGGGTTTTAGTCATTTTGTATATTCAAATTCAATTTTTTGGTTTAAAAAATTTGGTGCAATAATCGGGTGTAATTAAGCCCAAAGTAGAAATTCGTTACCTTAGTATTCGATTACAAATTCGATTCGATTTTTAAATCTAGTGTATATCTTTAATTCCCAATTTTCAAAGTTTGGTTATCCAATTATTTTTAATATTTGGATTCAGTTTTTGAAACCGATTTTGAAAAAACTAATTATACAACTTTTAATATTCATGAGATCACTTTGAAACTAGTTTCTAAATAATATCCGATTCTAAAATTATAACGATGATTAAAATTTTGGATAAAATGACTCATACGAATATCGACAATTTTTCGACAATATGAATATCGGTCATATGGCGTTGCAACGATTTTGGATAAGCTCGATTATTGATTGTATCCAATTTTTGGTTAGTTTTATAGTGTCTTATTATGTTGATCGTTCTTTATTTTAAGAGTTGAAATGTTCGTTATATATGTGTCCTACAATATATTGATGATCTTCTTAGTACGGAAAATTTGTTATCTTTTCGTTAGTATAAAAAAAAATAAAAAAAATACAAGCTTGTAAATTTACCAAGAGTTTATAGATTTAACTATCAGTCACAATTCACAAATTTGTGATTAATTCAATCACAAAATAAATATTAGCTTAAGTTTTTGCTTCCTCAAAAGAGAATTATTAGCTAGTACGGTTCGGGTCTCCAAAATATTGGTTTAGACCCGGCCCGGTTGATACTTGGGCTTTTGCCCTTATTGTGAGGGTGCTAATATAATTTTTTTTTCTAATTGAAAAGATACACGGTAAAATAAATATTAGAAAATTGTAATGAATAAGGTCATTCAAAACTTTAGCATTGTACCACAATAAGAAATAGACATTGTTTTATCCCATTTTCTTTTTAGTGGTAAACATTAATTCATATTTGTTATCACATCAATATTATTTTTAGCTATAAAATATAACTTTCTAAAGAGAAAAACGTGATGGTGATAGAAATTTTATCATTCTCATTATAGACTATAACATATGAATGTCGATTTAGATGCGATTTGTAGTTTACTCTATAAATATTATTTTAGATAAGACCAGTTACATCTAAATATTTTTCGTATAAAAAATTTATAATAGTGAGTAACGACATTTTCATTCTAATAAATACGAGAAAATGGTCACTACTTTGAGATGGGTAAGCTTTCATGCCACTTTCATCTTTCCCTCTTAAAAATGTCTAAACATATGCTTGAAATTTTTACACTAAAAATAAAAGTTGATTTGGGAACATATCCAAAATGAGATATAAAAAGAGACCTATGAATAGGGTAATTTAGTCCATTTCCGAAAAATACTTTCCAAGATTTGGAAATATGTCCGAATGGTTTTGGGGAAAGATTGTGATATTTCGTCTAGCACCACAACGTTGACTCTCAAGTCTAAAGTATTTAAAAACGTTGACCAATGAATTATATAAATTAATATTTGAAAATCACTGCAAAATGCACTATATGTGGCTATACTTTAGCGTTGGATAGTCTATAGACGACAAAAAAAATTTGATTGAGATCGACCCTCAAAGTAGAAAAAAGGGTCATTGAAAATAAAATAGTAAAATATCTATAAGGGAGAGTTGTTTAGGTAGTGATAATTACTTCAAATGCTTAATTCCAACAATAAAATTTCATTCTCCATATACTTCAAAACATCACTTAAAATATAGTATTACATTAAAAAAATGTCCCATTTAACTAGTTAGTTCGAAACATGTGGTGCTATTATGTTTGCATTTAATTTATACTATACATATGTATAAGTATAAGTATATAGTGATTAATGAATGAGCTCTCATATGTGACCAATTTTTAGCAATTTGGCATCTACAAATCACTATCCTCTATGAAAAAATAACCCCTTAAAATCACATGAGTGACTTAAACTAAGAAGCATTGCACATTAGGCATTTATAGTTGATGTAAACAATATATATTTATTTATTGACATTATATAATAAAACATAAAAACGATTAATCAACTTTTTTTTAATTGTAAAAATAAGGAAAATAAAAATCAGTAATTTATCCATATACTAATCACTTATGTGGAAAAGAGAAACCTAAAAATCACATG
Organism: Urtica urens; assembly: GCA_958296335.1. NCBI lineage: Eukaryota > Viridiplantae > Streptophyta > Magnoliopsida > Rosales > Urticaceae > Urtica > Urtica urens. The sequence goes on along the minus strand of OY282526.1, from coordinate 24,076,142 downwards.
AGATTGAATTTATATCTTTTATCTATAAAGTACGAGTGACTTGAAGTTGAACTAAGAAGCTTTGCAATAATGATTTAGATTTCCACACTAGACATACATTTATTGTTGATGTAAACAATAGACATTTTTTTGTTGACTATATATATAGAAAAAAATCAAATAAAAGCCAAAAACAATTTATCAACTTTTTTTAATTGTAAAAATAAAGAAAATAAAAAAAAATCAATTTCTCCATAACTAATCATCTCTAAAATCACACTATATAGTACCAAAACCACAAACTTTTTGTGAAATAAAAAAAAAACCCTAAAATCAAACGAAAAATGAATTTATATCCATCATCTTTAAAAAACCTCAAGTATGACTTGAACTAAAAAAGCGTTATTACAATAATGAGTTCAAAGCTAACAACTTTAGCTCTTCTTCTCTCTCTCTCATCACTTTCTCAGTCCAACACAATCAATGAGATCCAAACGGGCCAATCGATCCACGTGTCACAAGCCTTACTCTCGCCGGACGGAGCGTTCAAGCTCGGCTTTTTCCGGCCACGGAGAAAAGAGAGCCGTTACTTCGTCGGAATATGGTTCGCGAACATCTCCGAAAGTGATGATGAAAGACCGAACATTTCGGAGCTGAACTGCGTTTGGGTCGCGAACAGAGACTACCCAGCTCTCTCTTCCTCCGCAACTTTGTCCGTACGCTCCGACGATGGCAATATCGTAATTTCCGACGGTAAGATGTCTTATGACGTCACGAATGTAACTTCTTCCGCAAGTAATAGTAGTAATCTCGCCCGGGTTTCGAATTCTGGTAATTTAGTTCTTCTTACGAGAGGAGGGAGTGAGAATAAAAAGTCAACGGGTCAACGGAATAATGAGAGTGTTTTGTGGGAGAGTTTTGACCATCCGACGAATACTCTTTTGCCCGGAGTTAAGATGAAAGTCAACGCCGGAGATTCTTCTTCTCCGGCGATCATGGTGTCGTGGAAAGGGATACGCGATCCATCGCCGGGGAAATATTCTTTGAGGTTGGTGAAGGAGAATTTTTTAATCATGGAGGGTAACAAAACCTTTAGTGTCTTGGAAGGAAATAAGGGTATGGTTTATTACCGAGGAGGGTATATTTTCTATGATCGAATAGTCGGGTCGTCGGAGATTTTTCGTGTGGTTTTGACTGATCGCGGAGAGCTCATAGAAGAGTCTTGGAATGAGAAAATTCAGTGTTGGAGAAAAGGTATGTCATGACTCTTATGTGTGTTAAAATCTTAATTTTTTTTTTGCTATTCATGATTTTTTTTAATTTTAATTGAACTCCGGTTTGTTATAGACGCAAAATGTAGAAAGAAAGGATGTCAACAAAGCAATTTTACGAGAAATGCGGTTATCATAACGATTGTGACTGTTTTTGTCGTGATCTCGCTTTTGGCCGGGTTTTACTTCTTAAGGAAGAAAAAGTTCAACGGGAAAGGTTTGTATACAAGCTTTTTTGTGTACTCTTTTTTACCTCTACTTGATCGAGCCTAATTCACTAACTTAGTTGAGAAAATTAGGTGAGAACTTATTGAAGTTTGATGTGGAGATGAGTCTAAAGCACAACTCCCAAGAGCTTCCCGAGCTTAACAACAAGCGCAAAAAGGGTCGAAAAAAGATGGGCAAGCTCATTTTTTTCTCATTATCGAGCGTGAGTAAGGCCACCGATGGTTTCTCTGACGCGAACAAGGTGGGACAAGGCGGTTTTGGACCCGTGTACAAGGTAAGCATTTGTAAATATAAATTTCATATTATTTGAAAAAGAAAAATTAAAGTGAAGACGAAAATCGGTTTAGGGAACTTTGTTGAATGGGGATGAGGTGGCAGTGAAAAGGCTTTCCAAGAACTCTCGACAAGGAAAGCAACAACTCAAGACCGAAGCCAATCTCATCGCGAGACTTCAACACAAGAACCTTGTTCGGGTTCTTGGATGCTGCGTTGAGAAAAAAGAGCAAATCTTGATCTATGAGTACATGCACAACAAAAGCCTCGATTTCTATCTCTATGGTATAAGACGTACACATTATATTTTTCGTAACCCGTCAAATAATTCATTTTCTCGATGTGCCTAAAAAATATATTCAATCACGTTACAAGAGTAGATACTATGCGAAGACGAATCTTAACATGGCCGGTGAGAGCAAGGATTGTCGAAGGAGTCGCTCAAGGGCTTCTCTATCTCCACAAGTATTCAAGGATAAAAATCATCCACCGTGACCTTAAACCGGGTAATGTTTTGTTGGACAACGATATGAATCCTAAGATATCTGATTTCGGAATGGCAAGGATATTTAGTGTCAACGATTTGCAAGAAGGGTCTACAAGGCCAGTTGGTACATTGTAAGTGAACAATCTCAACAACTAAGTCTTCTATAGTTGTAATATTGCTTATTATGGTAGGCTTAGAAAGTAAAAGTAGGATATAAAATAACATATAATCCTCTAGGTAAAATTTGATTGAGGTGACATTCAATTTTCAATTGAAATTGATTGCGAGAATAACATCATTCCAATTCAACATGTCTTTTTAAAATCGAAACATATTATGAAATTGTGGTTTCTGTTCCATTTCAACTTCCAAGTTTTTATGCTCATTCAACATTTTACACGAGACAACATTATTTGATATTGGTCCTAGCACATCGTATTTCAATCATCTAACCAACTGAAATTTACAGCGGTTACATGTCACCTGAAGCTGGCCGACATGGAGTGTTCTCAGAAAAATCCGATATCTATAGCTTCGGAGTTTTGTTTCTCGAGATTTTGAGCGGGAAAAAGAATACAGAGACTCATAGCACGGATACTGCGGGTCTTGTAGCCTATGTGAGTATTCATCATCCATATCTAATCTTTGGTCTTGTACTTTATCTTTGTCGTTCTTTATTTGTTTAACTAGTTCCTAAAATACAAAGTAATCTCTCTTTAGGGAACAAAAGTAACTGAATTATCATTAAATTTAACATATTAAGATATATTTTTATTTGGTCAAGTTTGGATATAACATTCTTCTAATATAAATAAAAGCATATTTTATGAAATTGTTAGGAAAGTTAATGAAGTAGTTGTAGAAGTATAACTAGTGGATGATTTTGTAAACATGTCATACAAAATGAGTTTTGCGTCACAACATATGTTTCCCTCTATTTTATGCAGAAATGCAGACCTTTTATTATTTCTTTGGCATAAAATCTCATACAACTATATGCACTAGCATTAAACTATATTGTATTTGTATTTAATAATAACGTAAAGGCGTGGGAGTTGTGGAGAAACGATCGATCAATGGAATTGCTCGATCCATTGGTTGAAGAAAATCCGCCGATTGTGAAGAACGCATGTCGATACGTGCAAATAGCGCTTCTATGCGTGCAAGAGCTCCCGGCAGATAGGCCATCGATGGCTCGAGTTTTGTCGATGCTTTGTAATTCAAAAGAAGTTTTGCCTTATCCGAATCAACCCGGTTTTTTGGACTCGACGAACTTTGTGAGGTCGAGACCCATGACTAAGAATGCAGCCGAGCCTAGTCCACAAGAAGTTTCAGTCAATGAAGTTACACTCTCTTCTTTGGAACCTCGTTAAAAGGAGTTTAATCTCTTCTTTTTATTTTATACCTTTAGATTCCGATGATTAATTACAATTAATAATAAATATATATAGTTAATAATGTTTTGAGGCAATGTTTACATAAGTTTGTGGTTATTTAGTTAAAATTATTGAAATGTAGAAATAAATTAATTTCATATGACTACGGGTAAATTAAAATTTGAAAATAAATAAATATTAGAAAAGTTTGAAAATTCGAAGGGTTACTTTTAACTAAATATTTATTTATGAGAAATTGTTAAAGCTCAACTCTTAATTTCAGGTCGTCATCTCTTTAGCCTTCTTATATTTTGAAAATTTCTCTCATTATCGGTTTTTACGAAGTTTCTAAATCCTATTTCTTCTTGAAAGTTGCACACTTTCTCGCTCAAATATGTGTTGTCTCTTTTCAATATTATAATTTTAATGTAAAATATAATTGTATATATTTTCTTCTTTGTATAAATAAAAGTTCCCGTCTTGTAATAAATTAATCAAGCAAAATACGACCTCACGAATTCTACAAAAAAACTTTGAAACCAAGCTTAGAGAGAGTAACTACTACTTCCATAAACTTATGTACATTATATCTTAAAAAATATTAAAGTGCTTCATATTACCATATTAGTTATGTTGTTTCTTATCATCTTCTCCACCAAGCATATTTCTTTTCCCTTGATCCTTATTTTCCAATAAAATATTATCATTAAAATAGTCATTGTGGAAAGCAACCACGAGAGATCTTCCATGAAACTTCTCTATACTTTTTTTCCATTGTCACGTGACACAATATTCCTTAACGTTCACATCTAATTCACCGACGAGAACAAAAAAAACAATTTTTTTTTCCACGATTAACAGAATTCAATGGCTTTAATTAATGTGATAAGGAAAAAAGATAAAAGGTCGACCAAAAAAGTCTGGATCAAGTATCAACAATAAATTACAAAATTAATGATTTTCTTTGATCACTATTGCCACTTTTATCATCTTATTAAGTAAACTCTCCACACTTCAGAAATGACCAGTTTATCCCTAGGCATTTTTCCTCGAGACCAATAAATTCCTTCTTCGCGTCCCACAAAGAAATTTTTGTGGAAGACTTCTATAAATCGAGTGTGAATGTAATGTAATCAAAGAAATAAACTGAAAAAAAAAATTCATGATGCAAATAAAATTAGTCAAATAAATTTAAAAAATCGATATCACATATTTAATATATATTGTTTTAAATAAAAACCAAAAACCACTTAAATTAGAAGAATAAAAAAATATACGTAATTTGGTTGGTGTGAAACATTAACTTCATCGAGTCTTCGTTTTTGTTTTTTTAGTCACAGAGTAACACGTGAACATAAATATCAACCGCACAATAAAAATGACGTATAAATTCTTTACTCGTTCATTTCGTAAGAGAACACGCATGCAGGTCTGAATAATGACCATCCTACCCTTGAAACATAAAACCTTCAAGCTCCTTCCATCCACACTAATAAATGACATGTACACGGAGAGTCACTACCTCACTTTCTAAGAAGACGCATTGCGATCATAATAAGTTTTAAGAAAATGACAATCCCTACCCTCAAAACATAAACTTTAAGCTCCTTCCTTCCTTCCGCCGAGAGGAAATGACAAATATACCCCGGAGTCACTACCTCAATCATAATTTTTTTTGAGAAATTAATCTACCTCAATCATAATAAATTTCTATAAAATGAGCGTGAGAAATTTAATTTTTTTGTTAATTTTTTTATTAAAAATATCCAGAAAATAATTTTAAGTCGAACAAAAATATTTTTATGTTCAGAATTTTAAAACATCACTATTCATTTTGTACGATAAAATACGATAAGTTACGATATAATACAATTTATATAATATTTTAAATATAAATATATTTTTGTCTTATTTTTAACTTAAAATTTATTTAGAATCTACAAAAATTTCTGAATGACAATTCCACCCTCGAAACAAGAACCTTCAACCTCCTTCGTTCCACTCCCAACACTAAATGACCGTTATACCCCCGGAGAGTCACTCACCTCACTTTCTAAGAAAGACCACTTCTTTTACGCAAAACAATAAAAAGAGTCTTCCTTGCTAAAAAAAAAAAAAAAAAAAAAAAAAAAGAGTCTTCCACATTCAATTATCATATCTGTATCCCAGTTGTCTCAAATGACCTCTCTTTCTCCGAAATCTCCCACAAAACTCATGTATATATTTAAAACCTCCCATAAACACATCTTCACATATCAAACACAACAACACATATCTCTCTCTCTCATCTCTAAATATCTTATAAATGGAACAACACAAGACGACGACGACGATGACCAACAACATCTTCCACGACTACCTTCCGATAATGGCTGACAAGCTCGGCGGAGAGGGTTTGATCGGAGAACTGTGCGCGGGGTTCGAGGTTCTGAAGGACAGAGAGAGAGGAGCGATAACGTTCGAGAGTCTGAAGGCGAACGCGGCGGCGATGGGGCTTCAGGGAATGAGCGACGGCGATCTCCGGTCGATGCTCGCCGAGGGAGACTCCGACGGCGACGGAGCGTTGAGCGAGATGGAGTTTTGCGTGCTCATGTTCAGGCTCAGTCCTGACCTCATGGATCACTACTCGGAAGAGCTTTTGCTTCAGATCGACGTTCCTCTTGAAGATCTTTTTCTCCGAGCTTTTTCTTGAATTTTTTTTTTTGGGTTAACTTATTTTTGTAAAAAGATACGATCTTTGATGTGGGTTTTGGAAAGGGTGATTTAAGAATGTACTTTGCGGTGAGATTATTATTAGTGTAAAAAGATAATATATTTTTTTGAGTTTTCAGTGTAAAGATACGATCTTTGATGTGGGTTTTGGAACAAAAAAGCAAGTTATTAATTTTATTTTTATAGTTTTACAGAGGTTTTTGGGATATTAATTTTATGGGTAGAAAGTGAAAGGTGACGTGTTTATGGATTATGAGCGGTTGAGTAGTGGCAGAGTATTTGTGCGACATGTCGTTCGTAGTGAGTCACGTTTACATATTATTGAGAATAAGAATATAATTTAATCTTTAAGCAAGTTTTAATGCACCGCTTTAAAATGGAGCACATAAAAACTCAAAAAGACATAAAAAAAAGGAAATATAATAGCCCATGAATAAGGTAAAATTTAACTATGTATAAACTATCCAAATGTTAGTGATCTCAAATATTCAAAATCAATAAACTTGAAGTAACTTATTTTTAAACAAATCCAAATAGCTATTGGGTTTTACAAAAAAAAGAAAAAGAATATCCCATTTTTAAACGATATTAAAAATTATTTTACACAATCACAAGAAATTATACATTAAAAGTTATAAGAAATAATCGAAATAAGCACATAATTTTTATTTATTTTTTATTTATTAAAAGTACCACTTCTTGTCTTATATGAACAAATATTCCAAGGTTCGACTTCGTCCACAAATTAACAAGAATACGAGTTGGAAAGAATCTGATCTCATATTTTTCAACGTCCATCTATTTCTCTTTCATATAAGTAAACTCAATATAAGTCTCTAGAACATGACTCAATGCCTTGCCGTGTCCTCTAAGGCAACACATTTTCAAACCTTATATGTATATCACTAGACTAAACAAAAATATAGACACTTACGAACTAAACTTTTATGGCCTTCATGGCCTCTTCAATTTTCAAGCTCATCTCTCTTGTTTTGCTTTCTCATTTCCATGGATTTTCTATAGCCACTAATTATAACTTGAATTCTTCTCAATCCATTGGTGATGATGGTAAGACTAGTTTGGTTTCAAAGGAAGGAAATTTCGAGCTTGGTTTTTTCAACACTCAAGGCAATCCGAACCGCCGGTTCGTCGGGATTTGGTACAAGAAAATACCGATCCGAACCGTCGTTTGGGTCGCAAATCGATGCGATCCAATTCTAGGCTCGTCTGGGTCGTTGACGATAGATTCCACGGGAGATCTCGTGCTCTTGAATCGGAATAAGAGCGTCGTTTGGTCCACGAACTCGTCGAGACGAGCGAATAGGCCAATCGTGGAGCTTCTTGATTCGGGAAACCTCGTTTTGAGAGACGAGGACGAGATGAACACCGAGGATAATTACTTGTGGCAAAGCTTCGACCATCCTTCGGACACTTTAATGGCGGGAATGAAGATGGGGTGGGATTTGAAAAGAGGCATAAAGCGTCGCATTTCGGCTTGGAGAAACATAGACGATCCGTGCCCCGGAGATTTCACTTATGGAATCGAGTTTGACCCGAAACTCCACACATTCCCCGAGGCATACGTCCGAAAAAGCTCTTCGAAATTCTATCGAACCGGGCCTTTTAACGGGCTTCGTTTCAGCGGATCGCCTGAGCTCAAACCCAACCCTCTATACGGGTTCTATTTCGTCTACGACGAGGAAGAAGTTTATTACATGTACGACCTCAAGAACGCTTCGATCATTTCGAGGATCGTGTTGAACCAAACAACGAGTGTTCGAGAGCGTCTCACTTGGGTCGAATCGGATCAAACGTGGAGAGCCTATTCCACGGTGCCTAGAGACCAATGCGACATGTATGGAATCTGCGGGGCCAATGGAAATTGTGTGATCGGGGATAACCCCGTGTGTCATTGCTTGAAGGGCTTCGTCCCGAAATCTCAAGGGAAATGGGATTCGATGGATTGGTCCGACGGGTGTGTGAGAAATAAGCCATTGACATGCCTTGGAGGGAAAGATAAAGGCGGATTCGCTAAATTTTCGGGCTTGAAATTGCCCGACACTACGAGTTCTTGGGTCAATAAGACCATGAATCTCAAGGAATGCAAGATCAAATGTTTGAGCAATTGTTCTTGCACGGCTTATACGAATTCGAATATCACCGGAAAAGGAAGCGGATGTGCGATTTGGTTCGGCGATCTCTTTGATATAAGAGAATTTCCCTCCGGAGGCCAAGATTTATTTATCCGGTTGTCGAATTCCGAGCTTGGTATGTTCATAACTTTTCATCAAATATGGCCATTAATTTAGTTTCTTTTATACTAGGATGTCAAGACTTATTTTCTAAATTTAATTTCTCCTTCATTTATGTTTGTACATATCTAAAATTCTCAATACAAAGATAAAGGTGAAGCCAAGAAGAAAGTACTTGTAATAATCTCAAGCATTGCTGGATTTTGTGGGATTGCTATCTTATCACTATTGTACTGCATTTTCAAGAGCAGAGGCTTTCAAGGTCAGTGATTCTTATTCAATTTCATTTACCAATTTTTCACCAGAATTTACAAAAAAGAACTTGATTATTTTTCATTAATAAGACTAGCTAGTCAATACATGACGTTTCTAGGCACAAGAGATGAATTCAATGACATCCACAAAATTTCAAAATAAAGGAATAGTAGAAGACTTCTGATTTGAATAAGTCAATAAGTGCGGCAAATGATTAAATGCATTTTTCTTCTATTTTTCTTATGTGTGGCTGAAATTGGTATATCAGATTTGCTGGCTGCTATACAAATATGTTTAATGGATCATAATAAGAAAAAAATATACGAATAGTCATTTGAAATGAATAAATTAACAAGATATTTAAAGTTTCAAATTTCAACATATAAGTTAAACTACATTGTAATGATATTTATTTAACAATTATTTAAATTTCCAAAGATTATTTTTAGTAATTTATCACTTTGCAAAATAATTATTACCAATGTCATAAATATATTTGAAATCCGATTATTACATATATTTGCTATTTCATTAATTTAACACAAACATTAGCTCTTTTGCAAAATTCATCATTTTGAATTGACTTTAATTTGTAATTATAGTAACAAAGACTTCTTTAAAAATTGTTTGTTAAAATTGATTACCAGCAGTTATGGATTCATTACAATAATCTATCCAATTCACTCTTAGATTCCACAATAATTAGTCAATTTACCGTTGTTGATTTAGATACAAAAAGTGAAACAATACTCCTAGAAAGCGATGAAGAAGAAGACATAGGACTTCCATTGTTCAACCTGTCAACCATATCAAAGGCTACCGATAACTTTTCATCGAATAATAAGCTTGGGGAAGGTGGTTTTGGGCAAGTGTACAGAGTAATTTTTTGACAAGTATTTATTCTTTCAAAAATTTAATGACAAGATTAAAATTTTACTCGAGATTCATTAACATCGATTTTCAGGGTGAGCTAGAAGGAGGACGAGAAATCGCAGTGAAGAGACTATCAATAAATTCGGGTCAAGGCATTGCCGAGTTAAAAAACGAGGTAAGACTCATCGCAAAGCTTCAGCATCGGAATCTTGTCAAGCTTCTCGGTTGTTGCATTCAAGGAGAAGAGAAAACACTTATCTACGAATACATGTCCAATAAAAGCTTGGACTATTTCATTTTCGGTAAGTACAGTTTTTCCTATTGTTTGGATGAATAAATAGAAATGAATAGTTTCAAAATTATTTTCAACTATATTGTAACGTGCATGTAACATCGTTTTTGTAGATCAAGAAAGGCAAAAATTATTACACTGGTCATTGCGATTCAAAATTATATGCGGAATTGCTAGGGGACTTGTTTATCTTCATCAAGATTCTAGATTAAGAGTGATACATAGAGATCTCAAAGCGAGTAATATCTTGCTTGACAATGACATGAATCCGAAAATTTCGGATTTTGGTTTGGCTAGATCATTGGGCGGAGATCAAACGCAAGATAATACGAATAGAGTACTCGGAACCCAGTGAGTTTTTCTTACTCTCATTTTATATTATAAATTGTCACATAAACTATTCTAGACAATATCCTTTTCAACTAGCTATAAATATATGCAATTAGCGGCTATATAGCTCCGGAATATGCTTTTGACGGCCTATTCTCAACGAAGTCGGATGTGTTTAGCTTCGGTATTTTGGTTTTGGAGATCATTAGCGGGAAGAGAAGTAGAGGATTTCACATGGAAAATCATCTTACCCTCATTGGACATGTGAGTGAAAAATCCATACTTTAATTCAATAATTATTTTTTATGTTTGGTGTTACAACACATATTTAGACGTGTGATCATTTTTATTTAATTATTAACTTATTTTGATTAACAAATGAACATAAAAGCTTATCTTTATATTAGTGTTGTTTAGGCGTCGGAATTTTACTAAAAAGTTTATTTATTTTTTATGAAACAATAAATACTACAAAATCAATAGCTCGAAAAACATTTGTCTCACCTAGAAAAATAAAAGACTCTTACATTCAAATCTAGTGTAAGAACAAAAATATAAGTCAGCATCTGATTCCATTCACAATTTGCACAAAGAAACATATCATTTAAAAGTAATTTTTCTACTAATTAATGATTTGGCCATGGTAATGTATAGGCATGGACATTGCACAACGAAGAAAGTTCATTCCAATTTATCGACGAATGCCAAAATATCATTTCGGAAAAAACCTGGCAAGAAGTGCTTCGTTGCATCCAAATCGGTCTTCTTTGTGTTCAGCAAAACCCGGCCGATAGACCTGACATGTCATCGGTCGTGTTGATGCTGAGCAGCGAATGCGATCTTCCTCGGCCAAAACCGCCCGGCTATTTCATAGATATGGATTTCGGGAAAGTAGATCATTATTCGTCTTCGAAACCGGAATCATGTTCGACCAATGAAATGAGTATGTCACAACTCGAGGCTAGATAACAAATAAAATATAAATATGAATAGGGAGAGATCTTTTTTTTTCAGATACAAACAAATTTATATATATTATGTTGTGGATAATTGTTATTTTAAATGTGATATGTTGCATCTGATAATTAGTTACACGAAAATCGGTGAACGTCTAAATTATCAAACTTAAAAATTCGCATTCGAAACTTATATATACAAATTTTTAAATGCGACAATGTCACACTGCTATATACTTTCAATCGCGACTGTGGAACTATTAAATGCGACTTTTGCCTAATATGTACCGAACTGGAAAAACCCTAGGCATGTCTTCGCGGCAAAAGATAAAAACAAAATCGGATTTGGAGATTTGTTCCTCGGCCTTCGATTTCGGAGTTTCGTTTTCTCTTTTCTTTTTACATGAATACGATAAACAAAAGAAAGAAATGATTTTTTTTTCGTGAAAGTCAAGCTCAAACTCACTCACAGTCTCTCCATAATCTCGAAAACACGAATATTTCTAATGAAAATAATTCAAAACGAATACCGAAGACTATTGCAGTATCTTAGAGCTAAAACTTACCTTATCGTCTCTGTTAAATTCGCTTCAGTTCGGATATAGAGTAATCTAGGGAATTCGTGAGTTAGGATTAGGGTTTATCATTTCTCTGAAATCAGTTTCAGTTCAATAAGGATCCTATCCCAGGTTTGGATTTTTTTTATAATGATATTGAAGGAAGTATCTTTAGAAAAAAGGCTTTTGAAGTTTAATCCCATCTTAATAATATAATTTACCTTATATATTTTTAGTCAGAGATCTCGTTAGTCGACGTAAACCAACATGCAGTTTGGTTGGTGAATAGAAACGACATTTTAATTTGGTTGATGAATACAAACGACATAAATATTTATATGATGAGTATCTCCAGAAGCTCTCTGTGTAAGAGCGTAATTAGTTTGTGATCAAATAAATATTTATATAAGTATCAGACAACCAATCACAAGCTTCCTCTCATCGTCAGCCAATCACTTTGTGATCAAATAAATTTGAGAATAAATCACCAGACACGCATTGATCATCAGAAACGCCATAACGTTCAGTATTCCATGCTTCCCTGCTGAAAATAGTTTGAGGAAAATTAAAATCAAATTCCAAAAAGAATTTGTGTCAAGTGAAAGAATCTATTACAATAAAACTTTAGTATGAAATGAAATTGGTATCACAGCTGAATAAATATTTACCATAAAAGAAACATATACAAATGAAAGTATGGAACTGAGAAATGTAAATTTTTGAGAAACAACACGAAACTGAAGAAAAATAATTTTGCGTACCTCACAACGCAGTGATCTGTGATGGTATCCACATCCCCTGACAATATTAAGAAAACTTGAATCAAACATTAAGTTTAATTGAAGAAAATTGATATTGTAGAGAATCTGGAGAATTAAAAAATATTGCTTACATCGCTGTTACTCTTCTAGATGTCGCAACAGCCCTATGCTCCCAAGTTTGTAAGGATCATAAATATTCCTTTTTCCAGTGTAGTACCAAAATTCGACAGAAGATATGTGCTGAATTTTGAAGAATTCGGTGCCTCCGTCGGGCTGTAGAGCCTTCACAAATGGTTTTGGCATATCAAGAACTACAAGGGATTTCAGGTTTGTTAGGTATTGAAGATCGCTAGGAATTTGCTTCATCAGCGGCGAAGGTCCAATATCTAACTCCTTAAGAAGAGGGAGAGCTCCTCTTTCGATCTTAATCTTCTTTAGCCCTTTACAACACCTTAAATAAAGTGTCTTCAGCTTTGGAAAGCTGCCTTCCTCAAACTGCAATTTATCTCCATCGTATGCCTTGTACATGCAGAGATACTCCAAATTGGGTAAACCTTTCAGGCATTTCAATGGCTCCTCGACTAACCTTGAGAAGTCTAACGTAAGACCTTGCAAATTCTGAAGCTCAGATATCCAAGTCGGCATCTTTTGTAGTCGGCAAATCAGTTGGAGAGATCGCAAACAAAGAGGAGGAGATGAAATGCAGTTTAAATTTAACACCTCGTTATTGTTGATTGACGTTAGAAATAACCGTTCAAGATCTTTCATTTTCTCAATAGACTCCCAAATGACTTTACACATCTCTGCACTCACTTTTGAGATGCCAAAAGTTTTAAGTTTACTCAGGTTTTGTAGCTCTTTTATAAAACCAATATCACCTGATTGTGCTTCTACGTTAGTAAGCGTTTGTAATTCTACCAAATTTTCGATCCCTTTATGCATCCTCACACCCATAATAGTGGTGACACTATATTTTCTTTCATATTCACGAGAGCCACAACAAAGGTGACGCAATTTATGCAGTTCGTTGATCTCTTGTGGCAGCTCCCGAATTAAAGTAGTATTGACATCAAGTGTTTGCAGATTATGTAGCTTTCCGATGGACTTTGGGAGACTCTTGACTTTTGTCTCATATAGATTTAGGTGTCTAAGGTGTAACAAAGATCCTATGTCTGAGACATTATAAACAGGACAACTTTCAAAATCAACAACCTTCAGCAATTTGCATTTTTTGAATAGACCAGCTACAAAAGAATCTGATACGTCACTAGTGTTCACGAGAACAACCGAGCGAATCTTCATATCACAAATATTTTCCAAAACATTCTCTGTGCTGTTGTGAATTATCAAACGCCGACTTTTCTTTGGAAAACTCACCTTATTTTTGTCGAATAATTGATAAAACCCCAAATCACTAGCTCTCTTTTGGATTATGTCTAGTATCAAATCATGCACTTTGCAATACCTGTAAAATCCAAATTGCATCTCAAATGAAACCAAGTTTCTGTTGATAAGCTCTGCCATGTACTCTTTAGCGATATGTTCCATCGATTTGTCCTTTCTCCCCTCAATGAAGCCTTCAGCGATCCAAATTTTGCATAATCTGTCTTCCTCGATGAACGTGTCTTCCGGGAAAGCACCAAAGTACAGGAAGCACATTTTAAGATGATACGACAAATCATGATAACTGAGCGAGAGAACTTTTGAAACACTTGATAGCTCACGCTGCTCTTCAAATTTGCAACTGATGAGATTCTCAAGAACTCTTTCCCATTCAACTTCGCAAAGCCTCTTTGTTGACAACAATCCAGCTACAGCGACGATAGCAAGTGGTAATCCTTGACATTTAGTCAATATTGCACGAGACATAATTTCCAACTCTGATGGACAAACTGAGTGTGGAAATGCTTTTCTGCAAAACAGCTCCCATGATTGATCCGCAGACCAAGTCCTTATCTCCTTCACAACCGATTCCCATGATTGCGAGTCGAAAGACTTCACAACCAAAGAATTACGAGTCGTGACAAGAACCCTACTACCATTGCTAACACCAGGAAAAGCATGCTTTACGACACTCCAAAATTCAGTTTGCCAAACATCGTCGAAAACGATAACGTACCTCTTTACTGCAAGAGAGCGGCTCAGGAGATCGAGCGCTTGATCGACATCAAACGCGGTTTGTGCTTGAGAAGGGCATATTTCAGCCAGTAGCTTCTTGAGAATCTTCTCAGCGTCGTAGGATTGGGACACCGTAACCCAAACATGGACGTCGAAGCATCCTTTTTCTCTAACATCTTTGTACACTTTCCTCGCAAGAGTAGTTTTTCCGATCCCGCCTTCTCCCACAAATGAAACCACCGTGCGCTCCGGCGAGCCTTCCACTAGAGCAGTCACCAGCTCCTTCGCCGCCGATTCAATGCCGACGAGCTCGTCGTCTTTCAGAAAGAGCGATCCGATGCGTGAATTGTCTTCCCGGTGACTTGACATGCCTTGCTCGAACGGTCTAAGGCCGTACCTCAGACCACTGTCCTTGATTCTCTCGAGCGAATCTTGGATTTCTTGAATCTCAGATGCTAAGTGGTGTCGCGTTTTAAAGCTTTTGATCTTGTGGCCTGCCTTGTACAGAGATCCGATGAAACCGCCTTGACGGGCCTGATCGGCGTAGTAAGAGTATTCGTCGATGACGTCTTCGATGCGCTCGGATTCCTCTCTGAGCTGTCTCAGCCACTCCTTTGTGACTTGGCTGAGCTCTCCTTTTCCAGACTTGACTTCAGCGTCTTGGAGAAAAGGATCGATGATCTTCAGCTCCTTCTGAAGGCTGTTGACTTGCTTCTGAACTCCTTTCAACGACTTGGCTTCTTTGATCACAAAGTCAAGCAGTTTCTCAATCACCGGAGTCAGAAACGTCTCTGCCATTGTTTTTTCTTACAAATCTCTTTTTGTTTTTGTTTTTGTTAAAAGTTTAGATCGATGACCGTATAGATCTCGTATATATCAAAACTGTATAGTGCTAATGAGTTATCTCTTGAGACACTTGAATTTGCACCACATATTCTATATTATCTTCTCATATTTAGCATTATTTCTTCACCGCATATTCTACATTATCTCTATCTACAACCCTTGAATTATTTCTTACAATTTTCCTATTGTTTCCAAAGTATCTTATAGTAAGAGACTGTATATATTTTACTATTATTATTAAATGACTAAATTGTTATTCTTAGTTGTTGCCTTGGATGTTCTCTTTTTTATTCAGGGTTTTATAATAATATTATATATACATTACATGCGCACACCAAAAGAATCTACTCATTGGACCAAGCAGTATCATTTTTGCAGTATGGTAAATAAATGCTAAAGAATTATTTTACAATCCTGTAGATCATAAATCTATACTGCTAAGGAGTTACTTTATAATAACAAAAAAGATAGGTGTTTAGCCAAGATAAAATTATTGTAAACAGATTTACTTAAGCATATGATTTCATTAACAATTTGCACAAAAGAAACATATCATTCAAAGTATTTTTCCTACTAAACCAAGAAAGTTCGTTCCAATTTATCGACGAATGTCAAATGATTATTTCAAAAAAGCCCGGCCAATAGACCTGACATGTCATCGGTCGTGTTGAATTATTTCATAAAAAGAATACGAAATATCAATGGAATATGGATTATTTCATAGCTATGAATTTCGGGTTGTTTACGTTTTGTTTGTTAACCAATGTAAAGAAAATAAAGAAATGATTTTTTTCTCTATGTCAAGCTCAAACTCACTCGAAACACGAACATTCCTTTAAAAAAATATATAATTCAAAATGAATACAAAGGATTATTGCAGTATCTCAGAACTGAAACTCATTCCGAAATTTGAGTAATCTGGGAATTTGTGAGTTTTTTTTTAAGATTAGGGTTTCTCATTTCTCTTAAATCAGTTTCGATCTTACATGCTTTGCCCAGGTTCGATATATATATATATATATATAATGAGTTTGAAGAAATTATCTTTGGAAAAGGCTTTTGAAGTTTAATCCCATCTTAATAATATAATTTCAGAAATACTTTTACTTACGTGGCTAAGTTTACCTTATATATCAAGTCCAGAGATCTCGTTAGTCGACGTAAACCAACATGCAGTTTGGTTGGTGAATACAAACGACATTTTACTCTGCTTGATGAATATATACGACATGTCGTTTTTTGTTAACAAAAACAACCTTCCGTTTGGTTGCTGAGTAAGAACGACATGAAAAATAGAAAACGACATTGTGGTAACTTATTTGGATTAGGTTAAGCATCAGCATCATTTAAAGACACTTGACGTAATCATGTTGCAATGTTAAACTCGGCGTAGAATCCAATCAATCTAGTCAACAATTCATTTAAATTAAATAGATTGATTTGAAATTAATCTAGTTTCCGGTCCTCATTGACTCAGAAGTCAGAATCCATATCCCAAAATTAAGAATATATTAGATATATATATATAAATATATATATATATAGAGAGAGAGAGAGTAATCATGCACCAATAATTTAAGTAGTATTTTAATTCATATTTCATAGCAATCCAAACATTTATAGCCAAACAAAACTGCTAGAAATAATTAAGTACGTACTCAGTTTAGTAAATAACTAATTAAGTCTCCAAATTATTGGAAACTGACATTAGGAATAGGAATCTTCAAAAGCCAATATAGAGGCCGAAGAACAAAACAAACCACCTAGATTCCTTTTTTTTTTGTACATCGAAAGAAAAAATTAGGGTTGAAGATTTAAAAAAAAATCTACTCTTGTGATGGGAAATGAAATTATCCGGTTTTCAGGTCCATTTGATGACAAAGGCAAGGAAATAAAAGACATGAATAGCATTATTATTATTATAGTATCAATACATGGCAAACTAATCACTGAATTATTAAGGGTTAGAAATTTTTATGGTTGACCTACTTTGTTGATTTAATATATGGGAATTGTTAAATAAAATACAGAACGCTGCGTCACTCTCTTTAGTGTTTATATACGACGAGAATATGTTCAAATATAAGCTTTCTCTAAATACACTCTCCGAGAGTGTATATTTGCATATATATTATCTATAAATTGGTTATATCTTTTTTAGTCGAAATTACATTAAGTTTAAATCAATTCATCAAATATAATGAGCTCGAAGATGTTTTAGTACTGATATCAGAAAATAATAATAATAATAATAATAATAAAACACATGTATGGGCAAGTATACATTAAGGTTATCTCCAATTGACGACTTTATTTTTATTTTTTTATCTTGCATTAAGTATTACAGAAAATAACGTCAACCTATCACTAACTGAATTAATTTTTTCAATTTCAAAACGAATATTCTATATGTATTATATTTTGCTCAAGACTCACCAGAAAAAGCCGAAGCAAAAGGACACAAGTGCAATTATGAAAAAAAATACCATCTCCTACCACGAATGAAGGTGCGTGTGGGTCCCATTAAACATTTACAGATATAAAGTTTGGGCCTACATTTCCCGCGTAAAAATAAAAGGTAATTTAAAAGAGGAGTGATTTTTACGATAATGACATCAAATCAATATGCTAATGATAGTTGATATCACATGCAAGGAAATTAGGATAATAGTCTTATTAATATATTTATGTACAAGACTTACAAGTACAATATGATAATATTCTTCCGTGAAGCTAGGCTTTTCCTTTATGAAATTTATAATTATCATAATCTCTCTCTCTCTCTCTCCATTATTGTTTTTATTATTAACTTTATATGTACTCTAAGACACTTGTAATTTTTATTATACAAATAAGAAAATAAAATGTTTATATTTAATGAAGTAAGATATACCCTTTTGTGTATTTTATTAATATACCAAATGTCTTTGACCCCATACTCATCATTTGTAGATTTCTACTTTAAGCATAAGATAACCGTTTTTCTATATCTTCAAAGTAAAACATAACAAGCAAATACATACTTCATTTTTTTAGCCAAAAAAAAAGAATCAATTTCCTAGGATATATCCCATACTAGGTATATTTTGAATATTTTTAGACACTTATATTCAACCGATTTTTTTCCATGCAAAGAAGTATTTAAGGATTTGAAAAGATAGAGCTTTGATCCTCATCTATACTAATATTATAAAGGAAATTTGATTTAAAAGAGAAAAATAAAATTGATTTTAGAACTTTGATTCCTACTCTAGATGAAATAAAAATTAGAGAAATGAAAAAAATAGTAAAAACCACCTAGAATTAAACTATCATTATACTTGTAAATAATTATAACATTACACAGGGAAAGAGACAAAAATTGAAACATATTGGCCCGCATATTATATAGTTTTTTAATGTCGTTATTATTATCTTTTTGTCACAGCCCCAAACCCTCTCTCTTTCCTCACATGATTCTTCAACAAACCTGCCAAAATCACACCACACAATTAGTTAGTAACACCCAACAAATAAATCATTTTTTTAAATAATAATAACCGATCAAATAATATTCCTTTGACCCCCTTCTAAAATAACCGTAATTTGATCATACAAAAGGCTACTTCTATATCACTATACATTAAGAAAATAGAAAATGAAAAAATAAAAATGAATAAAGATTTCAACTAAATACAGCCAATAAGAAAGTTTATATAACCTTAAAAGTATTAAAAACATATCTACCATTTTTTGTTCTTCATCTAAAACTGAATCATGTGTAGTAAAAAAAACAGAAGAATGTTTATATTGTGTAAATATAATATGAAAAAAAATATAATGTTTTTAATTAAATACAACCAATAAGAACTTTACATAACCTTAGAAGTTAGAAGTATGAAAAACAACTATATACAATAAAAAAATTCCTCGTCTAAAACTGAACTATATGTAGTAAAAATCAGAATAATATACTGTGTAAGTAGAAAATGAAAAAATAAAAATAAATTAACATTTTAATTTAATACAGCCAATAAGAATTTTATATAACCTTATGAAAAACATCTAAAATTGAATTATATGTAGTAAAAATAAACAGAATAAAGTACTTACACTGCGTAAATAAATTTTAAATAAATGTATTTCTTCAAAACACTCTACAAAAGTAATTTATTGTGTTATAATATAACCATGTAATACCAAAGAGAAAGAAGTTTCCGAAAACAAAAACGAGAAATATCACTCATAAAAATCCAAAAACAAAAAAAAAACATATAACATTATATAATCACATTCAAATCAACCAACCAAATAAACAAACAAATTAAACAAATAATAAACCCTTAAATAATATACAACGAATAAATAAAGAAATATATAACCAATGAAAACCTTATAGTTGCTATATAGCCAAAAAACAAAAATTAAGTTTATAATCAATAATGACGACCGTGTTAATATTTTGTATTTTGTTTTTACTAATCTGTGATCTTACGTTTTATCAACTGATTTTATTATAAATTAGAGATATTCTAGTCATTTTATTATCATTTATTTAAAATAATTGTTATGAATCAATTTGTTTAAAACATTAGCTATTTTGCAATTACAATATTTCAAAATGCTATTATACTAATTATCCCATAAATAAACTAAAAAACTACAAAACAAACCTTGTGGTTTACAATCCGGTGGATCTTCAAAGAGAGAGAAAGAGAACTGTTTATGAGCGACGACGATATCAAAGAGAATGAGTCCAGATCCAGGATCGTCGACGACGATGTCTTTCACCGGAAGCCAAAGGAAGAGCTCTTCCTGGGTCAACCCAACGACGCCGTTTAAGCTTCCGTAGCTCAGATTCGCCGTCAAAACGGCGTCGTAGAACACTCGGTTCTCGAACTTGGTCAAGCACGGACCTTCTAGAAGGACCTCGAGTTGACCGTCGTCGGAGAAAGTGTACGACTTCACTTCGCGCGGGAAAAGCCCCGCCGGTAAGCCCTTTGACCGGAGGAGATCGTGGACGGTGGTTGTTGACGGCGAGGATGACGTGGAGGAGAGAGAGAGGGTTAGGGCTAGAGAGAGAAAGAAGGGTGAAAGTAGAGTTAGAGTTTGGAGAAGAAAGAGTGAGGTTTTGTTCTTCTTCATGGTTTTTTTCAGGGAGAGAGAGAGTTAATTAGAGAGGTCTTTTTGATTTATTATGGGAAAGTTTGAAGGACTGTTTTTTATTTATTTATTTGTTTTATGTTTTTCTTTTGAGGAAAATATGCGAGGGTGATCCTGAAAATGACGGGTTTGTCCTTGTATTTTGGTGATTTAGTGAGAGACTAATTATTAAGAGGCTTGGTATTTATTACGGAAAGTTTGAAAGACTGTATTGTTTTTTTTATTTTTAATGACTATTGATGGTTTTATATTTACTAGCAATTTATATAATCACTTTTTTGTTAAATTGTTAACAAATGATAAATATAAATTATTTATTACTTTTTTTTACCAATTTAGCCAAAAAACTTTACAACAAATTAACAAAAAAAAACTACAAATCGGTAAGAAAATTTTGAAATAAATATGACACATTAGTTATTTATAATAAATTAACAAAAGTTGATGAAATACATATTTTTTATGTTTGAACTAACTAATTATCTAAACTTTTATTTGTTTTACCCTTTGTTTGGTTTATATTTCCTTCATGGCTCATTATTTTGTTAGAGAGGGAGATAATTAATTATAACGTTGATTAATTTTATGGATAGTTTGAAGGCCTCTTTCATTTATATATTCTCCTTAATGACGCTTTTACCCTTACAACTTTATGGTGGGGTTTATACTTGCTCTCATGCTAATTGTTTTGTCGGAGAGAGAGTTAATTAGGATTGGTGAATTGTTATTGAAAGTTTCAAAGACAGTTTTTTAAAAAGGAAATTGCAAAAATGACTATTTTATCCACATGAGTTAGTAATTGTCCTTTTTGGTGTGGACCATGAGAAAGAGACTGATGTTGAGTATAGAAGAAAATATGGAAAGATAATAAGGCTTTGAGTTGATAAAAATGTCGATTATTATTATGAACCTGTCTTAGCTTATAAAACAAATATGGTACATATAGTGATTTTATGTTAATTTCATTTTCATAAAAGTCACTTTACAGTTAGTTTCTTACAAGTACGAAGTATGTCATGACTTTGTAGTATAACTAGGTTCATGTTTTTGTTATAGGAAAATATACTCCAAAGTTATATATTTATATAATTTCTATTCCCAACAGAATTGGATAATCTTAAAAAACATAAAACGTTAATATCAAGGCTAAAAAATTAAAAGAGACACAAGCTAGCTACCAAAACACAGGTCATGAGTAGCTCATAGGAACACATAATTACGATGATTATTATGTTTAATAATAATAATAGTACAAATAGCATAATTTTGACATATAAATACGCATACATGGAATAATTATGATGCCAAGGTTGAGGGTCTAAGCAAAGCAAAGTAGCAAAGCCTTGTTGTTTTCTATTTACACCAAAACATTGTAGCAATTAAATAAAAGTTGTTATATTATTCTTTAATCATAAAAATTTGGTATACTCATTAATAAGATAATACTATATCTTTAACATAGCAAATGGTTAAAACTATAGTTACTTTTTTAAAAAAGAAATGTTTGCAATGCAAAAAAATTATACTTATTTGGAAGGATTTGTCGTTATTTAGTAATTCATTCATATCATCATCCAAAAAAAAAAGCAATTAAGAATTCTTCAAATTTTGAGTAAAGGGTATTCAAGTAATTTTCTGTAAATATAAAATCTCACATTGCTAGGTTTACTTAAGGTTGAAATTATCTTTGTAATTAAGAAAAAAAAAAAAGCTACTTCAAGTCTGTGGGCAAGAAATTAACGGATAAATTTGCAAGTCAGAAGGTCTGGAATTTAGGAGGCGTAATGAAGGGGGTATTTAAGTAATTTTACCGTAATCAATATTATTCTTCTATACTTCTGCAATTCTTTACTCTATTCTACGGTTTCATTTTGTTTGGTTATGTTTGCGTGAAAGACGTGAATGATGATAGCAAATAGCAACTTATCTTACAGAATATGAGAGGATAATCCAAAAATAAAATAATATATATTACTTGTTATAATGACTAAAATGGACATTTTCCCTGACTTACTGCAATGACAATGAGTAGGTTCCGTGACCTGGTAGGTCCCACACACCTCTGAGTGCTTATATCCAGTACATGTATGCCACGTGTCTTGCAAAATATGTGACCAGTCAAACTTGCTCACGTGGTAGTCCATGCAGGCTTTGATCTAACCTTGATTTTTTTCTTTCCCGTGAGAACAAAACAAGTATAACTCTGTTCAAAATATAAATAAATTCCATGAAAATAAACTAACCAATGCTTGAAATTTTTGGGACGTCGTCGAAATTACGACGATATTTACCCTTTGCGACAATATTTGTCGTTTCAAAATAATTCGACAAAAAATAACCATTAAGTCGTTCTGTAGTCTAATTTCATTGAAATATCATTCTTGGATGTATTTTAGATTTTCCACCCATTATATATATATATATATATATAATAATTATTTTGATCAATTTATCACATTAGCAAAAAAAAAATCATATATTTTATCATATTTTAACATGTCCAAATTGATGATTTAAGCTTTTAAAACTAATCGAGAACAAATAAGAATGTTCAAACTAAATTAATGTTTTTTATAGAGATTGAGCTCGAGTTTTAGCATGACCGAAATAAAAAGATAAACATGTCCTAGCTCACCAATAGTTATGAATAATTTAATATCGCCTGAATTAAAATTTCCTATGTTTTGTACTTAACTTAGTGTCAATTATGTAGATATTAATTTACACGATTATTTACTCTATCTCGAGAAGCTAAACAATCGTGATAATAATTATAATGCTGATCACAAACTATAAATTATTAAGCACAATTCATACCAAACAATCCATAATTTGAAATAAAAAAAACAATATATAATTCTAACATTATCAAATAGACTCGAGAACTCACAAATTTCATACTCAGTGAACACTAATTAAAACGGAAATGATCACTAATGTTCTATTATCTTTGCGCTTAAGTAATATCATCCGACTTTATATTATTGTCACATTAAAAATTATTATTCTGACAATTTTTTTATCTTAAGACTATTATCTAAAAAATTGCTTTAATTTTTGCGAAATATTAAAATTAGATCAACTACTTTGACTTGATTCGCTGATCTCACATTAAAATTGATCCATTATTATAATATATGAGTCTCACAAGCAAGTACATCTCACAACGAGACAATGACTCGCATATGTAAAAAATTGCAGTAGTGGAAAAGGTAATTTATATCTTATTGTCAAGTAAGTATCTTAACATAAATATCTTACATGTCACAATAAGAAAGAAAGAGAGAATAAGAAGAGACATACGAAGAGAGTCATAAAAACTTTATAATACTTTTTGCCAAACCTCCACTTGTAAAAAAAAGTACATATATTTTGATTACAAATTTCTGATTGGCAAAGTTATATCACCGTCGTTCTTAGCCAATCATGTCACCACCGTCCATAGCTATCCATATCTGCAAACTCAAAAAAACGACAAAAGACTTGTTCTAAGAACTTCACATTCAAACACACTCTTCTTTACATATATACACTTGTTTTATAATCAGCTTTTTACCTGGTTTTGAAGTAAACGATTCTTTTCCATCAGCTGTTCTTCCTGAGCTCAGAAAAAAAAGAAGTATTCAGGTAATCAATGATATGATAAATGATAGTTTTCGTTTTGTTTTAAATCATATCACATACCTTCTCAGCAAGTTTGTTCAAAGATTCCACCATTAACTCGCTCTGCATGGGACCATATATATATAACTCTTTTTTAGTAAATTGATAAAAACATTATTGAAACTTTATATGTACAGTATATGAGAGAAGATATTTACAGAAAACATTGTAGGGTCTGACCTTTCTTTTTCTTGTTTTTTCCAACACCGCAGATAAATCTGTTTCAAGGCTTTCTAGTTCATTAACAGATAGTTCTTCGATTATGGGGTCCCTGTGTATTGTTTGATCATGGTACACAAAGAAAAAAAATTTAAAAAAAATGAACACAAACCAATCTGCTTTGGTATGAAATTTCATGACATGTTGGTTTTAAATCTTTGAACCCACCTTATTATGCGTTTCAACACTTCATCATTAATCAAATATTCATCATCATCATCAGCTTTCTCAATCTCATATTTCTGCATGCAATAAATCTTTGCTAATGATCAAGTGCAACTATATACATAATATAGATGTATATATGTATATATATATGTGTGCGTATACATTTGATTCAGCAGGTAGCTTGTTGAAAGTAGCTTCTGCATTGGCAATTCTCTTGTACCTGGATAGTGTTCGTTCCAAACTGAAAGTAATTGTATAAATCTCAGCAATATTACTATAACCCATATATATATATATATATATATATATATATATATACTAAACTGAAATTTTCGAAATAAAAATTAATGCCATGTCTTGTTTTTATACCAAAAAGAATAAGGATAAATTGACCTACCGGGACTATACTTAAAATCTGAGCATATAAACCTCATTAAAGTAACTAAATGTAATGCTTGTGATTCTTACAGAATATTATTAGACTGTTTATTTTTCAAAATCAGTAAAAACTGTCCTAGCTTGTTGAAATGATATGGGTAGTTGTGATGAAGAATAAGTGATCAGATCTAAGCCAATAGATTGAAGTTTATCGTGTTACAGAATATCTCAAAAGGTCCATGTCATATTTGTGTTGTACAAACTAACAAGAGTAGGTTTCAGCCAGAAAAATGTCATTCATATAGACTATTGTAAGAAAAGAAAAAAAGCAAAAATTCCCTTAAAAACAACAAAATTTAGTTGGCATGTGTATCAAAGTATTGGAACTCTAAAAATAAATTTACCAAATAATTGTTTAGCTGCAAGCCATTAGCTTTTCAGAAATATTAGCACACTAGCCAATACACTATGAGACACTTTAGCAATTATAATCCACAGCCTTGTTCAGAACCATTAGCAACAGTCAAATTTCTTGTGTCATTTATGAGAAGAGTGCAATAGAACCAGAAGAATAAGTTCAAAAGTAAATCCTTCAACTATAATTCCATAAATTTAAGATTTTCATACTTATAGAAAACTTGTTTTTGGAGAATTTCCAAAAAACTTGTGCCAACTTCACCTTTGTTCTAGTAAGAGCCTAAGACTAACATAGAAGCTTCACCGAGCTAAGGCTCTCTGTGACTCAAGGTGTGTTTTGGATGCAATTTCTCATATGTTTGCAGTAGGTTTGTATAATTTCCATTCTACTATATTGAAGGTTCAAAAGTAATGACAATGATGCTTTAGACTAGGAATGTGATTTAAGGTCCGGTCACAAGGAGGTCTAGGAATCAAACTAAGTCGTTCTGCATGCTTTAGCCAATGAATGGTTCGATCCCGACTAATTGGACCATTTTCTAAAACAATTCAAAAGTTATTCTAAATCCTATTATTTCTTGAAGATTCCAAGCAACTTTGGATCAACCTTCAGCCTAAGTAACTTTAAGTTCTCATTTTCGGAAGGCATGGTGTATTTGTTCATATGATAGAGGCATATGCAAATATAGGATATAACACTATGTGTTTCATAATTTGAAGCATATGAAAGTTGTTAAGGTTTTCTAACATTCGATCCGGCCTAAAACAAAAAATAGGTTAATCGCAAAGAACTAAAATAACACAGATTCATAGAAGTTCATTTCTAACGCAAAAAGCTACGTTCACTTTGTCGATGCGGAATCATACTAAACCAAATTTCACGTTTTCTCTACAAAGAACATCAACGCATATAATATTTATAAGAGAATGCGGCTAACAGACAAGCCTGTCAATTCAGAAATACCCTCGGTAATATGTCTTTCATGTGGTAAGTAGAAAAGCCTAATGATAATATCGCACCCCTTCTAAATTGGAGGGCGTATGTTCAATCCCCACTACAAACAAATGAAAGTGCCTTCAAGAAAAGAATAAGTCTTTCATTATAACTTCCGTTCAATAGAAGAAAATAGGTGAAGAAAACATCAGAATGGACCTCCTTTCCTAATACAAGCAACAAGTCTTATATTTTGTTTTTGTTATCAAGTCTCGCCGAAACAAAACATGATGAGTAACTAAACCTTGAAGATTTGGAAAACGCCAATCTCTTGCGATGGCTAGAATCGAGTAATAATGGGCCGTCTTTCCAATCCAAAGTTGTGTTTAAGTACTCTCAATTCATTGACACTACTGCAAAAATTGGATCCCACAACGCATATTTACAGTTGTAGAAGCTCCAACAACTCTTAGCTACACATTGTGGGAGAATTGATTTCCCACAACGTTTAGTATCCGTTGCGGAAGTTTTGACGTCCCGCAACGCTTACTATCCATTGTGGGAATCCCATAATTTCCAAAAAAACTTCGTCGCGGCTATGTACAATTTCCGTTGCGGTGAGATTTCCCACAACAGATATATAAACTGTTGTGAGGCATCTCGCCGCAGCGGAGATTGTACACCGTTGCGTTGAGCTACTGAGGAACAACAGGAGGTTAGATTCCTAAAGTTCAATTCCCGTTCAATTCCCATGCCCAATATGAGTTAGAATTTTTAGGGTTTTTCTTTTCAAAAAACAAAATTTATATTTTTTTTACGTGGCTTTTACATTGAAACAAAAGATAAAAATTCTATGATTCAACCTCAAACCCAGGGCTTTATTGAAACCGTTGAATTCAGAATATGGTAAAGTAGCTCCTGGATGGGGAACTGCGCCGTTAATGGGTATTGCAATGGCTTTATTTGCCATAGCGATCCCGCGAGGGTGAGCTAACTCCAAAAACCCGTCCTCAGTTCAGATTGTAGGCTGCAACTCGCCTACATGAAGCCGGAATCGCGTCCTAGCCGTAAACGATGGATATTAGGCGCTGTGCGTATCGACCCGTGCAGTGCTGTAGTTAACGCAGGAAAAAGAATTTCAAGTTCCTCCTTTCCGTAAAGGGGGTTTTTTCCTATTGATTGCAACTTTCTCCAAACCTCCGGGAAAAGCATGAAAAAAAGGATCGAATGGTACGATCCCTCCGTCATCCCAGAATCTATTGAGATATGGTTTTAAAATTAAGTTCCGAATTAGTGGATGCTGCCAAAGGGAGTGGCGAGATTTGTTTTTTTAAAAAATTTTGCCTTATAAGAGTATTTTTTTCGTGGTAGTACAGGACAATGAACCTAGTAAAACACAAATCAAAACGCAATTCCAACAAAAATACATTATAACCCAAAACATTCTAATCAATTCCAACAAAAAAAATGTTATAATTCAAACTCACACTAACATTCTAATTAATTCATTATATTCTACATTCACATTAGCATTATAATTTATACAAAATCCACATTAATATTAACATACTAATTTATACACAACTCACACTCATACCTATATTTTTTTTGAAAAACATACCTAAGGGAGGCCGGAGAGAGTGGAGGCGAGAAGGCGGGCGAGAGACCCCGAGAGGGTGGGCGGGCGGGAGAGAGGGCAGAGGGCGGGCGAGAGAGGGGGACCGTGGGCGAGAGGGGGAGAGAGAGGGAGGGTGGGTTAGAGAGAGGGAAGGTGGGCGAGAGAGAGAGAGAGAGAGAGGGATGGTGGGAGAGAGGGCGAGGAGAGGAGGTAGAGGCCGGAGAGAGAGAGAGAGAGAGGAGGCCAGAGAGAGAGCATGAGAGAAAGGGAAGAAGAATGAACGAAAAAATATGAAAGAGAAATGTCAAAATATTATTTTAGGTCGAAATTGTTTTGGGCAAAAACTGAAAAATTCAAAAAAAAAAATCATTTTAAACGCTCCCACAACGTTTAAAAACATCTGTTGTGGGATCTCGCCGCGGCGATGTACAAATCTCGCTGCGGCGAGATCCCACAACGGATGTTTCAAACGTTGTAGGAGATTCTCGCCGCAGCCAGGATTCAACTTCGCTGTGGCGAGATGTTTTTCCAAAAAAAGAGTGGTCCCTGGAGCAATTTTGCCGCAGGATTAAGAGATTGTGCTGCGGCGAGACCCTCTGGCTGCAGGCAGGATTCAACTTCGCCCCAATTCCACAACGTTTATCTTAAGCGTTGTGGGAACTTCTCGCTGCAGCTAGATTTGTACTTCACTACGGCGAGATTCCCACAACGGATCCAATAAACGTTGTGGGATAGTTGTTATCCGCCTTTTCCACAATGATTAGCGCGTTGTGGAAATCAATGATCCTATAACGTTTGTGGATAAACGTTGTGGGAAATTGGTCTTCCCACAATAGTTAAGGACAAACGTTATGGGATCTATGATTCCCACAACGCTTAAAAATAAGCGTTATGGGAATCTTATTTCCCACGATGCTTATTATAAGCGTTATGGAAGACCCATTGTGGGATCCAACATTTGTAGTAGTGTGATCTTACTCGAATATCAACAAATCCCCTTATAGATATGGAATCGTGAAGATCCTTGGGATTGTGAAAAGAGCGGTAACCTTTCATGAGAAGGTTTGGGACAGATTCGGAAGTTAGTATTCTTAATTCTTAAGAGAGTTTCTTGTGCTTGAGTATATCCTCTACTTGTCCATGTGATATATGTTCTCAAGAAGATATTTCTATTGTTCAGTGAAGAGCATGAGAATAAACTCTTAAAAGTTTTAGAGAGTAAATGTAATTTAAAGTTCGCTTTAATTCGTGAAGGGAAGTGTTTTTGAGAGGGTAAATTTATATTTCCCCGTTCTAGGGAAGATAAAAGTAGATTATTTCTTTAGTTTTGCGTGATTAGGATCGTTTTGATTCACTTTATTATTCCTATCTCTGAGTCTTTTTGTTGGAGAAGAATCAAGAGACAATTGAGAGAAAGTTTATGAAAATAGTGAAAGAATATGAGTGAGGAAGAAAATTGTTAGCGCTTTACCTCCCTCAAGTGTGTGTTTTCTTAAAGAGGAATCAAAGAGAAAGCGCGAGAGAAAAAATAGGACAAAATATGAGTGAAGCGAATAATGAATTTGATATCATGATCTCTCTTCTTTTTTACGCATTGATTTGAAGGGGTATCTATAAATGGCTGGCCTTTGGAGCGAGCTTGTGTGTGGGACCCGCATGTTTTAAGATGGTTATGAAGCCTTCATCGAACAGATGGCTCAAAATCTTCTTCGCAAGGCGGAGTTTGAGTCCACATAGCAGTTTTGAAGCGAGCTCACAGAGTGTCCTCAATTTTTGCTTGCATAGACTAAACTTTCCGCTGAATATTATCATATGCAACTTTGGTCGATTAAAGTCGCATCTGACAGTATTATCATATGCGACTTTGATCGATTAAAGTCGCATCTGGTAGTATTATCATATGCGACTTTGAGGAGATCAGATGCGACATGTGCCGCATATGAAAGCCTTATTTGTTTTTGCTAGTGCCCGTGGAATGGTCTTCGTACGAGCCCACAGAGCGGGACTTGATTCAAGCCCACAAGGCGAGCTTGAAGTGAGCCCGTTTCTTGGTTTAGACACGCAAACCGGTCTAGAAGTGAGCCCGTGGGATTATCCTGATTTAGGCCCATTTAGCGCTCTTGATTGAGTAGAGATTTTGACCTTATTTGCTATTAGTGTAACTTTATAGTCGTTTTTGTTATTTTAGTTGTTTCTTAGTAGTTAATTATATAACAATAGTCACAATGACATCTCAAATACATACAAACTAGTCTTAACGGCTTAATTAAGATTCATAATAATCATCTGCCCACTAAATTAAATGCCAGTTCTCTAATCGATGTGTGCGGTGAATGTTTTACAAGGCAATTTTTATTACAAGATCCTAATCTTATTATAACTAAATTATTGATTCACAATACAAATAGATTTATATCAAATGATGTCAAATATTTAATAACGAATTGCAATAAAGAACAATCATTTTTCATATAGGAGTGCGTGTGAGAGAGTCAGTGAACACTCAGAGTTCGTATATATATATATATATATAACAAAAAAAACATATATAAACATTAATTTGAAAGCACAAGGGTTTAGAGAAATAAATACCAGTCATGGCTAGAAAAGCCGAAGAACTTTCCGGTGGAAGAGAAGCCGATGAGAGCGATCTCAAGGTCGCACAGAACAGAGATTTCTGAGGCTTTCTTTATCAAACCTTTTCTTCGCTTCGAGAATGTCACATTTCTGCTGTGATTTTCCTCGATTCTCTTCAGCTCCACTTTTCTTCTTCCCATCTCTCTCTCTCTCTCTCTCTCTCTCTGATAATAATAATGATAATTAGTCAAAACCCTAATTAGTTCAAGACCGAAGAAGAAGATAGAAAAAACGAAACTCGTACCAGAATGATGAAACTCTCGTGACGTCTTCGGGCTCGGTGATCGACACGTGGCGGTTGTCGTGTGTCAAGAAAGAGAGGAGGTTCCGTCTGAAGAAGAACAGTGTTTTTTTGGTTCTTCTGATATTTTTTGGTTTGAGATTGATAAGCTAATATGGCATTATTTTATCCGTTCTACTTGTGTATTTTTGGCAAGAAGATATACATTGCATTTCTATTACCGCTAGATTTATTATCTTTTTAATCAGATTCTCTCGGTTATTACATATATGTATATATACACGTCATGTAACTTTTTATATGAAGAAGCACACGCGACAGAAGTTTTGCCAACGTAACAAGTCATGCCTTCCATTTGTCAAAATTTAACGCACACCAATTATTATTTTGTTTTTCTAAAAAAAAAAACTATTATTTTGTTTATTTATAAAACTTAAAGGTGGCGGATTAATATTTTTAATATCGTATAATATATATATATATTAAATCTTTGGTACATATTATTCATAAAAAGTACTGAATAATACATAATTAATTTCATTATTATTTTAGTAATTAATTGATTCTTAAATTATTTTTAATATAAATAAAATGTTTACTATTTTTTTACAAGAGGTTTAGCTATTCGTCAATAATTAAAAATATCGTATGCATGATAACTAAGCTATGACACGTTTTAAATATAATTTTTTTATATATATATAGCTAAATAAGAAATTAAATAACTTTATAAAGTAATAAATAAAATTAATAATATTTTTGACCGCTCATATGTGGTTCAGTTTAAAAGATGGAACTCCGAAAAGAAATGGTTGCTTCAATTAAAATTAGCAGAATATGGCCACATGAACATCACATTCGACACAAAAATGTGTGTAATTCTTTAAAGGGAGAATAAGGGATATAGCCATTTGAAACTTATGAATTGTAAAATAGTCAATTTTTTGAAAAATTTGATTTCTAGCAATAAACCGAAATAAATCGTCCATAATGACAAGATTAACCCTGACGAAATCGAAATAAGAAATAATTAATAAACCCAAATAAATGCAATAATTTAAAATAAAAATAATTCAAAATAATTTTTGCAGATACATAACAGTAGATATCAACGAATATACAAACAAAAAAGAGTAAATTAACCAAAATTAACGTACCGAAATAAATCCAGGCAAATCTGACGAGGAAATGTTACAGATATAAATCTTTTTTTAAAACAAAAAATATATATAGTCAGAGGGTTTAAACGTAAAGAAACGGTTACTGTGTAGTTTTAAGAACGTCTTTCTTTTTAAAACCTTATAAACGCTTATATTGATCTTCAAAATAGTAACGAAAAGCATAAAAACAGTTTTGGGTATTTAATTAATAATGATTAATTAAATAATATGAAAGGGCACAATATGAAGTCAAAAGAGAAAAAAAAAATGCCACATCATTTAATTAGGCTATATCTCTAAAATTGCTTAAAGTATGGCTATAAAATAATTACTATGTTTACAAATGCTATTTGGTGCAATTTTTCCTTCTTAAAATGTCATCTTCTTACAAATTTATGTTTTCTTTTATTACAAGAAAACCAATTTATATTTTTTTAAACCAGTTTCAATTTCTCTCCTACAACCGCAATTATCATCGACAAGTGAACTAATAACTATAAAGATTATTATGATAAAATTTCATTTAGCTAATCTTGGACTGTTTGATAAAGTTTTGCTTTTAGAATAAGTGTTTTTAGCGCCTGGTAAATTTGTTTCAGATTCCAAAAGTTATAGATTTTTTTTAGGAAAACTTATTTTACGTTGGTTTTTATAAGTCTCCAAATTGCTTTTAACTTTTTTTCCTAAAACTGTTGTTTACCAAACACCAAAACCAAAATTTGGCCTTCAAAAAGCTTTACCAAAACAGATTACAAAGTTCATCAAATTGCTGAACAAATAAATACTTTTGGGTGGATCAAAAACACCAAAGTAACAGTTGGGTCTAGTAGAGAACTAAAAGTATACATATCTCCAACAATTCATTCAAAATTCCATATCTTGTTAAACTAACATCCGAAAACAAGATCAAAAACTACAAACACTACTTACTTTTGAAACAAACAAAAAAAGAAGAATCAATCCATGGATGATCCCTGTTTCGGGGGGGTTTTCTGATCGGAAAGAGGACCGTCTCTTCGCCTTTCGTATCTTCGATTGTCCTGTCTCGGTTCTCTGCGCTTCTTCGGTTGATACGTTGGATAGTTCCCCGGAATAATCTCGCCGTTTATGTATTTATCCCCTATACAACAAACAAAAAAGACAAATTTTTTGTTGTAAATTATTCGGCGTTTGTTTAAAGCTTTTGTATTATACAAGTGGGAAAAAATTTCTTCAACCTGTTTTTTTTTCGGAATATGCGAAATCGACATGATTTTTTTTCTTCGAAATTTACAATTTGAAAGAAATTTTCCAAAAAAATAAACTCGTCGAGGATACTGCGAGTAAAAGAACTAGGACCAAACTGTCACAACCTAACCCCATTTGTTGTTTTTACAAATTATTTGGTATGTATTTCATTTCAGGACATAGAATTTTTCTTCAACTTGTGATTTCATACAGTCACATCTGCGAAAGCTACGTGAATTTCTCTTTTTTTTCCGAAATTGAAATTTGTAAGAAATCGTTAAAAAAAAAAATTAACTTGTCCCAAGTACAAGAACTAGGACCAAACTGTCACCACCTAAAAAGTAAACCCAATTTTTTTTCTTTTACAAATTATTTGGTATATGTTTCATTTTAGGACATAGTTTTTCTTCAAGTTCTGTTTTCATACAGCCACATCTGCGAAAGCTACGTGATTTCTTTTCTTTTTTTCGAAATCGAAATTTGTAAGAAATAGCCAAAAAAAATCTCCTACCAAGTAAAAGAGCTAGGACCAAACTGTCACAACATTGTTGAAATATGATAATAAAGAAATTACCTCCATAATCTTTATTCTTGACATCAATGTAAGAATCCGGCAATACCCAAAGAACTCCGGGGAGCCCTGCATTTTGATGATTCACGAACGATTCACTTATAATTTCATTTTTCACTCGTTGCAGAAATATACGCAAATTTCGAGACTTTTTATACCTTTGAACTTTTCGGAGGTTTCTTCTGAAACAGTGCACTGAAAACCGGTGTAAGTGGTGGTACTAAAAGCATACATGTTCTTCTTTGCTTCTTCCATACTATTTTCAAAATATCAGAAATTCGTGAGAATGAGAAGAGCTTCTTCATTATTATTCTAAAAGTCTAATCTTCGCGATCGAATAATATATATAGAATATCTATCTAAATTCACAAACATATCATCATATTACTGAAATTCGGTTCACTTTGAAATTTCAACTCTATGCATATCCATAACATAACATATCTATAAATATATTAATAAAAAAACATGAATCATTCTTAGTTCAATAAGCTTCACTTCAAAATTAAAAACCAATTTTAGCTTCAAAGAACCGATACTTTGGAGCAATATTTCAACAAACTCAAGTTTGCAGAATCTCGAAAGAGAGAAAGAAAAGAATAAAAATAAATTCCCGAATTTCGAACAGAAAATATCTATCAAAATTCCAGAGAGGATCATTATGAACTAGCAAAAGCTCATCACATATCATTGTGTTACTGAAATTCGGTTTATTTCAGTAACACATAACATATCTATAAATATTTAAATTTAAAAAAATTGAATCATCTGAGGCAAACAAATTAGAACCTTAATTCAATATCTGCAAATTCTGTTATTTGGAATTTTTTCAACGAATTCAAATTCGCACAATCTCGAAAGAAAGAATCTTTCGTTTCCCTAAATTTCGAACAGAAATCAATCCCAATTCTCATCCCCAACTTTTTAGCTAACAATCACCAAGATTATCAAAGGACCTATACGCTTAGAGAAAGTTACTGAAATTCGTTTCTGAAACACTATGAATATCCATAACATAACATGAATCACCTGAGGTAAACAAATGATAATCTCAGTTCAATTAACTTCAAGAACACAAGTTGGCACAATCTCGAACAGAAATCAATCCTAGTTCAAATTCCTAACTTGTTAGCTAACAATATCAACAAGATCATCAATAACAAAAAAAAAAGGAATACGAACCTTCCGAGAACTTTCGCGAGAATTCCGAGATAAGTATTAATCATCTGTTCCCTGGTCGGAAGATTATCTTTCGGAAACTCCAAGACGACGAGCCAGTGCTTATAGTCACAGCCAGGTAACATTATCGGCTCTCTCTCCTCACCGTTGCTGTTGCCGTTGCTTCTGTTCGCCGAGAAATCGTCGTCCGTCATGGAAACCCTAACCGAGACTCGCCGGAGCAGCTTCGCCGGCGCGACGGAGACGAATCGGACTCGGCCGGGGTGAGGGAGCGAGGGCCTGGTCGAAGCCGCCATTGTTAGGGCTTTGGGAGCTAGAGAGAGGCTCGTAGACATAGCCATGGATTTTGATTGAGATAAGGAGAGTGAGAAATGAAAGAGCTGAGCTTTGAAATAGAGACAAAGCAAAGAACGAAATAGAAAGAACGACTCTTTTAAATAAATTGGGCTTTGTAAGATGAATTTGGCCTCTTTATTCTTTGCTTATTCTCGCTTAACCCAAATTTTAACATACATAATTTCCGTAAATAACCGTTTTCTATTTTTAAAGTGTATTTGTCTCTGAGAATTTTCATTTTTAATGATAAATATTCAGATTAACCGCATATTATTATAAGAGAAGTCGCTCAAAATAACTAAATAAAACATTGATATTGATATTGTTGTTTGGACATTTTTTTTAGTAAACAGTCATTTACATGACGTTGATGTTAGTAACTGCGTTTAGTGAGTTATATTTTTAAATTAGTA
The DNA here is from genome assembly GCA_958296335.1 of Urtica urens. NCBI lineage: Eukaryota > Viridiplantae > Streptophyta > Magnoliopsida > Rosales > Urticaceae > Urtica > Urtica urens. Next base: position 24,040,273 of record OY282526.1, on the reverse strand, counting down.
TATACCGATTTATTTTGATTAATAACTATTAACTAACTTTTTTCAAACGTTGGCTATATAGCAGTTAATATGTTTCTAATTGATATGTTACAAATAATCTTTTATTAAAAATATTTAAAAGTAGATTTTAGTCTCAAAATCGGACAAAACTCTTATATTCAAAATATAATGTAGCATCGTATTTATCGTATAATATTGTATTTTATAATGTCCTATTGTACGCTACCGTATACGTACTCGTGGTTTTGATTGAGATAAGGAAAAGGAGATTGAGAAATGAAAGAGTTGATAGGAAAAAGAAGACAAAGTAAGAAGGAAATAGGATGAACTACTTCTTTAAATAAATTGGGCTTAAATTTTGGGCTTTTTATTGTTTGCTTGCTAAAATTTCAACAACGTGATTTCTAGAAATAACCAGTTTTCTATTTTTAAAGTGTATTTTGCCCTTAATAACTGTTAATTCTCGTCTTTCATGTAATGAATTAATTAAATTTCTTAATTAATTTTTTGAATATATTATTAACGTGTTGATGAAGTATGTCATTCTGTCTATAAGAGCCAGGGTGAGATATACATGTCGTTTTCTAATAAAAACATTAAAGCATGCCGTTTTACTTGATAGAGGAAACGAATATCTGATTTTTTTTCTTCTAATATTCGCTTTTCAATTATGAAATAATTAACAGAAGATATATAACCAACTCATATCAAACAATATATTATTCATAGCGTGCGGGTGATAATAGACATAAAACTAGTACATCAGAATTCATTAAATTTTATTTCGATTCTAGTTTGCCTTATAAACTCATGTATGAAAGAAAGTCTACACCTTAACTATTATGTATATCAATAAGAACATATGTTTTATAATATGTGTTTGAACCGATTTTGAATAAACGAACGTTATTCAAATGACTTAATAAGCTTTATCCTAGTTCGGAGATTGCGCCTAAATCCAGTTTTTCGATCTCTTTAGATCTTCGCTATGTGAACAATGATTAAAATGATTACGAGAAATTAATATAGGAAATATCAAGTTTAATCCCTTACAAGTTGTTCTTGATTTCTCTTTAATGTCTCACTCTCGTCTCTTATGTGTTTCCCAATTTTTTGTTATCAAGTACTAACTATTCTTAAGGTGTTTATACAATTGAAAAGAGATCAATAATAACAATATGTTTGTTTATGTTATTTCCACCTTGAGATTTACATGTTTATGTAAGGAATAGTTTTGGTTTTTTATTAGGGTTTAACCATATTTTTAGACCTAGGGGTATGTTAAAAATTACATATGTGAAAGAATTTGCCTCGTAAGTTTTTATTCTCCGAAAACAAGCACAAAAGTTCGACTAAAAACATTTTGATCACATGTTTTGAAAGGAATCAATAATAGCTTAATCTAATATAGCTTAATCACATTTTGATCATTGCAAAAAATAAACATAATATAGCTTAATCTTAGCACTTATATCTTTCATCCTTCACCTGGTAACTAATAGTCTAAAATAAAGCAAAAGTTAGACTATGTATGATTAGTCTAAAATAAAGCAAGAGGTTCAAATTCTCACCAAAGTACGACTAAAAAGGTTTTTAATCTTATATAATTAAGAGAATTAGGATAATACCATTTTCAAGTCTTTCTTAGTCTTAATTATACATGAGCACAGAAAATCAGACATATAATTTTACTTTACTATTTATCGTTGAAAATTTATTCATTGCCTATTTTCTTTGACTACTTGAAAAAAAGATTCCACTGTATAAGATAAGAAAAACTAGCTAGAGTCGCTCATGCAAAAAGTCCAATATACAATGATAATTGGATGATAGCATTCATCATGTTTTAATGTGAACATTATACCTACGTTATCTTGCGCAATTTTTATAAATAAAACTACGATCAACTATTATATATATATATATTATATATTAAGGAGTAATATATAATTATTGCAAAATAGCCAATTAAATAACTAATGAAATATAACAATAAATGTAAATAAACCGGAGAAATATGACAACTTTACCCTCAATTAAAAGTGAAAAAAAAACATAATTTTGAAAAAAAAAAATATATATATTAATAACCGACTATAATTATCCCACTAATCGACACAAATAAAAAATAGAAAAAAATAACACGCTACTAATATCTTTGATTTAATAGCTATCAATTTGAAAATTTTAGAACAAAACTGTTTTATAACCGTTGCATATCCGGATATTAATTCAAACCAGTTAAGTAATATTCGAAAATTAAAATAATTAAAGTAAAAGTTAATTTTTAAAGGAACTAATCGGAAAACACACCTCTTAACATAACAATGTCACATCACTCTATTTTGGTTATTAATTAAAAATATAAAATGTATGAATAAAACACAATATAAGAGTGTTAATAGGCTATTGTATTCTCTTTTGGTTCTCCATGGAAGCAACTTTCTTTTCTTAACCAATATTTAAAGAACTAAAATAAACATCTATTTTTCAAAATACACAAACACAGTTGTAAATTTAATGCTAGAATATAGGCCATACTGAAAGCTCAGATTTCTTTTCAGAAGGGATATACTTGATGAGAGAATGTTTTACGGAGTAAAACATATACTTTTACGTAAAAATAATATAATCTTGAAAGGTTATATGTCCTTGCTTTAGGGCAAACGTGCCATTTAACGTTTGTAAATTATAGTTTTTTCTTACCCCAAACTAGTAATTTTTAACTCAAAATTATATTATTTTTCTATGTGCTCCATTAGATATTTATTTTACAAATTTATGTTGCACGACTTTAATTAATGGCTCCGCCGCTGTTCTTTAAATATATGATCATCATAAAATATCGCTTCTTAAATTTCCTCTCATTATTATGGCGTATATTTATCCATGCAAAAAATCCTCTTAAAGTACACACTGAATGAATCATTATTCAAACTCAGATATGCAAATAACACACTCAATGATTAATGTTGGTATGAAATAAATAAGTTTGACTAAAATATTTTGAAAGAGAGTTTGAGCTTAACATTTTTATTCCGTTATATTAATTAAAGCCTTCTCAAGAGTATACGTGACTAAGATGGATTAAACTCTAAACCACACGTATAAGATGCTATGAAAATGATTTATATTTTTTTGTTTTCTAGCCCTGTAACGAAATGATTTAATAATTTATATATAAATGATTACGCATAACGATCTGGATAAATTCAGACCACCACTAATAAATTTAAATGAATAAAAAAAATTCAACCATTTCAATAATTTTCCTTGAAACTCGGGATAATAATAATAGACACTATCACTTTCAAAAGTCCAACCCCATTGTCATGTAAAAGGACTCTTACGTAATAATTTGATCTTTCAATTATTTTTCTTTTTTTCAGGAAAGAAAATTCTAGTTGTTGAAAATCTCCACTAAAGAACAATGTATTTTTAAATTTTTATACCGTAATAATGTTTTTGTTATCACGTGTATAGATATAGAGATAATATTATCATGATATCGTGGCAAACTAGCCAGCAAAAATATATAACATATATAATGTGTATATATATTATATGGTCACGCCTGCATATAAATTATATGGGGACAAGAAGAATAAAATTCGGCAATTGAAAAGGGTGGTTGGATTTTCTTTCTAGTGTCTCATTATTGTTCACAAATTCTGTAAATGTGCATGAATTTATTTTCTTTTTGGATTTTTTTTTTTTGGCTTATAACTTCTGACATTTGGGTCCTAATTTGCTTGACCAATCTTTTTTATTTTATAACTATTTGTATTTACTGTTGTGGAGCCAAAATGTGTGACTAGAGGTATTGAATTTAGACTTTGTTAGATGACATGAAGACATAGACATTTACTGTGTAACAACCAAGGAATCTTAGCAGGAAAAAATAATAAATGTATGATATGAAAAAAAAAATCAATAATTTATTCTACCCTAGAAAGGAAAGTCTACTTGTATAGAGTTGAAAATTTGGAACAAAAACTTACAAACAGTATCTATATGATCAAAGAATAGTATGGCCTTTATTTTTTTAATAAACGTTAAAGAATAGTAAAGATGCCATCTTGAAACTTGAAAATAATAGACCTTTTTTACTTTTTTTTTATAATTATTTAGTTAAATTTCTTTAGGATTATAAAAAGTTGGATAAGATTTAAGATAATGAAGTGCAACAAATACTTACCACAACTTTATCTTATCTCATTTCAATGAAAATTTTGTCTATCATCTTGGAATTAATGTTTTATTTTTACGTGCTTTACATTATCAAATCTAGTATGAGAATTTATGAGTTAAACCATTGACTGTAATATCGTTGAATATATATAGTTATGGACCTTTAACATTATTTGATCCTAATTCTACATTTTACATGCACTGCTTACCATTGACCTAATCATGAAATTCCATAAATACCTCGTTTGACTATAGTAATGTTTTGAATGTCTTAAATTTCATGTGTATAATAAGGGCTAAAATCATTTATTTTGGCAACATACCATATGTACCTAGTTTATTTTACTTTCATATAATTTTTCTCACGTTGTTAATGAAATGAAAAATTACTAATAAAATTTTAAATTAAATTGTAGAAAATAAAAAGTAAGTTTAATCTATCACAATATAAATATATATTGACGACTTTTTCTACCATTTATCATGAATTTATGATGCTATTTGAACTTTTAGTTCTATACACTTTACCTCCTATTAATATAATAATATTCCTAGCAAATAACATATATTCCTTATAATATTCCGAGCTATATATTGAGCTTACGAGACAACAAATCTAGTATGATTTGCTGAGCGTCAATTATCCAAATGGGATAATAACTTTTAGCAAGTGCAATTAAATAAATATTAACTCCCAATTAGAGAGAGACACTACTAGTTAAACAGCGATTAATTATATATTTGCATGAAACCTAAAGCAACTTTGTTTTCGCCATAGGAGTATTTAAAAATGAAAAAAAATGCAAACATTACATCAAACAGACAAAATTATAGCTTAAAGAGCTGATAAAAGTTTAGTATACCAATTACTGATTAAAAGTATTAAACAAACAATATAAATTTATAAGTTTGCTTTCGTTTTCATTTTCCATTATTCTAATATTTTTAGTGAGTGAATGTGTGTGATATATAAGTTTGACATTTTTTACCCTATTTTTCAATCTTTATATAGAGTAGTTTGTCCCCTATTTCCCTAGCTTATTTAACGCACTTCTTGTCATGGAACATAATATTAAATAGTTTATGAAAATTTGTACATTAATCAATAATTAGCTTAATGACACGGTCACGTCAGTTTTCACATCAACATATGTAACTAATTAATATTACAAATTATAAGCACATCAACATAAAGGGTGATGATATTTTAATGTCAATTTAGTGGATAAAACCATTTAAAAAAAGGTGTACGTACGTGATCACGCAACCAATAATTACAAATTATTTAACGGTTTTTGTATGTATTTAAATAAAAAGAAACATCAAATCAAATAGTAACACATAAAAACGATTTTCAAGGCTATACAGACAAGACAGCTACAATAATATAAATATATAAACATGATCCTTCCATAATAACTTTTATTATTTTCAACTAATACACAAACTCATCACTAAAATCTTATCTTTCATTCTTCTTCGTTTCAATGTTATCCGTATTTTGCTTGACTTTTTCATAGCATGGTAAATTTATTCTAAAACAAGTTCCATATTTTGTTCTACTAAAATAAATAAGTTTTCCTTCCTAAAAAAATTAAAAAAAAGTTGTTAGCCCGCATAAAACATAAAAATATAGACATAATTAACGTTATGTAAATATGTTATAAATATTTAATGTAAAATTATGAATCGAATTATCATATTTAATTATAATCGTTTTGTGCACTTCAAAACATATTTATCTTATTATTAACAAAACGTTAATTATTATAAAAAAAAATATATGCCTAAAGACCTTTTGCTCAATTAATTGTATTTTGATTATATTTTTTTAATAAAAAAGTATCATTTGCCAAATAAATTCTCAAAATTAACTGAAAACAAAACGTTTGGTCACACATTGACCACGGAGAATAATGGAATTATGGGCCACAAGCCTCACGTGTGGGTAGGCCCAAAAAGAGTCAGGATCATCACGCGCACGTGTCGCGGTCGATAGAGAGTTACACACGTGTGAAGTGACGGGACAGCGGAACTTCGTGTGGGCCCCACATCAACATTTTCACATGCTATTTGGCCCGACAAAACTCTCCTCCAATTACTCCCTCTATTTTTTACATTTTCTTTTATTTTCTTCTTATATTTATTACCTTTTCTTTTTAAAGAAACTTCACAAGCAATAATACTACTTTCCAACTGTTTACCGCAAAAAAAATCAAAGAAAGACGATCATATTACTCGTGATATTTTAATTTGACATATTTATCTAAATGTAGTTCGTGGTATCTGAAAAATAAAATAAGTATTTATTTTTAGCGAATTTATAACTTAGAAATACAATGAACAAGACGATTTAAAACGATCCACGATGAAATGATGATCAAATATATTAAAATCTAATTCATTTTTGCAAAGTAAAAATAAAATAAAATTATTGTCGTATCTCATATATATTTAATGTTTAAAAAAATTGATATTTCACTGCTTGTTTGATTTAACCTGTTAGTTAATTAAACTCATGTATTAAGTTAACAAGATAAAACGAAAACTGAAAAAAAAAAAAATTTATATTACAATAATTTACAGAAACTCTTTTTCAAGTGATCAATCTATCATACTAAAATCATACATGTTATTGCAGTGTTTGTACGATAAATTTCTTAATAAAATTATTAAATTTTAGGTTTGAATTTTAGTTGTTTCACTAAAGTACGCAAGTTTAAAAATGTGGTGTCAAAATCCCTTGAGCAGCTGGATTTGAAAATATCAACCCAAATATATATATTTCTAAAAATAATTATTGAGTACCTACTTATGTAAGTTTTTATATGGCTAACAATAACAATATTAATTATAGTAATATTAATTTATTATTGTAAACAAGTCAAGAGTCACATATATAAATCCTTTATGAGCATATGGCTGCCCATATCTATTAAATTTTTGGAAATAATAATATAATATATGTTGTAAGTGAAGCAAGGAGACATATCAATTTATGTGGGTTGGTTTATTTTGCTCAACTTGTAATGTTGAAAACGAAAACTCAATTTGGACATCAATGCATTTAGACTACTAATAACATGAAATAAATTTCATTTTCCAACATGAAATTCCCACCTAACTTACTCTCATGGTGGACCAAAGATAATAGTCTTCTTGATAGCTCAATTTGACACACCGATTATTTCTTATTATCATTATTATTTTCCCTTATTTACTATATCAAAAAATTAGCTAAATAACAAATGTTTGATGTGTTTATTGCAAAATGACCAACGTTTGGTTAAACTTTGTATAATGGACATATTATTTACTTGACATAATAATTAACAGGATGAGTTTACAGTTTTATCATTTTTTATTTCGAAAATTTTTGAAAATTTTGGACGAATTCTTCCTGAAAAAATTTGTTAAATTTTAATACGTCAAACGTTAGTCATTTTAAAAATTCACTAAAAGGCTATACAAGTTAATAACTCATATATCATTGATACTATACTTCATGGATTATATGTGCTCAAATGTTTTTGACCGATCAAATCGAAAGTCGGCTACAAATTTAAGCAAAAGTTTCATAAGGATTAATTTGTGAATTGAGAAGTTAATAATTTGGATAAAGATTATGAAAAAAGAAGAAGAGGAAAACGAAAGTTAGCTCAATGTAAACAAATAACCGCATCCCAAATAATGGTTCTTCGTAATCAAATTCAAATTGATGTATTTAATACGCTATCAAACATTTATTGCGTTGTAAAACTATCAACATAATTATTAAATTTAACTGTCTTTCTAATATTTATTTTGATGATCATATTCAATTATGTTCGTAATGGAAAATTTAACCTCTTTTAAAGTAATAAATCAAATACGATTCGCTTAACATTCGTGAATTTTGATATCAATGGGATCTCACGTCAACATATATCTCATATTTTAATTCAATTAGGAAACCTTATTTACTTCACCAATGTCATATTACCTTATATATAATATATATAATGTTTAAAATTATATATGTTGTTACGCACGTATTTACTGATTTTTATGGTCCAAATAACCCGAAAAAGATGTCATTGAATATGTTGATTCTTCCGATATGACATATTGCATCGGATTATTTTGACAAGTTTTATTTTTTTTAAGGCAAGTTCTACTTGCGGCGGGGATTGAACTTGAAAAGGTGTGCATTACAGTTAGATTATCCTAATTAGCACAGATAAGTGGTTTTAGCCTAACATATTAGCAAAGACTCATAAAAGATATCCTCTCATTTAAGGGTAAGTAAATTATAAAACAGATTTCTTGTTAAGTATTGTTGTACAAGCTGCGTAAAATCTTTCTTTCCAATGAAAATTTTAAAAAAATTCGACGTGATCGATTGACGGACTGAAAAATTAACTTTGATTGCAATGTATTTACCCTAATGTCTTTAAAATTTTATGTTAAATATTTTTTGGAAATACTTTGCTATTGCTTAATAATTTTCCTACAGTCTATGTCTTTTGTAATGAACTATTAAAAAAACTCTTTGTCAATGCGATGTCATGATTTGGTTCTTTAAGAAAGCATATTGGAATAAATTAAAGACGCCACATTTAGCGGCGTTTCTCATGCATTTATTTTTGTGGTAGTTAATTAATTTATCTTGAATAAAGTAACCAAGCAATGTCAAAACACTAGGTGACACACCTACAACTAGCTAGCTAGTATATAATGCTCTATGAAACGATGATTTTGTATATTGATTATCTCCTACAAATTATTTTGAAACAATCATTTGTTTTATAATATCCACTTAACTATATCTTGCTATCGAACTTGCATTGCAAATAGATAGAGATTGGTTAAAATATTATAAACAAAAATTATGTCATATTGATCCTTTGCCAAAGAAGGTTGATATAATTAATTAAGGATATATACATAACATAAATTTCATAACAAATATTGCGACATTTCAAACCCTGGATCATCTGAAAATTAAATAGTGCTTACACTTTAATCAAAATGCTAACTTATAAATCATCCTATCTTCCGTAAGCATTTTTCTTGAGGCACGATTTTCCTGTAGGATCGAAGGAAGACTTCCGATCCACACGAATTTGAATAACGTTAGAAAGATTTTTGATTGTTGGAACTTTGAAAATAAATATAGACTTTCTATTTTATTACATTTTTTTATAATCGATTCAAGAAATTTGTCCGTTATTACACTTTCGACTTAAATAAAAAAAAATATTATAAATACATCTAATTTCAATTCATACCTATTCTCTTTATAATTTCTATAACCATTCAACACTAAAAAAAATCAACAAGATTTATGAATTGTGATATTCATATAAATTACATGTAATATTTGTAATCTTCGAAGTTTATGAATTTTCTATGAAATACGAGTAACGATTTCCGTTCAAAATAATAACTCCAATTAAATTTCTTACAATTTATCATTTGAATTCATCATTTTTCTTTTACCTTTTCCACGAAACTTAGTGGAAGTCCAATTTCAACGAAATCTTGCGGAACATTTTCGTGCCAATTTCCGTTAGCCTTCGAAAGTCGCTAAATGGCATACGGAGCAACATTTTCGTCCTCTATGTAGGCACTTATATATATATATATATATCACCATTGCCACCTTCGATGACCCATTACAAGAATCGAGCACGCTGATGATCTATTTTGATGTTATTTATATCTCTTTCTCTGCCAATCTCTCTCGCTCTGTAATATGTCTATCTTTTTAGCTCTCTAAATTACCGCCTCACCTGATTGCCCACATATCGCTGAATCCACCGCGTCTACGTCCAAGCCTCGAGCAAAAATGTTATAGAAGAGATTGCGTGACTCAAAAACATAATTATTGATCCCGTTTTCAAATATGCTCAAAGTTTAAATTCGCGACTTCGTGAGTTTAACATAATTAGGAATTTAACATAACTAATTTGAATATTTTAGGTTTGTAATCGACCTGCTTCACGATTTTAACATGATTGTGCTAATCTTCTTCACGGTTTAACCAAATATATACTCTCTTTAATATCCAACTATATGATAAACGCAATAAAAGAAAAAGGAAACACAAATGATTGAGCAGTCCACCATTCATTTCTCTCCACGTCGTCATCAAACAGAAAAATCTTTCAAAAAAAATAATTCTCTGATATATAATTAAACCCATAAATAAAAAAGACCACCCACGTTGGTTTGCTTCACAAGAAACCACCTGATACATAAAGCTTTGTTTTTCTCTAGTGGGCTTTCAATTGAGTGGTTAAAAAAGCCCAAAACAACACGCCCACGTGGATAACGGTGCTCTTTCTTCAGTTGAGCGCGGAAGTCAACGATGGGCAAAAAAGCTGACGTGGCACTATCGCCCACGTGGACCCCCCTGAGGCAACCCTCACCAGAAGAATTCCCTCTCTCTCTCGAATTAAATATTTCATGTAATTTTGGGCAAGTGTGACAGCGCGCGTGTGGGAGTGTGGGGCCCACAGACAGAAGGGATCGGCTGCCACGTGTACGTGTCTCCCTCGTTGGACGACTCCATGAAATCTACAAAACTGTTGCAATCGTCAGGGTGTCTTTGCCTTCCCGCCCGGCGTGAATCACCTGCGGACCGGCCTACAGCACTTCCCTGTGTCGTTCTCTCTTCTCTCCATATCTTGCCATAGAAAAGGGCAAAAAAGGAACTTTTGGTAGTCAATTAAGAGAGTTACCTATGTATCAAAATAGTTTCTATTAATTGACTTAGTGTTTGGATATTGGCCTAAGCATATGGTAAAAAAGTTCTTATTATATTAAAAAAATTAGGAAAATAATTAATCAAAGATGATGTGATGATTAAACTAAAACTTCTCTATCAAACTCAATGTTTATTTCCAATATATTAATATCAGCATGTTTCTATTTATTTGTGTTAAATTTGTTTTAGGTTTTTTTTTTTTTAACTTTAAAATACTGATGAAATATATTTAAAAAAATGGTCTTCTATTTTACATAATTTATACAATTTTGATTAGTTAGCAAGATTTATGTGTTGTTATATAATATTATAGACTCAATAAATAGGTCAATACCGATCTGTTATTCTCCAATCCATATAGATTTTTTTTTCATTCGCTATAGATTTTTTTTTTTAGTTTGACATATTTTTTTGTAGTAGTTATCTTGTTCTTTTTTTTACTAGCTAGTCATAGAAACACAAGAAAAACAAACCTATAATAACGTGACGCATTCAATGCATGGTATCCAATGCAGATAAAAAAATAAAGAAACTTGGAAGTTTTTATTATTTGTATAGTTAACGCAATTGAAAGTTGACAGGTAAACAGTTGAAAAACAACATAAAGAAGTTGGTGGTAGTTCGAAAAGATCATTCAACGTGAATGTCATTTTATTTTAGATTATCTCGTGGATTATTGTAATGAATATAGTAATATTGATAACATTACTTTCACGTAAAAGATTTGACTACCTATATATATATATATATATATGTCCATTTACTACAAAAAGTCGTTGGTAATAAGATAATATATATCCAAAAGACATGGAATAATGGGATTATATGCACTTGAAATTTTAGTAAATTGCATGGTGGGTTAATTAATTGAATTTAATTAAAATGCTTCTACTAAATAATGATAATAACAATAATGCCAAGAATGAAATTCATATTGCGTAGAATATATTGTCCAAAACATCTGACCATACCTTAGTCTTTCAAGGTCGATCACATCATGGTTTTGTCTTGGAAAATATGTATTTATGTTTTATTTTTTAGGGACAAAAAAACAATAAAGGATGTTTCTAAACAAATTCTAAACAAAAAATTATGATCATGTCTTTTTTTTTCTCCCTTCTATTTTATTCATTTCCTGAGCAGAAAACCGTGACCAATTCAGATTCATAAAACATGTTGTACTACTATAAATGAAACCTGAGTTTACTATATAAACGAACATTATAATGTTTTCTTGTTTCTTGATTTGGATTCCTGAATTTGTCCAAGTCCAATATGAGTGTCAATCAATTAAAGATATTGTTTTCCTTCTAAGTATGTACATTCATCTAAAAAGAATCTTATATATATTATTAATAATATATATATATATGTGTGTGTGTGTTGTATGTGTGTATAGGCTATATGGACATATATGTAACAATTTTATCCACTTAAAAATATATATGAAAGCAATAATCTATAATATTTTGATTTGCATCCATTCAAAGAAATATCAAGTGGATATTTGGATATCTTATCATTAGTACAAAAAGTCAAGAGATATATTGCTATATTTTACTTTATAGAAGAAATAACATGATCAATTGTAATATTACAAGCATACTTTAACTAATAATTAGAAGAATATTGCTCAAGTTAATAGAAGGGTTCATACGTTATATTACAAAGAAGGTAGCTATGATTACAATAATTTAAGTATTTCAAAACTAAAATTAATGTCTAATTGTATTAAGGTAATTCACTCAAAACAAGCCCCTAATAAACTTGTAGGTTTTAAACGTACTATAGAACCCTTGATTTATTTTTAAGATATTTTATTTTTATATCTAGTATATTCCAATTCTCTACTCGGATTATAGTAATAATTTAACTTCATTTTTAGAAAACAATGTTACATACCGTTTCACGACTAACTGAAGTGAGGCATCCCATACTAAAAAGCGATGCAGTAAGTTGGATCGCTTTTTTAACGTCACAAAACGAATTGTATATATATAAAAAAAAAAATCAAACGCCCTTATAAAGTAAATTTGACGTACCTAAACCTAAAAAAAATTACTCAATCTCACATTGCAAAAATTTATTGGGATTCATGAGAGTCTTCGCCATGCAAATTTTCAGTTGAAAGCAAAAGAAAATATGCATTTTATCGAAAATACAAGCTTTCTCAGCGACCAGTGATAAAATTAAGAGAGCATAAAATCATAAAATCACGAGGTGATAAAGAACCTAAAATTAGGTGTATCTCTTGATTTTATGTTATTGACATATACATCGAGACATACCTATGTGCTTTACCAATACATTACAAATATGTTATAGGGATGAATCAAGAATATATCCTACAAAATACAATGACATTCAACCTCTCCATCACATTTTTTGTTGCAATAGAACATACATCATTCGTTTATTAACGAAAAAATAGATCGAGGACGTTACTCATTTGTGGATCAACGCAACAAATAAAAAAATGACACAATAAGCCGAAAATCACTAGTTTATGAAGCGACACAATAGGAAAAATAAAACAACTTGAAAGCTACAAGCAATCGATTCTCCGTTGATAAAATGTTGTTTCAATGTTAAGCGACGTCGCGCGTTGTACACATGACACATTTTTGTGCAATCGCGTCATACTTGAAGCAATATTTTTTGTAATTATCATAAGCAACGCTATATATATAGACATAAACAATCAACTTTGTACTAATGTGAGTAGTTGTACCCACATTAGTATTACATTAACTTCTTACCGGTTTTTCTTAACCATTGCCCTTTAAAGATATTTTATACTCTTATGTATAGTTAATAGTTACCATAATTTATCTATAAGTTAATTCATTTTAACAATAAATTACAATAGTTGGATGAGGTTGACAATAGATATTAAATCGTGTAACATCATGATATATAGAATGGAAAATAATGAGCGATCTTCCAACTATGGTGACATCTAAAAGCAAGTAATGGAATATGGTCCTGTATTTGTAGAATCTTACTGGAATTTTCGAATTCTTTTAAACATTATAGCATTTTCACATGCCTCACTTTCTAAGAAAAACACATCACTTCAATAAAGTCTTCAGGTGCCATGATAACCTCTTCTTTCTAAGCTTACAAAGAATTTAATTTGACAATATATATACATGAAGTGTATGTGTTAGTTTTGGTTGCTTATCAAAATGGCTTGTGGACCAAAATCCTATCTTGAAATTTAATATTAGTCTTTGTCATGCCCCAAGATGGTGAAGTCTAATCAAGCACCATTATTGTCATGAAAATTATCATTATACATTAAGAGAGTAAATAAATTTTCATTATCTATACTCATTAAGGTACAAATTTAAGACCTATATTTATGATTTAGGCCAAAAATTAGATATATGTAAAAAAAAAAAAATTGTACACAAACATAGAAGAAACGACTTTGGTCACATTTTGGTAAAAATGACCCACCAAAGTCTATTTATGATTTAGGCTTAAGAAGTTAGAGACCCATGAATTAATGTGTTTAAAATGAGTTATATATTTATATGAAGATGTATTTATTATAATCTAAAACATGACAAAAGTCCATTTATGAAACGGCATATATAACATATTAATTTCTTTCTGTACTCATTTGATTTATGACGACGAAAATACCTATTATTACGTAGAATTCTTAACAATATTTTGTAATATTGAAAGTAAAAAATATCTTAAAAAGGAAAATCTCTCTCTCTCTCTCTCTCTCTCTCTCTCTCTCTCTCTCTCTCTCTCTCTCCGTACTGTAAGAGTGTAAGGATAAAAATTCCAAACAAAGTGCTCTGGTTTCTAATTGAAGTAGAATTTTGACCAAGTGTTACTTTTGGTACTTAAACAAAAATTCAGTCTTGACAAAACATAGATCTAACCAATATAAAATTATATAAAAATTAGAATCATAAAGAGTTTCAGGACCTTATCTTCCTTGCAGTGAGACTGAGTGGTACTCAGATTTTTTATATTTTATTTTTATTTTTTCTAAGAAATATGATATCTGAGACTCCTGACTTTGTGTATATTTATTTTTTCTTGGTTGTCTGTGGACTACAATAATTTTGTCTGTCTTACCCAGGAAATAAAAAAAAAACATTTAACTTTTTTCCCTCCCTGAATACAATTAAAATAACAAAATTAATGTTTTAGGATTTGTCACTTCAAGAATTGGCAAAGAGGGAACAATTTCTGATTCTACCTCATCTGTCTCAAGCACTGAAAAACAAAAACTATTTAACCCTGAAAGCAATATTTTGCTACTCTCCAGGACCAGGACTCATTATTAAAGAAATAGAAAATTTCAGAAAGGAAAGAAAAAAAATACAATTTTTTGATGTTTACCCAATAATGAATTAAATGTCATAATCTTTTGGACACTATTGCGTAAATAACGCCACTTATAACAACCATGCATATAGAAGCGTTGTAATCACAAGCTATTGTGTGGTCCCAAAACTTTTGTCTAGCTGAAAAGTGCATGACTTTGCCTACTTTGATTTGTTTGTAAAAGAAGCTATTATTAATTCACAAAGTCCTCTTTTTTAATATCATAACTCAATAACCAAATAGTACTAGTTGTAATTTTTTTATAATACCCAACATTTTATAGGCGTGTAGTAAATAATCAGACGTCAATACATTTACGAGATTATTTGGAGCAATTTAGTTCGTATAACTTTTAAAGTTACTCAAATCAAAAAATAAAATATTATCCGTAATTTTTTGTAAACGACTGACATATACGTTAATTATTTGTTTGTAAAAGTAGCTATTATTAATTCACAAAGTTATTTTTAATATCACGACTCAATAACTTAACGGTAGTAGTAGTATTTTGATAATATTTCGGTTTACAAGATTATTTGGATAAATTTAGCTTAAATAAGTTTTAAAATTACTAAAATCGAAAAAGAAAACTTGGTTCGCAATTTTTTTGTAAATGACTGACATGTAAATACGATAATTATTTACAACATATTTAAAAATGTTGGTTATTTTTAAATTTATATGCCTATATTGATGGGTCATTGTTTCATATGCCCAACTAAATTATAGTTAATTTGGATATATCAAACATTTCGTAAACAAGTCTTAAATAGTTAGAGAGATTCGTGTGCAGACAAAAATGTTCAAAAATTGTTAAAAATTAAAATAAATATAAAGAGTAAATTGGACAAAATATTAACTGTAAATAATTAAAAATGACTATTTACAACTTGTTTATGTTTGAATTGAATATAGAGTCAATTTTTTGTATATTGATTAAAGACACAATTTACTATTGTTATTACTGTTGTTAATATTATTATTATTTTCACTAGTGATCTATTGACTTTCCCAGTAAGGTTCTAATCTCGTTAGGACCACTTTTTATTTTATGGCTGGCAGACAAATACAATTCATGAAACAATATGATTAGTTTATCAATATTATTTGGATTTGTTTCTTCTTTCCCAAAGAAAATATATTCTTAGCTATATAATTTACAATTGGTTATTTGGAAAGCTTGTGTCCTTTTCTTGAAATAATAGAAAACTGAAAGGAGAGTTTGAAAGTTTTGGCTTTCCGTTTGAGCAAATAAATATATTTGCAGGATTCCTGGCTGGAATTAGGAATCAAATTACATGATAATTTAATTTAATCCGTGGTCCCTAAATTTTTGGACTGTGACACACTTACCCTTTTTATATTGCAAATAATGTTCCACACTTAAAAATTCAATAGTCAGATCAAAATCAACTACAAATTAACTTGAAAAAATAGATTGCTTTTGTGATCTACGCAAGATAATAGAAATACGGATGAACTTTATACAAAAAAAAAAAAAAAAGAAACACAACATGATTGGTCAACTTAATTAATTAATCAACCTTGCCGTAATAGTTAATTAACTCCATAATATAGATCACAAAAATACAAAAAAAGAAAAAACAACACAAAAAAACAGTCTTCTTCCCATACATAAATTTTAAACTTAGTCCCAAATATTAATCTTTAAGTTATTAGTAACTTCTATGCAAGATAATAACATAAATCACGGATCAACATTATAAAAAATAACACATGATTAGTCAACTTAATTAACCTAGTAATAGTTAATTAACTTCATAATATAGATCACAAAATTACAAAAAAAAACACAAAAAAAAACTAAGTCTTCTTCCCATACATAAACTCAAAAATTATTCCCCAAAAAAAAAAAACCACATAAAAAAGACCTCATCTTTCTCCATCACCCATGAACAATCTCCGTCCACTGTTTATGGCCCGGCGTCCACTTCGGACACTTGGGACTGAAAAAACTCTCCACCACCCTCGAATTCAGCAACTCCACGATCGGCGCAAACTTCACGCACCTCGGCGTCTTGTACTGATTTATCGACGCCCCGAGACTAATCGCGTAGTCCATAAGCTTATCGAAAGTCCCACATTCCACAAGCCTAATCTCCAACGGGCCGATGGACTTGTCGGAGGCCCGTCCCTGGCGATAGACGCTGTTCAAGGACTCTTCGACGGCGAGGCAACAATCTTCGATCACCGAGGGAGGTACGAGGATGTTTTTGTCGGAGGAGAGTTCCCAGAAGAGGACGTAGTGGCCGGGGACGGAGGAGGCGTCGGCGAAGGAGGTGTAGTCGGAGACGGAGGCGGAGAAAGGAGCGAGGTGGGACACGGCGAAGACCATGGCCGAGTGAAGCTCGACTTCGTCGGTCTTGTCCGAGTCGATGCTCAAGACTACGTTTTTGCGGCAGATGAAGCTGAATTGAGGGGCTGAGTTTTTGAATCCGGCCACTCGGAGGATGTCGCCTACTCGGTATCTGTATAGACCTGTTCACGTAACGTTTGGTATACTGAAATTGTTAAACATAAATATAGGGTATCATTTAATTAGGAGTATTCTGAATATAATAAATAGTCAAATAAATTTGTTTATTAAATTATTTGAATAAAATTAAACTAGAATTTCGTTTTTTTGTTGCTGATTTTATCGCCCGTAAGTAGAATAAAAGTTAAATATAATTTAGAATAAATTTAAATTACTAAAATAAAAAAGAGAAATATAGTCTAAAATTTTTTGTAAACTATCTCCTAGACACATTAATTTATTAAAATCAAAAAGAGCAATTCGATTTATAATTTATTATAAGCAATTGACAAATAAGCACATTAACTATTTATAAAATATTTACTAATTTTGTATGTTTATGTTTGGGAAATGACTCTACCTTGCTTATTTATTTATCCATGTACACTTATCATCTTATAATAACTACTAATTATTTGGGTTGGTAATTCTTTTTTATAATCTTAAATAAGAAAATATATATTGATATTCTTTTATAATTTCGAAACATACGTCAACAAAACGTTAAGTATTCGGTTGTCAACGTATCAAAAAGAACATTCCAAGTAAAAAAAAAAGTCTTTAGTAAAGAACAATAAAATTCCGTATAATCTTTTTCTTCATTTCGGAATATTAATGACGGGGTATAATTTAATATATATAATTACGGCGAGAGTACTCACCGGCATAGGTGGTGACGACGAGCTCGTACTCCTGCCCGAGCTTAACGTCGACCAAGTCGACCGGAGAGGGTTCCACGTCAGCATCGCCGGCGAGGGTGTCGGAGCGGTTGACGGGAAGAAACTCGAAGTAGGCCATGGTGGGAAGGAGGGTGTAGGACACGTGGCAGGGAGAGGAGAGAGGGTTGAGGTTGAGGCCGAAGTAGCACTCCGACGACGCGTACATCGTGCACACCAACGGAAGTCCGCCGCTGTAATAATCCAGCGTCGGAATGTACTGCGACATCGTCCCCGTCACTATCACGTCCACGTATCTGAGGATCCGGATGATAGAATTTTATCGATTGGGGTCAAAGTCGAAGAAACTTAAAAGTTGCGGGGTGATACTTGTAATTTGAAGAAAATAAAATGAGGGAGATAAGAGTGAGATAGAGAGAGAATTAAGTCGATAAGTGTTGTGCACAGGCTCACATGACAGACTGAATAATATTTAATTAAAAGAGAACTCTGTTTTTAGTTGAGGATCCAAATGATAAAATTCAGTATTTTGGGGTTGATTTCGAAGAAACTAAAATAGTACGGGGTTAAATTTGTAAACTAAAGAACATAAAAAGTAGAGAGAGAGGGAGAGAAGAAATAAGTCGTTAAATGTTGTTCACAGGCTCACATGTCACATGACACTGAATGATATTAATTAAAAGAAACGACAAAAACACCATACATTTTAAAGCTATTTATTTTAGTAATAAAAGATATATTTCCTATCATGAGTAGTTCCGTTAAAAAGATGAATAGTGGTAACAAATGAAAGGCTATCAAAAAAAAAAATATAAACAAAAACTTGTAGATATACACAAAACTTATTAAAGTATCAAACAATTTTATTTTAGGTTATAATATATTGACTAACTATTTATCACGTAATATCTTAAAAAAAATCAATAAAAAAAAAGGTGATGACATCATATATAATAATAATAATATGACACACGTCCCCAGAAAACTAACCTCGTGTTGGGCCAAATCCGTGTAATAATCCCTTCCCACGACCCCTTCCCACACTCCCTCTCCACCGCATCAGCCAGCTTCGGGTCGGGCCTCAAGACCCGACCCACCGCCTCCCTCACCGCCGGGTCGGTCACGGCGGCGCTGAGCGACCCGCTTCGAATGTCCCTGCAAAGCTCCACGTGGTGCTTCTCCAAGAACCGGATGGCCCGGATGAACCCGGACGCGAACACCGCTCCGACTCGGAGCACGTCGGAGCGGTGAAACAAGCCGAGGAGGAGCTGGGAGTACATGCTTTGGTACGAGTCGGGGCAAAGGATGGCCTCGTTGGGGCTCGTGTAGTTCGTGTAAGGGTCGTAAGGACGATTCGTGAAGTGGGAGGATTTGTAGTAGGCCGTGAGGACCGGGCGGGCCAAGAGCCCGCCGGGTGTCTTGGCCTCGGATTTTATGAAGAGAAAGTACATGCCTTTGCCGCTTTCGAGGCCTTCGATGAATTGGCTCATCACCGGCATTAGGAGGCTGTACAGGTGGGATCTCCGTCCCATTTCGTCCGAGATCGTCGGCATCAATTTTCTCTCTCCTCCCGATGTTCCCGAGCTATTATAATTATTATTTTTGTGACACCAAAAAAGAAAAAATTTAACTAAAAAATTTTACAAGTTGAACTATATAATATTTTTTAGGCGGATTGTTGGGTCTGAGGTTCGAACACACGAATTTCTACTTGAAAGTGATGTTGTATGATTAGTTTTAATTAAAAATGTTTGTGAAATTCAAATTCACGACTTTAAAATTAAAAATAATGTGATCTTCTATTATTAATCTAAAATGATGCGATTGAAAATGGTGTGATATTATTATTAAGCTACCTTAATTGTCACGATAACAAAATATGGATATTTTTAGACGTGATGGAGTTGGATTTAATAATCAAGGATCAGGCGAGGGAGGGTTCGATTGTACAAGTAAAAAATAAAAAGGGCTTTATATATGTTGTTACATTTTTTTTGGGTTATTTTATTGTAACTTTAAGGATCACTAGAAAAAAATGAGTTTTTTTTTTTTTTTTTTTCTGAAGGAGTAGTAGTGAAAAAGTAGGATAAATATCGAGTACCCATTTGAGGATTCGATCGTAAAAGAAAAGGGTATTTTTTATTTGTACAAAAAACGAAAAAGAATAAGAAAAAGCAGGTGTCTTTTATTTTTTTCTCTTTCTTATGAGTTGCAACAAGTACTAAAGGTAGGACAAAGCTGATTTATTGTTTGTAGTTATGTGTTTGTTATATTATTACCTAGTCAAGAACTCGGAAATGGGCTTGGAGCAGAGAATCGGTGACGTGTCCCCATTGGCTATCCGATCGATGTCAGGCTGTATGCTCTCGTAGGTGATCACCGGAACGAGCTTCTTGAAAGTCTCCCGGTCGGTCTCGCCGTTGACTCCGTGGCGTTTCAGATACTCCACGTCAGCATTGCTGCTCAGAATCTCCGCCAAGACCCGCTTTTGAACCTCGTCGGCGTTTCGGGTCACGTCTTCTATGAACTCGAGAGCCCTTTTGTTCGTCTCCTCTAGATTGTACTTCTTTGGAGCCTCAGGCATGGTTTCGCCTTGCACTTTGAGAGAAAAAGAGAAATGATTTGATTCTAGTTCTAGATAGCTTTCAAGAGAGAGAGAGAGAGAGAGATTGTTTTTGGTGTTTGTGAAAGGTGAGAGAGAAATGGAGAAAGGAGTTTAGGTGTGGGGGAAAAAAGAATGAGAGAAGAGGCTTTATATAGCGATGAGTCCACATGAGAAGGTGGCTTTGTGTGTGTGTGTGTGATTGACCTATAACGATTTACAAACTATAGACATCCATAACCAACTATAATGTAATCAAAGGGTATTATTGGAAATACACTTTTTTAATTCCATTCTTTCTTATATTTTGGGGCGGGGTTATAAGAATGGTAATATTTAAATAATATTTTTTATAAATTAATTACTTTTTTTTATGTCGTATCAATATAATTTGTTTATTAAAATTAAATGTTGTGTTACAATTGCAGATATACTATGTTGACCTTCTATTACAGAGAATTTGTTTTGTTATTGAAAATAGCATACATTTTTGTAGGATAAATACGACTTATTTAGTATCAAAATTTAAATTGACTATTGATTTGTAGAGAGAGAGAGAGAGTGTGTGTTCAGTTTAGAAATTACTCATTGAAGTATGGAAAATGATTCAGCAAATTATATCTCTTTAAATTGAAATCAATAAAAGTATGGAAATTGATTAAACATATTATTTCTCTTTAAATTTATAATCAATAAAATTGCTTACTTCATTTTCAATTTCAATAAAAATATGTTTCTTTATATTTTTAACATATTTTACGTAAGAGATGCAAATAATATCACAGTTTAAAATGCTCAACACCCAAAAAAAAACCTTAGTAACCTAAGTCCGGTAAAATATTGTATTCTTACATAAGGTATAAATACGAACAAAGTGATGTCACATTGTTTCTGTGATTGGTTACAAGTTTAGAACTAAAAAAAATTGAAATGTCGCTCAAGTTGACACAAATAACCTCATATATTTTATTACACTTGCCCAAAGTCACATAACTATTCTTACTTTAACTTAAACGTCACAAACACATAAAGAAAACAATATACAAAATTTTAACAAATTTTCGAGCGAAATGATCATATTTTATTAATTCATTTTGGATATGTATAACGTTTCGTAAAATTCGTGTAAATAGTGATAGTGCTTACGTGTTATGTCAATTTACTTGTAAAATAACAACGTAAATTAATATGACACGTAAACACTAAAGTCATTTACACGAATTTTACGAATCAATGTATTTAAAATAATAAACATATATAAGGATACTATGTATAACAATCCTAATATTAATAACATTAATTAATTTTTCTATTTATTTTTACAGAAATCGTGAACTTCGCAGTTATCTAAACATCAAATAATATCTTTACAAGTATAGATGTAAAATAATAATTTAATAAAAGAAGTAAACAAAAGGTGGTTATCCAATTAGGTAACGGTTTTGAGGTATATAAGAGAATCCTCCAGTAAGATATGATAAGACTTGAAAAATTAGTGGTTCAAGACAGTGCAAAATAATTATTAAATACGAGTGTCCAACAAAGAGACACCATCAATAATTGTTTAACAACCAGAAGAAGTACTCATAATCACAACCAATTCATAACAATTTTTTTCTTTTTTGTTCAACAATGGAAACTCCACTTTGAAATGACTTCGCAGTTAGTAAGCTTACCCAATTGGCTATGAACTCCCAAAAGCCCACGTGTCACCTTATCTGTCACTACTACTCTACATCATCTTTGAAATTCTTTTTTCTTCTCTTTTCTTTTTTACTCTTTTTGTAAACAAATTTTATAATTGTATTCCTCTTGGAGTTTGTGTTGTGTGTGGCTGAGATTACAAATTGAACAATCCAAGAATAAAGCAAGTACGTGGTTTAGCCAATCCATTTATTATCCACCCTCTTTTAGTGTTTATAAAGCCAATTAGACACCTTGAGTAAAATATATAAATAAGATAACTAGAAAAAGCATTGTTTGATCCCTTGTTCAACTTGATAGTCCTAACTTGCATATCCATGTAACACTGATTAATGTTTTGATAGTTTAGCTCATGATAAATTATTGAATTGCTTAAAAAAATTATCAAACTTATTACTAATTATACCACGAAGAAAAAAATATCTCACTTCACTACATCATATTTGTCCGTATACACTCAACGTAAACTTCTCAATTTCGACTCTATATCGCATATTGAATCTTAAAATATATAGAATATTATATCAGTAGTACTTGATCGCTTTCTTGAATATACGGAGAGACTCGATTCACATTTTCTTTGTCTGACTTTCGGTGAAACAGTTGAATCTCTTATCGATACTTGAACAACTGTATGGACCGTCGGACGACAAGTCTTGATCTATACAAAAGTGGAATATTATAGTATTTTTATTGATCGTAAAAATCCAACCAATTTTTATTTGTATATATAGGCCAAATACAATATTTCTTTCCTTGATCATGTTTTTTTTATACCGTAAATAAGAAATTTGATAATAGTAAAAAATCGAAGACTGTTTTGAATTATCTTCACATTCATATCATACAACTCTTAACTTTAAGGTAAAAATTGAAGATATATCTATTTATTGTGCATAAATTTACGCGAGACTTGCTAAATGTCAACAGCAATCAATAATTTAAAACGTGTACGAATGAGATATTAATATGTTTCATTCAATCGCATCGTTAATTTTTTTACCATTATTTATTCACTATGAAAGAAACTTTTAATATTCTCACACCTTTTAATAATCAAGTTTATATGAAAGATAATATATTAAGCTTACTAAGTTATTGAACTCTCGTTCATAATGGAACCGGGGAAGTAACTCATATACTCTATACAGAGTATATGAGTAATGAGTGTAGTCATATTTTGCCGAGAAACTAAAAAAAGTTTGAGTATGTTCCGATTCAATACTATTTGACTCATGCTATCTTTACTTGCTAATATTGTAACTCAATGTAAAGAATGCTTTCCAAAACAAAGTGGAAGGTAAGTGTGCATGCAGATTTATGCTTAAATAAACTCCACGGTCGTTCTTTATGAGTCAAATTGCATACTTAACAACTTAACTTATTTACATGATTTAAAGAATTAACCTGACGGACGTGTGTGTGCACGTGTATATTGTGTACTGTATGTATGATGCACTAAGTTGTTGGTTGTAATTGGTGTTTTTGTGAATCAAATCTCTTCATTATAGACGGTTTTGAAACACTAGAAGAGTGTGAGTGAAAAGTGAAAGAACGTCAAAACCGGGTGAAGTCTAAGTTAGAAAGTATGAGGATACACTTGAATAAAGAGTAGTGAAAAGTTGTCATGAGTTCTAACTATGTACTTACCAACTAATGAAATTACTAGGGTATATTGATGTAAGGAGTAGTGGAAAGTCGTCATCTATTTAGCTCTAATCATGTACTTATTTTATCGGCTAATGAAATTACTAGGGTACATTGAAGTAAAGTTTAGTGGAAAGTCGTCATCTATTGAGCTTTACTTGTGTACTTATTTTTACATACTAAGACCATCTCCATCCGAACGCTATAACCATCAAATAGCGTAGAGGTGAACTCCAACCGAACGCTATAACTAACACCATTATATCGTATGACACTATTTGGAAAAAAATTTGCAACAAAATAGCGCGTTACTATTCACTCCACTATATATTTTTTTAGTCCTTATAAAATTTTATGATTTATATATTAGCACAATTTATAAAATCGTATCATATTTAACCTTAAATAATTAATATTTTATATTTGAAAATTATTTTGAAATGCGACATTGACATTTGGAGTTTGGGAAAAACAGAAATACATTAATATTAATATTAATACAGAAACGAAATAACATGACAACGTTTTTATTTTTAATTTATGTTGTTTGTACTTTTTTAATTTTAATTTATGTTGTTTGTTTTGTACTATACTTTTTTAATCAATATTATGTTTTGTGTGTGTTATTTTTTTTTAATGATATAAAGATATAATTTAAAAATATTAAATAAATATAAGGGTATAAAAATAAATTAGAGAAAATTGAATATAAATTTAATATTTCAATTTGGTGTAAAAAATAGAGTTCGGTTGGAGAAAGATAGTGTTGAACGTGACAGATACAGTAAAATGATGTAGAAAATGGTGCAATCAGTTGGAGAGATTCTAAATGAAGTTTTTTTTTTCTCTATTTAGATTTCATTCCCTCTCAGAAGTAGGAATTTGGTCGCGGTAGAATATTATTTCTTAATTCACGTACTAAATTTAAAAAACTTCTTAAATATGTTTTTTCATAGCATACCTAGTCAGCTCGTGAACATTATGTATGACCCCTATATTATAGGCATATGTGTTAAAGCCAAACTATGGTCTTATGAATTTGAATGTGTTAATAAGTTGTATTAATTATCTCCAACAATGTAATCATCACGATCAAATTAAACATATTAAGATCAATATTCACTTATAAAAACATTCTTAATACATTCTAACTCATCATCAAATCATCAAGTTTAAAAGATTTCATCAAAGTTTGAGTGAGTGAGTGATGTGAAATTAGTAACTGAATTATGCTAGAAACAAAAGATAAATAAATTATATTCTTCTATAATAATGTAATAGAATTTTATTCTTCTATCACTACACCCTTGAATTCTAGATATCCTTTTCTTTTATCTTTATGTCATATCATGTAAAGTAAATTTATTCTCTCATGTAAGGATTCGAAGTTTGCTATAGTAAGAGTGTATACCCTACAATAAACACGCAATAAAATTTTAATTTTAGTGATCGCGAATAAATAGAAGATATAAATTATAATACAGTATACGAAATCAAATATCTAGGTCATTTAAATGTTTTTATGTCACTACTTAAAACTATTTAAGTAGAATTAATTATCGCTTACGGTGCATGATAAAATTTGTCAGATCGTACGTCTATATAATTAGGAACAGCTTTGTATATATTATACGAGTCTTTTTCTTGTACGTTACTACGTTTGATTTAATAAGAATAAAGTCATTGACCTTTTAATCTGCTGCGAAATTTGATTTACTCATTAAACTATATAACCATTCATCTTTCTGCATCAGCACTATTTTTTTTCATTCTTCTCAATCACTGTGAATAATGATAAATTAAATTATAAAAAAATAAATAAATAAAAAATAACGAATAAGCCGAAATTCTGAAATAATATACTTCAAGAAGAAGAAAAAAATGTGCTATACAAAAATAGAATTTTGAATGATGAAAGCAAGATATTTTGTTAACCTAACACTGACCTAGAAATTTAACATATGTTGAAAAAGTAGAACTTTATATTAAAAGAGAAATTCAATTAATCTTTTAATATTCATAAACTCATTAAATTATTTTAGCAAAAAAGAAGTCACACTTTAACGAAGTTAAGACCCTATACATGTATCTATAGAGTTAAGAAGAAAACGCATAAGTTATATAGGGTTACAAACATATTTGATTTGTGGTGTTCTAATTAAATAGTTGGTTGAAATTAAAATTATTAATATATAAAATTATCTGCAGTTATCTAAAATTAACAAAAAACTTATGTAAAAAATGGATCGTATTAATCTTCAATAATATTCATCTATAAACATATATACTTTAAACATTAACTACATTACTAAAAGATATTAAAACTTCGCTAAAAGTTAAATCACTTTTATAACCATATATATAGGACAAATTTGAAAGAATATTTAATCACCATAGTGACAATAATTCTCAACGCCGCTCACAATCCATAATGGTATTTGTGGTCAAACTAATAATAGCTTTTTTTAATTGATTTTTAAAATCTGAAGTTTAAAATAATCATATATCATGCATAGCGTGTCGAACATAACTAAAGTTAACTAATTTACTTGAAATTTCGTTTGCTTTTAAATATTGGCTTAACTTCTCATGTGCGTTAATATTTTAATTGCAAAAACGGCACAAAAACGGATAAACCGTAAAATTTTCAGGATAGCTACATTTAGAATATTTTTTGCGTGCAACACAGTGTTTTATTTATTATTACATTTAATTTTTTAATATAATACCAAAAAATAACTTGACCAAGTCAACTCAAATTCAAACACGACCAAGTCATCCAAATTATTCCTACACCGAAAAAACACACAATAATTAGATCCCACACCGTATATATATTAAATACGTATAATTTAAAGACAACATACAAATTAAATGATAATTCAACATACACAGCTGATTATGTCACGGATGCAAATAAATAGTAATATTTATATTTTCCTCTCATAATTCAGACGAGACATTATCCAAAAATAACTCAAAAGCCACGTCACAAAGCGTCCACACAAATCTTGCTCTGCACCTTATCTTATCCCCAAAAAACCCGGGATTTCCCCAAAGAGACACACTTGACGCTGACGTCATCCCCGCGTCAGATTTGCCACGTGTCGCCCCCCTCGGACTCAGTCCGGAGCCTCGTCCCGCGCCTAAGCAGTGGCACGTGTTGCACGAACACTGACTCCCGTTTGACTGGCGATCAGTCAAAGTCCCCCGACCGGTCATCTGATCCGACGGCCAGGAAGGAAACCCAGCAATTAAATAAATAAATAAATAAGCTGGAGTGGGACCCGCCAGCTGGTCGGGAGGAGGAATTGTGGGGATGCGGGCGGGTGCACCGAGGCAGCAGGTAGGCCCGCATAGTGCTTGGTGCAACAATCTGAAGAGGGTTTTTCGGAATCTTAGAGAGAGAGAGAGAGAATGTAGTGTGGGAGACAAAGACAGTAATGCAAATCTTTGACCGTTGACTTTCTGATCAAAACCAGATATTTTTGTTTAGTTAGATTTATTTTATTTTTTAAGTTAACATCTCGAGAAAAATAAAATATGGCTACAAACTTTAGCTTAAGCATTAAATAAAGTGTTTTTTTTTAAATATATGGAAGAAAAAAAAAGATGTGATCATGTATCCCCTTAATCCCTCATCTCCTCCATTGTCTCCCATTTTTTTAATTCATATTATATATGTATTGTTGTCACACGATTAATTAAGAATTAATTTTAGCTTAGATTAGTGATCATGATATTGGGAATGGAAGAAATAAACTTTTTTTATTGACATAATAAGAGGGGGGTTTTTGTTTTTTTTCTAGCACAAGATAATTTGTACGTGTATACTATTTTTAGTTTGAAGTTGCATTATTTGGGCAATCTTGTCAAGAATTCTCACATTATTTAATCCATATATACATATATGTATGTATTGTTGTCACGCCATTGATTAAGAATTAATTTTAGGTTAGATTAGTGATCACGAAATTGGGAATGGAAGAAATAATTTTTTATTTATTTATTGACATAATAAGAGGGGGTTTTGTTTTTCTAGCACAAGATAATTTGTACTTATATTCTATTTTTAGTTTGAAGTTGCATTTTTAGGGCAATCTTGTCAAGAACTCCTACATCAAGCTCTGAACTGCATAACTTTTATTTTATTTTTGAATCATGACTTTTAAAGGGTTTGCTCTTATTCTGCAAAATTATGACTCTTTGTGCTAGGTGTAATAAATATATCCACTATATAATCAATTATATCCACTAACTGATTTATTTGGATTACGTATAGTACTTCGAACATGTTTTTGTCAAATTATGATACAAATTTGGCATAGCCTACATCTTTTATTATGTAGAGATTACAAAAAGTCTAATCTAATTTTGCACATAACTATAAAGATTATTAAAGGCTTTTATTACCTCTAAATTTAGCCAAACTAGGCAATATAAGGTTGGTCCACGCATGAAACGACAAATATAAGTAAAGCGTAAGGAATTGAAATTCTTAATTAGGTTAATGTCACTAGAAGAAAAAACGTACTAAAAGATTATACTTGTGGTATATTTAAAACACAATGAGAAACATTGAGATGTGATCGAATATAAATATATACTAATGTCAAATTTGAAAAAGACAGTATACACTAAATATAATAAAATCAAGGACTTATTAGTTGTGAGAGACTTGGACAATAATTGCCTAGCTTTACATATTTGGGATGTAATTTCCGGTGCATTAATTAGTCTAGATAATTTGGATATTACTCTAAAATATATTATTTATCAAAGAATAAATGTGTTGCTTATGTAGTTAGCATTGATATCCTAAGTTTCTATAACACGCACACATAATTAATATCATGTAGATATATCAAACGACTAGTTTAGAGAGGACGAACAAAAAACAAGAAGGCTAAAGTACAAATCTAAAATAATTGAAATTTAAATAAAAGGTACAACTTGATCACATATGATAGTAATTAATTGCGTAGGGCACATTATGTTTACTATTGACATGCAAAGTTACAAGCACGAGGTAGAGAAGCTAGCTAAGCATAGATATTATAAGCAAATATCAATCATGATGTACTTTTTTTTAAATTATTATTGAAGAATATTCACAAGTCAAACTACATCTGAGAAAGTGTAAACACAGGCTAACATGCATGCTTGAGTAGTTACAAGATAATTAACGTAAAGCTGTAATTTTATATTTATTAACCATAGGTAATGTGTGATATGTAAAACGTATCAACTTTATGAAACCCTAGTTTGTGGTCCCAAATAATCATGTTAGAGTCTTTGTGAAACATGCAAGATATTGTTACTGACACCACAAGCATAAAATTGACACTATTTATATTGAAT
This sequence comes from Urtica urens, assembly GCA_958296335.1. Taxonomy (NCBI): domain Eukaryota; kingdom Viridiplantae; phylum Streptophyta; class Magnoliopsida; order Rosales; family Urticaceae; genus Urtica; species Urtica urens. Next base: position 24,010,451 of record OY282526.1, on the reverse strand, counting down.
CTATATAAAGCGAAAATCATTATCACCGTATCGTTAAGCTAGGATCCTCCTCGTTCTTCTTGTTTACTTTTTTTTTTTCTTGAACGTGAAAAGGTTATTATGATAACAAATTGAATTAATTAGCTTTATCATTATTCACTTTTTTTTTTGTTTATTTTCTTCATGGAGAAAATTGATTCTATTGAGAAAATTAGTTTTCGGAAAATATATGGTCTCACTTTATTTTCAACTAACGATAATTAAATCAACTTATATATATATATATATGTGTGTGTGTGTATGCTTGTCATGTGAGATAAACTTTATAAGATTTAATTTACTTTGAAGAAAATGATTGTGTATGTTAGTCGCAGTTTGGAAAGGTTTAATTAGTTCACCATTCAAGGTGGTTTAATTAGTTCACCATTCAAGATGGTTTAATTAGACTTTATATTAATTAGCTAGTGAAGATTCATATATATAATATATCAGTATACAGTACAAACCCTAATTAAACTTATTTACAAATAAAAAGCCCCTAACTAAACTATCGTCAATACATGCAAGAAAGCTAGGTTTTAATTGCCTGTCCTGCAAAATATTGGCAATATATATATATATATATATATATATATATATATATATATATATACACACACACGGATCATTTGATTTATGTATATTATAATATCATGTGCTTGATAGTAGAAATATACTTCCAAAAGATCCATAGCTTTAAAGCTTATGACTACATATTTTTAAAATTATTATGGAATCGTGGTTTTTATAAGGGCTGTTTTGGTTTTGTCTGTTTCTTTTTACATGTTTTCGTACAGCAACTGCAATTTTTTATTATTATCAAACACAATAACTACAATCAATATATGATCCTGTGTAAATTAAAAATAGTTAAACGAAAAGTCGAGCCTTTAGTTATCCAAAAAAAATTATTTTTCTAAACTAAGTTGTTTCGTAAAAAAAAAATTGTATACAGCCGATTTTTTTGGAATAAATATAATAATATTTTGGCGAGTGTTTTACGGTAAAATTATTTTGCTTTGTAAAGCTGGCCACAATTAATTTGAAAGCTAAAACCTCTTAACACAGAAAACCTCTAACACTTATTCCTCTTCAAGCAAATAGAAGAGATGAATTATTGGTGGGATATATTCACCTTCTTTGGGTTATAAAAATCAAGTAATAAGATGAGAGTTTTATAAAACATATACTAATATGTAGAGAAGAAGAAAAAAACAAGATAAAGAAAAGTGTCTATTTAAAGTAGAAAACACTGAAAGCGCTATAGGAAGCTTCGAGCTGAATTTCCTATGACTTAGATACATGTCTCAATTTCTAACCCTATATTTGTGTGTACACTACCCTATATACATGGTCCGTTTTAAGTATTATGGACTCTCTCTCTCTCTCTCTCTCTCTCTCTCTCTCTCTCTCTCTCTCTCTCTCTCTCTCTCTCTCTCTCTCTCTCTATATATATATATATATATATATGTATATACACACACATGATCCTAAGTAATTTGTCAAAAACAAAAGAAAATATTTTGGTGAATATATAGGGCAAACCGACATGAGTAATTTATAAAAATATATGCTTAAAAAACTTTTGTATCAATTTGATATAATTTTCGCTAAGTTTGTTTCTCGAATTTTCCTTTAATTAGTTCGATAAGACTAATGTCTAACCACTCGTTAATAGTAGTAGAATTTTACATAAAGTTTTCACCCGTTATATGAGTTACCACTCTCTGTCTTTTTCTAAGAATATCGATAGTATTTTAATGAAGAGGCGGGTTGAGGCGTTATGTTATGGATATGTTCGTAAAACTACTATTCTTTTAACGGAATTATTTGTCCATAAGTGTAGGGAACTATTTGTAGGAAAAGAAATATAGTTAAAGGCTTTCTTATTTCGATAGCTAGCTTGACAAATTTCTTCGAGATGAGTCACATGACCTTATCCACATTGATCTCTATTCGGAGTATTTCATGACACTATACAACGAGTTGTGATGTGCGTCGTCATGCTAACGGAAATACATTCGATTTTTTTTACTATATTTCGTGCATACATTCATAGATTTAATGTAATAATTAATTACTTTAAAAATTTAAGTAAAAATTACAAATAATTTTTGTAAATATCAATATTGAATACATGTTACAATTTATGTGGAGACTTCACATGAAGGTTAGAGCTCCATTTAAGCTATGTATTTAGGGACACATCACTTACATCAATGAAAATAGATTTAAGGTGCGCACATATATCTAAATATATTATAAATGAAAAAAAGACTATATTATACGATTTTATATCAATTAAGAAAAGTCTAAGTATAAGAATTTGATTACTCGTGCTCGATAATTACAACTATTTAATTATATAAGCGTGTATATGATCCATTATAAAATATCACGACTTTAAGTGTGATGTTCTCGTTTTGATTGTCTTTTTCTTCGAAACTCACATTTCATCAACTCTCAATACAATTTTGTTTTCGAAACTAAATTAAGTTTTAATTAGCAAAAGTCCGGGTTTAGAATCTCCAATCATACACATATACATACATATATATAATAATAATAATAATATACATTTTAAACATACAATTAAGAGACTTGGTGGGGTATTCGTTGAACAATTGTAACTACATATGTTTTTCAAACGCATACCAAACTTTCTTCAAAATTAGGATACAAGTAGAGCCTGTCTCTTTTGATTTTTAAGAACATAAAAGTACAACTTGAAGGAATTGAAATTTGATAATTGAATACCAATTATTTGATGAGTAGCAACAGAAAAAGACATTCACAACTTAATATATGGAGATCGTGTAGCATATATGTTATTTCCCCAACACTCTTTTATTAGAGAAAAATGGAAAGAGTATGAATAATTCAATATTTAACCATTTGAACAGAAAAAAAACAGCTGTCATATATGGTCACGTGTCCCAACTAGTAAATACTTTTAACGATAGGGTAAAACACCGATCCGCACGAATCGGAATTTTGTGTTTTATTACTTTTATTGTTCATGCACGATTCATTACGCAATTCATATTTGGAAAAATAAGTACGTGTAATTACTTACTATATCACCAAAACATCAAATGATAAAATTTAACGTACTAGGGTTTAGATCTTTGCAAAAAATAAAAATTATATTCAATAGGAGTGACTGTACTTATGGCTGATTTAATAAACAAAAATTGCTCTAAATAATCAAATGAAACATTGATATTGTTATTTGGTCATTTTTGTTTGTTTGTAGTAAATAACCATTTATTGTGACATGTCTGCTACGAGTTGGTGTTAATAAGTTATATTTTTTAGTTAATATATTTTGATTAATGGTTATTAACCAATTTTTTCAAAATGTTTGGTTATATGTGAATTAATAAGATTCAAAGTGCTATATTGCTACTTATCTCTTTAATAAATGGAGTATAAATATTTTATTTGAGAAAGGGAAAGTAGTGATGAGTAACATGTCATCCTGAGCACACGGTAGACGGCAGAACGGACGACACTCATCCTTCCGCTGACACGCGGCAGTCTTTTTACGCGGAAATGAGCAGTGCGGCAGACAACATCAATGCTTACGTGTCAGACGCGGAAGGAATGGAGCCGGCGGATGGCAGACTTCTTCGGTGGACACTGAACTGATGAATAGTTTCGTTTTTTGTTAGTGGCGGAAACTCATTCACAGAGATTTCTAAAAAAATAACAACAACAGACATAAGAACTTCGTCGGTGTTTGAATAACGAGAAATTAAAAACACAGAACTTCGTCGGTGTTTGGATAATGGAGATCGGGATGAGTTTTGACTCTTGTTTCTCCTTATTCAAACAACCACAAAATTTTCAGAAAAAATAAATACAGCCAAAGAGAATTTCGAACCCTACACGGAACCCACGGAGCTCCTCATTTTCGCCGGCATTTTTCCTTCTGTCGGGCGACGGAAACCGCACGAGCGGTATGCAGAAGACATATTTCCGCGGAATATTCCCTACCATTGGACGGAACGCGGACGTTCCTTCCTCCCAACAGCCCAGGAGGAGTAACATGTACTTGCTCTCACCAATTATGATTTAACTCTATTTGCCTTTGGTGATAATTCAAAACATGTTAATTAATGCAAAATCCAAGAACAATGTCCCTTTATTAACAAGTAACTTTTAGCAATGCCAACGAAAATATGTTGATTATCATAAAAGCAGAACTGAATGTGGGTAAAGCTTATGGCATAATTAATGTTTTACCAACGTCATTAGCAAATTAATCTAGTTGGCTAGAGAGCTTTGAGCGATGGCACTAAAGATTTTATTAGATCTAGAGACAAGACCTTTTTCTTCATTTCTTTTGTTAATATAAAATATTAAGAGTTACCCTTTTTAATACACACCTCAGACCACAATGTTTTATTCTTCTGAAGAATACAATTTTTGAACCTTTCAAAATCCACTTTTTGAACTTTGCTTTTGTTGCATTGCTGACTCATTTCTCATACTCATACATATAACAACATATCTTTATAAGATATGTCTAGTCAGCAAAAAAAAATCATTTTAATGGTATGAACTATGAACCGGCATCCTCTTTATATTTATTGATCTTATGTATTATTATAGAATACAGTTGCACACTACACATTATAGAATCATTGTTTGAGAACAGAAATTCTTAATATAAGTCTTGTAGTTAGTATCTTGCACTAAAAAATTAGGTCGAAAATACATCATTTGACTTAACGATGTTTTATACGTGTATAAACGTTATTTTTTCGTGGGAATTCGATGGGTTCCTAAGAGATTTGTAGTGCGTTTAATGTGTTTATGAGTGACTCCTAGACTTCGTGCTATTTTGCCGTGTAAGAAGTTATTTTTCAGAGCAAATTTGAAATGATTTGAAGATTTTTTAACGAGTTAGAGCTAATCAAGAACTTGTACATGATTTGTAATTTTGAATTGTCGATTTTAGTGTAATGATCTTATCCTCAATAGAATTAGAGTCCAATAGAATTTAATTGCGTCAAGTACATTAGTTTATTAAAAGACATAGAGAGCGTAATGAATAATATTGAGAGAGTGAGATTAGCATTTAAATGACTACATTTCCTCGTTTGAACCAGCAACTACCAACCTTATAAGCAAAAATTGTGACCCACAATTTGTTTCATTTAAAAAACTTATGTTTGAATTTGTTTCTTTTCATTTCATTTTTTTACTCGTACTAAAACATATATAATTCACGTGGAATCAATTCGCATTCAAATTATATTAATTATCAATATCATTACTACTTGTGAGATCGATATTCGTACTAGATGCACACTATATTACTTGAGTTTCACGAGCGCTTATTGTTTGAAAGCATCACAACACTATCAATCTTAATAATTCATAGAATTGTTTTAAGAAAATATCACGACTGTCAATAGTATAATCGACATGCACCGTTTATTCACACAAATTTTGAAAATACTAGTAGTCTCCTCTAAAATCGTTATTAATATCAACCAGATACTAAAAGAGTTTACATATCAAAAGCATCTCTCTTTTTATTAAAATTTTGTTGATTTTGTCCAAATTACAAACTTGTCCATATTTGAAAAATACGCGATAACAATTTACCATCAAAATACGACGATGTACGGAAGAGCTTCTTAATCGTTGAGTAGAGAAGATAATACATCATTGTTATCGCTATCATAATCGTTGAGCACGGTACAAATTTTTTGAATTTGATATATTAGCTCAATTAATTAAGCTACTTATATAATCACCGTGATTTAAAATTTTCGGTGTAATTATTAGTCTATGCTCTTTAATTAATTTACCCATTATAGAAAACCTAATGAAAACTTTCAACCAAATATTAATTAATTAGTAGATCCGTTAAAAAAATATACATTTTACAGTTAATTTTGATAAAGTAGCGTTGAGGAGTATACATAACAGATATATATGATGTATTATTATGATTAATAATACGTAATATACACAAATAAATAGTGGAATACTCTTTCGCCGACATAGCCTCATAACTTGGCCGACACCGTATCATCATCATTTGTAGAAATAGATGAAAGCTTTGAAATGACATTCAGTACTTGCATTGTACCATGTCCTTGTACTCAAGCCTACATTGTCTTTTTTTTTTCTTTTCAAGAAAAAAAGAAAAAGAAAAGAAAAGAAAAACCTACATTGTCTATAATGAAAAACACCAAAACCCTAAAAAATGGCCCTATATAGTTTTTACACGTAAAAAGTGATCTACCTAGCTTTAATACAGAAATAAATGATGCTATGTCCCTCCAACGCACTAAATTGACTGCACATGCGAAAAAAAAAAACCGTTTACCACACAAAATATTCAGTCAAAGTTTTATTTTTATTTTTATTTTTATATTTTTGTATTTTTGTCATCAATCAATCCATCGACTAGAACTAGAGCCACAAATTTGTGTAATTATTTTACTGAAGATTTTATGTAATAAACTGACGTACGTACGTGAACGCTCTTTTGACTCGTGAATAAGAGTTCATAATTCGTTTTAGTGTATTTGTCACGATATGTGTGCGACTAAATCAAATTGAATTAATAGATATCAGCTTAATAATAAACTGCTGCTTGAATTATATATTTTTAGACTTTTGATCTGCGACAAGTAGCAATAGCTTACTATTTATAATTCAAAGGCGTAAGTTCTCTAGCTTTGATTGATATTCACAACATATTTATAAAAAAGATATCCTATTACCAGAGTTGATAATATTATTGGTATTATTATCATCATAGATTTATATAGTCCTTATCAATACACTGTTTATTTGGCATCCTGCTAATTCATTCCGTTCTCATTCATGCATGCATGTTATGCATATAATATATATATAGACACTGTGCACTCTAAGATTTTTAGTTGGCTTTAGCTCTTATAAAGCATATGGTAATTAGTCCGTCTAAACCTCTTGAATTTCGATATAGTTAACGTTGATTAATTTTTAGTAAATAGTCTAACTCCTTGCGTGACATTAAATTCTTGAATATTTATCAGATGTAAATAATTTGTAAGTAACCGCTTACGTTATTTTCGAAATTTGATGAGTGTAAACAAATAAAATCGGCTATTTACCCATTATTTATAAAACGCGGGTTATTTCTAAATTATATATTTATATATAATATGGTTAGCATGTTCACTAGTATAAATATAGCATTTACATTCGACATTTTGTCACATTTAAAGTTCAAAAGTCGCATCTTATTGTATTTTCAAAAGCTTTAATTGCGTTCAATTACCCTTTATTTTATAAATATTTATTGCGTCAATATTCTTGCAGACCTCAAGTGATGAAATTGTAAATAAATTGTCTCCCAAATTTGAATTTAGCGAGAATTTTTAACAACAAAATAAACGTAATTTTTGCATCGAAAATAAACGTTGTAAATATGTAAAGTTGTACTTTTTTTTTGTCTGATTAATTATATACTCTTAGTTCAAGTTGGATTTGAAAATAAAACCCTAACGCTATATAAACATATCCCATGTTTTCTTATAAAGAGAACAGTCCTCGTGCAATCTTATTAATCAAAGACTATAGTATAAGCTTATGCAATAATTCTCATACATCATAATGCTAAAGACAATATTAAGAATATATTGCTAAAGAAACATATTTTAAGCACTCTGAAAACATTTTATTCCTAAAAGATGAAATGAAATCTCGTTTTTGAATGGAAAAGAAGCATATGATATGCTTGAAGAATCCAATTCAATACAACTACCAACTTCAAGCTGTACTCCGCTTTTTAGCCCATAGGTATATTATATTATTTATATATAAAATATATATATGGTGAAAATTCATTACTTTAGCGTCAAATTTTGTGACATAATCACGCTCGTGATAACTTTATAGGGGTATGATTACCATCTAAAATAAAAAAAAATTCAAATAAATCTTTGTTAGGTTATATTAATTGTGTTTTGTCATGTCTGTAGACAGCATATACTAAAAACATAATGAATATTTAATAGACAATAACATCGATTAATGTTAAGAAATTGTGGGACTTATCTTTAAAATAATATAGTCTAAAAAAATTAGAATCATAGTCATGACTGAAAGAAGACCAATATACAGTAACCTAAAAAGGTTTGTGCTTCCTAATTAGGAAAAGAAAAAAAAGAAGGGGATATGACCATTTTTCATAACCATATGAATCCATGATTGGTTTAATTTTCCAATAAAATATTAGTAATATAAGGATTCAAAGGGATGAGAAAGAAAAGGTTAAAAATTATTTTTCTTTTCTATGAAGACGAAATCGTCATTCATGAAGGTACACATTATATATTAAAAAAAAATCCAAAAAGATAATATAGAAAGTAGCCAATTAAAACGGATATATGACTGGATATGAGACCACAAATCACGTGATAATACCAATAAAAATGAACTTTGTCGGCTACTTTAGAAGGTTAGGATTGGAAGGGTTTGTGGTGTGTAAATAATTTAGGCCTTCAAACTATAAATAAATAAGTGAAAACATTTTATTTTATTATGGTTGAGTATGTAGGAATGGATAAACCTTTAATAGAAAGAATGGAAGAAAATAAAAAAGCAATGAAAAGATTGATCGGAATAAAATGTTATAAGCAATGTGCAAAAATAATAGCATGAGACTAATTTGAAGTGTGGTTTATTTATTTATAATAATAATTTTCAAAAGCAAACGATTCTCAATTGTAATTTATCATTTACAATGAACATAGATCAGATTCCAAATCATAATTGTTAGATGGGGTCTCGAGGAACCAATCGTAGTTGCGAACTTTTTTATTTAATTTTAATTATCTTTATCTTTATTGGACTATTTGTAGCGTATATTAAAGAAAAGCAAAAGCGAAAAATGTGGATCAAAGACTAAGTGATTATGACCAACAAAAGTTCACGTCCAATCTTGGAGATCAATATATGCTTAGGTAAAACCTTTCAGCCCATTGTTTCATGTTCCCTTTCATGGGCTAGCTTGTGGGGCCCACTTATGAATTGAGCAAAAAATAAAAAAAAAATATTCTTTTTTATTTTATATATTCAATATTTTTCTATTTTGGATTTATGATTGAAGTCATATGGACTATTAACTATTCTATAGTTTTATTTTTATTTTTATGTAGGGGCATACTTTGGGGTTTCCCATTTTACACAACTTTATATCACATAAGCTTTTCTTTGTGAATTCATTTTGCCTTGTTCAAATAATAATAATGATTATTAAATTAATGGGTAGTGTTGTGAGTGAGAGAGTGAGTGATGAAGATGGTGTTTTAGACCATTTAAAGTGGGGAACATATTCATTTGAAAATTGAATATATATAATCATGTGAATGACAAATAGGCACATAGTGTGTCATGTGTATTAGAAGTGTATGTCTTGTTATGAATGAAGGAGATTATGGGGGTTTTCATGTTTGCCATATAGTTTGCATTAATTTAGACACAATTTGAATAGGGTTTTTTTTTTGGTGGACCATTATGTGCTCACAAAAAAAATGTTGGCTTGTCTAGATAGTGCTATGTGTGAGATTATTAGAACAATGCATGTAATATTGCCTGCCTTTATTTTTTTCCCTTAATTTTAAAATATTTTAAAAAATATTTGGAACAATTAGGGTATTTTTTTTTACTTGATGTCTAATAGTGGTCCATTTTGCAAATGCATCTTGTAGTTAGAGAAAAAAAAAATTGTGGCGTGTCATGACTCATGTCTCCCTTACAAATTGATCTCCATGAAGAATTGGGAAAAAAGGGAATTCCATAATTGTGTCTTGTTTTCAAGTATTGTTTTGTTTCTTCATTCATTCTTTGTTCTCCTATTCTTTCATTAAAAAAAATCCTCATATATATATATATATATAGATATATATATATATATAGGTATATTGGTTAATTGCATGGAGACACATTAATGGAGAGAACTGCTCCAAATTATGCTAGATTGCCTTAAAATTAATGGTCAATGAAACAATTCCTTTTATGAACAGAATTTTATTTTCTTTATACCATTAATTAGTGATCATTATAGAATGAAGAATATGTGTATAGTAAGCATATTTTTGGTTAGCCATGCGTTTGATGCGAATTTAGTAGCCGCAAAGGTAGACAAAACTTTTTCGGTCAAGCTCAATCTTGTTCTAATCATGCTACAGAGTGAAATTAAAAATCGAAAAAGAAATAACAGAAATTTCCAAAAAAAAAATCATTAGTTTCTTCTGTAAGATGTTCTCTTTTCTGATACAAATATTTGTATAGTTCTCATCAATTCAATCAATGCTCGATATTATGGGTTTTGGTGTAAGAAAAAGAAGCCCAAATATGAGTACATAATTCAGATGGTTTTTCCAGTATATAGAATAAATTTCCGAGCAATTAGAAAATTTTGAATGAAGCCGTATACGAAGAAAAATTTCATTTTAGACTCGATACATAAAAAAATATCATCGTTAGACTTTATAGTTAAAAAAAAATTCGAAATTAGACATTTGACCATTTTTTAGAGAAAAATACTCAAAATAAAATTAATTTTTAGAAAATCCGACGAAATCGGCAATCAACAAAAACCCTCATTCTAAATGAAAGAGAAACAATTTTTAAAAATAAAATTGGAAGATACTAAAAACTAAAGAATTGAAAATAACATTATAGATTAAAAAATATATTGGCTAATATTTGTGCATCATAGCAGAAACCCATGTTCCTTTACCTAAAATAAAAACAAAAAAAAATAAAAAACAATCTTCATTCGAAAACCGAAACTTGACCATTCCAACTACACGAAGCGAGAACGTTAGGGATCGTGGGATGAACGGAAACGTCAACGCAAGCGTGATCGTAAGCCTTGATTTTTCGGACAAGCTTGGAAGATTGAAAATCGTAAGAGTGGATAAAACCGTCCGAAGAACCCGAGACGAGAATTTCTCCGTCGGAGCTGAAATTGCACTTTACGGGAAATCCCGAAACTCCGTGGCCCTCGAACCTTTTGAACTTGTTCAATTTGAACGGAGAATTCGACGAGAATATCGCGACATAGTTTCCGTTCGATTGGGCTACGAATATCGGCTCTTTCGGGTGGATTCTCACACACGGGCACGTGTAAGCCTCAACGTAGACCTACCATGGTTCGAATATAATCGAATTGTGTACAGTGGAATTATAGGATCTTGTGCTAAATATCATAATATCACATTTAGTTCTATATGCGAAAGCAATTATGATTCAAAAAACACCTTTCGCAAATATGATTCGAAAAACATTTGCATAGTACCCTTCGCAATGATTCGAAAAAAGTATTTGCACAATACCCTTCGCAAATATGATTCGAAAAACATTTGCATAGTACCCTTCGCAATGATTCGAAAAAAATATTTGAACAATACCCATCGCAATTATGATTCGAAACACATTTGCAGAATACCCTTCATAAATTGGGTAAATAAATGGCTATTTGAACCCTATGCTTTCTTTCCTCGAGGATTTCGTACAAATTTCCGGGTTTTTTTTATTTATTTATTATAAATAAAAAGTAAGAAATAAACTATTCAGAGAGAAAAATAAGAAGCCAGAGTTTAAATGTTTTTTTTAGATATTATTCGAGATTAATTAAGGGTTGGAATGAAATTGTTAAAAAAAAATAAAGAGTAAATGGTATTTCAAACTTTTTTAGTTGAAAATTGGAAAAAACAAAAAAATTCGAGAGAAATAAAAAATAACAAATGCGAGGCCGGCATTTAAATGATTTTTTTCGTTATTATTATTCGAGACTAATTGAGGGTGAGATGATGAAAGTGTTAACAAACATAAATGGTAATCAAGTTTTCAAGTATTTATTAGTGGCAAACTGGTAAAAAACAATTTTGAGAGAGATAAAAAATAACACAAAATATGAAATATTGGGCAATTTATCATAAGATAAAAAAAAAAGAGATAGAGACAAAAGGAGATTGTGTCATACCTGATTAGAGAGCGGAACTTGGCGCGAAATATCCCAAACGGTGATGGAATTCTCGCTAACGTTGGTCCTCGTGACATCGCTCGAAGCGATGATTTGTTTCCCGCCTCTCGAGAACTCGGCGTCCAAGACCGGCTCTCGGCCCCGAGAGTAGTCCCGAACGGCCTCTCGAGCTCTCACGTCCCACAATCGCACTCGGCCTCGAGAGCCTCCTGAGAGAAACACGTTCGGGTCTTCACCGTGGAACTTCACCACTCCGATCTCTTGATCGTCCTCGAAAAAACCCGTCTCGGTTCCCTTCTCCACGTCCACCATTCTCGACGAGCAATCGAATCCGCACGACAATATCGAGGCTCCCACCCGTGACCACCTTCATAAGAAATTTCTTTTCAATTTTTATTTTATTTACAAAAAAATTAGGTGGTAAGCAAATGTAAACATAAGAGATTCAGATTTAGTCGACGTTTTGTTAATTTTGTTGTAAATAGTCAGCGTGCTTACGGCATATACTTATTTTTAAATTTTCTTACTCGTTTGCACCTTTCGTATTAGTTAATTTCTTGTAAATTTTTGGGCACATTGGACCCAAAAAAAATTGTAAATAATTTGGGCCGTCCATTTACCAACAATTTATCAAACTTTGCACTATATTTCATGTAATTTATATGGCTAGTAATTACATTAACACTTTATTTATGTATACAGCTTTTAGACCAACTCGAAATTATTCGATCACTTACATTCAATGTCCGATTTAAGTTCCTAAGATGGTAATACCGGTTTACTTGGATTGCTAAATTAATTTTAATTATTAAATAGATTTTGGGTTCTAGCCTTTAGACCCCGTCCAAATTGCTATTATTTTTCAAAATGAATTTGCCTAAAGTACCACAATTTACTAAGTTTTTTCTTATTTTCTATCAAAATACTAATTTTGCCCAAATTGACACTACCCTACATTTTAATTGTAAAAGAATCTTAGTTAAGTTCTCATGCCTTAAACAAAATTGAGGTGAAATCGTAAAAGTAAATTGAGTGACGGGGAATATGGTATTTGCACACTCAGGTTAGTGGTATTTTGGGCGAAACTAGTGTTTTGGTGGAAAATAAGAAAAAACTTAATAAATCGTGGTACTTTGGGCAAGTTCTCTTTTCCAAAATTGACTCAAGACATTTCTAATGTGATCCTCTCATTTTTAAAGACTAATACAACTTCTTTCACGGATATCTTGAGGAGGACATCTCTTGGACTATTTGGAAATTAAATTTGTTGTTCTTACGTTTTCAATCACAAAATTTCATCGATCAGAACGATTAGATTGATCAACAAACCTCACGTCTTTCACGGCTCCGTTGTGGAATCGAAACTTCCGAGCCATCTTGTGATGATGATCATCGCTCCAAGGGTTCCAAATGAAGGCCGAACCGTCCATCCCAGCAGACGCCAGAAGATGAGCTGTCGACTAATTCTAATGAACAAAAATATGAATATAATTTTCGAAAATGCTTTTCCAACAATCTCAGCCTCTTAAATGTACTCATACAAATGAAGACTACTTATAATTAAACCACTTCATACATTGATTCAGAGAAACAAATTCAGAAAGCATTGTTCAACGGGTTACACGGATAATTTCAAGTAATTACAAAACACAGAAGGAAAAGCAAAAAAAAATAAAAATTCGAAACGAAAAAATTCGGTAATTAGCCAACATAAACTTAAGGGAATTGGATATTAGCTAACGTTTTTGTTATTTGGTTGTTAATAGCCAACCAGCTTATGTGGTATTAAATTTTTCGTAAATTTCTTATCTGTTTCCCCTTTTGATTTTGGACAGACTATTTACCAAAAATTTACAAAACCTGAGCTAAATCCAAAACTCGTATAGTTTAAATGCCCAATAATTACAATTACCATTACCGAAAAATAAGAAATTGAAAAAAAATGGGCGAAAAGGAATGAGAGAACTCCCGATGTTTTTTTTGGTGTTTTTCAAACAAAAAATTGAGTAATTAACCAACGTAAACTTAAGGGATTTGAATATAACCAATGTGTTTGTTTACGTGAAATCAAATGTTCGTAAACTTCTTATCTATTTACCCTTTCAATTTTGGTCATTCGAAAATTGTAAACGAATTGGACCGTTCATTTAACAAAAATTTACAAAACCTGAATCAAGTACCGTTATCGAAAAGCAAAAGAGAGACGAAATGGGCGAAAAGGAATGAGAGTACTCACGGTGAGTTTGAGACCAATGAACGGCATTGACAGCACTCGTGTGACCGGACAAAGCTACGCTCATCTTCTCCGCCATTTTACTTTCCCTCGAAAAGCTCTTCGCTTTATTGTTTTTCAGCAACGAAGATAACATATCGGGACGAATATTCGAATTCGAAATACTCCCCGAAGCTGAACAAAACACAAAGAGGAAATGTTCATCGTTCATAGTTCGAGTTCGAGTTCTAAAAAAAAACTAAGTCTTGCAATGATTGAGAAATCAAATGGCACAAGTGATCTCAATACTATTTTAACAAACTTTTTTTTCTTTCAAAAACTAAGCTGAATTATTCAGCATTGTTTCATTAAAACTAAGCAAACACAATAATTTTTTTTCTCAACAAAGCAAATCTACATCGTTTGAATTCTCAATCCTAATTTAACAAATATTTTCTCTCAAAACTAATAAGTTGAAATGATTCAGCCTTGTTTCATTAAAACTAGGCAAACACAAAAAGACTCTTTTTTTTCTTCTTTCTTCTTCTTCATAAATCAAATATGAACTGGTGAACAAATATAATACACAAGACAAAAAAAAAACACACAATCTTTGAAAAAGACTGCGACTTTAAACACAACAACATTACCCAACTGAAGCATAAATTGAAGACCAGAACATTATTACCCAATATTTTTATATTCTATTTTAAACATATTTCTCAACTCCACTAATTTTACCATCTGACGCAGAGACGAGTTCAGACTTTGGAGCTGTGGTGAGGCTGGCTCGCTCTCGTTTTGACACGTATCGCCCTGGGATTGGAGGATCGGAGCTGGGTATTGTAGACCGAGTTGGCCGAGTCATCGTCCGATTCCAGACCGAGTCGAACTTGGGTCGCTTACAAATGGGTGTTTGGAATTGGAATTTGGGTTCAGGCTCTTCGTCCGAATCGCCTGAGTATGCGTTTCGAAGAAGATCCATTTGCTCTCAAATTTTACTGTTTTCTTTATTTAATTTATTATTTTGTGGTTTAATCAGAAATAAAAAGACACGATCTTTATGTTGGGCTGAATATTTCTGAGCGCAAGAAGCTTTTTCATTTTGGGCTTTAACTCAGGTCTAATCTGAATGCTTCTGATTATTATCGTATATATCTCTTAAGTTCAATATAAATGACATATATTTCCCCGGTTATATTGCAATATCACCATTTTCATTTATTTTTTTAGAGATAAAGATTTTGAACTCTTCAAAATACTCATAATAAAAAAACCTTATTATTCTCTATTTTGTATTAAAAATATAAATAAATAATTTTCTTTCTCTGATATAAAGTTAAGAGATTTTATTATTAAAAGAAAGATTTTTATTTTTATTAAATAAAATAATGAATCTTGCTGGCTTTCACAAAATTAACTCAATTTTAAATTAGTTGCGACTTGTCCTTTCTAATAATTATTTAGATGCGAGAAATTGCATTATCAAAAAATTCAATTTCTCTTAGTAAAAATATTCAAGAATATAGAAACATAAGTAATATACATGGAATATGCTCATCCTATTGCACCATTTGTGAAGCAATAAAAAAAGATTCAATGTGAAA